>CM042539.1:4098754-4771254 GCA_023630585.1 Cranoglanis bouderius
AGCCTTTAATACAGTGTGTTATTAATTTTACCCCCCCCCAACATTTACTGCTCACCCATTTTGCAAAACATATTGATATTGTTTATTACTCTTTGATGTATGTTACTCCAGAGAGACAGAAGGGATGGCACTAACACAGACATTATGAAACAGTGATGGTAGACTACACTACCTAATAGGAAAGAGAAACAGCTCCTCTCAATGTGATCTTCTTTTAGGCTGCCAACCAAGTCACTGACCCTGATGGTATCAAGAACCAGCAGAACTCACTCAGATAATATGATCATATACATATTTGTAGTTACAAACATAGCTTTATAACTTCAGTAGCTTCACAGGCTCACACAAAGACTTGTGGGATGTGACCTCCAGCATATACCCTCACCACCCAAACCCAGCCCACCCCATGACGGGGATTAGAGTTGTTCTCTTCTGTCCCGTAGACAGTGTGGAATTGAATTTCTCTTTTTCATCTATCCACAAATTACTTCAAGATGACCCCTTATTGGCTTAAGAACCTAATTAGACTTGCGGCCTCATTTACCAGAATCACTTGTGCAAGTCTCTTTTTTCAGAGGAAGGTGGGGGTGGGGAGGGGAGGAGAAAAGAGGACTTGATGTATTGAATTTGCCTTTTCATCATAACCAGAATAACATCTCCTACCAGCTGAAAAGTCATTTGAGGGGTTGTTCAATCAGCCGCTAAGCCCCGAGAAGAAACCAAACTGATGTAAGAATGGAGATGAGCTGGCGATGGGGGAAAGAATACTACATAGTTCTCCATGGCCGGCACATGTGCACCCAATGAAGCATTAAACCTTAACTTTCCAGATCCCTGCAGGAGCAGGAGGAGAAGAGACAGAGAGGAATAGGCTCCAGCAAAGGAAACGTTCATCCCTTGAAGTCGCAAGACTGGTTTACATTTAAGTTGTGGTACTTTCTCTAATGTCTGCCCCTCTTTTGCCATCTGTCCATATCCTTTCATGTCTCCTTCTGTAAAAGATCTGCTGTAGAGTTATTTCACCACCATGCAGCTCTGTGCATGAATGCCATCCCTCTGCTGTTTGTGGAAAAAAAAGCTCATCAGCTGACCTTTGACATTGCACCACAGGTGATCGATTAGACTAAGGTGCGACTCTTTTGTGTTTAACAATATTCCTTAGTGTTATTCATGAGTGTGCAATCCAGGAAACCTGACTACCAGACTTTCTGAAAAAGCTAAGGATTTCTGAAAATCAGCATAAACTCAGGAGGTTTCAATATACATCCTTTGTTGACTTTTCCATCAGTTTTCATTGAAATTACCAAGTGACTTGTTTTGATCCCTTGGTCTGTTGGCTTTCTCTCTCTTAGAAGGTCTGTTCTCTGACCATTTGTGCTTTTTGGATTTGGCCTGTTCCCTCTCACTGGGGCTGCACTATGATCAGATTTGCTGTGGAGCTTCAAGGAGTGCTTTCTGAGAACAACCAGGCACTCAGACCTGTCATCCTCCTCAAGTCAACCATATCAGTATATCCGATTCTTCTTAGTCCCTGCAATCTGTCACTATGGGGCCCTTCTAAGCCCCTTCTCGACCAGGCCTCACTTGAATTTTGCTGAAAAAAAACAAAACAAAATTAAAAATAGACCTAGTAAAAGAAATTATATATTGAGTTTTACCTAACTGCTTAGTCCATTAGCATACGTACACTGTGCCATCATGTAACATAAAATATTATATCTATACTTGCATGGCGTGGTGGTGCAGCATTCTGGGGGCCTCTGGTTTTCAACCTGGTTTTCAAAGACATACCAGCAGTTAGTTTGGCTACCTTAAATTTCCCTTAGATGTGAATTAGTGAATGTGTATGTGCATTGAAGCCAGCAATAGACTGATGTCCCATCTAAGGTGTTGTCTTGCTTTGCACCCAGTCTTCCTGGGATAGGCTCTGGATCCAGTGTAACCACTGATAGAGTGGTTAATGAATATGAACGAATGAATGAATCTCTATACATGTGTAATAATTTGTTCCAGTCATCTTGAAACACAGGACGGAATGTAAGTGTGTCAGAGCCGTGTGGGATCATCACTGCTGCTTCCAGGCATATTATTGTGTTCTGGAAATCGTCACAATTTAAACGTGCTGTTTCGTATTAAGTAATATTACGTAGCATTAATTTTGAAAGCCATGTGTTCTTAGAAATTCTTCAAACAAACATTATTTTACAATATTAGCCACTGCTAACCTAGCTATATATGTATACCATGTATGCATTTGAATAGATACATACATTCATTAATTCATCTTCAGTAATCAGTCCTATCCTGGGAACAGTGGGCACAAGGCAGGAATACACTCTGAATGGGATCATTACACCGCGCACACACACACACACACACGCATACACGCACACACACATAATAACTACCTGTTGTGCCACTGCACATATACAATGTTTGGGGACATTTTCTTTCATTTTTTGAGTATTGATTGATCCCAAACACACGTTGCTGTGGATGACATTTGAGAGTGCTCTTTGTTATGCAATGACCCATCCAGTTGGATCAAAAGGTTCAATAAAAGTATCCAGCCAGATCCACAAACACTTGTGAAGTCCTGGGAAGTCCACTGAAAAATACCTGGTAAAACTGACTGTTCATATGAAGTACGTATGCACAGAAGCTTCAGCTGCTAAGAGGGATGAATACAGTTAACAATTATAGCTAATGTTCTTGATAGTAGTGCCAGGTTGTTGTTTTTTTGTTTTGTTTTTGGTTCCACATCTACATGCATATCCTCAAAATTGTTAAAAGTGGACTATTTGAATATATTTAGCTAGGAAAAACATTATTTCTTTTGAAATTTGCCCAACAATTTATGTAGACCACTTAACACCTAAAAGCATTTTATTTATTACATTTTATCCTCCACATCTTTGTTCATACCTCCACTGCAACAGCTGCATGTCTTGACTGTATTCTGCTACACTATAATGTTGCTTTGGAAAAGTGTCTGCGTAACAAATGAATATTCATGAATAAATAAGCTGTTTGGGAATACTGAGCAAGAAGACCAGAAAATGAGGCTTTTAGAGAGGCTTTTTGATGTGTGATTTCAAGTGTGTGTATAAATAAGAAAGTGTGTGTGTGTGTGTGTGTGCCTGCTTGCTTACCTACAGTACAAGTCGCTACTCAGAGGCCATTCTTGCATGTCTTTCACCATATCTGCACTCTGTTAGGGATCAAAGAGGAATATAGTCATTGGAATCATCCATTTGCAGTGTAATCACGTTTGTAAGACCTAGCGATGAGTTTGACTCACTGGGCGATGGATTCGCTCAGCAGTTGGAGTGAAATATAGAGCAATGATGAGTGATACAGAGGGCCAGTGCAGGTGTGAGAGTCACACACATACAGGAGAGAACAGGAGATGCATTTGTGCAGAAAGAGCCAGATCAATCTGTACTAATTAGCCACCTGTCTGAAGAGAGAAAGGACATGAGAGAAGAGTGGCAGAGAAAATGAGTAGGGCAAAAACAGAAGTGATGAGCTTGTGACCTTGTTACTTATCAGACTGTGATGTCAAATGGAGGCAGTAGGAATTTAAATGAGTGTCAGTGTGGTCATATTGAGCCTGTTGCTAAGCCATGAGGTGCACAGTGTGAGTAGCATTCGCTTTACCAAACCTGGATTGCAAACAAGGCACTTTAAACTCACCACAGGCCAGCGCAAATAATTTAAGCTTTTTTTTGGAACCCAGTTTTTATGGACATAGTTTTATGAGGCCTGTCTCCCGCCTAGGAAATCAGCTCTTTAACATTCTGTAGTGACCTCACATACCTCACACACTTTTCTGTTAATTTAAAATTCTCTTGCTTACTCCGATATGACTACCACTGCAAGCTCACATAATATTAAGTTGTTTCCATTAGGTACCAGTGACATTTGGTATTTTGTTTTGAATGATGTTCTTGATGTTCTATCATATTGTCTGGGCTGTCAGTGACATTCTTTTCAGCCTATAGCACATGTACAATATGTGGGACACAATGGGAAAACCCATTTGACTTTTGCAGCTGAATTCTGTAAAACAGCCAAAAAGGAGGAACATTTTGTCAAAATTGGGTCTTACTGTTGATAATGTTGTTTCATACATCAACTTTTAGAAACCATGAATATATTTCACCATGTGGAAATGTTTTTACTTTTAATCCTACTTAGGCTTTCTGCAAATATCATGTTGGCTAAGGAGCCAGTTTAACAAATGAGTAAAAAAAAAAAGTGATCAGTCTGCCTAAAGATGTCTAAAATCTGGCTAAGTGTGCTTTTCTCATGCAATTAATGTTACACTTTGATCAGACTGTTGGACAGTTACATGCCATCATGAAACGGACATAAGCCTAATCAATTCAGTTCGTAATCAGATACCAGCTGTCAATATGTCTGCATAAAATATGTTGTATGAAAGGAACCTCAGACTACATTTACTGTTATGCATAGATGAAAGACTATTGATAAACATTAAAATTAAAAAATTAAAAATTACAGCTTTTGTAACAGTGTACAGAACTGTGCAAAAGTTTTAGGCACCCTATTTTTTTTGTACAAACTCATAATTTTTTTTATTTTATGACTTCTACATGATCAAGTCAGTACAAAAAACATTTTAGATTCCCAGACATTAGTTTTCTAGCACAGAATTAAATGTTACAGAAAAATGTTTGTATGTCATTAAAGAAAGCAGCGTATTACGTAAGAGACACTTTTCAGACAAATAACACAATGAAAGCTGCTGGGTTTTGCTGCAAAAATAAGAAGCGAGTGCGAAAGTCAAAGTCTCCAGAAGAACTGTGTCTGGTTCTGCAAGATGCTCAATAAAACTTACAGCTCATTTCCTTATAAAACTGCACACATTGTACCAGAGACTATTTTTTATTTTAATTTTAATTTTTTTGTCACACCAAATATTGATTTGTTTCGTTTACTACTGTTTACTGCTCTTTACGGTATTTTTTTTTAAATGTAGAAACATTTAATTTCATTATTTTGAATGCATCTTTGCTCTACAGCATTTCTTTGCACAGTACTGTATATAAAATTGCTATGTGTCAATAGTTTAGAAATGCTTGGTGCAAAAGCAGCTACACTGCAGACACAAATCAATTAATGGTGGATGTTTTTAGTTTTAAAATTGTGCAGGCTGTTGTGACTTGGGCTACTGTGAGGTATCACACAGAAATCATCCCCTTTTATTCCGTGCAAATGTCATAGTGCATAAAGTTCAGATTTAGAGACAGCGGAAAACTACTTGAATTGGCGAAAATGCAAAAATTGTTTTGCACGGTCTTTCACAGTGATGTTCGTTGGTAAATGAAACCTTTCAGCTGCATTCATGTTCAACGCATGTGAATCGAAGAGGGCTTTGGCTGAATGCGCATTGTGATCACGTCACATGGCGCCTCTTGGCCCAAATCTGTGGGAAATGTGCAGCAATTTTGAAAAATGGTGCATGGTGCAGCGTGGGAAACCGACTAGACTACTTTAGCAGCACTTAGCCACTTGGTAGAAAATAAAGCTGAGCTGATAATAAAGTCCCAGTTGAGAAATAAGGGGAGAATGGAAGGAAACCCAAATCCAGCCCCAATATGTGTAATAGCATTGTCCAGCTAACTTAGTAGGGTTAGGAAGCATGTGCAGTATCACTCAAGCTGCCTGTGTACTGCTGGTTGGATAGATGGCAGGGGATGTGCATACAAAAGAGAAGATAGGAGTCTAGTCTATCGCCAGCTGTAGAGGACGCAGATAGCTCTATATAGTCTACATGTGATTTGAGGTGAGAAGAACAAAGGATAAAATGTCTGTATGACACTGATACTTATTGTAAATACTATGTCAAAAGTCAAAATCTGCTGGAAGGTCTCGGGAACCCGCAGTTAGATCCTTTATTCTCAAAACTGCTCAGAGACTACAAACAAAAAAGTGCAGCTTTGTTAGTGAACCACTGTAACATAAAGGTGCCTGATACATTAATTTGGCATACAACAAAGTGAAATATTAAGGACACCATGCAATAATATCACAGTCATAAAGCTGTGTGCAGTGTGTATACTGTACTGGACCTGTGGACAGGAGGTACTGTATATATTCTGAGGTCAGTGGAAATGTGTTTTCCGTCTTTACTTTGGCCTGGCCAGTTGGTGTGATGCTGATGGGTTCTTGACAGAAGACAAAAAAGGATTCTCACCACATATTCAGTATTCCACCCCATTTCCCCTCCCTTTCTCCATTTCTCTCTTTCTGTCCTTGATTGGCACAAAAATGTGAATTTAATTGTCTATGGCCTAAGGGGTTCAGCAAGTGCCAATTCTCAGAGTTTGCAAGCACATGAAATTCCTGTGCTTGCAAACCCTGACTGTATAACTCCAATGCATGATCATTTATAAAACTAAATAAATATTTAAATAAGAAATCAAACTTGCCCCATTGCAACAACAGACCGTGTCCAAATTGAAGAGAACGGGAAGTGTACAGTGGATTTATTTTTCTAATCAATCTCTTACATTCTAGCTACATTTGAAAAATGGCTAAAACAATAACCTAACAGGACATAAAGAGTGTGAGCAGATTGCCTTCAGACTTCTTTGAATATTTAGGCAAATATTCCAAAATATTTTTGGCTTGTATCTGTCGGGGTTGTGAATGCAGTATTTGTTAATGTGTTTGGTTAGTGGCATTGAAGTAAATGATGTATGCTTCCTTATGGTCACACTGGACTCATGCTGATAGATGTGGTGTCGGTTTGGTGGCAATGTAGTTCAAGTTTGGCCTCTCATACTGTCTGTGGCCTGCCACTGGACATTTCAATATTTTTATTCTTGTCTCAAGCAGAGGATTGCCCAAACCTAAAACAACCTTTAAAAGAAACTCTTTTTTTTTAAGTCAAAAAATAAATGGCTTATTTTTTTTGTCCAAAGCTCTTATTGTAACCACAGCTGAAGCCTGTACATTTGGTCCTGCTTAAGACCTGTTTCTGCTCTATTGCACTGCAGAAATGTGTCTGTGAAATTAACTTTCATTGGTTTTGTTTTATACCTAACCAAATAACTTCTGTAGCTTCTGGGTTTGGGAAGATTTGGGGATTAAAAACAAAAAAAAAAAAATCAGGTTGGCCATGATTCACATCAATATTGTATACACAGGAAATTCTTGCACTTTATATAAGATTGTTTCCAGGGTTGGTCATCCCTCATCTGAGCCATCCCATTCTTTCATTCATTTTCAGTAAGCGCTTTATACTGGTCAGAGTTGACCCAGAGCCTATCCCAGGAACAGTGAGCACAGGAATATATACCCTGACCATCTCAGTGAACCATTCACACACTCTTTCACAATGAATGAATTAAGGAAAGGATGGTATGGCTCAGATGAAGGCTCGCCAACATTGGAAATAATCTTAACTGAAGTGCAAGGTATTCCTGTACCTGCACATACACTCTTGGTGTGAATCACAGCTTATCTGTCTGTAGGTCTCATAAAAAATAAAAAATAAAAATTCAAAATGCAGATACAGGAAGGACATGCAAAACTTTTCACAGACAGTAAGCAAAGATCAGGATTTAATGCTACTCATTATGCCACCTTGCTGCCTGTTAATTATAAATCATGAGAGTGTAACTCACCTGTATATACTATATATTATAGATTACAGGGCATATGTATATAAAATGAATGCAAGAGATCAATGAGACTATAAAATAGGTTATATCTCTTTTTTTCCCACCCCATCAGCACTTCATTAACAGTGGTTTGTGTGTGGGTGGGGGGGTGTATGTAATGTGAGTGTGCATGTGTATGTATATATGTTCAGTTTTACTTCTGTTCTCATGGGAAGACTTGTGTGGGTCAGTGATAGGTTACTAGAATAACCATGTCCTCTATGGCACTCCATTAACAGATTTGTGTGTGTGTGTGTGTGTGTGTGTGTGTGTGTGTGTGTGTGTGTGTGCGTGTGCGTGTCAGGGTCAGTGATAGACCATGTATCTGCCAGCAGACCATTACAGTGACTCAAAAGCAGCTCATTGGAGGGCCAAACATCACTTTCTTTTTCATCATATTTCCTTTAATGAAATAAGAAATAATGCATGGGGATGTGTGTATTGCACATTGTTGATGCAGCAGCAGAAAGAAGCTCACAGCTATTTAGATATTTTCTTCTTTATGTTTGTTGTAAGAAATGTCATTTTTCGTCTGCAGTCAGTTCAGTTATAATAATAGGTTGTGCTGTTGAACTTGTGCTGAACGTTTTAACTGTGCTGCCACCAACCTTGCTGCGCCAGTAAATCTGACAGAAAATTTGTTTGTCCTTTGACCTGTGGGCGTCCCTCGTGAGCCTCGTACAGACGAGTTCTGCAAAAACTATCACAGGGGAGGTGGTCTGTTTATGTATGTGCGTCTCTACTGGGGCATGTAGAAAAATTGAGGTGTGTGTTATGGGGGTGAGGACTAATGAGTGGCTCAGGCTGTTCGACTATGGCTGTAAATCTACCCCCCACATACTTTCTCTCCCCCCTGCATGCTCTCTCTCTCTCTCTCTCTCTCTCTCTCTCTCTCTCTCTCTCTCTCTCTCTCTCTCTCTCTCTCTCTCTCTATCTCACACATACACGCACGCACGTAGAAACAAACACACACACACACACACAGACTGCCACCATCCCCTGGCAGAGTTTCACAGGGCTCTCTACACTGAAATAATGACCCATGCTCTCACAGTAAATACGTTCCAGCTCTGTTGTGGTATGCTTTTGCACTTTTCACCCTGTTCTCGTTAGACAAAAAAGAGTAAGCAGCAGAGAGGAGAGTGAGGGGGAAGAGGGGGCAGCAGATTTAGAGGGGTGAATTTATTAAACCCCAGAAGTGTGGTTTTGGTGTGGAGTAATGACCAAGCTTTAATGACAGTGCTGGGGTCTGCAGGGTTGCAGAGGGGCCCTCCGTCAGTCTGTTTGATTGTGTACGCATAGTAATTGGCCCAGTTAAAGCGACTGACCTGTGATCAGTGCCTGTGTGTCAGGCTAGAGGGCATGCTTATATTGCCGTAGGAAGTGAGTTTATGGGTAGTGCCAGTGGTTAGCGTCTTTTCATACCCCAGGCTGATAGGGCCTGATGCTGTGGGAAGCTTTGTGATATGCTGAGTACAGAATATAGCACTGGCTGTAGCGAGCTAGGGTACTTTGACCTCATGACCCCAGGGTAACAGATTCCCACAGTGATTAGGAACACTGCAGAGTTTACAGTAACGGGAAGCTATGTGTTTACCCTATTAGAACCAGAAGAATTTCCTTTCTTTCTCTTACCCTTCACCTGGGGCAAGGTTAGGATTGCAATTTGTATTTATGTAGTTCTCTCATTGCTTCTCTCATCACATTTTAATAAAAGAAAATTATTGTTGTTGTTGTTTTGTTGTTATACCTCATAATATAGAGAGGATTGGTGGTATACAAATACTTTTCAAAGAAATATGAAATCTAGTGCATGCATATGACCATATTCCATCCATCCATTTTCTGTACCGCTTATCCTACATAGGGTCAGGAGAGCCTGGAGTCTGTCCCAGGGGACTCAGGGTACAAGGCAGGAAACACCATGGACAGGGTGCCAATCTATCACAGGGCAAAATCGCACACACACTCCAGATGATTTAGAGATGCCAATCAGCCTACAACGCATGTCTTTGGACTGGGGGAGTAAACCGGAGTACCCAGAGGAAACCCCCCGATGCACAGTGAGAACACACAAAAGAGGCGGGAATTGAACCCCCAATCCCGGAGGTGCGAGGCAAACGTGCTAATCATTAAGCCACCGTACCCCCCATATGACCATATTATATAGATATAATTGTACAGTCTTAAAATCTTAGAATACACAGCTGGATACAAGCGGGTATGCTGCTTAGGCTGTTTGATGAATACCTAATTAGTTGGCAAGGCCACACATTGGCTTCCTGCCATAATATTACTCTTACTGTAATACACCTCCACATCTTTTTTTATTTTACACATAGCCATTTCTCTTTCACTCCATCCCACATAACTGTTTGAAGTTTATTGCCTATTATTAAAATAATTGCTGAATATGGCAACCTGTAACACAGTGTGTGAGAGGAGGTGTAAAATGTAGGAAATGTTTGACGGGGACATTCACTTTATTATTATTATGCCAACACCTCTGCAGAGACCATATGGGGAACCTAAATACAATGTACATCATTTGTTTTCAATAAGGTTTTTTAGGTGTGACACTTTCGATGATGCCGTTGATGGTAACCTCTATCATATTAAATATTAATCCACTTTGCTCTTAATATAATCCACCCGTTTATTAGCAGCAGTAAAAGCCATGCAACACTTTCATAGTAATGTACACGGCGCCTATTTGCTCCGAAAGTGACAAGAAGAAAAACAATCACCAATGTCCTCTGGTTATTATGGCAAATAAAGATTTCAGCTTTCCTTTTCCCTGTCAGGTAGTGGTGTTTAATTGGTATTATGGGAATTGCAGAGACACACCCTAGTGAACCATCATTGCACTTCCAGGAGCCTGTGTGCAATGTGAATAGTAAAACTTCGCCTTTCAACCGCCCTTAACCTCAAATTTGTCAAACGTGTATCATTTTTGACAGACAATAACACCATTTCTCAGCTCATTTGAGAATGGATGTGCTTGGTTAGTCAGGAGCTATGGTATCCAACAAACACACGCTCACACACACAGTCATAGTGAAAATGTGTGTCCCAGCAGCAAAAGCTGGACCGGAGACTGACCACAAGCTGCATGAAACCACTGAACCACTGACCGGGTCAAGCATCCACCCTCTGGTCCTGATGGATCTAACAGTTTAACATCAGCCAGGTCTGCTCTGCTAAGTGACTCTCACTGACATTGCAGCATGGCCTGCAGTGTTGCACTTTGCAGCATCTTGCCTTTCCATTGCTTGAGCTTTTCTTTGGCATCTTGCAACTTTGAATGAAGGCTATTGATTTAATTTGGCATAAGTACCTGAGAAGAGCACAAAGTCCAAACTGTAATCTCTCTCTCTCTCTCCCTCTCTCTCTCTCTCTCTCTCTCTCTCTCTCTCTCTCTCTCTCAGATTACATTTCTTGACAAGGTTATATAATTCTATCACCGAGTATTTCATTGAGACAGAAACACAAATTACTCCTTCTACATTGCTATAATATCCACAGTCTCCAGTCTTTGTCCTTACTGTGCCAGTTGTAGAAAGAAGAATGTGAGTCACTGAGCAAAGTGCCCAACCACAGTTTGGGCAGGCGGATCTAGCTGCTTGTTTGGGGCTATGCGTCTTCTCATAAGGGAAGTTGAGTGTGGTATTATGTTGTTTTCTGCTTCCTGTGACTCAGGGCTCTTATCCTAGTGTGGTCCACTTTCTCCCAGCTGTAAGCTCACTTCATGTCACAAACAACGCCTTCCCCAGCTCTTTGGAATCCAATGGTAAGAGATAGTGGGCAGAATGACTAACATGCGATTAGGCGTGTTCTTTTTAGCATTTATGTGAAGCATGAAATAAAAAAAATATATGTTAGCGTAATATGGATGTCTGGATTGCAATTTAATTAGAAGGAAATAAATATCTAATAACAAATGTTGACTGACAAGGTTCATCTTGCCAGGGGTGACCAGCTCATATAAAGGAGTTACTCGAATACTGTATGGTTGGATGTTTATGGTAAGATTAGCCACCACATCTCTCAAACTTTACCAATAATCCAACCACAACATGGGGTACAACATGGGGGAGCTTCTTGCCTCTAATCTTTAGTCACTGTCCTGGCAAAAACAGCAATACCTCAGTTCTATGACTGTACATCTTAGTGAATTGTGCCCTATCTATAGCTACAGCATAAGTCCACCTCAATTTCTGATGGTGATTCTACACCCACATGCTCAAATTCAATTGTTCTACCATTCAGTAGTCCAAAGAACATCCACCAGGAATGGTATACCCAAGAATCCATCTCCATTTTGGGGGCAGAAGTGGTGTAAACAATCAGCCTGCAGATGTATCCTCAGGTTTGTGGACAGCAACATCTGAGTACACCAAAAACGACCCCTTAAACAGTGCTGCATCTGTCATTGAAAAATGGTGGGCTCTGTACAAAGCTCAAATGCCATCCTTTGGAACTTGAATAAACTTAAGGGCACGGTACATATAGTCGAATGTCAGTCACTATGGTGGATAGCCACCTGCCAATCCACTGGAAAAGTTAAAGACACTGAACCAGATCATGTCGATTAAAAGAAAAACACCATAAACATTAATAAAGCATTGATAAATAATTAGCACATTAGTACATGTCACTGTATTTACTTGAAAGTGCCAATATCTTTACCCTGTTGCTCACTCAATTCCTTATGGGAGCAGGTTTACATCAAAATTTAAGGACTCACTTCCAGACAGGGCTACGTCAATCACACTTACTTCCTGTTTCACTGTTAAGGTATAGTTCTGTTTTTCCATCAAAATCTCTTCTTATCCCATAGTCCCTGTATTCTGACACCCAGAGGCTGACCAGAATGTAAATAAACACTTCCAGCCCTAGCTGGAGAACCAGTAAACCTTGCTCCTGCCCCACAAGGAAGGTTTACTATCTCCCCCATTAAATCAGAGTCACTGAGTGAGAGAGATGAAGGAAAGGAAAAGAGGGATGAGGTGAAGAAGTCAGAACCCATCAGTGGTCCTGAGAGACTCACATTTCGACTCATGTTGCAAATAGGGCTGTTAAAGCCTCCTTAAGAATAGAGGTAAGAGCTAAGCTAGAGTGACAAGCCTTGTTGAGTTTCCACAAAAGAGTAAAGCTTTAAAAACTTAATTTCCTGAAACACAATCTAATAGTTGCAGGTTGGCATGTTTTGGGGAGGTGTGAGGAAACCAATACGGACATGGTGGGATCCTGCACCTGTGAGGTGGCAACACTACCTCCTGCACCCCTGTTCCTCTCTTACTGTTTATCAGTTTATTATTTTTTCAAACAACATATCTTGTTATAGTGGCTACTTGGTTCTTCTCTTTCCACTTTGGTGTGCTGCACACATTTCTTCATAACCACTTCATCAGGAGCACTCATGCATTGCACCGTTGTAATTTGTTTGTTTGATATAAATACTGTAGCTCCCAAAATGTCAGAAGCAGCATGTGTTTTGTTTTGATGCTATCACATAACATCATTAATCCAAAAAAGAATGACAAAGATAGATTTTGTCTTTAAAAAAAGAGAGAGGGAACAATGTCCTCATGCAGCTTCACCCTCAAATATATCATAGGAAACTGTGTTTCCAAAAGTTCATTATAGTTCCAAAAGAAAGACATTCTGAGCAGGAAATGTATTCATAACTAACATAAGTCACTAATTTATAATCAATCACATTTGAAGACTTAATATATAAACCCAAACATGCGCACAGCACACAGATGAGCTCCTTCATGAACAAATAAGAAAACATGACTGGAGGGCTAACTTAATAATGATAATCATCATGATGAGAGAAAGCACAACTGTGTCTTCTACAATTTGGAATCCATATCACTGTGTAAACATTTAGTAATATCTATTCTGTGGGATTTAAATTTATAATTGGCCCCTGTGCACCCGAGGAATCCCCCCAAAATAATGGGGCCTTGGGGGTGTCCTGTAAGTCATTTAGTACACTAAGCAACTGTTTCCTTGAATCACTCCATGGAAGCAACTCTCTCTCTTTTGTCTCCTATTTCCTCTTTGCTTTGCCACATACTGTATTTCTTGAATCACAGTTGCCAACTACCATGGACAATAGAGTCCCGGTGATGGACATTGCCTTTAAATTTAAACTCCATGGGGTGCTAAAGCCTTCTGGATGTGTGCTTTGGATATCAGGCTGTGTTTGACTTCGAAACCTACACCATCTTTCTTCTACAGGACAGAAGCCTGGCAGGCATGGCTGCTGCTTCAGAGTGAATTGAGAGAAAATATTGAGCCTGGAGTTTGACCAGTGCAAGGAGGCCTGAAAGAGCAGAGCACCAGTAGTGTGGTGTATCCAAGATGGCACTATGATCAGATGAGCACAGTGTTTGAGATTAGCTCTTGAGTAACTCCCACTTCACTTCATGGGCTTGATGACAGAGAATATTGATCATGTTGTTAATATTTTGTCATACAGTAACAGAGGAAGACAAAATCAAATTATGATTTTCTCTCATAGGCAAAAATTTAAAAAAGGAACCAATTTGTACTTTCTTTAAGCTTGGTTTTCTCAGTAAATTCATTCAGGCTCCTTAAAGTTGATGATTTGTAATATTTCCCTTCATATGTCTTCATCATCCTTACTGCCTTTAGACCACCACTTCTCCCTGTGGAGGAAAAGAGCTGGCTGTTAACTCTTGCAGCCTTATTCACTGTTCATTGAACTCCACAAGGCTTTGCAAGAGTTGTTGCATGCTAGCCGCAAACGTGATAATTTACAGCAAGTGTTAGTGAGACCTTCTGAGGGGTTTGGCAGTGGAGAGGCTCCCTCTCCTTCCTTTACTCTTTCAGAGGTTATACATTATTGTGCTCATGAAAAACCTGCTGATCTGTGACCTATTCTTGATCTTTGCCTCTTTCTTTGCTAAGTTCACTTGTTTATGAGTTCCTCTGTTCTCAGGTTCACCTCGGATCTGATATCGACAAGCTTGAGCCACACTGAACGTGACTGTGTGTTTCAAAAAAATGAAAGCAATACATATTTCATGAAAATGTGGCCCATGTGTGTATCTAAATCTGTTCTTCTGTTTCACAGTTTGTATGGGGGTTGCTAGCTGATATGTGTTTTTATGTGTTTGCTGTGTGTGTAACCTCAAATCCCATTAAAAATATACAGTACTGTGCAAAAGTTTTAGACACATGCAAAGAAATGGTGTAGAGCATAGATGCCTTCAAAATAATGAAATTAAATGTTTCTACATTTAGAAAACACAGTACCGTAAAGAGCAGTAAACAGTAGCAAATGAAACAAAGTCAATATTTGGTGTGACAAAAAATAAAAATAAAAATAGTAGTCTCATTCAAGGAAATGAGCTGGTAAGTTTAATTGAGCATCTTGTAGAACCAGCCACAGTTCTTCTGGAGACTTTGACTTCCGCACTTGCTTCTTATTTTTGCAGCAAAATTTATTATAAAATATTAGCAGCCTTCATTGTGGTTTTTTTTGTCTGAAAACTGGTCTCTTATGTAATATGCTGCTTTCTTTAATGACACACAAACATTTTTCTGTAACATTTAATTTTGTGCTAGAAAACGTATGTTTGGGAATCTAAAATGTTTTTTGTACTGACTTGATTATGAAGTCATAAAATAAAAAATGTATAACAAAGTTTGTACTAAAAAATAGGGTACTTAAAATGTTTGCACAGTACTGTATATGAGTTTCTTAGCTCACAAAGTGAGGTTAATCCAGTCCAGTGACCTGGCTATGAATGTCACAATCATTTAGAGAGTTTAAGAAGATATTGGCTGTTCAAGGTGGGAATCTCCTTTCCTCCCTGATACCACTTATGTCACCTCTGTTGCTTCTTTTTCCACTGAAGGGTTACCGAAGGGTTGCGCATGAGTGATAACCCTTCCCCATACATTCTCAGTGTCACGCCTCATTATTGAACCGCAGAAATACTTCCTGATATGTGCAGACCCCCAGCATGCAGTCCTTCTGTAAGGTCTGAACTTCTCATCCACTAGCCCCATGGTGAAGCATTGGAAACAGAGGGAAACAACACTTTATTCCCCTAATGAAATACAAACAGTGCAGGGCCCCAGAGAGGAGCAGCACTGCGGGAGCTGAACTCTTAACCCACATGGCCTATGGCTCAGCCCGTCACCTGCAATGACAGCTCTAGTTCCTATAGATTTCATAAAAGCTATAAGGCTTCACAGCTGAGCGGCACCACCACAGTTCCAAAAGTTATATTGTTGCAAATACTGGCAAAATGTTTGTAGAGGTAGTGATTCACACATGTAAGTAATATATTTTGCTCAGGCTTGTTTTGGATCCTGTGCAAATCTGCACTTTTGTCACTTTTGAAATTCCTGGTATTCATACACACACTGCTCAGCCATAACATTAAAACCACCTGCCTAATATTGTGTAGGTCCTCCTTGTGTCACCAAAACAGCTCTAACCCATCAAGGCATGGACTCCACAAGACCTCTGAAGGTGTGCTGTGGTATCTGGCGCCAAGTTGTTAGCTGCAGACCCTTTAAGTCCTTTAAGTTGCAAGGTGGGACCTCTATGGACCTGACTTCTTTGTCCAGCACATCCCACAGATGCTCAATAGGATTGAGATCTGGGGACTCTGGAGGGCAAGTCAACACCTTGAACTCTTGTCATGTTCCGCAAACCATTCCAGAACAATTTTTAGTGTGGCAGGGCGCATTATCCTGCTGAAAGAGGCTACTGGTATTAGGGAATACTTGAAGGCTTAAAGGGGTGTACTTGGTCTGCAACTTGTACTTGGTTTAGGTAGGTGATATGTGTCAAAGTAACATCCACATGAATGCCAGGACCCAAGGTTTCCCAGCAGATGTGATTCATCAGACCAGGCCACCTTCTTCCATTGCTCCAGGGTCCAGTTCTGAAGCTCTGAATGTGAATCTCCGTTTTGGAGATGCTCTGACCCGGTCATCTAGCCATCACAATTTGGCCCTTGTTAACGTTGCTCAGATCCTTATGACTTTCTATTTTTTTCTCCTTCCAACAAATCAACATATCAACAGAACTGACTGTGTACTTGCTGCCTAACATATCCCACCCCTTGACAGGTGCCACTGTAACAAAATAATCAATATCATTCACATCACTGCTCAGTGGTTTTAATGTTATGGCTGATCAGTGTATGTAGTCATATGCAGTAACAATTTGTTGGTTGTGGAGTATGGCTAAAATCCCATTTACAAGCTACTATGATTTGAATTCATGGGTAACTATGAATTTATGTTCCTAGTGGCTGAGGTAAGATGAGTATATATGAGAACAGATTCATATAAGCAATACATTTTGCTCTCGCTTGTTAGCCAGGAGCTAACAAAAAAATAGCATGAAAAATAATATCATAATGCTGCAACCTATTAGTTTATTAGCTACATCTAGGATAGTGAACAAGTTTAGTCCAAGTTTCACATCTAACACACAGACTTATAAATGTTCATACAGTCAGTGTTTGAGACGGATAGCCAGTCTGAGATAGTGACTAAAAGGCTGTAATGCTAGTGGCTGCATGGATCAGTAAACAGACACCTTATCCCTACTGGGGTTTTTTTTGTTTTTGTTTTTTATTCATGCACCCTTTATACACCCTTTAAGGAAAGTTTTTTTTAAATATATATATATTTTTAAATATATATAACTTTGCCTATATCACCAAAGTGCAGACTTGGAGGAGGACCACAGGGTTTAGAGCAAATATTTGAGACAGGGCCAGTGTCAGCTCTCAACTCGTGCCTGTAACCATAGAAACAACCTCCGATAAATACTTAAATGCATTCTTTGCTGTCCATGGTCTATTATAAATAGAGTAAATCATTCATAGGCTATATGGTTTTCATATGGACCAGTTATTCTCCTTAATCTGATGCCTGCATTTCACAAACTCCCACAAAGGGGGAAAAAACTTGTTGGCTAATAGCAATATAACCTGCATTTAATGCATTTAAAATACTGTATAGTCAACAAAGTTAGAGAAACACTGCCGTGACTTATAATTGTGAATTGTTATTAAGTGTAGTAATCATATTTATAACTTACACATGCACTTGCACAAATGATAAAAGACTGTTGTCCAAAATGTGTTTCCCCGGAAAATAATTTGCGTGTGTTTACATAAAATCATGAAAGAAGTTAATTATAATAGCCATTTCATAGTTTATTAAATACTTTAATGTGGCACAGTGGTGGAGCAGATATCATTGCTGCCTCACAGCTCCAGCACTGAAAAAAGTGAAAATATCTTGACCGTTGTAAACAAATTTCTAGTATATCCTATTATAAGATTACAATAAAGCAAATGTCCAAATATAAGATTTCTAAACCTATTTCTGGACATACTGTATGTACTAATTTTGAGCTATATATATATTTTAATTCTATTAGCAGATAACTTTGCTTCTTTCTAGAAATACATTATTAAAATTTGCTAAATTGTCTGTCAATAGAACAGGACTATTTCTAGCTTGAAATTAGTAGAACTTGTCTAGAAATAGGTACAATCTTATTGAACCTATTTCATTTATTGTACAATTATTATAGGAAATACTATATCAATTTGACTATATTCAAGATATGTTCACTTACTTTTGCAGTGAGGGTCCTCAGTTTGATCCTGATGTAAGGTTGCTGTCTTCCAAAACATGGATGTAGGCAGAGTGGTTATGTTAAATTGCCCCTAGATGTGAATGAGTATCTGAATGTATGGGTGAACATGGTGCCCTGTGATTGACTGGTGTTTCTTCCAGGGTGTGTTCCAACCTCTCTCCCAGTGTTGCTTTGAGTGTTGATAGGCTCTGGATCCCCACTGACCCTGACCAGGACAAAGCACTTACTGAAGATGAATGAATGAACGAATGAATTATGAAATACTTAAGTTATAATATTCGCACTAAAAAGGAAGGATCAGTGCTCTTTCTTTGCTGTGTGGATTACTGCATGTCAGACTGCTGCAGACATGTGGCTCAACAGTAAACGGGTTGTTGGACTTCAGAAAGCTCTGCTTTGAGGTAAAGTGGTTAACCAAAATAACTGATCTCTGGGCCCTGGCACTCCATAAAGAGAGAGAAAAACTCAACTTTAAGTAAAAGGCTGGCATTTGTGAAAGTACTACTTTGAAGTGTTTTAAATGTGAGACCTCTAGAATTTAGGCCTTCAATCTCCAGTGACCTGGAGTCATATACCTTTGCCTTTGGCGGTGCCAAAATATATAACATAGAACATTTATATCCATTTTAGTCATAGGCATCTGTACATTTTACTAATGTATGTTTTCTTTCTTTCTTTCTTTCTTTCTTTCTTTCTTTCTTTCTTTTTTCTTACCACAAGCTGTCCAGTTCTCTGGAGGTCCTGATCGAAAGACTACAGAGCCCCTGAAGTGACCTGTGCAAAAAAAAAACCACAGAGACTTTTGCGTGCACACGAGAAACTATCGCGACACTCCTTTATCTCGAAAAGTTTCTCTTATGCATGCGTTACAATTTCCGGTGTGGGTATAGCTCTCTTCCGTTTACTCATTGCCATTGTTCATTTACACGTAAACAAACCAAGAGCATGGAAGCGCATGAATTTATGGAGATATATTTTAAAGTTGGCCTTCAATACAAAGACATTACTTCTGTTCTTGCTTCCCGACATAGATATGTAATCACAGAGCGACATGATGCAAACGGAAGACAGCTATACACACAGCGGAAACTGTAACGCGTGCGCACCCAAAAGTCTCTGTGATTTTTTTTTTTTTTTGCACAGGTCACTTCAGGGGCTCCATAAAAGACTCTAGAAATTTTGATTGGTTTCTTTTCCATGTACTAACACAGGTAGCCACATGAAAGGCAATGCAAAGCTCTGTGTAGTTACAGTAAATACAGGGCAAATGAGAGAGTGAGAAGGTAAGAGAAGGATAAAAGAGGTAGAAAAGAAGGTGTTTAAGTTCATGTGCACCATGGCTCTCTTTACATGTTTCCAAAGAGCCATCAACAATGATCAGCATCCTCCAGGCATGTTTCCAGAAGTTTCCTTGGACCCAGCAGCACCCCGCAGGGATCCTGTCTACAGAGAGTAAGAGAGAACCTGTGTGTGTGTGTGTGTGTGTGTGTGAGAGAGAGAGAGAGAGAGAGAGAGAGAGAGAGAGAGAGAGAGAGAGAGAGATGCACACTATTTATCAAGACTCAATATATCAAATTTATAATCCCCAAAAGGGAGCCTTCACCATTAGACAAAATGTAACTTAAACAGTGTGTTTAAGATAATTAGCTGATTTGGATGGCGTGCTCTCATACATCTACATTCAATGATTCCTGCTGCTGTGAAACACAGAATATCAAACCATAACATTCCATAGTTAGCTGCTAGAAACCAAGGGATTACTGGAGTCTGGGGGGAAGTGTATGTCCTCCATGTTTGAGATTTGGAGATTTTGACTGCTGTTGGCCAATCCATACCCGGTCAGTCCTCAGTGTTTGGGTGTCTCTGTAGAACGTGTTTTCCACTGACGGCCAAGAGGTTGAAATGTGAACCTACTTGTTCTCCTTTTTTCTCCTCTCTCTCTCTCTCTCTCTCTCTCTCTCTCTCTCTCTCTTTCTCTCTCTCTCTCTCTCACACACACACACACACACACACACACACACACACACACACACACACACACACTCCATTCCTCTGTGTTCCTTCCCTCTCTACCCTCTACATCTGAAATTATACAGTAAAATAAACAGTAACCGAAGCCGCCACATCACTCAACAACAGTACAAGTGACAAAGACATTCCCTCCTTGGCTTTGAGGGTCAAAATGAAATGTTTAAATTCCCTAACAGCAGTCACTCCCTTCTGGAAAGGATCATCTTAAAAATATATATACATATATATACACACACATCCATTCATTTCCGTTAATGTTTTATGAATGATTCCAACCAAATGCCCAAGTTACCCAAAATATCATGCTTACCCAGACATGACCTATGATGTCATACATATCTTCTCTAATGGTTGACAAACAGCAGGGTATTAACCAAGAAACCGCTGTATAATACAACAAAGTCCAAGTCAGACTTCTTAGGGTTGGTTTTTTCATGCTTTCATGGTTTATACAGAAAATTGCACAACATACATCACGGCTCAGTTTTGTCCACTTACTTTGACTCAGGCCTCAACGCTCCTCAACCTACAATATGCTCACTAGTTTCACATTTCTGACCAGTGCTATTTGAAGAAACAGTTGATGTTTTTAGGCCATGCATTCCTGCTGTTTACACAGCCTGTCCTGAATGAAAACACACCAAAAAAGACCAATTTTGATGGTTTTGTGTCCTAACATAGCAGCACCCATAATGTCTAGACTGGAAGAGAGAAAAAAACATATGCCTAACATCATATTATGGCATCACCAAAGTTTTGTTTACCCCCAATTGAGTGGTTATGTGGGTTTGTTGTATTATAGGATACTTATTGTATGAGTTGTTGCCTCGCTGAAGAATTTATGTAAGACCTTGTTCTTGCTCCAGAAGCAGTTACATGCTCTTGGCAGCATCAGACCTCACCAGCTACAGCACATGTTTGACGTAAAGAACAGAACCCATACTGATGATGTCTGCTGCAGCAAATCTTTCAAACATCTAATACCGTATCAGTATTCCCTCTGTCTCTCTATTTTTCTTGATTCCTCTACAGACATATCCATGCTGGGTGTCATTACACTTAGACATGGATGACCTGACAGTGACTCATCACTTAAAGGAAAAACTCCACCCTGAAACACATTAAATGTATTTATATTGAAAATATCAGTGATGTGTTCAGCAATTCTGCTGATGATTTGCGGGTTGACACTGTATTTCCATTATTCCTGTGAGAAGTTAGTGGTTGTGTGCCACTTTGACGTCACAGTGGGACCTTGCTAGTGCATTTACAATGGTGTATAATAGGAGAAAAAATTGCACAACCTTAAAAATGAGGGATAACAGTCAGGTTTTGCTATTAACACCTAAAACAAAAGAGCTTTTAATGAGAAATTCAATGTAGAAGAAGTGGAGACAACAAACGTTGGTCTCAAGGTTTCAGAATGCAATGAAGTTATATGATGCAGAGATTCAACTCTCTCTCTCTCTCTCCTGTCTTTCTCTCTGGCTTTCTCTCCAGCTTGCTTCTTCTCTCTCCCCTCTTCCTCCTCCTTGTCTCTCCTCTTGCTCACAGGCAAAGGGGCCAGCCGGACAAAAGACGTAGCCGAGAGGGCAGCACCGCCCTCCCAAAAGGGTGGGAGGGGGTGTGCGTCTGGCCGGGGTCCTGAATCTGGCGGCTTAGGAGTGTGACGAGGAGGAGGGAGGAACCAGGTTGTGAGGATGCACACCTGGCACTGATTTGGCTAATCAGTGGGAGAGAGAGAGATAAAGGAGTGTCTGGAAGGTCCAGTGGGAGAGAGAGAGAGATGCATGTGCGCTTTGTGTGTTTTGAGTTTGGTTTATTATTAAACTTTATGTTTATGTTCAACCGGTTCCCGCCTCCTCCTTGCCCATCATTTTAGTATATTATTGGCATTAATTAAAAGGATGCCTGGCTAGATCATTTGTTCGAGCATGAGACTCTTAATCTCAGGATTGTGGGTTTGAGCCCCACATTGGGCACCAAACACAGCAACTGGGGTTGCACGAGCTAGTGCACTCTCAGTGCCAGTCCCAAGCCCAGATAAAATGGAGGGTTGCACCCGGAAGGGCATCCGGCGTAAAACCTGTGGCAAATCAAATATGTGGATCATAAACCAGATTTCCATAATGGAGACGGATGATCTGCTGTGGCGACCCCTAACGGGAGCAGCCGAAAGAAGAAGAAGATTGGCATTAATTAAAGAATATAAAAAGTAAAGAAAGCAAGCCAAATCCATAAATTAAGATAAATAAAACTAATCTTTCACAATTATGACAAAAGAAATGGTGCTGTATAACAGAGGTCTGTCTGCACATAGCTGTAAGTTGTAAACAAATGTCTCAGCTGAAGAAAGATTGAGTACTCACTTATTATTATTAATGTTATATATTATTAAATATTTTTATTAGCATAGTAGTGAGTCAAAATAATTTCCAGTTCTGTTTTTCAGGCTTTAACCTGATTGATCATTTCGTGCTCCCAGCTGTCTGTGCACTTGATCTTTTATAGAATTATAGGCGTCACTACATGGAAATGAGCTGTGCCGTGTATGCGCTTGGTAATTTATGGCTGATTGGAATTCATTAACATACTGTACACACAAACATACAAAGAAAATCTGCATTTCTGAAACTTTTCTCTCAGTTTAATGTCTCATCACTTGCTTCTCCCTCCAATCTCTCTCTTCTGTTGTCATCTTTTGTTGGTGAACGAGTCCAGATATCAGCCATATCACCCCATATTTCTTGTTCTGTCACTATCTATCTCTGTTCTCTTTTCCTCAAAGTTTTCAACACTGGAAACCAGATCCAAATACATCTAAGCAAAGTTTCGTTTCAAAAAGCAATTGCACCCAATACCCCCCCACCACCACCACCACCCAACACACACACACACACACACACACACACACACACACACACACACACACACACACACACACACACACACACACACAATTGTCAGAATTACTTCAGAAGTAGTTTTCAAAGTTTTGTTGACTGATGGGGTGGTGTGTGATGGGTGAAATGTTTCACCATGGCTGAAGGTTCTCGCTGGACCCCATACAGTGAGTAGATGAGGTGTGTTGACCACATGTGAAAATGACCTGCTAAATTAAAACAGATACACAAGAAAAAGAGATATCAGCAAGGGGATGCAACTCAGAGCAAGGTTGTATGGTAAAATAAGCAGTCAGTGGTGATGGAGATAACATTCACTTTGTATTGTTAAAAACGTACACAATGCGCCACACATCAAGTATGAAATAGCTGTGAGAAATAAAAAGAAAAACCTCTATGTATGTTCCACAGGACAAAATATATATATACATATATCAGACACCAAGAAGAGTCCATGTTCTTGATGGCTTCAAGTCTAAAATAAATAAGTAAATAAATATATAATGGGGAAACCACAGTTAAATAATCCTACTGTCTCCTTTTCCCAGTAGCCAGATTCAATTTAGCCCACATTCTTTTGATGGATTGGCTGAAGCTACTCTTTCCAGCGCAAATGCCATGGAAAATCTTTTCAACATCATAGGAGGAATACTACAGCAGGACTGCTGTTATTCTACAGGGAGAATAAAACGTGGTGGTAATACTATCGGCCTGACCTTTGCCAAACCTTTTATTTTCTAGTATCTTTGAGGTGGAGGGTTAAAGTAGATACTTAAAGTAGATAGGCTGGCTAGACCTCTAGTAGACCCCAGGAGCACAGGGACTTCCGAGGGCCTGACATGGAGACACTTTTCTAGGAGGAAAGCCTTTGCCAGGCTGCTGGCTCCGGTGCTCTGGGCAGCCGCCACAGTGGTTTGTGGTGGAGTGCCATGGCAGTGAAAGTGCTGTGAGGGCTCCCACTCTTGCATACTTTATGGTCAGACTGAAACATTACAGCCCAGAGAACGCTGCCCAGCATTGCCAGACGGCCGAGATGAGATCACTACTGAAAACATGCTAGCACTAACACCCGCTAAGTGCCCTGTTTGCGAACCTTTATGAACGAGTGACAGCATGGAACAGAGCATGCGTTTGTGTGCTGGAGTGAGATGTTGAGCACTGATGTTCAATAAAAGGGGATCTAACTTGTCAGTGTGATTATTTATATTATGAATTTGCCTTTACCACAGTAAAACATGAGGTCAGGTGACTATGATCTGTCGTCTGCCTTTTAGATTATCACCATCCCTCTGTACCTTCTTTCTCACGGAACGCTTCTTCATGCTGTCTGGCATGTGACTGTCGGAGCATTTTTTCTGTGAATTTAACTGTGATCTGCAACTGATTTGCCAACTGGAGTTAGGACCACATTAACTCTTCTCGAGTTTTACTGTAGAAATACATATGATTCATTACGCCAAGTTTTTTTTTTCCTCCTTTTAAACAGAAAGCCCAGTGTGTCTATAAAGGGTACAAATACATTGTATATTTTAGTTGGTGTGATCTAGTAGACATTATGTAGCTGTAAAGACTCAGATATTAGTCTGCTTGTTGTAGTGATTGTTGATTAGGGTTTATTGTGGCATCTAAAGTTTATAAGGCCTCTCAAAAGTTGGGCATTGGCAGTAATGTTGTGTGCCAAAGTCTAATCTCTTGTGGTTGTATCATATAATCAGTCAGATCACCATCTGGTTCTTGGTTAACCTCAGAGTTGAATATGCAGTGCTTGAGATTGCAATACTGTAAACAGTTGCCCTCAAATGCATGGAGTATGAACTTGACACTTTGGTGACATTCAGCCGCTGGTCCTGAGCCATGCACACACACACACACACACACACACACACACACACACACACACACACACACACACACAAAGAGACAGAGAGGGAGGGAGGGAGAGAGGGAGGGAGAGAGGGAGGGAGGGAGGGGAGATAGGAGGATCATACCTTGCTACTGTTGTATTCCGTGTGTGTGTGTGTGTGTGTGTGTGTGGGTATATGTGTGTGTGTGTGTGTTCTGCTTGGATGATGTCCAGTATTCAGTCTCCAGTATCCACCCACTGCAATGTAAAACAGAAGGCTTAGATGGGCTGTAGTTGGATACAGCTGTCACACAACAGCTCCATTGGTCAGCATATAAAAGGGCATGTGTGTATTTGTGTAAGTGTGAATTTCAGAGCATCTGTGCATTACCGTGCATTAATTAATGTGACGCACCTTGATCAAGCCAGTGCAGCGAGCTGAGTGTCCGAGGACGGAGCAGCAGACAGGGTCATGCATTTCCTCCTCCTTCCCCATTAAGGTCTTCTCATATGTCACATTTTCATCTCCCCACAAATCCCTCTCTATCTGACCTCCCTCTGTGTTGAGCTTAGCCTACTGTGCCTGACTCACTGCACATACACTAGAGTTGATGGCGGTGTTTAAATCATTCATTCTGCCTCTTTACTCTTCTACTCATCTGTTATGTATTGCTCTCTATCTCTTTTTCCTTCTGCCATAAGCATACGTAGTTCATTCTACTAACAAAAATTTTAGCAAATAAAATGTTCACACATAACACAGTCTGTATAATGGAGCAACATTTAGTGCGTGTTTGTTGTCTGATGTTGCCTTGACAAATGAAAGCAGTGTTTTGTTTTTGTTTTTTTTCCACATGCTGCTTTTCGGCCAGATTTGAATAAAAATCATGTGTTGACGTGACGTACCTTGACCTGATGGAAGGAAAATATTTAAACCCTGGATTTGGAGCTCCTGTGTTATTCAAGGTTGTTGACTCTTTACCCTTCGACTGGAAAGGGGAGGAGGGGGGGCGTTGTGGACGACAGGCTTGAAAGAGGCTTGAAAGAGGCTTGAAAGAGGCCTTGGTAATTGTAATTATATATAATTTGTTTATCTCCGCTTTAATCAACCAGGCAGTCCCCTGAGATATATTTAAGGGAAAAGCCTGACAGAAAGTAGCATGTCTAACAAACATGACTAAACGTGAGATATAGTAATTGATGCATTTACCGTATAAACAATTTAAACTAGCTAGTACACAACAGGTTGTTTTTCAGAGTACAGATTAATTACCCTGATTAATTTGATGAATACTAGTTTATACTAGTGTGAGGATATGTTTTTGTTATTGTTGTATTTGCTGCATTTGTTTTTTGGTTTTTTGGTGGCTGTAAGTCGCTCTGGAAGAAGGTGTCTGTTTAATATAAATGTAAATGTACATTTAATGTTTAATTTAATGTAAATGTTAATGTCTGTTGTAAATGTACAATGTAAATGTATACTAGCAATATTACCTTTAATGAATGTGTACATTTTAATGAATAATTTAATAACTTTATATCATATTTCAATTAGGCCTCTAGTAAAATTCAAGGTCTCTATATAACTGAAAAGGAATTGCAAGTGACCCATGTATACAGTTCCACTGGCTCCTTGTCGCCTGTAACCAATAAAACAACGTAGCAAAACAGCGTGGGATCGATCATAAACTGCAGTCAATGTGCAACAGAAAGTAACGCTTTTGAAATCAGTGCCCAAGTGTAACATTAGTGTGGGTCTGGAAATGAGATTTGGCTATTACATTTTCACAAAAACGCACACACAGTGGACTTCAAACTGGAGAACTTGGGGTGAAGCCTGAAACAGACAAACCACACACACACTGCACAGACACTGCTAATAAGCACAGACGCAGGTGTGTGTGTGTGTGTGTGTGTGTGTGTGTGTGTGTGTGTGTGTGTGTGTGTGTGTCTGTGTGCATGCATCCATGCGCATGTTGTGTGTGTGTGTGTGTGTGTCTGTGTGTGTGTGTCTGTGTGCGTGCATTGCATCCTCGTGCATGTTGTGTGTGTGTTTGTGTGTCTGTGTGTGTGCATTGCATCCACGTGCATGTTGTGTGTGTGTGTGTGTGTGTGTGTGTGTGTGTGTGTGTGTGTGTGTGTGTGGTTTTTTTTTAACCGGCTGAAAAATTGCTACATGTTTGATTGGAACAGAGTAGTTGGGTAAATTACTGGCACTAATGCAGGCTCTGTGTAGGGAGGGGTAACTGTGTGTGTGTGTGTGTGTGTGTGTGTGTGTGTGTGTGTGTGTGTGTGTCTGTGTGTGTGTGCGCGCATGTGTGTTTTTTTTTTCTTGGTGGGGGGGTTCATGGAAAGCCACTTTTTTGGTGTCTGTCCAGGGAAAAGAATGCAAAAAAGGAGCAATTTGCTGTCAACCTTTTTTCCCTCTCTCGCAAAAGAGGAATAATCCTAATGTGCCAGCAGCAGGAGTAGGGGGAAACTGAGGGAGACTGAGGGAACATGAGAGAAAGAGAGTGAGAAACACAGAAAACAAGAAAATGAGAAGTTGATCCAGAGGTGGCTAAAAGGGCCCTTGCTCAAGGGCCCAACAGTGGCAGCTTGATAGTGCTGGGGCTTGAATCCCCGACCTTCTGATCAGTAACCCAGAGCCTTAACTGTTGACCCACCACTGCCCTTGATAAACACAGATTGCAACTAACTTCTACAATTCTCCAGCTGTGATCCTTGGAGATTTTTTTACCACTCGAACCATCCTCTTCACAGAGTGTTGAGACAATATAGACACATGTCTAATTCCAGGTTGATTGATTTCCAGTTTGATTAATTTCCAGTTGACTGGAACTTCTTAATTATTGCCCTGATGATGGAAATGGGCATTTTCAATGCTTGTACTATTTTCTTATAGCCACTTCCCATTTTGTGAAGCTCAACAACCTTTTACCGCACATCACAGCTATATTCCTTGGTTTTACCCATTGTTATGAATGACGAAGGGAATTTGGCCTATGTGATACCTCATATTTATACCCCTGTGAAACAGGAAGTCATGGTTGAACAATTTCCTGTTCCTAGTCACCCAGGTGTACTAAAAAAAATTTGCAAATATACTTCAAATATATTTTTCTTATATTAATTAATAGGGGTGCCAATAATTGTTGCACACCTATATTTAACAAAGTTTTTTTTTTTTTTTTATAAACCTGTGTTGTGTTTGCAAGTGTTTGATATCCATGAGAGCAAAGTATTTTTGTGAATTTCTTTAATAAAAGATCAAAAGGTTAAACAATAAAGACAATTTTTCACAGCCTTTTTTGCTCATATTTACCAAGGGCGCCAATATTAGTGGAGGGCACTGTATATACAGTACTGTGCAAAAGTTGTATATACTTATACTATAAACTGTATATACTTTACTGTGCTGTAAAGTAAGAATGCTTTCAAAAATAGACATGTTTATAGTTTATATTTATCAATTGACAAAATGAAAAGTGAGTGAACAGAAGAAAAATCTACACCAAATCAATATTTGTTGTGACCACCCTTTGCCTTCAAAACTGCATCAATTTTTCTAGGTACACTTGCACAAAGTCAGGGATTTTGTAGGCATATAGTCAGGTGTATGATTAAACAATTAAACCAAACAGGTGCTAATGATCATTAATTCAATATGTAGGTTTAAACACAATCATTAACTGTAACAGAAACAGCTGTTTGGAGGAATAAAACTGGGTGAGAAACAGCCAAACTCAGCTGAAGACATTTTACTGTCAGAAGTCATACACCATACATCAAGACTGAGCACAGCAACAAGACAGAAGGTACTGCATCAGCAAGGTCTCTCCCAGGCAGAAATTTCTAGGCAGACAGGGGTTTCCAGATGTGCTGTCCAAGCTCTTTTGAAGAAGCACAAAGAAACGGGCAACGTTGAGGACCGTAGACACAGTGCTCAGCCAAGGAAACTTACTGCAGCAGATGAAAGACACATCAGGCTTACTTTCCTTCACAATTGGAAGATGTCCAGCAGTGCCATCAGCTCAGACCTGGCAGAAACCAGTGGGACCCTGGTACACCCATCTAAGTCTTGTCAGAAGTGGCCTTCATGGAAGACTTGACTATGGAAGGCCAAGTGACTCAACTATGCACGAAAACACAGGAACTGGGCTGCAGAAAAATGGCAGCAGGTGCTCTGGACTGATGAGTCAAAATTTGAAATATTTGGTTGTAGCAGAAGGCAGTTTGTTTGCAGAAGGGCTGGAGAGCGGTACACGAATGAGTGTCTGCAGGCAACAGTGAAGCATGGTGGAGGTTCCTTGCAAGTTTGGGGCTGCATTTCTGCAAATGGATTTGGGGATTTGGTCAGAATTAATGGTCTTCTCAATGCTGAGAAGTACAAGCAGATACTTATCCATCATGCAGTACCATCAGGGAGGCATCTGATTGGCCCCAAATTTATTCTGCAGCATGACAATGACCCCAAGCATACAGCGAAAGTCATTAAGAACTATCTTCAGCGTAAAGAAGAACAAGGAGTCCTGGAAGTGATGGTATGGCCCCCACAGAGCCCTGATCTCAACATCATCGAGTCTGTCTGGGATTACATGAAGAGAGAGAAGCAACTGAGGCTGCCTAAATCCACAGAAGAACTGTGGTTAGTTATCCAAGATGTTTGGGCCAATCTACCTGCCAAGTTCCTTCAAAAACTGTGTGCAAGTGAACCTAGAAGAATTGATGCTGTTTTGAAGGCAAAGGGTGGTCACACCAAATATTGAGTTGATGTAGATTTTTCTTCCGTTCACTCACTTTGCATTTTGTCAGTTGATAAATATAAACTATTAACATGTCTATTTTTGAATTTAGCATTCTTACTGTACAGCATTTTTTCACACCTGCCTAAAACTTTTGCACAGTACTGTATATATACACATAGACATAGACATAGCAATAATAATCTGCGTTAATAATGTCAATGGATGATCCTCACATGGAGTTTGTGTGTGTGTGTGTGTGACTGTGTGTGTGTGTGTGTGTGTGTGTGTGTGTGTGTGTGTGTGTGTGTGTGTGTGTGTGTGTGTGTGTGTGTGTTGAAGCTTGTGGTCTGGATAATAAGCACCAGTCAGAGCCACACTACAATACCTCTCTTTCATTTGGGACTGTTGCTCCCTGAAATAATGATGTTAATAAATATATGAAACACACGCATGCACATACTCACACACACACACACACACACACACACACACACACACACACACACACACACACACACACACACACGCATTCATTGGGAAACACATTTTCTTTATTTGCTTCTTAATTCATTATAGATGTTGCAGTTCAAGAGTAAACATAGCACATGTAAATTTTTCAAATTATGGCTTAGATGATACAATACTTTACAGATGTTTGGTCTTTGTCTTTGGATACAATCCTCCAATACAAAGTCCACACATTGCAAGTTCATGCATATGTACATGTCTGCCAAAACCTAAAACAATAAACTGACGTTTAAATACTAGGTTTTCAGTACCACTATTTAAAGGTTGACATTTTATGATTTTTGAAGTGCATGACTCTTCTAAAACTAATGCAAAGGCACATGATACCATACATCAAAAATTAAGACTTTCTCTGGACTGTCTTGGAAACAGTATCTGGAGTATTTGCAATTATTGAAAAGGTTTCAGCTGTAATGGTAAACCACTGAGGCCTGACTGCATAATGCTGTACATTTTCCCATCCAGTGTGTGAGGGATCTGTGCAGACACCAAGTCCGCAAGTCGTGTCTGGCAGTATACTACCCCTTAAAAGAGCTGCAGCTATTATATTTGCAACTCTGTGGACTTTGTTTTGAAAAGTGCTGGGGAAAGAATAACAAAAACCCCTGAGTAGAAAGCAAGCCAATTCACATCAAAGAGCTTTTAGAGTTTGTTCTGTTTAAAGCATATTTTATGGAAAAAAAAGTGGTTCCACTTTAACCAATGTTCAGATCCACACCAACTTATTAAACTCTCCAGCTATTACAGAATGTAAATTGTTATGGCTAATATCAGGGGCGACACAGTGGCGCAGCAGGGAGTGTTGCTGCCTCACAGCTCCAGGGTCACTGATTTGATCCTGCACTCAGGATATTCTCTGTGTAGAATTTTGCATGTTCTCCCTGGGTCTGTATGGGTTTACTCTGGGCTTCCTCTTATTTACCCCTAGATGTGAATTAGTGTGTGTATGAGTGTGTATATGGTGCACTCTGATGGACTGGTGTCAAATCTGGGGTGCATTTCCACTTCACACCCAATGTTAATAGGATATGTTCCAGCTCTTCCATGATGCTGACCAAAATAAAGCTGTTACTGGAGATGAATGAATGATTAAATGAAATCATGAAAGCCTAAAAGTGCAATTCAACAAGCTGATTATATTGGCCATGATAGTGACAGCTACACAAAGTCACACACTTTTCATTTGCACATGCCACAATATTGTATCCATCCATCCATCCATTTTTTGTACTGTTTATCCTACACAGGGATAAAGGATCATGGGGATCCTGGAACCCATCCCAAGGAACTCAGGGCATAGGGTTGAGGTGGAGGACACCCCATCGCAGGGCAAAATCACACACACATTCACACACGATGGACAATTTGGAGATGCCAATCAGCCTCCAATGCATGTCTTTGGACTAAGAGAGGAAACCCCCATAGCACGGTGTAACGACTCATTGCTCGCATTCTTTTCCACCAGAATAATGTAATGAATCAGCTTTAAAAATGAATGAAAGCGAAACAGGATTCAAAGCAGGCTTGGATTCAGAGCACCTTTTTAAAGGAGACGAGTTTTAAAGCGTGCCCGCATTATCTACCAGAATGTGTAGTAAATCGGATGAATCTGCAACGTTTAAAAATATTCTCCACCAGTTACAATTTATGTAATGAATTAAAAGATGTTTAACACGTTTAAATGTATTCTCCAATTTATATAAGGAATTAGCTCGAATGGCATGAAATATATCTATATATCTAATCAACGCGTGTTGTGACCAGTTATAAATATACATCAGCCATGAAAGGGAATTCATGTATGTACACATATACATATAGATAATTAATTACAATGGATTATAATTAATTATGACTATGTATGTAGTCTAGATCAGCTTTTAGGATTAGTTGTAGTCTAGTTTAGAATTATGAACTTTAAAGAGGGAGTTTATCCTTCTGGCCAGGAAGGAAATCTCTGTTTCAAGAGCGAGTAGCGAGGTCTTTCAGTGTAGAATTGACTCATTACGTGACCAAAACCGAGACAATCAAGCGTGGTGATAATAGATTTTAATAACTACGTGTAACTATGGATACACACACAACTAACTCTAAGCAAGCATACATATGTACATCTATATACAAGAAGAGAGAGAGATTAGAGAGAAAGTAATGAAATAAAAAGGGTAGCAGACAAAACCAACAATTAATTAGCCTTTTTCAAAACCAGCAACGAATTTAAATCTCCTGTAAACAGGGGTACAATCTTAACGCATGAATAGATCCATTAACTATACTTGCATGGCTTGGGTGTTGTCGGTTTGAAAGTTCGCGCGAGGTTGTGTCGAGTTCGCTGGTTCGTCGTGACGTTTGAAAAGGCGTTGGCCATGAGGCGGTTGCATCTCGTCCGGAGAGAGAGAGAGAGAGAGAGAGAGAGAGAGAGAGAGAGATAGATAGATAGATAGATAGATAGATAGATAGATAGATAGATAGATAGATAGATAGATTGATTCCCTCTCCCCGGGCAACGAGAGTAGAAGTTGTGCAGTAAAAGAAGGTTGAGAAGTGAAGTTTGAATGCGTGTTGTTGTTTTAAAGACAACACCAACGCACACGCCTCTCTGGGCTATTGGCCAATCAGGAAGTTGGATCTGTTGGCGGGATGAACTCCCTTTGTCTGGTCTCAGACCTGAATTTGCATGTCCTGGGAGGAGCCGGTTTAAACTGTATTGCATATGAAATTAAGGAAAAGCATGAAATATTGTATCCCATTGTAATGTGATATGCATAATCGATCAGGGTATCTCGAGACGATTAACTACATACCAAATTCGATGGACTTATAAAGAATATTACAGGAAAACATGGTTACAGACATTTAAAATAATATCCTAAATTAAACTATCTAAAATCATTATAGTTAGGTTACATAAACACACAATATATGCAAATAAGGAAACATCACACTATTTGGACATTGAATAATTACATATAATTACATGTTACATTCAAAAGAGATACTTCCATTGTGTGTGTGCACGTGTGCACATAGAGCATAGACAGGATTCAAACACCCAACCCTGGAGGTGCAAGGCAAACGTGCTAACCACTAACCACCATACCCCCGACAAAAACATGAAAATATGAAATGTGTAAGGAATTCACAATCTCTCAGTGCTCACTCTGATGCACACTCAGCTTGTGTTTTGTTTATCTCCCAGTTGTGTCTAAATCATGTTCAGGTGTTTTGCGTTCCAATCTTGAATGGATTCTTGTTATATATACCCTCTTGTATCTCTTGTATGTCTTTGCAAAGCACTGAACTGAGCTTCTAGATTTTGTAGATCACGATCCTGTCTGCTATCTAATCCAAGTTTCTCATTTTGATCTAGTTCACATCTTGCCTAATTCTGGGTTTGAATTTGGTTTTTTGATTTCAATAATTCCTCTGCCCATGGATCCACACTCACCTGCTGAGTCCTGCATGTTACACAAGAAACAAAACCTGGTAGAAATGCACTTATGTCTGTTAATTTATAGGTCTGGAGGTGAGAGTTCTATCATAGAGGTGATGGTTTATTATGGATGCTACCCAGAGAAACTGACACTATGAAGAAAGCTAAGCTGATATACTGTATGGATCAGTGTTTGGATCAGTTTCTATCGCAAGCTATTTTGAAAGTGAAAGTGAAAGTGACATGTGAAGGCCAATGTACGGTAATGTTTATCTGCTTGGTTCGGTGTGTTTAGGCAAGTGAGAACACAGCAATCATGTAGAAGTGAGGACCAAAACAACCAGTTTATGACTGGAGAAGAGCTCTCAGTCTGCTGCCCATTGAACCCTAATGCAGTGAGAATAGGATTGAACCCTGGACAGAGGACAGAGCTGAAGTGCTACAGAAGTACTGTGTATTCTGAATATATGGCTGGCAAACACAAAAATGAATGCTGGATAAAGTTTTTTAGTTTAAACTGGCTCTGCGTTCTCAGTGCTTGGTTGATTTCTGTGATGTCTATGCATGCTTGCAAAAGATTTGTTTATATTCTTTATTGCCATGTTTCTAACCAATGACTGAAAGTTTTACACATGTTTCCAGCTCTGCATCTTTCCACATGCCCCTCAGCCAATGTTTTTTGTTTTCTGGTTAGTTGAAACTTGTGCAGCGAGAAACCGAAATGATGAATCAAGTATCAATTTCACTCTGATTTGGACAAGGCAAATGGTCTACTAGATGAGAAAGCGTTGGAATATTTAGCTCCTTAGTTGGAATATTTACACACAAAATATGAATCTGTTCACTAATACAGAGTAATATAAATACAGAGCCAAAGTAAAATGGAGTGGCTACTACATGCCAACTTTTCTTCTAAATTCCATGAAATTTCAATCCAAAAACGGTATTGCCACTTCTCAGCTTTTTGAATCTGATACGGTATGTGTTTGAGATTTTAGCTTGTGAGACGTTCCCTCAAGGTCTACCATGACTTCCACCTTCATCAGAGACGTCTATTTGCCCTTGTTTGGGTCAATGTAGCTCTGTACTTTTTTCTTTTGTTTAAGTGAATAAAATCCAGAAAATCCCACCACTCATCAAATCTAAGGGCTACCATCCCACACACACACACACACACACACACACACACACACTGAAGGCATTCACGTCAAACACTCCATATGCCTGCTTTATCGGTTTGTGTAAAATGTTTAATAACCAAATTAAACGTTTAATGGATTGTTGAAACACACATCAAGATCACGTACTGTTCACAGATTAAGAAAGGTAAAACCAGATGCTGTGCTGCTGTGTAACCCATCTTAAATTTACTGATTATCACTTACATTACTGTTTTATATAGTAGCTCCTGTCTAAACAGTATGAGCATAAATATGTGTACATATGCACGTGTGTGAGCATTTACTGTACATCGCTCTTCGGGACAGGTAGAGCAGATATTGAGGTTTAATGGATAGTCCTTCCTGTTCTGGTTGGCCTCTGTGTACTCAAACTAAGCATGACGGCACACACAGGCGCATACAGCCACACACACACACACACACACACACACACACACACACACACACACACACACATACACACAGTCTGAAAAAAGGTCAACGAATGGATATTATACAGTCTCCTTCTTGTAAACGATTAAACAGTTTGGCTTTAAATTCTCCTTGACCCTTTCCTCTGTGAAAATCTTCCAGTATTTAAAGCCAGTGAAAATAATTTCTGTTACCCATTCTTAAAACCGTTTTTATTCTCTATATCTAATTTCCTCCTCCCCAACTCAGGCCTCGACATAAAATCATAACTTATACTCAAATTGTGCTATTCTGAGCCCTTTTTCTGTCGTAAGCAAATGGAATTGGGGGATTGTAGAACAAAGAGTACATTCAGGCTGTGCCATGGTGTGTATAGCTAATGGGGATGTTACAGTGACTAACTCTGGAAAAAAAAAAAATAATAATTTTTAATACAGGGTAGCGTGGCTTAAGAGGAACTGGGCATGTTCAGAGCTCTGATAAAGAAATGGAAAGGAACACCACACACAGCTCACACTCTCTGATCTGATTCCTCGATCCCACTGTATCGTTTTTGTGGCTTTTGTGAATATAATTTGTGTCGCAGCTTCATTTTTAAGCTCTAGTCTATGGCTTTCCCTCTTGTCACTGTAATTCTATGGCACCAGTTCTCATGGTTGTGCAGTGCAATGTGTTTCTATTCTATTCGGTTTCTATTCATTAACTAGGTGTTAGTTTGGCCTTCAGGCGGAGCACAAATGAGGCCTCCAAAACCAGGGGCCTTGTTCCTGGACTGTCTGAATACTCAGACATTCCTGATGGCTACAGGGTTGGGTAGAAGTGTATCAGTCTTTCAACACTGTATACCCCCTGGAGACCATCAAACTATGCCAGCTTTGGAGACTGGGTGCCCTCCGGGCATGAGGGCCAATTAAGCTCAACACAGACGCCGTTTTTGGGGAGAAGAAACACCCTGCTGCGCACAAAGTGCGGCCCCCACGGCGCACGGTATTTATTTGCCCACATACACATGCACACGTGTACAGACGCACATACACACATTCTTGCCTAAATACAGTCTTGTACCTTAGGCCAGACTCTACAGTCGTTCTCACACCTGGAACCAATGTGTGAACAAATGAAGGAAGGCACGTAAGGTACGGCAGGCAGGGAGGATTAATGACTGGGTTTATCCCTCTCTACCTGTTTTGTTACACACACACACACACACACACACTTATGCACTCACATGCAGCATTTTTACATGTGTTGTGTACTTTTGATGTACCTCATTATTTTCCCAAGCTTCCACCTTCCTCTGATGAACCATTGGATGAAGATTGCTGTACTGGACACTTCTTAAATGTTTGAAGTCAGACAATGGCATCACTTCAATGAGATGTATTTATGTAGAAAAATGTTGTTTTGCCTCATTAAGCAAATTAAATAAGCAGCTCAGGAGGGTATATTACTTGCGCCCGTGTATTTGTATGTGTTGGAACCTAGATATTGTGTTTTATGGGTCCTTTCTTTAATAGGTAAAAATAAAAATGCCTGTGTGGTAGGAATACGAACAATTTATTTCATGTCAAGTGACCGCAAAGCACACAACACTCTTAAACATCAACTACATAGTTTTTACTAAATTCAACTTGTAAACAGATACGCCAGCAAGCTTCGGCCAGAGGGGTTTACACTGGTCACACTTTACCACTTCTGTGTGTGTGTGTGTGTGTGTGTGTGTGTGTGTGTGTGTGTGTGTGTGTGTGTGAGAGAGAGAGAGAGAGAGAGAGAGAGAGAGAGAGAGAGAGAGAATGAGAGAATGAATGAGAGAATGCTACATAGCACCCTGATTCACTTTTGGTCACTTTTATGATGTAATATACACACAGTACTGTGCAAAGTTTTAGACACATGCAAAGAAATGCTGTAATGCAAAGATGCCTTCAAAAATAATGAAATTAAATATTTCTATAATTTAAATAAAAAAATACCGCAAAGAGCAGTAAACAGTAGTAAATGAAACAAAGTCAATATTTGGTGTGACAAAAAAAATAAAAATAAAATTAAAATAGTAGTTTCTTTAATGACATACAAACATTTTTCTGTAACATTTAATTTTGTGCCAGAAAACTAATGTTTGGGAATATATATATATATATATATATATATATATATATATATATATATATATATATATATATATATATATATATATATATATAATACACACACAAACACACACACACACACACACACACACACATACTTGGAGAAACCTTTAATCTGCTTTTATTATGTTTCGCCAGATACAAGACTTTCCCCAAATTCACATACATTCATACAGCTCTCTTAAAGAGTGCATCACACTCCTTGAATACTTCTTTCTTTCTTTCTTAGAAAATATTCCAATAAATGTAATTTCAATTTAAAAAAGTGCTACTTTTAATGCATACACTGCAAAAAGTCATCCTAGCAAGTGAAAGTATCTTGAATATAGTCAAATTTATCTAGTATTTCTTATTATAAGATTAGAATAAACCAAATATAAGATTATTAAACCTATTTAATAGTCTTGTTCTATTGGCAGATGATTTTGCTTCTTTCTAGAAATAAATGCTTATATGAGCAAAATTATCTGCCAATAGAACAAGACAATTTCAATCTTTCAGTGCTCATGTTAATGACTACTTTTACTGTGGAGTGTTTGTACAGTTGAAATTTAAATTTCCTCCCCCCAACATTCTAAGCTTTCAGTCATCTTCAGTAGGCATGAAGATACACTGCGCTTTATCCTGGTCAGGGTCGTGGTGGATTTGGAGCCTATTCTCAGAACACTGGGCAGGAATAGGGAATACATTCTCCATTACAGGGCACACATTCACACACTCTTTCACACCTAGGTGCAATTTAGAGTCAACAATCCACCTACCGGTATGGAAAGAAATCCGTGCAGATATGGGGAGAACATGCAAAACCCACCACAGACAGCAACCTGAACTAAGTGGCTAGTAAAATGGCTCATGAAAAGCCACTGCGGATAAAGTTGGTTTCATCATTAAATTTTTACCAACCATACACAGAAAAATAAGACTTCCACAGTACACCTTTGTTCCCTTTCTCCTCCACTAGATGGCGATGATATTTCTCTGTTCCAGCCCAAGAATGTATATAAGAGCCTCTTTATTTCACAGAGAAGCGTCTATATTTTTTAAAGCTGTTTTCACCTATTAACAGAGAATTTGTTATAAAATGACAGTAATTAATGTTTTTGCTTCCGCTTTCAAATTTAAAATATAAAAATAAAAAATATATATTTCAGATATATTATCTGGCATTTTTAGACATGGAAAAGTTTTTAAAATACTAAGTGATCAAATGTTTCTCCTCAATATTTGGGATGAAATTGAACTGTGTCAAAAAAAAAAAATTAACTGCTTGCACTAAAAGGCAATAATTTTATATTTAAAAAATTACATCATAAATATATTCTTGCTAGGAAATATATTCTTTTTTTTTTATTTGTTGAAATACAAATTTCATTTATTCACCATTACTCAATCTTCTCTGAGCGGTCCAGCTCAGATCATGAGTAACAGATTCCAGCTAACAGGAGATAACCCTCAGGATTAGCCATAATTACTGACAATTATAGGCAACTGAAGGGAGAGGCAGAGCAAGCACACTGGGAGCAGATGGAGTGTGGTGGAGTGGAAGAGGGCAAGAACTGATGGCTGAGAGAGGGTAAAAAAAAAAGAGAGAGAGAGAGAAAGGGGTTGGGTGGAGGTCGCCCTGTCTCCTGTATCGTGTACCTTCTTTTGCTGGGTTTAAGTGGCTGCATTATACTGGGAGCCCCTTTCTGCCTTGTTCTCCACTGCTGCCCTTTTAAGAGTAACCAGAGACAGCCAGAGGACAGCAGGCACAGAGAGACGAGCACCCCGCCCTGGAGAGAGAAAGAAGAAAAGAAAGAGCAGAGAGAGCGTGAAAGAGACCAATGGCAAATGGGGCTGCTTCTGAAAGTAGTGTAGTTAGCAGATAAAAACTGTCTCCTGCCTGTAAAAAGATCCTTCCTCTTCTTCTCTTCTCCTCTTTTCTTTCCTCCCTTGCTTTTTTGCAAGTTTATCTTTGTGTCCTTAATTGGGAGTGGAGACAGAGACTTTTTCAAGGCCATGGAGACCCCAGACGCCTCTCTACTGTTTATTCATCCCTTCTCTCTCTCTCTCTCTCTCTCTCTCTCTCTCTCTCTCTCTCTCTCTCTCTCTCTGCATTTGTTCCCCTATTCTTTTCTTTTCTCTCTCTTACCCACTCATTCCCTCCCAGGATCCTCTCTGCTCTGTGTCTGTCCTGTCTCTGTGTCTGTCCTGTGCTTTAACGTGTTTGTCTCACCGTCCCTCAGCACTACTTCATTCCTACTCCTTCATCTTACTGGCATAATGTCTACTTTTGCTTCCAAGGACAGAGACAACATACTGTGGTGTATGCATTCGCACTCATACACACACCCAGGGAGCAACAGATACTCTGTCTCATCCATGGGAAACTCAGGTGTGACACCTCAAGTTCACCTAGAGGTTGGTGCGATCAAAAAAGCACAGCACAAAGAAAAAGAACCCTATAGAGATAGATCTAGAAACCCGAAATGAGGCTATGAACAGACTTTTCCCCTTTAAAAGGCCCAGGTTCCCTGCTGTGCTGTGAAGGTGTGTTTCTTGTTAATCTCCTGAGAGTGCAGGTTTTCTTTTTCCTATCCAATTTTGTGGTGAGGTGAGGAAGAGGGTACTGAATGTCACAAACTCGATTCAGGTTGGAATGAAGAGCAGCTTTATACATGTTATTAGAGAGGGGGGAAAAATACAGGTCTGCAACAATTATTGGCACCCCTATGAATTCATATGAGAAAATATATTTGAAGTATTTTCCCATTGATATTTTACATTTTTTTGTACACCTGGGTGACTAGGAACAGGAAATTGTTCAACCATGACTTCCTGTTTCACAGGGGTATAAATTAGGTAACACATAGGCCAAATTCCCTTAGTCATTCATCACAATGGGTAAGACCAAGGAATATAGCTGTGATGTGCGGTAAAAGGTTGTTGAGCTTCACAAAATGGGAAGTGGCTATAAGAAAATAGCACAAGCATTGAAAATGCCCATTTCCACCATCAGGGGAATAATTAAGAAGTTCCAGTCAGCTGGAAATGTTATGAATCAACCTGGAATTGGACATGTGTCTATATTGTCTCAACACACTGTGAAGAGGAAGGTTCAAGTGGCCAAAAAAACCTCCAAGGATCACAGCTGGAGAATTGCAGAAGTTAGTTGCATCTTGGGGTCAGAAAGTCTCCAAAACTACAATATGAAGTCACCTACATCACCACAAGCTGTTTGGAAGGATTTCAAGAAAAGGGGTTTCTATGAAACCCATAGAAAACCTGTGGGGTGAACTGAAGAGGAGAGTCCACCAGCGTGGACCTCGAAATTTGAAGGATCTGGAGAGATTCTGTATGGAGGTATGGTTTCATTTCCCTTGCCATGTATTCTCCAACCTCATCAGGCATTATAGGAGAAGACTCAGAGCTGTTATCTTGGCAAAGGGAGGTAGCACAAAGTGTTAACTAATAGAGTGGCAATAATGTTGCACACCTTTAACAGGGTGTGCAACAATTCATATTTAACAAAGATATTTGTTTTGATAAACCTGTGTTTTGTTTGCAGTTGTTTGATATCCATGAGAGCAGAGTATTTTTGTGATTTTTTTTAAACAAAAGATCAAAAGGTTAAACAATAATAATTTTTCACAGCCTTCTTGGCTCATATTTACCAAGGGTGCCAATGTTAGTGGAAGGCACTGTATACACACACACACACACACACACACACACACACACACACACACACACACACACACACACACACACACAAAATGACATCATTATATCAGTGATGTTGTGTGTGTATGTGTGTGTGAAAGAGAAAGACAGGGTACTTGTGTACTTGGGACGCCCATCTGCTAGATCCATCAGCACAGAGAGCTGATGAGCGTCAGACCAAGTACAGAGGCGTCGCGGGAACAGGACAAAAAACAAACGGAATGTTTCTGGCTCTGCGCACTCCTGGATAGCTCTGCCACTTGCTGTCTGAGACAGGCATAAAAGGTTCAATCTGTCCAAGAGCAGCAGCACAACAGCAAGGACATTAAACAGGCCTTTTATGATTATTATTGTATTGAATAATAGACAGGTGGCCCGGTCTCAGATACACTAACACAGGGGGATAAATAAAGTAACAGGGCTGAAAAAAGAACAAAACTAAATTCATTTTGCTGAAAGCAATGCACCAATCTGAGATTCAAGAGGTGTTTAGATCACCGTAGCAACCAGAGAAATATAGCAGGACTTTAGAACGAAGCATGAGAATGTGTTACTTTTGTTCAGACAAATCTTATTTGCTGGATATTCATTTCCATTTCCAGCTGGCTTCTCAACTGTCTAATCATTGGACTACTTGCGACTAAGACCCTGCTTGTGTTAGACAACCGTAGCACAAGAGATGTGAATAATAGTGGTATAATAATAGTCAAAAGGCAGAATGTGTCACCATATGGGTGGGAAAAAATAGTTTAGACATTAATAAAGCTGCTAGATTACTTCTATGGCACTGGAATAAGTCCATATGCCCAAGTACCAAAGGATTGGATGACATTAATGACTGAAAATGCAGCGTATGAATGTATGTTAGCAAGATACAGTGGTAGTGGGGAGAAAAACTTTTTTAGACAGTCTATATAGGGCACACTAACTGATACAATGGTGCAGGAATAGTGTACACATAAGGGATTTTTTAATGTATTTTTTTCTGACTAATGACTCTCTGTGATACAGCCATTGTTATGTTTTACAATTGATAGCTACCTGGTACTGGCCACTTTATTTCTTGCCCCATTAAACCTTTTTTAAACTTGAAAAGGCAATAAAACATTTGAAAAAAATTCTGCAGGACAAAAGTTCCTCCTCAAGTTTAGCAATTATAGCTGGTCTATATTTTCAGTGTCCTCCACCACCTAGTGTCCGAATGTCCCAAGCATCAACCATGCATTTGCATTCAACACTAGGAATCGGTCACTCAGTATGTGCATCAGAGTGACGGTGTTTTAAAAAATAAAAAATAGATAATTACTTTAAAAACAACAAACTAGCTGATTGTACTATATGTATACAGACAACTTCACATCTGCCTGTTTTGTAGTTCAGAGGATCCCAACAGTCATGACAATATCTGTGAGGAAAAACTACAGTAATATACCACTATTGTGTAGTTTGTTCTCGAGAAAAACTTCATTCTTGTTATGATCCTAATAGAAAAATTGATTCATGTGTTTAGAATTTCAATCTCGTAACTCGTAATCTCAGGGTTCATATAACTATAGCCTCCATCTAAAAAAAACTGCTCTTGAGTAACTTCAGAACATTCTTGAACCCTAACAACTTGAACAATTGAAAAGCTTGGCAATGTTATGTGACTTTCTGAAGCAGCCAACGAGAAATTTGCCTACTGAGCTTAACCAGAAACACTTACAAAAGATATTGTGCATTTTATTTCCCACTTTCAGTCCCTTTAATTATTCAATCATTTAGTAAGAAGTACGTATTTAATATTTGAATTATTGTCAGAGGGGTGCGCTTAGTCAGAATGTGTTTGAGGTTACAAGGTTCACCACTGCCATTTTTATGGCTTTTTCTCTATAGGCGAGACATTCCAGTGTGGGACAGCTTGCTCTGCTTTTAGACAAACTTGTGCTAATGACTGAGATGTATGACTGCATAGTCACTGCCAAGCACTGCAAACCAGCGAGAAACACAATCGCCTCTCATGCTTAGCTACAGCATGAAAACCCATAACTGCCTCCTGATGTGTGTTTTATATATAATCAAAGATTACCTTTAACTATCTTACTGTTTTAGTTGCAGTGAAATGGACGCCACTGCTATGGCTGTTTCAATAGAATGTAGGGCAAAGTCATTTCCATTTGGCATATCAAAAAGCAGGCTTTTGGCTCTTTATCACAGTGTAGGTGAGATAATGTCTGCCCTTTCTATTAACTTTGCACCCAAATTCACCTGCCCTCGACCCCTACTCTTGCCTGCGGGCCTCATCTGTCAGCCCTGCCATCCCCCGAACCAACTCACCTGACCCTCTACCATTTCTAGATTCTTCCCTTCCCGTCCCATTCCTCCAACCCCAGAGACTCAGTTCACAGATGGCTACACTTTGGAGGTGGTCCTATTCAAAAAATAACACCCTTTTACAGACAAAAAAGAGAGATGGACAGAGGAATGCCAAATTCTCAATTTCTCCTTTCTTTCCTTCTCAGGGTAGGGCCATGAGATGCACCATGTGAATAGGACAACTGTCTGATAAGATTACCTGAAGGAAATCTGTTACCCCCACTGGTGCCTGCAGTGAGCAAGATTTCAGGATGGAAACTTGTGAGACAGCATCACTTAGGAGTGAGAGCATGGAGAAAACAGGGGAAAATAAATGAATGGAGCACCTTATGTGATACTATAAAGCACAAACCCTGGGGAAACCTGAGATGAGGGTCAGATGGCAATCAGTGGCATCTTTTTAGTACTATGGACTTTCCTCTCCTCCATTTGGCACCTGCTCCTTACCAGAAAATTGCTCACGGCTTTGAGGTTGTCTCTTAGCATGACCCCTGGACCACGTGGGGATTGAGCAAGCCCATCCAGTAATGATAGTGTTCTTCCAGACTTTTCCTTGTCCTTGTATGAAACGGATTCAGAACAATGCCCAGGCACCTGCGGGAATCCTCATATTTCTTTTCTTGTCTTTGGTAGAGCTTTTTTGAACAACTCCCCAGGCCACATTGTGCTTGTTGTTATGTCGCAACAAGTTCAGAACAAATGATCTGTTTCTTTTATCCACTGTGGGGAAAGTTCAGCAATGTGTTTTTGCACTTATTTATTTCTCCCTCTTCTATGTTTACTGTGAAATAAGTGAATGCAGTTGAACCTACTCCTTGAAAACTCATAACCAGTTCTTTTTGGGAACTGCCTGTTTTCCCACCTGAGCTCTGTAGTAACATTCAGTCTTAGGGCCTAAATAATAGTCCATCAGACATCCAAAATGCATGCCAAATCTGCAACACTTACAGGGGGCCTAATGTTCCAAGGCAACCAAATATGGACCTGGTTTTGTCCTATCATTATTGAACTATTCTGACTGTGCACGTAATTTGACATGTATAAGCAGGTTGAGAACAAAATCAGGCTTTGGCACTGGCAAAATATGCTTTGTAAAGTATGAGAGTATTAACCTCAAATTCCCATCAGTCCATCATTTACTTATCAAGTATCAAATTAGACTGGTCACACTGCCAATGTTTTCATTGGATCCTAGAAGTATGTAAGAGAAAAAGAAAATTCAACATTTCTTTCATGCTTGATTGGAAAGGAAATACTGTTTAACAAGTGCCATAAGAGTGTAATAGAGTATTGAGCAAATCCACTCTGCTTGATATTTCTTTATATTACAGCATGCAGCTGCAGCTGCTTTCCTTATTGATTTGGTGATTTTCTTTTCTCTCCTTTTCCTGTCCCACATCTCAATTTGGCTTCAAATCTCATTTACTGTAGATGTATATGTGCATGACAGAGAGAGAGAGAGAGAGAGAGAGAGAGAGAGAGAGAGAGAGAGAGAGAGAGAGAGAGAGAGAGAGAGAGAGAGAGAGTATCTAAGAAATTTGCTGTGAAGGGAGCAGTCAAAGGCTAATGGGATTGTGTCTGAACTCTGCAGAGTGACAACACCCTCCTGACCAAACTCACTTCCTCTTCTCTCCTGTCCCCTGCTGTGTGGTCAACCAATCAGCTACTGGATTGCTGATTGGTTGAATGCCAGAATGAAAGGGTGGCCAATTTTGTGAGGTAGATGTGAAGATGGACAAACAATAATAGTGATTAAAAAAAGGCAGATAGTATAAAGAAACACAGGAGCTGTTAAGGTTGTTTACCATGAATTGTTGAATGATAATGCGTTTAGCACTGAGAAAAGAAGACAAGTGAAGGCTCCATGGTGCAGCTGACCACTGAACCCTGCAACAATCAGAGCAAAGTAAGAGAAAATGAATAAGAAATGATAGTGGTTATGAGGGCAAATTGAGAAGTTCTAAGGAGCAAATTCATCACTGGTTATAACTGTGGATTATATAAAATGTTTTGTTTTGTTCTGACTGACCTCCAGAATCTATAATATCTCTGTGTCACCAAATGGTTGAATTCCTGTTTGGGCTATTTCAGTTTTGTACATATGATCCAGGCTATACAGTGGCAACGCATTTGTCATTTCTGAACTTCATGAGTAAAACAAGATGCCTTAAGAGCACTATCCTTACACATTTATGCACTGTGGCCATGGTGCAATGATAGCTGAATGAGTTTTTTAGGCCCATTAAGAAGATCCAATATTGGAAACCTGCCACAGACATGGCTACAGAACACCCAGGCTCTATGTGGAGTTGAGATAATAAGACCTGGCCTTAAAAGCCCTTATCAGCATTCATCTGGGTTGATATCTTGGGTGGGAAGGTGGAGGAGTAAATGCTTCATTGGGGTCATCAGGTGGGCACCAGAAACACCCTAATAATCACCTGCAATACTGTGGCAATCACTTTGCAATCACCTGGAATACCATAGCATCTACCAAGCAATACCCTAGCAACCACCTGAGATACTACACCAACCACCTAGCAACACCCTAGCAACTACCTAGTATACCATAGCAACCACCAAACAACACCCTAGAAACCACATGGAATACCACAGAAACAACATAGCATCACCAGGAAACCATAGCAAACACCTAGCAACAACTTGCAGGAACACAATTACAACCATATAGCAACACCTTAGCAACCATCTAGCAACACCCTAGTAACCCATTTGGAGACTATAACAGCTTCCTAGAAACACACTAGCAGTCCCATAACAACATCCTAGCAACCAGCTCGTATACCATAGTAACCACCCAGCAATATCTTGGCAACTACCTAGCAACATTATAGCAACCGGAGAGAAGTAATAGGACACAGTCTTACAATCCTTTAACAGCATTCACCTGAGTTGATATCTTGAGTGGGAAGGTGGAGGAGTCAATGATTCTTTGGGGTCATTGGACAGGCATCGTCCTCTGCTTTTTCCCCTCTCTCTGACTAATGGTCTTCCTGTAGACCAGTTGCTGTCCTTTGTTTCATCCACAGCCAGCTGCTGCTCTACATAGAAGCTTCTGACAGTGATCTGATGGCTTGTCAAAGACCCTGTCCTTGAACTCCCACTCCTTTCAGGCTGATGGCTGAAGTTACCACAAAGCCTCTGCAGCTAACCTCCACTGGAGGCACCTGAGTTGTACTGCCTCAGCTGCCAGGTCAGAGTATGCGCCAACTCCAACTTCACCAACTGCTTCCTCCCAAAGCACCATTAGTTCCACAATGAAAAGGACTTTCTGTGAGACTAATCACAGGATCAAATCAGGCCTGAGATTGGTTGTAATAATATCTGATGGAAAGATGAGTTTCTGGTCAAGGTCAACTTGCAACTAATCTGAACATTACTTGGTGCTCTCAGTACATATGTCCAATCCTGATCTTTCTGCCCACCAACCAAAGAGCCCAGAAAACATTCCAGCAAAATGTAACCACTTAGCATGGTTGTATTTTTTCATTGACTACCTGACTGATCTGCCACCTTCAGAATGCTAACACCAGGATAACAGCTGACATTGTGGAACTACCACTCCTCTTGAAATGGTGATCTGGGGCTTGCTTCAACAAAACCATGCTGCAGTCCGTATCAGGTGTGGAAGCTCTGCACTCAAGCATTGCATTTTAATGATGCAGGCAAAGGGTTGTTATGATTAGCAGAGGAGACAGAACACCTTATTGTTATATAAGACCAAATATTCATAGGACTGTAGCACTGTAATTAGTTAACCTTTGTGGTGCAAGTGCTTGCACTGCCAGCATTGTGAAAAACATGTTTGTTGAAAATGCTGTTCGTTGCCACTTGAGTGTTGGTACCAAAGGAAAATTATTTAGAAATAGCAAATGGATGAACATAGAGCCTACCATTTTGCAAATCTGCATGCAAAAAGGTGATGTGGAATTGTGCAATTGATCCATGGTTTGGAAGGAGTTCTTGTTTGTAAAAACAAACCTGTGTTTATGAGCCCCTCTCTCAAAAAGCCCAGAATCTGTCCTGAGTGCTCAAGCATCCTGGCCAAGTGTGAAAATGCCCATGCATTTCAGATTGATGTACCAGTTTTGTGGATTTCTCCTATTTGTACTATTCTTGTGTAACATTATGACTGTTGCTGTGTTTTCATGAAACTCTTCGACTGTCGCATGTTACAAATCTAGGCATGCATGAGATGCATGTCAGTGGCTCTTTTAAACGCACAAAAAGTTGAATCAAGGCAGCCAGTTCCAGAGTCTCCACATATTTAACAAAGTTAGAGAGACTCGGAGCAAAAATGATTTACATCTACAAATTAAGACAGATTTATTGTTCATGGTCCACATAATCCATCACTTCAATAAAGCACGGACAGCGGCACTAGCTAGCGAGTACGAAAAGAGGCATCCTTTGCTTTTCCAATCAGAACTCAGAGACTGTGCAAACGATTGCTCTGGAATCAAAGAAGAGTTATACAGGCCTTGCTCTTTGTAGCTCAGGGTAAAAACTTAAACTAGTCTATAATTATGGTTGAACTGCCAAGCTCACAGTGCATCTTAGTACAATAGCGAGGCATGGCTCCAGGCTCCAAGGATCAGAAAAGAAATCTTGCTCTTCAACATTTATGGGGGCATTCGTTTAGGAGTTTAAAAGTTTTAAAACCAGAAAACTGAAGCATGGAAAAAATATAAATTGTACATTTTCCCCTCAGATAAAAGGATTTAGGCAAAACTATTTTACTGCTATGTAGAGAGATGGAGAAAGGGAGAAAAAACTACATGAAAAAATTAGATCAAGAAAAACAGCAAAAGCACTTTCAGGGCCTTTTCGCCCCCTTTCTGGCCCTGTAGCTCTATTGACAAGCGATGTGAAAAGTCTTGCTTTGTGTTCTTAAGCCTGAATTAGTTAGACACACTGATTAGTCTGCGTTGAGCCCTGGAACATTCCTCCCTCTGCAAAACATTTTCTCAAATTAAGGAAAGGTTACAGTAAAAACACCACACTCGATCACCCATCAAATCTCCTACCTACCCCCTCTCCCTATAACCATCCTCATCCCAGCCCTGAAGCAGAAAGTGTGGCCCAAGCTCTTGCCTTCTCCTATTCTTGCTATGTTCTGGCAGCAGCTAGTGGGCATGAGCAGAGCAGAGTCATGGTGACTTCAGTCAAGTGAAGTCCCTGAAGTGGCAACCATGTTTATCTAATCATCGTGGCAACAAATGGATAAAAATATATATATTATATAATTTAGAGGAGGAAGGAGTAGAGAGAAAGGTAAGTGTAAGAAGAAGCATACAATTTGGGCCTTGAGATGATGTGCCAAAAAAATTTATTTAATGCTGTTTTTGGGTGTTTCTGCAGTATTTCTTTAGCGTGTGGGTGTTACAGTCAGGTAGTCAGTGAAGGGACAGAAGGTGTTTTATACAGCTCCACACATATAAATGGAGCAGAGTAGGATGTACACTGATTGTATTTCATACAGGCACTGAAGTATTTTAAATCACACAAACACTAGTTTTCCACCACCATTGTTCCTTTTACAAAATAATAAATAAATTTAAGCATTAAAGCATTTCTTAAAGAAGTTCTTAAACAGATAGCATATTTTTCAAAGGTACTCCAACCTAAATGAAGGAAAAATAATGCGTCTGATGTTTTCTTGTACATGTGGGCTTGGTATAGTCAGTCTGCCATACTTTCTAGTGTTTTAAAGAAGGTGTATTGCTTTTGAAATGGAGAGTTGAGTCACGATCAAAGACCTGATGTGTTGGCAAACTCCAACTTTGTTAGAAGTCAAGTCAAGGTAGAAATGTGAGGGCAAACACTGGAATTTCTCTCCTCTTTCACTCTTACCCCAGGAACAATGCAACAAATGATGACTGCTAGTTAGGATTTGTTAGGTATAAAAGGGCTTAAGCTCATAGAATCATAGAATACAGAGTTCAGGAAATAAAAATAAGGGCCAGTTTTAACAATGAGCTTAAATGTTCTTGTAAAGACTGGAATTCTGATTTCTTGCTGGACATCAACGGTTTCAATTTTAACAACTAGTTCTATAGTCGTAATTCTATTTCATTTGTGGTTTTGGGCTAATGCAGACTTAAAAGTTCACAATGCCAGCCAGTTTTTCAAGAGGTTAATGAGGTTGAGGATTCTGAACTCATCTTTGCACAGGGTGTTTAAAGAGGCCAGAGCTACACATCTGGAGTGGCCTTAATAAGGTGTCTATAACGTGGGAATTAAACAACACTCTTACTTCCTTGCCATGTACTGTATTACAGTGGCCAGGGTTTGGTAATGATCTGCCCTTGCATTTGTGGGGCCTTCTTGTAACATAGCACATGGCCTGGGTCAACCCCTTAGGCCACCAGAACACAGGGTGCTCACACACAAACCTCAGTAGACCTGCATTCCAACAGGGTCATAGGTCAACGTTCCTGGCACCTTGTATAAGGTTTTTATACATGTCCGCGAGTCCTTTTGCAAACACTGGGAATGGACTCTAGTTATACAGGATCCACACCACACAAATTTCCCAAGCTATTAAGACATAGCAGATGTTGAAGGTTAGGTCATTTTCCACAGCCTGAACACCTTTTGTTCCTCCACCAAAATGATTCCCAAACTATACTAATTAGTCGCTTTTCCCAGTTCCCATGTGTGGGACCTGGATGGACATAAACATATGGGTGCTAATTCTCATAGAAAATAAGGCAAAATGGAAAAGGCATGTTCTTGTAAGTAGGGTCAGTTCAATCACTGCTATGGCTGTCTGGTAATAGTGTGTCATTGAATACTTAGGTCTGATTAGTGGCTCATTACTGCAGGTTTGTATTCACATCAAAGAATTCTTTCCAAACCTTGTCTGGTTTTATATATCAATAACCATAATAACCCTTTCCCCAGCATCAAACAGGAAGTAATATGTCAAGTTGAATGTGTCAGGATGAAGTCCAATGTGGATGACACCTCAGACCAATGTATGGAGGACCACGGATCAGTTCTCTGAACCACTCTTAGGCTCCAAAACAGCAATCCCACTTGATCAATCATACCAAACTGGGGTGAAATGGCCGGACTCCAGAAAAAAAGTGTTAAATACCCTTAGTCTTAAGGCTCAAAAGCACTGTTTATTTAATATTCATTTGATTTGCCCTTATAAAAATGTCCCTATTATTGACCCTGTCATTTTAGCCATAGTCACATCAGTGTGGTAACTGATTGAGAGAATGTTTACTCAGAGCAAGAGTGCTAAATCATAATCATAAACTGTTGTGCTCTAAAAATGTTGTGAAATATCTAGATTTTAGCACAACTATAAGCCTAATCAAATATTTACCTAAAATTGCTTTCTTACATAAAACAACCTAGATTTGAAGTTATTAACTAAAAAACTATGTAGACCCCCATCAATACTTATTCTGTCAGACCCTATACTGCTTGAATAATATTCACCACCAAAAGTTCACCTCGTTGTATTTATTTATGCCCCATTCAAAAATAGATTGTATCTTTGCTTAAAATAGATTTCCATCAGGCAGCTGAGACATCTACGGGCTTTATGGGTCCAACAGACTCCACAGATCAAGCTGCAAAATCTTATTAGAACACACTGTGATTTCAATGTCAGAACACATCACAGTACAAGAACATAATATTATGTTAGTCTTTTTCTATGTGGCATCAACACATGTACAGTATTACTATAAAAAATAAAAGTTCTTCATCTTGTGATCATCTGTCACCTTAAATTGATTTCACAGTGTACAGTGTCCAGTGATTCTTGGTCTCAGAATGAATCTTCAGGATTATTGTCATTAAATATGACTTATGAGTTCCCCAGAAATGACAATTGGCCCAGTGCATCCGAAATGTGCTAATGCACTTCTTCTAAATTTACTGAGGGGCTTACCGGGATAGACCTGGCTCCAACGCACACGTTCAGCCACAGGGCAGGTTTTATTTGTCACGCATGTGGCCAAAGACACCGATCAAAATATGTTGGACCCCAGAGACATGTGCCTGTGTGTGTTCTCCAAATGATTAAATGATCAGTGGACACTAGATTAAGACCTTTCAGAGAAATATGGGCAGCAAACCTTGGGAGAATTCTCACATGAACTATTTAGGAATTGCAAGCAACTTTTCAGCCATGTTATAAAATTTCTCTTATGGTTACTGACTTGTGTATTTTACCATTTCAGATACACTTTAAGTGTTCTAAAAAGCTTTACATGTGCATTGTAGGCAAACTGTATCACAAAAGCAACCAGATTAAATTACTCCTGTCAATCAGAGAATACTCCAGTTGATTTCATTACCCTACCAGAACCAATAAAGCATGCCTGCAAGTTTCACAACTATAAACAAGACACTATAATTGTACAGAAGCAAAATAGTGGATGAAAGGTTAAGAATTCAGGAAAAAGTGATCATTTTGTTTGTTGTGTAATAACAGAAACTGATTTATTTTGCACTGAATAATTTAGAACAATAAAGAACAATCTAATATTGATTACAACAGTATTCTCAGTCTCATCTATTTGAATGCATTCACATATAATTCACGTTGTAGTTTTCACTATTCTAGGTACTGATAAAGAACCTGCACCTTTTGATTGAAGCAGATGTGCTTGAGCATAGTAGACCAAATAGACATAATATTGGTCATACACATAATATTTATTGGTCATAAGTAGTATTCTATAATGAATGTGCATTGTAGTTTTAATAGTTAAATGTAGTTTAAAAAAAATAGAGCTGTAATAGTGCCCTGGTAATAGTAATGATGGCTGCATTCTGAACTAATTGGAGCTTGTTTATGCACCTACTGGAACATCCAGACAGCAAGGCATTGCATGAGTCCAGTCTAAAACCATGAATTAGTTTTCCACATCATATAACAACATTACATGATTAGAAATGTTTCTGAAATGAAAAATAAATAAATAAAAAATACTTGTATTGTCGGAAGTAAGTAAGAGGAAGTTACTCAGCCTTCAGTGTCTAATGTCCTTTACACATTCCTCATCTTTATTAAGCTGGTGCCTATCATCTGGTTTTGATGAAACATACAGCTGTGTGTAATCAGCATAGCTTTTGTATGCATACAGACCATAAACCATAAACATTTACAAACTTTTTGCTCAGGAAGTGACATCATTATTGTAAGCTAGTTATGAGTTGATTACAGGTTTCCTTGCAAATTAAGGTAAAATGGTATTTATAGCGACTGTCCATCAGCAAGCTGGTTGAAATAAAAGGAGATGCGGGAAATGAGGACAGTTGATTCAATATAGAGTTGAAATGGGAACACTGCCTTGAGAAAAACATTCACGTTTCTTATTGCTAAAGTAGGTTCTGGTGTTTTGAGCACCAATGAAAAGGGGTTATTCCCACAGCGGGGATCAGAATCACTGTTTTTAGCCTCTTCTCACCACAGTCAGTTTTAGGTCTCCACTGGAGAAATGATATCATACGGATTTATACGGATTCATTGGTAGTCAATGTGGGATTGATTGTTTTTTATAGATCGGGTGGCTGGTTAGTCAGATCTCAAACATTAAACTGGTTGTGTGACACAGAAACAAGTCATAGACACAGGGATTGCTGGGTTGCTCACTACCAAGACAGCAAAGTCTAAATGTGTACAGTCACTGTAGCATCAAAAGAAAGATCATGTCAAAGATATATAATTAATCTGATCTCCTAATTTCTATTACATTTAAGGGGTATCAAGGCCACCAAATACATTTTACAGAAAGAATAAGACAGAGTGAGACTCCAGGTTCAGTGCAATGGAGCTGTAACCTTCAGCTGAACTCAGAGAAGGATGAGTAGAATCACAGATATGTCCTTGGCAGCCATCCGTTCATTTCCATGTGGGTTGCATTTGTAAGGTTGTGTTTGTGTAAAGCACCTCTCCACTCTGTGCCTTATTGAACAGCTATGTCTCTATACTGTAATGAGGAGTTTGATGGCTTATTTAATAGTTATCCTCATTTGAGAACAACAGTAATTTAGTAAGTAAGAGAGCACATTTTATTTAAATAGCACTTTGTTTACAGCCAACATTGAACCTAATTGCTTCACAGCTTTATAACAGCAAATCACAAATAAATAGTATTGATACACTTAAATAGTGGGCATTGTTATAGGCTAATAAGTAAAATATTTTTTTTAAGTTAAAAGGTGAAAGAGAAGATACACACCTTATGTCAGTGGATAGGTTGTTCCAAACTTAAAGGCTGAGTCACATTTTGACTGAAAAACAATCAAAAGAAGCAACAATGCAAACAAATACACCACTGCTTTTCTCAAGGACAGTTTTAAGGACAGGTTTTCGTACTTTGCTACTTATTCACACTTTTAGGGACTTTTACATTTCAGATGGATACATATACACATATGACTGAACTATATTTATCTAACACTTTTTTTCCACATACAATTTATAAATGTGTGTACACAAAGGAGTTATGGTTTTGTGATGTTCAGAGGTAAACCTGTAACTTTTTTGTCATAGAGGGTATAGAGGGTTTTGTGATTTCTTAGGAACATGACAAGCTGCATGTTTTGTTTTACTAACTTCAATCTTACACAGAGAACATGATTTATCTTTCTGGTCTCTAAATGCTGTGTATTTAAAAGATCTGCATCCGTTTCTAGAAAACCATAGCAATGCAATGTTTTCTGTCCAATGTTTTACAGTTCCTAACCTTTTACTCACATACCCTCATGCAGTTGCATAATAAACCCACATTTGCAGTTAATAATTTCAAATTATGAATCGTCATTATCTTTGGGAACTACATGAGTAAGTGACCTCACTAGTTGTTTGAAAGTGATGCCCAGATAAATATCTGTACACAAGAAAGAGACAGAAATTTCCAGCAGTTGCACAGTGGTGCTGGGAAACAAACATCATCTGTCTGACACATTTCTAGGCTTCACAGAAACTGCGCTTAAACAGAACTGAGCCAGAAAAGGCCCATATGCTGTTGATGATCATGAAGTATTACCAAAGAGAAGGGAATATCATTATGATGAGAAATGATTTAATATAATATAATATATAATATAGTTTACCCTTATATTTACTTGCAAATTAAATATATATGTGACACTAGTAGTAATACTTCTCGTAAGAGTTACGTAGGTCTAATGTCCTTTACAGTGCCCTCCACTAAAAAAATTGTCTTTTTTGTTTAACCTTTTCTTTTCTTTAAAAAACACAGGTTTATCAAAAAAACAAATCTTTGTTAAATATACATAGGTGTACAACCATTATTGGCACAATTTTAGTCAATACTTTGTGCTAGCTCCCTTTGCCAAGATAACAGCTCTGAGTCTTCTCCTATAATGCCTGATGAGGTGCTATTTTCTTATAGCCACTTCCCATTTTGTGAAGCTCAACAACCTTTTGCCGCACATCACAGCTATATTCCTTGGTCTAAGCCATTGTTATGAATGACTAAGGGAATTTGGCCTATGTGTTACCTAATTTATACCCCTGTGAAACAGGTAGTCATGGTTGAACAATTTCATGTTCCTAGTCACCCAGGTGTACAAAATTTTTTTAAAATATCAATAGGAATATACTTCAAATATATTTTCTCATATGAATTCATAGGGGTGCCAATAATTGTTGCACACCTATATTTAACAAAGATATTTTTTATAAACCTGTGTTGTGTTTGCAATTGTTTGATATCCATGAGAGCAGAGTATTTTTGTGAATTTTTTGAACAAATGATCAAAATGTTAAACAATAAAGGCAAATAAATTAATTAAGCTTAATAAAGTTGAGGAATGTGTAAAGGACATTAGACAGTGGATGCTTATAAACTTACTCTTACTTAATTCTGACAAGACAGAAGTACTTATACTAGGACCACATGCAGCTAGAAGTAAGTTTTCTGATTACACAGTAACTCTGGATGGTCTTTCTGTTTCATCATGTGCAACCGTAAAAGAACTTGGTGTGATTATTGACTCCAGTCTTTCCTTTGACGCTCATGTAGATAATATTACTAGGATAACCTTCTTTCACCTCAGAAATATTGATAAGATAAGAAATATATTGTCACTACATGATGCAGAAAAATTAGTCCATGCTTTTGTCACCTCTAGGTTGGATTATCTAGTTAGTCCAGAATGCAGCTGCAAGCGTCCTTACTAGAACCAGAAGATATGACCACATCACCCCTATCTTATCCACACTGCATTGGCTCCCAGTAAAATTTCGCATTACAAAATAGTACTATTGACCTATAAAGCACTAAATGGTGTCGTGCCACAGTACCTGAGCGAACTTTTGGTCTTTTATGATCCTCCACACCTACTTCGATCAAGTTAGTACCTCGAATAGTGAAGGCTACAGCAGGGGGAGGAGCTTTCTCTTACAAAGCCCCGCAGTTATGGAACAGCCTTCCAATTAGTGTTCGGGACTCAATAGGTTTTTTTTTTTTCTTAGGTAAAGGAGCAGATCTAGAGGGCTCACAAGCATAGTGTGTTGTGGTGAACTGGGATGTTTGGATGCTGTCGCAAAGAAGTAAAGCATCTGTATGATTAGGACACACCTCTGTATGATGGGGATGGCCTCATGTAGGTCGCTTGCTTTATTTTTGTTTATTTACTTTTTTTGCATTAATTTATTTTGCAAATTAATATTACAAAGTTCACTCTAATTATGAAAAGCAGATTTTATGTGCTACTATTTTGAAATGTTACTGGGAGCAACATATAAACAATCCACATTATAGTGTACCTACAACTTTAGTCTTTTTCGCCGTTCTGACGCTGCATTAGTGTAGGAGTTTAGCAATTTAAAAAAATCAATTAGCTTTCGCTAGTTCCTTGAAACTTCGAGTGACCCTGCCTCAGTGGAACAACAGAAGTGAAGAATGCTAACACAAAAATATGCTGAAACATTTATTGAATATAAATCTACAAGCATGATGGTACATAATGAGGAGACACCAAAATGCCAAGGTTTGAGGTTGCAGAAAATGCAACAAAATCTCCATTTGGGTTCATTTGCCCAAAATGTTTGGGAACCCCAGGCATAATTAGTAAGGGGTTAGCCTGTAGTTGAATCACATACTTACGTCAAATAACTGTTTGAGAATGTTCTGAAAGTAAATCTTGATGAATGCTATGCCAACTGAAACAAATTCATATTGAAGAGACAGCCGATGTCTATCACTACAAAATACCTGTGATTAACTACATTTTGTTGCTAGTTTGCAGTGTCACACCTAGATATTAGCATGCTAGCTAGTTTATATTGTTGGGGATTATCTATCATGTCCGAGGATTTTCTGAGGTGGTGGTAACGAAGATTTTCTTGGTGTTAGTGAAATGTGCACTAAATTACCATCAGTCATTTAAAATGTCCTTTTATTTAACTTTTTAAGATACCAAAGTGTGTCTTTGGTATCTTAAGTAAGATAATATGTTTATCTAGATATATGTCAAGTGAACCTGAAAATGGTTTTAGACATTACCTTGTGATATCTTGTGATTCCCCCTTTAGACAAATCAAGGGCACATTGATGTGAGCACTCAGCCCTTCCTGCACTGCGTGTGTACTCACTGGGAAAAAAGGGCCAATTACTAGTTTATTAAGAGTAATTGTGTGTCCGGTGAACCTTGGAGGCTTCGAAAGGCAACACGCAGCAATAAGTGAGACTGTCAGATTGTATTATCGATAAACACACAAGGCCTCTGTGGAAATTCCTCAACAACCAGAGCTGTTCAAAGAATCTTACCAGCTTGCCTTAAGAGGATTCCTGCAGCTTGCTATGTCCAGCAGGTCCACGCCACACTGAGCGGACATGACAGTTTAATATTGCGGACGCACTGTGAGCTCTATATTTTTGCTATTGTAGAAATTTCTTATGATTAAGGAGAGACAAGCAGAGAACAAAGGTTTTTGGCATGTCTATGTCTGAGGTTAGTGACTGAGCTATTGAGTGCACATACTGTCTCATGGAGCTGATGGGAAGATGTCGATTAATGAACTTGAACTCCAGTGACCCGTCACCTTCACAGAGGAGGCTGAAAAAACAGATAGTGTCTGGGATGTGCCGGTCGTGACCCTGCTGCTTGCACTCAGAGCAGTGAAGAGCAGAGTATGGGTCACTGTGTCAGAGGTCAGGGTTTGACCGAAAGGGAAGAATAACACATGCATGCACACTGTTGTGCTCTCACATTAACACTTAGGGATATTAACTCTCTCTCTCTCTCTCTCTCTCTCTCTCTCTCTCTCTCTCTCTCACCCACACACACACACAAACAAACACACACACACACAAACACACACACACACACACACACAAACACACACACACACACACAAACAAACACACACACACACACAAACACACACACACACACACACACACATGCACAGATTCGTTCATATTTAAAAGAGAGTGAGTGAAAGAAAAAGAAGGAGCAAGGACTCTTTTTGAGCCTTCATCTGGATACCAGATGGTGTTTGAGTCATGCCTGGGTTACTAGAGGCTAGGAGCAGTCTCTCTCCTAAGGAGGGAGAGAGAAGAAGTGTACACATTACACACAGATTTTCTATCTCTGTTTTCCTCTATCCTGTTCTCTCATTCTCATACGTTCACACAGATTCACAGACTGTTAGCACACACACTGGGAAAAAAGAATGCTATGATCTCAAGGGAGAGAGCCCCTGTGGAGAGGTAGATTGCTTGCAGTCAATGCTGACCTGGGGCTAAACCCAACACCTGACTCACTGCTGCAGAGTTCAGCCTAAGGGTGACACTCACCATGACTCTACAGCAGAGAGAGAGAGAGAGAGAGAGAGAGAGAGAGAGAGAGAGAGAGAGAGAGATTGGGGATGATTGTAGAATAAAGGAAGACATACCAGTCACAAGGAAAATGTTCAAGAAAATGTACTGAAAAGCATGCACTGTACAGCTTGCCTTTAGGTGAAAATGTATTGCATATGTGTATATGCTACATTGTATTTGCCTGTGGCTTTGATTTCAGTAGTTGTTGAATCCAGTATGTTATAACTGCTATAACCAGTGTCAGGTCATCAGAGAGGATACAATACAAGCAGTTAAGAAGGTTGTGGATGAAAGGCCCAGTATATCTGTGGCCAGGTAGCCTTAGTTATTGTTTGCACACATTCCTTGGCTTTACACCCTGGATAGAACACCAGTTCATCCCCCCAGGACACCACACACACACACACACACACACACACACACACACACACACACACACACACACAATTTAACCAACATCCAGACATCAAGACAACATAAATGCTCTTGAAGTTTAGTGTTTATATCTGTTTTGCCTTTAAGGTTTTATTCTCTATAAACATTGTTTAGACTAAAAGCAGAGCCACATCCCTGTATCAGTGCACACACAGTCTGTAAGATTTCACGCCAGACACACATCACATACTGTATGGCTTTAAGGATGAAACACCACATAAGGTACGTTGGAAATGGTTCTCCAAAGTTTAATGTATGATGTGTCAAAGATTTGGAAGAGATTTGAGATTTCTTTGACAACAGATAAGAGTGTTGAGTTGATATAGTATCAGCGCAGCAGTCCATCTTCCTACCAATGATTTCTCAACCCACTTATAAAATAACCCCATAACTCTAACAGCTTTGATAATATGGAGAAGAATTTAAAACTGAACCGTATAGATAGCTCCAATAGCATAATGTGTGACACAGGCACAAAAAACATATGAAGATAATATTATGGACTTTATTTATGAGGTAATTTATTTGTCTACTGGTTGTCTGTTGTTGTTAACAACATGATTACCTTTTGTACAAAAGAGTGATATAACATGGTATTCAAGTTAAGTCATTGATGTAACGAATCAGTCATTACTAGCATTATTCTTTTCCACCAGAATAATGTAATGGATCAACTTTAAACATGAAAAACGAAACAGAAGCGCACGCTTGGATTCGAAGCACCTTTTTAAAGGAGACGAGTTTTAAAGCGTGCCCGCATTATCTACCAGAATGTGTAGTAAATCGGATGAATCTGCAACATTTAAAAATATTCTCCACCAGTTACAATTTATGTAACGAATTAAAAGATGTTTAACACGTTTAAATGTATTCTCCAATTTATATAAGGAATTAGCTCGAATGGCGTGAAATATATCTATATATCTAATCAACGCGTGTTGTGACCAGTTATAAATATACATCAGCCATGAAAGGGAATTCATGTATGTGCACATATACATATAGATAATTAACTACAACGGATTATAATTAATTATGACTATGTATGTGGTCTAGATCAGCTTTTAGGATTAGCTGTAGTCTAGTTTAGAATTATGACTCTAAAGAGGGAGTTTATCCTTCTGGCCAGGAAGGAAATCTCCGTTTCCAGAGCGGGTAACCAAAGAATTTGGTTATTAAAATTAGAGAGGGTAACCGAGATCTTATGCAGCGTAGAATTGACTATCACGTGACCAAAACAGAGACAAATCAAGCATGGTGATAATAGATTTTAATAACTAGATGTAACTATGGATACACACGACTAACTCTAAGCAAAACATACATATGTACATCTATATACAAGGAAAGAAAAGGGATAGAGAGAAAGTAATGAAATAAAAGGGAATGGCAGACAAAAACACAACTAATTAGCCTTTTCCAAAACCAGCATCGAACTTAAATCTTCTGTAAACAGGGGTACAATCTTAAACGCAGATATAGATCCATTAACTATACTTGCATGGCTTCGGTTTGAAAGTTCGCGCGAGGTCGTGTAGAGTTCGCTGGTTCGTCGTGCCGTATGAAAAGGCGTGGGCCGTGAGGCGGTTACATCTTTTGTCCAGGAGAGAGAGATCCTGGCTTCCTCTTCCCGGGGCACGTGGCCCCGGGGGAGAGAAACCGGAAGGAGCGTAGAAGTGAAGTTGAAGTGAAGAAGAGTGCTGGAAGAGGGAGTTTCAAAGCGTGTTGTTGTTTTAAAGACAACACCAACACACACGCCTCTTTGGGCTATGGGCCAATCAGGAAGTTGGATTTGTTGGCGGGATGAACTCTCTTTGTCTGCTCTCAGACCCGAATTTGCATGTCCAGGGAGGAGCCGGTTTAAACCGTATTACGTGTGAAATTAAGAAAAAGCATGAAATAATGTATCCCATTGCAATATGATATGCATAATCAATCAGGGTATCTCTAGACAATTAACCTCATACCAAATTCGATGGACTTGTAACGAATATTACAAGTAAAACATGGTTAAAAATCATTTAAAATAATATCCTAAAATCATCTAAAATCATTATGGTTAGGTCACATAAACACACAATATATGGAAACAAGATAACATCACACTATTTGGGCATCGAATAATTACATATAATTACATGTTACATTCAAAAGAAATTCTTACATTGTGTGTGTGCACAGGTGTGTGCTTTGTGTGTGTGTGTTTGTGTGTGTGTGTGTGTGTGTGTGTGTGTGTGTGTCTGAAGAGGGGGGGGTCGTGTCGCATTCCGATGGCATCTGGTGAAGAGGTTAGATAAGGATTCACAGCTCAAGGAGACAGAGAAACTTCTTAGCTAAATCCAGGCTGATTCAGAAATCAGTTTGATACGTTCAGACGTTACATTGGTGTAGGTTACACTATGTGTTCAAACAACTAGACTATTTGTTAGACAATTATAACCCATGGGTAAGAAATAAATAAAGATACATCATTTGTAATGTGGGACCATAAAGCTCCAAAATTTTGTGCTAACATTTTTCTAACAGGTGCTCCTGCAGAATTAGCTAATTAGGTATGTTGTGTTTATGCCTCTTTCTTTTTCTTTAAAAAAAAAAAAAAAAAAAAAAAAACACGTTCGACACTATTTCTTGTGGGATATACAGTATTTACCTTTACATGAAATAGATATATACTGAGAGGAAATTGTAGAAAATTATTTTTGTAGCTAGCACGCTGGGTGACAGTAACTCTTAATTAACATAATTATAGTTAAGTTAGCTTAATTTATTCTGCCTCAAAGTGGCCTAGAATGTTATTAATACTGTCAAATGGCTAGCCAATAAAGCATAAATTTAAGTAAAGCCAAATAAGATGAATTTGTTGTTATTTATTTTCAGTCATTTATCTAGCAAAAATGTTGGCACAACCTACTCATTTAGTTAGGTAGCTAGCTGATGTTCTCACCTATATTGCTAATTGGGTTTGTCAAATCATTAGCAATATTGTTTTCATGTGCCTAAGTATCAAATTGATATTTAACATATAGACAAGGGTTTGTGGTAATATTGCCATTATTATATTTAGTGAAAACTTTGAATGTAATTTTTAACTTACATGTTCATTAGTGTGTTTTATGATTATGTTATGTATTTCATATCCTGTGCTTGATATGCATTTTGTATATTTTTACACATCCCATTTAAATTATTTAAATGACCTGTGCGTAGTTCACACCTTCAAGGCTTTTCTTGAGTAGAAGTGACTAAGATAGGGTTTTACTATAGCTTCTAGACTACCAACTTTAAAGACTAGCACTTGCCTTTAAACCTGAGAAGAAAAAAAGAGAATAGAAAGTGTGAACTGAAGGAGCAGACTTAACTATATTGCCAGTATACTGCTGTATGTAGTCCTGTAATTATAAAATAGCATTTGATCCAACACATCTTACCCAGTACACAGGGCAGGGATGGAAAACCGCTATCTACTGTTGAGCATTGCAACATGTGACAGGCCATGAAAAATATTATTCTTATTTTTTTTATCTCACACACACACATTCACAAGATACTAAATCAAGGTAATGAAATTACAACATGTGCATGGGATGTAGGCTAATTTATTGAACATTTATTTTGCTATTTTGGTTTGTTGAATTAATAAAATAATGCCAATTTTTTGTTTGTTTCTTTGTTTCTTTGTTTCTTTAATGTGCTCTCCTGTATAAAAAAAAAAAAAGGTTGACTAAGTACTCATCAGCTCCAGTTATGATTCACTTTAAGTAAGTGTAGTACACAATCAGTGAAGTTCATAATTTTTTATCGATATAAAATTCGGTCCTCGAGATGTCTCAGATTAAGATGCTGTCTCCTCCGAGCTCCTTCATGAGAAGAAAACTCCTCTCCATGAACTTTACAGGGACATAGTGTAATATTTATGTATTTAATATTTTCCATTGAATTGTTGCAATGCCCAAAACGTGAATTTCAGCGTGAGATGCTGGGGTTCCAAAGACTGTCAACTGGACTTACTGCTACTCGCTTGAGTTGATATCACACAAGTTTAAGGTCAGGATTGTGTGAAATTGAGACACTGTTTTTAGAGTGCACTGCTCAGGTCGCAACTACTGCACAACTGTCTGTGTAATGCATGAGTCTTACATCTGAGGTCTAAATACAATGTGTGAAATTTCATCCCTCGTGTCCTGATTTCAGTCATGAGTCTGTGTGTCCTAAAATCACTAACTGCAAAAATGATTTGTGATGCAATGAATATAGTCCTAACTCAACAGCACATTATATAAATGATAAAATAAAACATAATGAAAGTAAAAATCAGTGTCCTGACGTGTTTTTATGGGATCCTTTTATAAACATTGCGTGTCTGGAACACATGCTTCTTGCTAAATAAAATTGTTTGATATACCAATGTGCTCATTGTTATTTTACTATGCTATTTGTATTTTATTTACTTTTTTTATTTTTCACCCAGGTGCTTGTAAACTCGCCTGCTCAGTGCATAAACCTGGAAGAGGCTTTTTAAAACCAGTAAGTTGTCTAAGGGCTCCAAATTTGCTATGATTAAGAAAAGATTAATTTCAGATGGGATACTGTCTTTAGCATGTGCGTGCACACACACACACACACACACACACACACACACACACACACACACACACACACACACTTTGCTTCTCTGATTGTCTATTGTGAGAAAGGCTATATGCTCATGCTTAGTATGCAGTGGTTATCACATATTGTATATATGATGCATTGATCCCACAGTCTTACATGCTGTTTGACGTTTTTCCCTTTTATATGACACTATGAATGCTGCACAGTAACAAACCTTAGTGTAATCCTCAGCAGACCCTCAATTCTTGTTAGCACTAACAATTAATTACTTGTAAAATGCTGCTTTATTGTTATTATTGCTTGTTTGGTTTATCTGACTGTTTTCATCACCTGAGGCAAGTCACATTTGCCTGAGGAGGAAGAAAAATCAGAGCAGTTTAACTCAGCCTGCATGTGTTTTCTTAATAGAGAAGGTGTTTGCGTGATATTATGCATCAAAATTCCTGGAGTTCAGATGCGGCTCTTTGATTTATGGTGTGGCTTTGGTTCTCAGTGGGACTGAGTAATGAGCCTTGACAGATTAACTTATGTGGACAGTTTGTATTCCATTACAAAGAGAGAGAGAGGAAAATTACAGCTGAAAAGGAAAGCAATAGTAAGGATAAGGGCAAGGCAATACTGTGTTATCTTTAGCCAGCATCTGGGAAGTTCTATTGACTTTCCATATGATAGGACCTCACATTAGGGAGCAGAATGCCACAGTAATCATTTAAACAGGGTAGAATTTCCATACAGTCTATTGAACCTTGCGTCTGTTTCCTAACGGTTAGAAGAGAGGGTGACATGGCATAGTTATCTGTGATGAATCTACTGTATATAATAGTTATATATTTGTGGTGAGGAAGTTAACCATTTACAGATCCTGACGTTGATGTATGGATTGCATCTGGATTTAAAGTACTGGCCTGATATTCTGGCTCTGTATCATGACATCTAACCCACTCTAACACACACACCACTTTATTTGGAACATCTGTACACCTGCTCATTCATGCAGTTATCCAATCAGCCAATCATGTGGCAGCAGCACAATGCACAGCGTTCTGTGGGTGTAAGTGCCTTATTGATGAGAGGGATCAGAGGAGAAGGGCCAGACTAGTTCAAGCTGACAGGAAGGCTATGGAAAGAACTACTGTTTGCAACCATGGTGAGCATAAAAAGCAACATCTTTCAAATTCCTCAGATTCTGGGTCTTAGCTGACAGGAGTGGAATCCGATGTGGTCTTCCTCTGTTGTGGCCCATCTGATGTAAGTTTCTGTGTGTTTTGTATTCTGAGATGCTTTTTTGCTCACCATGGTTACAAGGAGTGGTTATTTAAAGTACCTTCCTGTCAGCTTTCTCAAATACTCAAACCAGCCATTCTGGCACCAAAAAACATACCATGCTCAGGGATTACTGACATTTTTTCCTCATTCTGATGTTGGATGTGAGTGTCATCTACAATTATCATTTTATTTCTCATTTATTTTACAAACTTTATATACTTTTGACATTTGTGATCCATAGACATCACCAGTTGTTGGATCCCTTCCATGATAATGGAGTTTAGGCTAAACTGGTTTCGGGTTTTTGTCTTCAGTGAAATTCTCATTGTCTTTTTGCAGGGCAAAGAGCCTTCCACTGAGTGATTTGAGCTGGTAAGATGCCTCTGTACAATAATATGCTCCTGTTTACCACTTGTTGCTGCCAACAGCAGTCATTTTAATAAATACAAAAAATCAGCTGACCTACTGTAACAGAAATATCTGCCATGTACCATGTTTCTTAGATAAAATATGCTTTAGATTGAGACTTTTTTCTCTACGCTTTTATTCCAACATTATATTGCAGCTTAGTATTCATCTCATTCCATGTGTGTTTACTTCTTAACAATGTATCACAAGCTGATTTTAAAAAATACAAATACACAATGTCACCTCTTTAATTATATTTTGATGGTAATATAACATATTGGTTTGCTATTCCTATCTTTCAATTACACAGAGAAAAAATAACAGAAATGTAATGAACATCTGAAGCATTAAATAAGAAAACATCTGAACATTAAATAGCAATATCCTGATTAATATGTACTAATATAAGGTTTATAATTTATGTCCATTCATTTATTTCTACTCTGCAACCCACAGACTGGCAGTGCATATCCAGGATTTTTCTTTGGATTCTGGTCACATTTACACTGCTGCGCGGTTAGTAGAGGAGCAGGGAAGTAAGATCCTGAGAGGTTACTTGATCTAGAGGGTGAAAACTACACAGGTCATTTAAGGGTAAGATATACATGATGAGCCTCAATATAACAAATGACCATTTTGTTTTCACACATTGTTCTTTTGCAGTTCACTAAAGTTCATTTGATCCAGAGTACACACTACTAATAGCCAGACTATTTTAACATATTATGTCACATATCATAGCAAGAGTGTAGATGGATAAAGGCAGAAGATGGTATATATTTGTATCTTTTTCTCTTTGTTAAAAATATTAGTGTGAATGTGTAAGGTGTTTATTGTAGACCAGTAGGAAAGCCGCACTAACTCCATGAACAACTGGAGTTTTAAAATTACATTTATTTTGAGAAAAGTGGAGAATAGCTGCAGTGCTATTTGTGGATAATTGACAGTAGGGGCAGCGATTGTGCATTTCTGAGGCTCGTAAAATGTAATATATTGTGTTCTGCTCTGTAGCGCGAGGTTATTCAAACAAACCACATGAATGTGCAGTTACATACCGGTAATCCTTCAATGTTTTACTGGCAGCCTTTACAGAGTTCTTCAAGGTCATCGGCTCCTCCGGCGCAAACGAAAATAAGTGGTTGAGTTACAGGCAGTGAGGAGGGCAGGCTGCTGGGGTCCTGGGACAGGCAGTGGGGAGGGAAAGGCAAGGGGGAACAGACAGAGGTGAAAACACTGACAGAGGTAAGGAAAGGGTGCAGGAACACGGAAGGTGGAGGGTCAGAAAACAGGAGATGTGGAGTTGAGGGGTATTAAATCATGGAGAGACAGTAGAATCAGAGACAGTATGAGGAGACACAGACCACTGCAATATGGATATGGCAGTCTGTATTATCTCCCCCTCAATAAAAAGAGCCAGTTGCCTTGTTGGTAAAAAAAAAAAAAAAAAAAAAAAAAAAAAGTCTGGCCTATCAGATTATTTTTGTTAATTAGTTAGTTTTTAAATTGTGTGTTTTAGCCCATTTTCACCCAGTTTAGTCATTTGCCAGTTCCCGCCCACTAACTGGGTCTCCTAGATCTCTCTTAACATGACAAATGCTAACAGAGGACGGTGAAGGCAAACACATGCTTTCTCCAAGACATATGAAGCCAGTCATAGTGTTGCTCTGATTTACAGTAGATACAGTAGTGACATACTTTTGAATCAAAAAGAAGGACCATTTGTGCTCTCTTGAACTCCCAGCCATGGATGGCTGTGGCATCGTCAGGATTCATACAATCTTCCAATTATAGAGCTCCCACCACTCAGGAGTTAATGAGATTCTTACACCAATGCATGTGCAGATATAAGGCAATTTGCTCTGTTAATTATGTACAAACTAGCATGCACAGTAGACAGAGCAATCTGAAAAACAATCTGTATTTTTTTTTTTGTGTTACTGGAACCACATTGTTTAAGCCATTTTCAGTCATATTGAATCCATATTTGAAATCTTATATTATCATGTCACTTTCCTTCCATTCAGTTAGATAGGAGACTGATAATGTCTGACTGAAAATAACTGCACAGGAACACTGCTGAGTAAACAGACTACAGGACTTTACTACAATAGACAATTATGCGAATACACAACTTTAAGTTAACATTACAGATGGCTACTTTTTTATTATTTATTTCTTATGCAGCATTCTTCCATGATCTATGTCAACACATGTAGATAAATTTGGCAGTAAATCTATTCAGCAATTTGTAAGTCCAACAGAAGGCTAGATCTCCAGAGGAAGTGAAAGAATAATGCCTGTGGATTTTTGTTCTGATAGAATTACCTCCTTAGACTAGAGGGCAGGTTTGATTGCAGCATATGATTCAGACCCCCCAGCCACCAGGGTCTCCAATATTCCAGAAGACATGACTGTGTGTTTGCCACCACCTGTCAAAACCCTCAATTATACCATTATAATCATTCAATGCACCATTAAACAAACAGTCTACTGGTGGAGGGTAGCTGGAGGCCAGGAAAAACTATAAGAATTTAACTAAACGGCCCCCTGCCTCGCTCCTTCTTTATCTTTGCCTTTTACATTTGTCTCGTCTTCCATCTTCCAAAGTATTCCAACAATGTGACAGTCTGCTGGTATTTATATCTCCTTCAGCCTTGTTTTCTTTTCTCTCACTCTACGGTCCTGGAATAGTATTATGATTGGCGGTATACTGCAGGTCCCTGTGCAGTGCAGTAACCCGCGCATTGTGTGGTGCTGGGAAGTGAATGTGATATTCAGCAGCAATTCTTTTCTCACGTGGTTCTCCTCTTGCCCTGTAAACATGAGACATGCAACAGAGAAACAGATGCATTTCAACAAAGTGTCCTTCAGGTTAAATAGCAACCAACACTGGAAAACTGTGTTTTCCATCACACCATTGTGTTTGAAATGTGTCTTTTCTAAACATGAAAACAAAACAAATATGAAAGAACTGCTTTGTCTCCCATACTAAATTTTCCAGGAAATAACCAAACCTTATGGGTCTAACAAATGCCACAAGTGCATTGATGTAAAAGGAAGATTTTTACATTAAGGCTCAAACATTGCCTTAGAAGAAAGTTCAATTTCAAGTTCAAGTTCAATTTATTCATCCCTTTGGTTTGCACAGGTGCCACATCACATTAACACACATATAAACATTCAAACAAAGACATTATAAAAAAAATAAATTAAAAATTATTTTAAAAAACATTTTAAAAAATTTGTCCTGTGTTATTAAAAAGTAATGGGCATGGCAATAAACCTTTCCACAACAGTAATTTAAAAATGTATCTGTATCTGTTGCTCCAAATATTTGTATTTGTCTATATTTTGATTTAAACCTGAAGTGGGCGTGGCATACATCAGAAGCTTGCTCTTTTTAAAAAAAAAAAAAAAAGGCAGTGTATAAATCCCCTGCCTGATCTTTCCCTGCAGTAACATGAAAGAGAGTTTCTCACATAAACAGTTTATTGAACCAGGCTACTGTCGGCCGCAGCCACACCAGCTTCGAAAAACCACAAAACACCAACAACAACAGGAACTGCTGGCAAGCCAAAGGCCATTGCAGGTGGGGTGCTGATATCTATCCCCATCATCAGGAGGGCTGGGGTACAGGACGTGGATCCCTGCACTGCAGAGTGACACTCCATGAGCACCAGGGAATCCCAGTCATGCTGGTGTTTCAAGGTTTTGAGGATGCCCAGTCACACATGACTGCAAGCACTTGTGACTCGAAGTTACACCTTTGTGCCTGTGGCACATCTAATCGGCTAAACATCCCACTAATTAGGGCCTTGACCACCATCTCTGCCTCTTGGACAGGGAGCGCATATAGTCCATGGCTGTTAGCATGTACCTGTTGTCGCTGTCCATGACTCGGAATGGTCCAGCAATGTCCACCACAACCCTTTCCATAGGTGCCCAAGGTGGCTGCTGCTGTGCTTCCATCCAGTCGAGCACTGACTGTGGGTTCACATCAGCCTCTTGTTGCTGCCTCCACTCCATCATTTTTACCTCCTGATGCTTCCAGCAAATAGTCACCTCTGCTCTGTTCACAGCAGCATCCTCCTGTCCCTGAGCCTGCAGTTCCACCACACATGCCTCCCATCATTCACAGTAGTGGCACCTGCTCTCACTACAGGGGTGCCTTGAGAGGGCCTCAGCATAGCAGTGGACCACTCTATTCACCACTCTAAAGTCATAGTATTGGACCTCTTCAATCCAGCATGCCACTTGGCCCTCTGGTTCTTTAAAGGACATGAACCACTAGAGGGCAGAGTGGTTGATCCTGACAGTGAAAGGTAGGCCACAAAAGTACTATTTGAAATGACAAATTGACAGCAGCACAGCCAGGAGTTCTCTGCAGGTGACACAGTAGCAGCATTCATAATTATTTAGTGTCCTGCTGAAATAAGCCACCACCCCTTCTCCTTGAGGGCCCACTTGAGACACCAACCCCATGTTACTTGCATTAGTGTCCAGGATAAATTGCAGGCCAGGGCCAGCTGGGGAGAACACAGGGGCCTCCACAAGGGCATACCATATCCAATATCCAAGGCCATCTAACATTAACATTTTTCTGTCTATACAAAATTTTTGTCCTTCTACAACAGGCTGAAAATAGATGCAGCCACACACAAGAAGCCCCTCATAAATCTCCTATAATAAGAGGCCAGGCCTCAAAAGCTTTTAAGCTGGTGTTGGTTGGCAGGTGTGGGCCAGTCCCTGACTGCCTATACTTTATCTTCCATCATGCCAATGCCCTCACCCTCTAACTTGTGTCCCAGAAAGGATATCTCTCTCTGCTCAAGCAAGATGAACCAGGTTGATCCTGTCACCTGGTCTAAAGCTTCATCTATTCGAGGTAAGGTGTAAGGGTCTTTCTTTGCCACCTTGTTGAGCCTCCTGTAGTCCACACAAAACCTCCACTGGTTCTTTTTCTTTGGAACCAAATGACAGGGGCATCCCACAGGGGGGGCTTTCTGAGGGCTCCACAATACCCTGATGCATCTGATAGAGTGCTGTGTTTGCCACCTCTTGGCATGGCAGGGGAAGGCAGTGCAGGCACATCTTAATAGGGGGGCTATTACTAGTGTCTATGTCACACTGCACTAGATGGGTGAGCCCAACATCACCCTTCCCCATGGCAAACACATTTCTGAACTGTAACAACAACTGCCACAGCTCCCCACTCTGTTGGGGGTCAAGTCCTCTCCTATTTGGGGAAGCTGGGTCAGTATGGGCACAAGGGTCGAGCCATGTGCTCCAGGGGTGTTAGAGGCATAGGGATTGGTGGTATGATGGGAGCCTGTGGCAGGATGTTTAGGTTCCTTGGGGGCCAAGACAAGGGTATTTGTCTGCATTGTGAGGGGATGTCCATGTCAGCATGCTCTATGGGACATGTGTGTACTTGTATGGTTTTTGAGGGTAGTACTGACAAATCAGAGGGTGCACTGGGAACCATCAGGGATAGGGGGGCTCATGTTGACCACTTTTCCACCGGGAAGCTCAGTATGGCCCTTGCCAGGTCCAGCTAACATCCAGTGCTTCTTAGGAAGTCAAGACCCAAGATGCAGGTGTCCTGTACAACGGCTACCCAAGCCTGGTGGTGCACTGCTCGATCCTCACCACAAAAGTCAAAGTCCCTTTACATTTCAGTGGCAACAGCTCTCCAGTCATCATGCCCAGCTGCACTGTTGTGGGCTCCAGGATAGTCTGTCTTGGAATCACATCAGGCTGAACTGAAATCACCATAGAGCCCATGTCTACCAATGCCACACAGGACACACCTTCCATGGTAACTGGAACATGGCAGAAATCCCAGACAGAAGTCCAACCCACCACCATGACTGTCTGTGTCAGTTCACCCCTTAACTGTTTGTGGGTATCTGAAGCTGTGGGTCCGCAGCACCCCATCTATGCAGACCCCTGGCCATTTCCCTGATTCCTGGGTATTTTTGGACATGCATGATATGTCCTGGCTCTTCATAGCCCCAGCATACCCAGCGAGCACAGCTGGGATGGCATGCCATGTTCAGAGTTTTAATGGTTCCTCTGCCGCAGCTCTGGCCATGGGTATGGCACCTTTCCCTGTAATCCTGTAATTCCCCTGTAATAGTACATTACCCTGTAATCCTTCCACTCATTAGCATCCAGCATTAGCGAACAGGATAATGCATTGTGAGACACATGGCCAATTGGAACACCCTAGACTCTTCCTACCAATGTTGTGCCATTGCGAGCAGTTCGAATTGAGTATGAAAAACTACCCAACTCACCCTCCTTGAATACTTCGGTGTTTAGGTTGGAATCAGAGCTAATGTGACATGGGCACTGCCATCTTTGTTCCATCAGCAATGTTGTGTCCCCTCGAGTGAAGCTAGAATGCCGCTTTGTGCCCAAGCCCGCCTCCATGGCTAGTCTCCTTAATGCGTCCCTTGTGCTCATCCAGTCACTGAAGCTGCTCTGAGAGGTTGGTGAAAGTCCAAGGGCTAGCATTTCTTACTGCTTCCTCCATCTCCTCCTCCACTTTGATGTTGACATAGAGTTCGGGAAGCATCTTCTCACTCTCGCTGAAATGATGGCTAATCTAACAGCTAACTATGTAGCTAACTAGCTAGGTGCTTAAGTATGGCACATGGACACACAACGGATAAAAGTTTACTTCTGATACCATTGTAGCATCTTTCCCCACAGTGACACAAAATAGAGATTCTTGCATAAACATTTTATTGAATCAGGCTACTATTGGCCACAGCCATTCCAACAACCACACAACAACAACAAAAAATATAAACTAACTGCGCACTTCCCTTTTTCTCTCTCCTCTGGCCACCCCCCCAGAACTCTCTCCCACAAACCCGTAATCCTAACTTTTTACATCCTCCTTTCCCCTCGCCTTAGGTTGCTACACTATTTTAGCTTTGACCTGCTCATTATATTTTCCAATGAATTTAGTTTCAGGCTCTATTTCCCAAAACATAGGCATAAACACATCAGTAGCCTGATTTAAACCCTAACCAGTCATTTAATAAGTGTGAATGAATGAATGCTGCAAATGCATTGTTTTGCTGAATGTTGTCTTTCTTTGTCCTATGAGCTTTATATCTGACTGCTCGCTTGCACCCATATGAAAGTAAAAACCTCACTCACTCAGGGTTGGTTAGTCCCTTGTCCTCCTCCATTCATTCTCCTCTAATAGAGATGTCTGCTTTGTTTTACTGCCTGTTTATTCCATTCAAAATCGTGGACTGTGAATGAACAAGCCCACAGACTCTGCTGACCTTTGGTAGCTGTTAGTTTCTGGGAAGCAAGGCTGGATGGATCACACACTTCAAGCCATCCTTGTCTCTTTACAGTCATTGGAACATCCACTGTCAATAAAACCTTTCCATTACATAGCAAATGCACGCACCGTCTTGGAGCAGCCATCTGGTAAAATCATTTTTATTTAATTAAAATATTATCCCATGTAGGCCTTCCAGAAGAACACGGCTGGACAATTCAGTGTCTCAGGGAAGGGAGGGTGTTAGGAGGTTTTCTTGGTTAACCACAAAAGCCCCCAGACAAACTACATGTGAAAACATTGCTGAAAGCTGACGGAGGCTGAGGTTGTTTGGACAGCAGCGATGAGCATAAACTAATGATGAGGAAAGAAACAATTTCTAAGAATGCTCTCAAATGTTATTTAATAACCCATACAGGTTCCCAACACGGGTTCTGGAGTACCCCCTGTCCTGCACATTTTAGTGTTTTGCCTGCTGTAACACACTTTGTGAACAAATCAGCTAATTAACAGTACTTTACAGGATCAGGGCTGGGAATCTGTGCAATAAACTGACAGAGCTGATGAAAATAAAGGGGGGAGGTGTACCAGGTAGTCATTATTATTATTAGTAGTAGTAGTAGTAGTGGTAGTAGTGGGTTTTTTTTTTTAATATAATTATGATTTTATCTCTTATATATTCATCTGAGCATTCAATGAGCACTTCTTTGTGAATCCTTTAGCTCACTGATGTATGGTGGTCACATGACTACTAGCACACAGTGGCAAGCTACCCATTATCTAGTCTGAGCAAGAATATTATATAGTGCTTATGTTTAGATAGGCCTGAGCTGCAGAGATGCACCAGACTCTGAAAACCTTATGACTTGTCGATGATTGCTTTCATAGATTCATCTCCTGCCAAGACAGACAGAGTGACTATTCTGCACAACTAGGGGGACAGCATAATAACATGTTGTAAAGAGAAAGAAGAGGAGGGAAGGGAAAAAAGAATCAGTACAAGATAATTATTCAGAACAAAATTGTCCCCGTGGAACCCTGTGCGTCAAAGGTTTGGTTTCCCACCCTCTAGGTCTCTCTGAAGTCCAGTTCGTTCTGCCCCAGCACAGTAACCCCTTACTAAATAGACACACGCAAAGAGTTGTGGATAAGATGCTGTCAGTATATTTATGGGCCTTGGACGCTGGTATTCTCATTTCTAACTGTATGATGATCCAGGAGGTAGGTTTAAATATAAAAAGTTCTCACACACTGTGCTTCATTGATTTTAGAGGATAGAATGGTGAGAGTACAGCCAAAGCAACCTCAGGAACAATTGACTGATTTGTCAGTCATTTGGTGAGGAGGAATGTCCAAGAAAAGCAAGGCTAATTCTCTTGGCCAGCTTAGAAGTAAAAAAAAAAAAAAAAAAAAAAAAAAAAAAAAAAAAAAAAAAAAAAAAAAAAAGGAAGCAAAAGATGTAGATAGATAAAAGAGGGCCTGGTGGCTTGTTAAAAGATAATAGAGTAGCAATGAGGTAGAAAAGAACTTATTTATTAGTGGGGTGTAGGAATAGGTTAGCGGATATGAGTGAATACAAGACCACTGATTTTTATTTTGCTGTAAAAAAAAAAAAAAAAAAATCTAAAAAAATAAAATAAAATAAAAATCATGTGTAATGGAGAATAATCAAATGTGGCATTTAGGATCATCTGAGACAATAAACTTGTCAGGTGTTTTATTATTACAGTACATATTTACCAGTGGTATCCCTTTCAACCTTATTGTATACTAACTCAGTGCGTTGAAAAGACTGTACACTCCTTCATAGTTAGCCCAGCTGCCATTCCAAGCATTCTTGTGAACAAAATTAATAGCCAGTGTCCTTTTCCTGTAAACTGTGTGGAAACACACAACACTTTTTAGGCAATAACAATTGCTAGGTGGCTTTTCTGCTGTTGGTAATGGTTGTTTTATTTCTTACACTGATACTTTGATGAAATTTCCAAGTAGCATTATTAGTAAGCTGAGTAACTTAAGATCAGTTAAGCTGGGGAATAAGTTATGTTGCACACTGTTTTTAAGCAGGCCATTTTATTTTTATTTCAACTTATCAATAAATAAAAAAAATTGGTTGCCTCAGTGCTCAAATATACAGTATATGTCAAATTACAAACTGGATAACATGTGTATACGCATTTTCTATTATTCTATAGTTAAACCAAATCAAATGGGCAATATGTCCATATGTCTTACACCAACAGCCTCTGAATCACCTTTGTTACTGACCTCTTTTTGATGTTTTATTTTGCCAAACATCTAGTCAGACTGCTGCTTTTCCTTATACACTAAAATCTCATTCATAATCATTTGATTTGTAAATTTGTATGGTTGTTTGGGTGAACTTGCAATGAATCATCATAAGCCAATCAATAAGACAGGCTACAGAGGGGAAAAATGTAACTTAGAAATAGCACTCCACCACATTGTGCAATATGGTACTTTTGCCTTGAAAATTCATTTAGAGATTTCTCTAAAGTGCTTCCAATCACTTGGAAAGACATATTCATCACTAAAGCTGCAATAGCTAAATTTACCATAAAATAAACTGTCGCTCCAAACAGTGACTCTTGTCATTAGGAAGGAATTTGGGGCTTTTAGCTTTATGGAGACAGCATATTATAATAAAATCAAAGCAGAACAAAGAGCGACCAATCAAAGATAATAACAAAACTATAATCTAAAATAAATGAAGCAGAATTTTTGTGGAGACAAAGTCAACATGAGGTTTGTAATTTCACAGTTTTGATTCAGCCTGTGTTACAGCTTGCTACACAGCAGTTTAAGGCTATTTAAAGTCTGCTCCAACTGAAGTGTTAAGTACAGAATTTTCTCAGTGCATGACATCTAATTACGTAGCAATGGATTGAGATGATTTCTTCTGACAGAACTGTTTCCATTATGATAGGATTACTTTTCCAAAGGCAGGCTGTTGTGACTAAATCCATGCATCTTTTTACTGCTACAGCTCCATTAAAATGAACCCACCTCACAATTTGCACTTAAACTGTGCAATTTTCTTTTCCCGCTACTTGCTCTCACATTTGCCCCTTTTTTTTTATTAGTTCTCCCTTGGTTTGGCCTGGGGATATGGAGCAAGGGTCATTCACTGTGAGACTTGTGTTTACTTTGGAATCCTCAGGAGTTGAGCACTGAATATTCAGATCTGTCTTTAGGGGAAATGAATGAAAATAATGAAACGAAGACTAAAACAACAGTTTCTTTTCTGATTCTCTCAGTGGCACAATGAAATACATTATTCTTTTCATTCTCAAGCCTTACCCTCATGCTTGATCCTATGTTTCTTAGCTTGTAGCATTTAGCACAACTGTGTCTCCTGCCATCTCTGAGCCCATTGTTATGATTGAGATTCTTTTCTCGCGGTGAACCCAGAGCGGCGTGTGATTTTTGGATGCCACACTGCCGAGAGGAACATAAAATAAATCTCAGGTCGAGTTTATTTTGTCTGCCGCCTACAGGAAAGGAAAACAAAATGCCTAATAAAAGACTTCCTTCTAGGGACGCCGCTGCAGATTATGACATATGATTTTGAGAGGAATAGTTTAGAGTTGGAGTTTTACCTGGTTTATTCTATACTATATGTATTCTAATTTGTGTCTTCATTCAAGTAGTCTGACCTTTACAGTTATTTCATTGAAAGTGTGTGGAGATCTCTGTGCCCTGTATCTTTGCCAGAACCTTCCAGCAATTGAGAATTTAAAAGACTACATAGAGTGCACTTTGTGTGTGGTCTCGAGTCACAAAAAAAAAGAGGTTTGGCGAGCTGGAAGAAACGCAGTAATATATGATCAGAGTTGAGGTGGGCGTCTGTCTCACTTCCAAATGCAGTAATCTCTAAAGGTTTCCTTAGAGGCACCACATGAGTTTACACTTTCGGAAGAGGGAATCTATCATATGGTTAATCATGAGATGTTAACCATTATTTGTGCCCTTTACATCTGATACATTCATCATGGGGTTCCAAAAAATGGCAAAGGTTGGCTCAAAAGTGGTGTGAATTTTATAGACTATTTCAACGGTAGCCGACCCATGAATCTTGGGTCAAGCTCCCATAGCATGCATCATTGATAAATACAGGCATAAAGTCAAAAACATTTATGTTAGTCGTTCTCGGTTTGCTATGAATAGGAGCTCTTTCATTCATGAACTGAAGTTTTTTTTTTTTTAAACAAATTGGTAGCTTGTTGTCTATAGCTAATTTTTTAGGATATGGATAAAAATTATGATTATTTTTTTTATGGATTTAAAATTATTTACATGGATCAGTAACCTCAGAAGCTTTTATGTCTCTTAATTAAAAAAAATAAAATATATAAAGTAATAATAAAATAATTTTAATGAATGATCATCATTTATGTCTTATTCATAAAATACACAATTGGCTCATTTCCATGATCATGATGAAAATGTGCCCACACATCATAGATATGGCAAAAAAAAAAAAGCACAACACACCTTACTTTGTTAACATTTCTTGAAGAGGTAAGTAAGCGATGAACAAACACGAAAGTAAAAAAGGGAAGCGTCATTTCAGTTTCTGAAACTTGTTGGCCCATCATTCACGAAATTCAACTCGGTGCTGTATGTGCGTTTTAAGATTCCTAATTTGCTGCAGACGAGCAGAGCAAATCGAGAGACAAGGAGGAGACTGTAAATTGCTTTGTGGGGTAATTAGGCAAGCTAAGAAAATGTTTTTTCATTACATTTATGGCATTTGGCAGATGCCCTTATTCAGAGTGACTTACATTTATCTCATTTATACAACTGAGCGAGGGTTAAGGGCCCAGCAGTGACTGCTTGGTGGTGCTGGGATTTGAACTCATAACCTTCTGTTCAGAAGTCCAACTGAGTTACCACCACTCCCATTCATTGATATCGGTATTTGTGATCTAGTTGTCTAATGTTTCAAATTTCACCATGAATAAATAAAATGATGTTGTGACATCCCAACACACCTTGGTATGATAATTGCTGTGATTTTGGTATTAACATTATATACTATGTTTAGCCATAAAGATCAGAGCATCCCAATAAGCATGATGAATTAGATAGGATTCGATACATAGTCTTCAGATGAACTTCCCCAGCAATGTATCTTCCTTGGTCAGTACAGAAGACATGCAATAGGTTGCTGTTCTTTTTCATAGCCCTAACCATTGCCTGTGTAGTGCATTACCCTATAGTTTCCCTACGTCCCCTTCCTTAACTCTTCTGTCCACACAGTGGAAACTTTCTGAATCCTTTAACTCCAACCTTCTCCTGTTTTCACTCAGCAAAGGAAAAGAAGCACTGGATAAACATGAAAGCAGAGGACAACTTTTAAAATAAACATCTAAACAAACCATTTTAATCACCTCAGGTTTAGGAAAGAATTTATAAGGGCATTAAGAGCTTACAGTGTTTTTATGAGCTTCATCAAGATATGGTGTTTCTATATATGTGTGTCCATTTTCAACCATTAAGATTATGTGTTATAAAGTTACTGTGGGTTCTAATATGCTTTACTGGTGTAGAACTAATAATTAATCTTACGATGTTTTTCTCCTACATACTATAATCTGGCCATCTAATGGCTTGGATTTAAACAAAGCCTGAGGTTTGTGTGCCAGGAAACCAGAAGTACCTTTCTTAATGGAAGGTGAGATCCAGTATCACTAAAATGTGTTGCCTTATTCTTGTCACAGCAGTCATTGGCTTTTCCTTCAGTTGTTTAAAGGATACATAAACATATTAGGCCTGGAACTGATGGATTAGGGAGAAAAAATATATGTAGGTTCAGGTTACTGTTCATCTAGTTTTTTAGAAGTTGATGGTGATGATCAGGAACATTTAAAGTCTCAGCAGTTTAACTTTTTGCCCCAGGCTCCCATTCTGGAGTCATCATCTTTTTACTTATGCCCCATTCACAATGACATAATCCATGTAACCACCACACATTTGTCATAACACTGCTCGTATTTAGAATGTCTGTTGCTCTGCCACTGTAAACAAAATGTTCAGAGGCCTAGTAGATTTCACGGAAATTTTTATATCTAGATTAATACAAAAAAAAAAAACATTTAATGCATATTTAAGTGTTTTTTGTTCATTGCTATACTTTATACCACATCACTAAATAAAAAAAATCTGATTGGTTGACTAATTTTCTAAAGCAACACAGTTCTGACTGTAATGCCATCTGTAATTTAAATCTCAGATTATTATAAATGCACTTGTTCTCATTTGTTATCATTTCTATAGTAACAGCTCATTTACAGGGACTTGTATGGACACTCTACATAGTCTAACTGTAATAATAAATGGATTTGAAAATGTGCTATTTAACAAAGAAACACATCTAATCATTGATATGGTGAAGTTTTCTGGAGATGTTTAATTAAGAGTTACCAGTGTCTGTGAAAGTTTATGATGTATATAAAAGTTTTCCCGTTATGGGAGTATTCAGGACGGGATTTTATAACATAAGTTCAATTCAATTCAATTTTATTTGTATAGTTCGTTTAACAATGGGCATTGTTATATATACTGATATAAATTTTAAATTGATAAATTTATCCCCAATGAGCAAGCCAGAGGCAACGGTGGCAAGGGAAAAAAAATACCCAAGAAGACATGAGGAAGAAACCTTGAGAGGAACCAGAATCAAAGGGAGCCCATCCTCATCTGGGTGACACTGGATATTGCAACTGTACATAATTTCCCTTTTATAACTGTATACTACATAGTCAAAAAGTGCAAATGCATAACCAGGAACCTATGAGCAACGTATGAGTATCAGAGTCATTTCTGAATTCATTATGGTTTTAATTTAACTAAAAGTCTATTGAGTTGAAGGTATTAACTGTTCAATGAAGGAGACTTGAGTGCAAAACTCCTAGGGAAATCCAAGGAAGAACATCCACAGCCATCTTTATGGTTTCTATGTGGTACCATTCACAGTTGTCACATGGTGATCTTTAGGCTGTCCATGTGGGGCCAACCTCAGCAACAAGTGATTTTCAGGTGATGAGAATTCCAAACAGATGTAGGGAATCCAAACAGAAGTACAGTGATAACAATAACTAACTTATCTTGTGGATGTTTCACAACATTAAATGTATCTATAAACAAATTAAATAATTTGTGCCAATCATTAATCAATTTCAAATTGTAATTGTTAGTTAATTGCTGTGGTATAAGAGGAATAGAACACTTAGGATATGTGTTAAATAACTGACTTCACATCTGGCCACATTACACCACTCCACTGTGTTTTGTTTCTTACGTATTGGATTGGGGGCAGCACTGTGGTGCAATGGGTAGCGTTGCCACTTCACAACTCCAGGGTCCCCGGTTTGAATCTGAGCTTGGGCTACTATCTGTGTGGAGTTTTGCATATTCTGCCAGTGTCTGTGTGGGTTTCCTCTGGGTTCCATGGTTTCCTCCCATCTCCCAAAAACATGCAGGTAGGTGGATTACGTGTCACCCCTGAGTGTGAATGTGTGTATGAATGGTGCCTTGGCATCCCATCCATGGTGCATTCCTGCTTAATTCCTAGGATAAGCACCAGGTCTATCATGACCCTAGTCAGGATAAATTGATTAATGAAGATGAATGAATGAATATATTGGAGTGCTACTCTACTGTTTTTTTTCCTTGTAAATATCTCCAATCTGTTTTTCACCTATGCTTACAGATTCTGCAACAGTGAGAAGAACCAGATAATGTATTTTGATGGAGTCCTCTGTGACTGATTCATTTTTCTATCCTAGGATGGGAGATACTCCAAAATCACTCCAAAACAGAGCTCTGATCTCAAATTCTGCTGTGCTGCAGGCAAAAAAATAAAAAATAAAAATTATGCATTCCTTTGTTTGAAAAGAAGCAAATTTTCTCTGTGTGTGTCTTTCACTCTCATTCCCTCTGCTTATATTGTACCTCTCTTTCGCCTGTCCAGATTAATTTTACTGCTGCTTGTTTTTTCTGTCAGTAGTTGCTACTAATAAGTCATCAGGTGTGCAGATCTGTCTAAAAAACAAGGGGGAATTTAGCAGAAAGGCTCAGAGTAAAGGGTTCCAGGATCCACAGTGCCTTTGTCAGACTTTTCAGCACTTCTGCATACACCCAGAGGTCAGAGAGTCTGGGCCTTACCACACACTTAGCTCTCTAATAGACTAAGCAGGGACCAGGAGCTGCACTCCAGGAGGAAAATCCACATCACATTACAAATTTGTCTAATTATTGTGCAGCAGAGACTGCAGGCAGTGTGGATATTTTGAATCAGCTTGAATCCAGGAGTAGCTTTCTAATTCTTACTCTTGAAAGAATACTAAAAATGTTATGTAGCATTATATGCCATGTCAGAATCCCTCCCCAAAACCAGATGGTTCTTTCATCGACACAGAAATATTACAAAGATGAATCCTAAATTGTTGCTTCATTTCAAGCTCCAGGGATAAAGTTCAGTTTGGCTTCATTTGAATAAGTAGTGCAATTTCATAAATCACTACAGAATATGTGAATGCGGGTAATCATGACAGAACAGTTGTATCAGTATTCTCACTGAAGCGGTACAAGGGCTAGACGTATTTATAGCAGTATAAGTACTGTTTCATTATTGTTTTATATGTATCTGATTCAGAAGCCAACAAAGGAAATTGAGCTGGAAGATTTCCAACATAATGTCTTCTGCAGACCAGCAGTGCTTCTGGCCATGTGTTTGGTATTAAGGAGATGTTTGTCTTGATATAAATACATTTTCTCCTTGTGTCCCTTTATTTCTACTAGTATACAGACCAAACAGGCCACATGAGACAGAAATATAGTGAAAAAAAAAATGGCCCAACCTGATGTCATCACCACCACTGCATTTCATTTTCCATCCCTGCCCATCTATATGTTCTTAAAAAACACTATAAACAAATACAGAGGGAAATTCATTAGTGGAGTTGGAGGGAAGAAAGATGCAAAGAATGGAGACAAGGCACACTGAAAATTTGTTTAAAATATTGAGAAAGCCAGAAATCTGGAAACCGTCCCTTATTTCACTGCACTGAGTGATTATAACATATGATATTAAAGTAATGCATTTCTACAGTGATTGCAGCCAGGTCTTGAGAGGTCCTATGCTTTATGTTCTGGCAGCACCATCGTGCTTATTACTGTGACCAAGTTTCTGAGTAGGGTTTGATGCGGATCGTGTGATATCCAACCAGCTGGTCTTCTCAAAGTTTCAGATTGGACAGGCTTCAGAGCACAGCCTAAAACTTTTTAACAGATTAACAAAAATCTACATATAACAGCCTTTTCAACCCAACACAGCTCATTCAACCAGAGTCTACTGTGCTTGATTGCTCGCTTTCATATCTGCTGCCATACAGTGTCAATTTTACTAATGCACAGAAAACTTTACTAATAACTTGAGATGTTCAGGATGCCTTGCTTCCTTGTATACATTTGTGATCTTTTACACAGGTGTATAATGCCACCATTTTGGACAGATGGAATTTTCTAGAAAACCAGACACGAGATGGATCAAGAAAGAGATTTAAGAATAATTAAGTCATAGATTATAAGAAAAGACAAATAGGAAAATGGAGGGAAGACAAAGTTTGCATTGCTGTAAATGGAGAGATGAGAAATGTCTTGACAGAAAAAGGCATTTTAAAATGTCAGCGCATAAAGGTTGGATGGATTTGCTGATCATGGAAACTACACCTGGACTCATAATGAATGTTGTGAAGTTATGGTCAATTAAGGGCAAACAGGGAAAATTGAATAAGGTAATGAGTTTCAAGAATGTAATAAGTTCTAACTTACATGGTATTGTTTTTTTCTCAGTGGTTTCTTCCCCAAAATGTGCCTATATCAAATGGCCACATACTCTCTGTCATTTTTACAATTCTTGATTGTGAGAAACTGAATTTGGAGTCATTTATTTATTTATTTTTAATCTAACCTTGTTAAAATGAAATGTCCTTCAGTCTGACAAAGTGAATCTCTAATCTGAAATTTATACAACTTTCCCCCTTAAGGACTACTATAAAACTACACCCATTAAAAGGTACCATATTTTAATGTTGCCCATGTGTAAAGACAAAAATAGCCCTTGCTGTGTTGTATATCACATGCTTCATAAATTTTTGTTTAGGGCAAATTAAAGGATCAGGTCAGTGGCAGCAGTGTTACAGTTGCTGTAAACAGCTTTCAGCTCTCTTTTTACTAGTTTATCTATGTCCCAGTCCTCACCCATGGCCACGAGCTGTGGGTAGCGTCTGAAAGAATAAGGTTGCAAGTACAGGCAGTGGAAATGAGGCTCCCAGGGTTAGCGGGCTTACTCTCCACTCTAGGAGAGTCTTGGAGAAGACTTGATGTTCCTCTCAGTTGAAACAAGCCAGCTCTCTGGGGCAGACCCAGGCCCTACTGGGGAAATTCTGTACCACAGTTGGCTTGGGAAGGTCTGAAGATCGCTCATGAGGACCTGGAATCTGTTTCTGGGGATAGAGAAGTCTGGGCTGAGCTTCTCAGCCTGTTGTTACTACACACCCCACCAGGAAAAGCAGAAGGAAAATTAATATATGAATTTTAGTCAAAATTGTGGAGACTTGATTGGCTCAAAGGGGAAAATGGTTTAGAAAAATGGTTCTTCAAAGGTTTTATTTTAGGGAATCAAGAATCTGTATAGTTAAGAGTTATTAGCCTCCAAAAAGGATACTAGTTTAGAACGCTATCAAAAAGAGAAACACTCTGTTGTAGGGTTCTACATAAAGCATATACAGGTTCCAAATTTGACTTTGTTTCTAAGAGCTGTACATCTGGGAAGCGTTTTACTGAGTGCCGTTCAAGCCTCCGTGCTGTAATTGGCTTATAATCCATACACAGTTATATAACATGCACAGCCCTTAATGGTTATGTTTATTATTTATGATTGTTCTGAGAAGGGAGTCCCACTGCTGAAATGTATTGTGTAACTTGTGCAGATGGAGGGGGTCTGTGGTTCTGCATTTATTACTTCAGCATAGAATTTTTTTTTTTTTTTTTTTTTTTTTTTTTTTAGCAGCAATGATTACAGAGGTATTCCATGCACAGTGACCTCTTTCTCAACTCAGGACCAACTCTCACTCTGTGTGTGTGTGTGTGTGTGTGTGTGTGTGTGTGTGTGTGTGTGTGTGTGTGTGTGTGTGTGTGTGTGTGTGTGTGTGTGTGTGTGTGTGTGTGTGTGTGTGTGTGTGTGTGTGTGTGTGTGTGTTTGTGGTTCCTTCACAAGGCTGTTCAGTGTTCTAAATATCTAATAATGGCAGATGCCTTGTCCTACTGATTTGGCCTACAACATATAGTACCTTTTCTGTTTCTTGTCCAAGTTGGTCCTTGCTTTTCTCCTTGGGTTAGGTCAAGCTCTGTGTATCAACTGATGACATATCTTGAAAGCTTGGTGATAGAGACTAACTTGGTTAACTTGTTGCTACTGCTGAAGACTGTGTGTATAAATTGTGTGACCTGTCTCTCATAATAATTTGGGGGGGTTGTTAATGGGAAAAAAGCAACAATGAAAAAGGGGGCAAAACAAGGAGCGGAAAATGCAGTATGGGTGACTAGGAGTTTAGTTTTAAGTGAAACAATGAGGGCACCCCCTAGTGAGATGCCACATTGCCTGGAAGAGTCCTGTGTGTTATGCATGCTTATCAATTGCCTAGCTATTAGTGACATTTCAGGCAAATATTTAGATGCACAAAACCTCATGGAACTGGCTGGTATCTCTTTCACTTACTCACACTCACTCACACACACTGACTCACTCACTCACTCATGTTTAGCAAGCTGAAGATTTTCCACAAGGGGGCGCTATTGGCACTTGAGAAAGCTGCACCGAAATGGCAATCCACTGGAATGGGGACAAAATAATGAGGGGGAAAAATTGCAGTAAAAGCAAAAACAGGGCTCATAGTAAAATGAATGTGGTAATTGTAGTAGTGAAATGACAAACATAATGCAGTCAGTAAGTCCCAAAGCAGTGCCTGTGCTATGCTTCAGTGTTAATCAATCTGGTCTTTTCCACTTTTGACAAGCGTACAAAGCATCTTTTTGCGTAAATTATATGCCATTACGCACACTCCAACTAGAAATGATATACAGTAAAATACAAATTTTATATATTATATTGTGCAGCGTATGCTCTAAACAGTACCGCGCTCATCTCATAACGCAGCAGTGTGCATTATCACTTCAATTAAAATTCAATGATTTGTAAAGGTGCTACTGTACAAAAAATCTTACTGAATAAACCGTTTGACATATACAGTGGTAAAACTTTCAATACGCTTTCCATATTGGTACAACTTTTTGAATAATATGTAAATAATTTATCGGATGAGACATTCTATACCTGTATGTAATGAGACAGTGTTAGGGCAATGTAGGGCCAAGGTGGGGACAATGTTATAGTGTGCTGTGATGGGGTGAGGATAGTGTTTGGGCATACAGGGACATTCAGAGCTAACGTATGTACAGTGAGGGAAAAAAGTATTTGATCCCCTGCTGATTTTGTACGTTTGCCCACTGACAAAGAAATGATCAGTCTATAATTTTAAGCTGAAGGTTCGAGTTGCCAAACGTCAGCCTCGAGACCTTAATGACTTGGAGAGGATCTGCAAAGAGGAGTAGGACAAGATCCCTTCTGAGATGTGTGCAAACCTGGTGGCCAACTACGAGAAATGTCTGACCTCTGTGATTGCCAACAAGGGTTTTACCACCAAGTATTAAGTCGAAGGGGTCAAATACTTATTTCCCTCATTAAAACGCAAATCAATTTATAACTTTTTTGAAATGCATTTTTCTGGATTTTTTTGTTGTTATTCTGTCTCTCACTGTTAAAATACACCTACCATTAAAATCATAGATTGATCATTTCTTTGTCAGTGGGCAAACGTACAAAATCAGCAGGGGATCAAATACTTTTTTCCCCCACTGTACGTACCATGCTGCTTTGCATTAATGATACTGTGTCCTTGTTCTAAATGGATACATCTGTTAACTCTTTTGTCAGTTAAAGAATTAACCGTAGATTTTTAACATGCATGTAATTACTAAGTATATTTACACAAATTAAAATTCTAATTTCCTTCTAAATTCTAAATCAGCTTTCTAGCTGTAAGTAAAAATGATTGGCCCATTGCAACAAGATCAGCAGTGGCAGCCTCTACCACTGACTTTAGAATACTTACAGTCTACTATTAGCCTATTTCTTCAATAGTTGTTGCCAGACCACAGAATGGACCAGCCTAGCCCTCAGAAACTAAAGTTCTTTTTTACTGTAAACTGTTTTTAGGATGTCACAGATCATTTAAAAAGTATTTGTGTCCAACTTGGGTTTGAACCTTTGTTCTTTACACTGTCAATAGATCTTTATGCATTACTGTGCACATGAGTCTTTATATGATCCTTGTCATAGCCTCAGATGCTTTCGGCACAAGTTAGGCTGTCAAAGTTCAAGTTCAAGTTCAGTTTATTAGTATAGCACTTTTAACAATGGACATTGTCCCAAAGCAGCTTTACAGAAATATATAAATTCAGGACATAGATTTTAAATTAATTAATTTATCCCCAATGAGCAGCCAGAGGCGACGGTGGCGAGGAAAAACTCCTTGAGATGATATGAGGAAGAAACCTTGAGAGGAACCAGACTCAATAGGGAACCCATCCTCATCTGGGTAACACTGGATAGTGCAATTATAAATGAATAAATCACTTCTATAAATGTACCAATACTACAAAGTCTTGTTTATTCATTAGTAATGTTTAATGATAAAATTCTTTCATTGTTTTTCTTTTTTCTAAATAAACTTTAGTTGGCACAGTAGTGCAGCAGGTAGTGTTGTCGCCTTACAGCTCCATGGTTCTCTGCTTACCGTCTGTGTGGTGTGACACATGTTCTCCTTTTGTGTGGGCTTCATCTCCAGGTTCTCCAGTTTCCTCCAGCTGTCCAACAAAACATGAAGGTGGGTTGATTGGCTGTGCTAAACTTCTCCTAGGTGTATGAGTGTGTGAATGTGTGTGCACAATGCCCAACAATTGACTGGCATCCCATCCAGTGTGAATTCTCCTGCCTTGCACCTGGTGGTACCAGGATAGGCTCCAGATCCACTGTGATCCTAACTAAAGTGGTTACTGCAGAAGAATACATTAATGGGGGGGGGGGGGGGGGGGTGGGGGTGTTGGGGACTTTAATAAACCAAATAAACATTTAGTGATTCGGTTCTGTTTAACCCTTTAAGCTACCAGAACTTCCAGGACCCAGAAATGTCATCTGTATTCTTGTAACAACATACCCTTCATTTTATTTTCACTGTAGCTACTGATAATTCATAGTTGTTACAGAATAATGTCCTTTAAGGTAAATAAATGAATAATAGGTTGGTGATTTAAAAGTACATATCCTCTCTCTCTGTGTGTGTGTGTGTGTGTGTGTGTGTGTGTGTGTGTGTGTTGTGGAGATAATTTTGTCTCCAATGGTAATGTTTTAATGTCTGTTTGTACCCTGCCAATTGCATAACAACTCCCCGACATTTGCATGAATTTATGGACATTCCTGACTAGGAACACTGATTTTACATCCAAGAAAGTGTTGTAATTTCTTCAAGTATCCTAATTACCATGAAGCCTTTCACCAGTAGTACATGAGTAGCATGTATCACCCAACCTCTTTGAAATCACCTTTGTACTTATACACACAAATACACATATTCCTCCAGCTCCTTGTGATGGGTTGGTGATAAATTGTGGGTTTCTATGAATAGCAGGTCGACAGTTTTACCGCAAACCCAAGCATTCAGCAGCAGGATTTTAGAGTCCCCTAGTGAAAGCCCAAAGACAAACATTTCTACTTTTTTTCTCCATCATACTTTCCAGAGTGCAGATGTTGCACAAGTGTCACATTACGAAGCTCTTACTTCTGTTTTGGTGGATGTTGCTAACTTTTGTGCACAGGATGGAGGGTGATAGGATATCATAAGAGGTCTCAAGAAGTTCACAGCCTGCAGTGGAAAGTTCTCTCTCACTGTGTCAAAGGCAACCTTGTAGTTGTTCAGTTAACCAAGAGGGAGTGTATTGATTCTCTAAACAATAACTATATTAGATTGATAGATAGATAGATAGATAGATAGATAGATAGATAGATAGATAGATAGATAGATAGATAGATAGATAGATAGATAGATAGATAGATAGATAGATAGATAGATAGATAGATAGAGTTAATTTAGTCTTTTGGCTGTTTCATCTTTTATTGAGTAAATCAGATTGTACAGCAATTAGAATAAATCAAGTTATAATACTTGAATAACCCAGTGAACAATGTGTGCCTGGGTCTCTGTGTATGTGGATACATGTGTTAAGTTACTTCCTAGCACAGCTGACCAGGGCATAATGTTTTATTTGCCTTTAGTGCTGTGTTTATTTATGCTGCGTGCGTCTCAGTACAGTCTAACCTTTGGCCGTCCTCTTGCTGAACATTACAGGTGAAAAATGTTGTCATTTTGGATGATGATTCCAGCTCTGTCTTTCTTAGCATCTTCTGCCAAGCCAATATATTTTCATAGTGTCTCAGTGTGTTCTCAGGCGAGCTGCTCCAGACTTCCCCAGCCTTTTTTTTTTTTTTTTTTGCTGATATTTATTCTCATCTTTAGCATTATCAATTGTGCACCTATATACCAAGAACTAAATACCAAGAAAAGAAACGTAGTTCTTGAAATAGTACCTGCAAATTCCTTTTTTTAGGTTGTGGAGCTTTCAGCTGTTGTTTTTTCCCTCTTATTCGGTTGGGAAAAATTTAGGGTTTAATTCTGTGTAAAGGAGTGCTGCTTAGCTCTGCAATTTTCAGTTCACAGTGGCTCGCCAAGGCCGTCTTTAGTTTGAAGAGGCTTTTCTCTGTCAGACAGTGAGAGACTGCTGCCTCCATGTTTGATCACTGGTTTGGATCAGCCAACAGATGGAACTGGAGCACACAACCAATCAGTACAGAAATCACCAGATTAGTTCATAGTATTGTCTCATATCATGCATTTCTTTTTTATCTGAACAATGCTTGTGGATGCTAAGTAATATTTATCTATTACTTATATTGTCTGTAGTCTTTTCAACGTGGTCATGCTAACAAGCACATTTATGACAGAATGTAGGGAAAATATGATAAAAGCAAAGTTAGCTATTTATTGTAAAAATAAAAAATATATATATAAAAACCTACAAATAAATATATCTAGCTAAATAACTATATATACACCAAGTTTGATCTGGCTTAATGTTTTTTCTACATTATTAAAATCATTCATAAAGTTCTGCTTTTGTGTCCATTCCACATATACACAACCTAATCTTTGGAACCCAACAGCTGAGGGTTGAGCTGTTGAGGGTTGTGACATGGCATGAATCAGCTTCCATTACAACCTGACCGCATAAGAGCATTACACCATTCTTTTTATCGGTGGCAATCAGATAAACACTGTAAGGGTTCAGCAAAATGGTGGAATGTTATCTAGATTTTTCATACACCAAGTCAAATTAGTCATTTCCTGTCTAGTAAATCCACATGGGAATGGAGAAAATACTTTATTTCAAAAACTTTTGAATTTTAATGTTTTTACAGTCTTCTTGAATTAAGCAAACATAACGAGTGGGAAAAACATTTGCCCTGTAGTAGTGATTTTGACAACATCCTCTCTTAGTAAGGATGACATTACTTCCCTCCATATCAATAAGAGTGGCACTAACCAATCATGGATGTCTGTTGGCTCATGTATTGTATATGGAAGAGCTCAATGTTAAGTTGTCCTATGACATTGCATTAGCAAGAACTCAGAAAGATGGCGATGGTAATGGAGCTTCACATGTCTCAAAGGAAGCACGTTTTAGTCCTCGCACTCCCTTAATGGTGGCTGTCATGTGATAGTGGAGAACAAGCTAGGAGTGGGAATTGACCGAGTTAGGAGACAATGGGTGGAATATGTTGTTGTTTTTTCCCCTGCTCTTCCATGTTAAGGGCAAGGCTGTTTCTGAATATTTAATGATCCTAACCTTTTTTTTTTTTTCTGAGCTAACTGGAAACTTCCACCTATAGAATGTGCATGTTTATCTATGTTAGTGATGAACAGAAATGTTATTAACTATATTTTGATGGCTTTGACTAACGCTAATTGAGTAATTGCTGAAAATGTGACAATGACATGTGTGCTAGTTTACTAGCTACAGTGGGTATAGAAAAGAATCACCCCCCTTTAAAATAATCACATTTTGTTGCTTTTCAGCCTGAAATGAAGACGGACACGGTATTAGACTGTATTTACTCGGTGCAACTTATAACATCCAAGTGAAAGATATAACACCAACATGTCAGAATTTTTATTTATTTTTTTTTAAACGGAATCACTGAGTTGGAAAAAGGATCATCCCCCTCCTAAAAATGACTTGTAAACTCAATAAGGTGTAGCTAATCACCTTCTCAATGGCACACAAAGCCATTTGACTTTCAACTGTGATCAGCTGTGGTCATTTTGATTAGCTCAGCATGAAAAGAGCTTTCCTGGAGCATTTTGTAGAGAAACTGAAGCAAACAATCAACTATGGGTGACAAGGCACTGTCAAAAGATCTTCTTTTCTATACCCACTGTATATACTGGATAGCTATCTGTGCAGTAGCAGCAAGCAACTACAGTAAATGAGCTGTGCTAGAAATTAATTTACCAATCTTATATGTCAGCAATTCCCAAATATTGATAAACAGTCTCCACTCTGATTTAGTCTGAGGCAGATTCATGCATGTTTGGATTACCCCAAGGTGACTTCTTGTACCAAGTTTAGTACGTCATAGGTAATAGTGTAAAGTAACTAAATAAGTGTGGGTGGGGAGTGGGGGGTGGTGGTATTAGGATAGCAGGAAGATGTTATCAACTGTGAACACTGATCACATCTCTGCACAGATTTGCCCATGAAAACTGGCATATGCATCTTTTTGTGTATTCTGTATGTAATGTTTGGACCTATGTGTGTGACATGTGGGTGATTTTCATGTACAGAAAACTAAATTCAGTGCCACAACATGCTGTCATGTCTCTGTTGCTCCTCAGTGAACTACTACAAACTCAATATCCCAGAATCCTCAGCCAGCCTATGAGCTACAAGTCATGTCACCTGACCACTCACATGACCCAATTTCTGTTCACAATTCTCTGATTACTGATCACACTCACCTGTCTCCCATTCATAAACTCCCTGGAATAACCCAGCCTGCGTTCGAATATCCCTACTACCCTACTATACAGTAGGTGAAAATTAGTACGCCAAAGGATTGGTATGTCTGAATTCTCAGTATTCATAAAACAGTAGGTGAGTAAAACCCAGATGACCTACTGTTTCCACCAAGATTCCACAGTACGAAACCAGTAGACAGTGTGGATACTGTGGTATCCCATAAGGCAACAGGACTGGCGCGGAAGAACTGTCAGAATCCGTGCTGCATAGTACAGTACTGTGCAAAAGTTTTAGACACATGCAAAGAAATGCTGTAGAGCAAAGATGCCTTCAAAATAATGAAATTAAATGTTTCTACATTTTAAAAAAAATACCAAAAAGAGCAGTAAACAGTAGTAAATGAAACAAAGTCAATATTTGGTGTGACGAATAAAGTAAAAATTTAAATAAAAATAGTAGTCTCCAGTACAATGTGTGCAGTTTTATAAGGAAATGAGCTGGTACGTTTTATTGAGCATCTTGCAGAACCAGCCACAGTTCTTCTGGAGACTTTGACTTTCGCACTCGCTTCTTATTTTTGCAGCAAAACCCAGCAGCCTTCATTGTGTTTTTTGTCTGAAAAGTGTCTCTTACGTAATATGACATACAAACATTTTTCTGTAACATTTAATTTTGTGCTAGAAAACTAATGTTAGGCATTAGAAGTCATAAAATAAAATAAAAAATCTATAAAAAGAAAAGTTTGTTAAAAATATAGGGTGCCTAAAACTTTTGCACAGTACTGTACGTCCAGATTGTATTCGTGCTTACCACTTATACTGATCAGTACATACTGTATCAATGGCTGAGCAGTAGGTACTGAATCAAATGCAGCAGTACTGTCACAGTATGTGATTTCAGACGCAGCCCTAGACTTTCACACACAATTTACACCAAAGTAGCCTTGCCTGTGTGACTCCAAGCATTTGATCTCTGTTTCTGTTGTTCATGTTCTTTGACCCATAGCCCATTCAAGATCGACTCCTGGTTTTCATTATGATTTTGGATTTTCTCTTGTCTCTAACAAAGCTAGGGGTCAGGCTTGAGAGATTAATAATGAATTATTCTGATAATCGGCTAATAATTGAAATAATTATTTTATGACAGAAAAATAATTTTAACTCACAACAGGGGTCAGTATGTTGTAGAAATTAATGCCATGAGACTCCTGAAGAGTCTTGAATTAAATCCTAAGTCATTTTTTTTGTCACATGCAGTTCCTTGTCACACTGTCTTCATTTAAGACTCTCGCTTCTCCATATCCACTCATCACTGGGATGTCTTCAAAAACATATTGAAGGTGGATTGATCTGAAATCCACCAAGGGAGAGTCATGTGGTGGGTAAAAACCCATTTCGTATCAGTTAGAAGACACCCACAAAACTCCTAAAAAAAAAAGGTCAAGTGCACAGAAGTCTGGGAACATGAAATGGTTACCAAATGGTGCAGAAGTGGAAGTTACTTTGACTCACTTCTATGCCAATAAAATATTTAGCAGATCACAGTACCTGGGTGATCATTCACATCAATCAAATCACACATCGAAATTGTTTTAAGTGTCTCTGCCCACATGCTGGATCTAAAATGTCACACAGGCATGGCATAGACACAGAAGGTGCCATTTCAGACAAAATCAATTTATAAGCCAGCTTTCATCCTCCAAAAAAAAAAACAAAAAAACATACCAGTCTTTAAACATCTTTTCCCTCATAAGCAAGGCATGCACTAAGTCTTCCATCAGCTGAGGCATTTGTTTACGGTTCATGGTTCATGTGCAGACAGACCGGCCCGTCCTCCGCTTATACAGTACAGCAGCATTTCATTTGTCCTAATTGCATGATGTTTTATTTGTCTTAATATATGGGTTTGTGTTGTGTTGCTTTCTTTATTTTTCATATTCTTTAATTAATGCCAATAATCAAAAACGACTGGGCTTCACCAAATATTCTCGATGGCATTCCTAGTCCCTGATCTAGCGAACTAGCATGGGGATGTCTTTTGATAGAGACTACATAGAGACTACATAAAGTACATAAACTAGAAACCTTGAAAGGAACCAGACTCAACTGAGAACCCATCCTCACCTGGGTGATGCCAGATGATACATTTACAACTGTAAATAATTTCCCTTCTATAACTGTATACTATATAGTCAAAAGTGCAAATGTGTAACCAAGAACTAAGAATATGAGCATCAGAGTCTTTTCTGAATTCATTATAGTTTTAACTTGAAGTCTATTTTGTGGAAGTTATCATCCGTTCAATGATGAGGACTTAAAGGGATAGTTCACCCAAAAATTAAAATTCTGTCATGAACAGAATTCTGTCACCCTCATGTCGTTCCAAACCCATAAGACATAAGTTACATTCTAAGTTGATTTTGCTTTAGGTCTTTGTTTATTTTTCAAAATGTAATGAACAAAGTTTGCATACAGCATAATTAATTAATTAATTAATGATTATAAATTAATTAATTTTAGGGTGGGTTTTTTTTAGGACACAAAGCATTTGTATCGCTTCATAAAACTGGGATTAAACCACCGGAGTCACATGGATTACTTTTACGATTCCTTTATGAACTTTTTGGAGCTTGAAAGTTTTGGTTACATGGACTGTCAGTGGAGGGACAGAAATCTCCCAGGTTTCATTAAAAATATCTTTATTTGTGTTCCAAAGATGAATAAACGTATTATGGGTTTGGAACTACATGAGGGTGTGTAATTGATGACAGAATTGTAATTTTTTGGGTGAACTATCCCTTTAAACACAAAACTAGTTGTAGCAATTGCAGTCCTAAGGCTGTCCAAGGAAGAACACCCACAGTCAAATTTATAGTTTCTATGTGGTACCATCCACAGTAATCTCATGGTGATCTTTAGGCTGTCCATGTAAAGCCATCCTCAGCAACAGTGAGTTATATTCAGGTGATGAGAGTGCCAACCAGAAGTAGGACATCAGGATGGATCAGACAGCTCCAGAAAGCAGAAGGGGTCAGGATCACTGGTATCGTTTGCATTCATCTTGCTGCGTATGTCTTAGGTAATCTTTACCAGAATACACAGAATTGCAGAACTAGCTCTGAAAGTAACGATTGCTTATACCACTTACAGTGAGAAACGGGCCAGAGCAAAATAGCTGTATATAGCTAAATGTGTTATGTAAATGCTTATTTCAGACCCAGGATTGTGAAAGGTTGTCATATACTGTAAGCCTTATGTGAAAGACTTATTTAAAACAATTATTTGCGTGGTAGGTATATATAATTTATTGAATTTATGTGGTCTGAATTGTAGTGTTATATCTTGGTGTTTATGGATGTTTATGGTTTGAATGCTGTCCAATGTAATTAATATCATGTAGAGGTGCACATGGTGTAGAAGTATATGTATTTACAGTTGATTGCATTCAGAAATGTTGCAGTTGTGATAGTTGTTGGGAAGGAAGTAGCATGTGGTGGGCTCATGTAATGTCACCCAAAGTCCATGGTATGCCACTGACTGTACTAAACAGACAAAGCCAGTTTTAAATCTCTTACACTTTCCTTGTTATTTCTCTGGACTGCTACATACATTACAGTAAAATCCTACTTGGCAGTAAGTCCTTCCTCTCTAAACACAAAAATGCAATTTCATGGTATTAGGAAAGTAAAATAATGGCACTTTATTTGTACTATAATTGTTCGTTGCTCATGAAAGTAATAAGAACATAAAATATTGTTCATAATTTTTCCAGGATTTCTTTTTACTGCCCTCATATGGGAAATTAATTCAACAGATCATTAAAAAAAGAAACATATACATAAACTCCAAACAGCAGAATTCAATAATACAGTGTGAAATGACTTAACACCAAGCAGAAAACTCATAAAATTGTTTTATTCATCATAGCTCATGCTGAGGTTAGGTGGCATTGCCAAAGAACAAAACCTTTTTTAATCCAATGAAGTGGAGAAAGAGAGCAAGCAGATTTTGTTTATGAGATTTTTAGCTGGGAAAGTGCATTTGTTAGCTTGTAAAGCTGCTTTTTTGGTTAATAATCAAAGATGTATACTGTCTATGACAAGGTCATATTTCTTAAAGTAATACCAACACTCTTGTTTTGCAGGTACCACTTAAACAGTGATTATTGTTCTTCATATTTCATACATTTGCACTGTCAGCCTTTCTCTCATCGTTCCTCTCACTTACCGTTATTTTCTCTTGGCATGGTGTAGCATGTGTTATGTAGTGCTCTTGTCAGTGCCGTCCCTTGCCAGCTCTTCCAGCGCATCTGCCTCCACTTTCAGAGTTCACTTCCGACCGCAGATATCCAAACATCCAGGCAGAGCTGCCCTTCCCTGGAGTATTGCCCAATAACAAGTGGTCAGAATTAAGATAGCATTAGTAGTTTATCCAGTCCTCTAAATGAACATATCATTAAGAGTGCAAAACATAACGGATACACCTCTGCTTTTGCAGTACTTGAGCATCTGTATTTGTAACTGAGACTTTAAAACAAACATTTGAGTAGAGGAGGAATGTTTCTCACTTCCTTAGAAATAAATTTTAGGGTATCACAAAGGAAGCACTTGTCTCAATCCCAAAATCTATGAATGTGTCAGTGGCATGAGGAGGCAAGGGGCTAAACACACAGTCTGTACAAACAAAGCAAGGCCAGGAAACCGAGTAGTCAGTATACATTCAGTATGTTGGTTCACATGTACTTTGACCAAATTTTCACACCGTGTATATACACCCACTGTAACATCATTCCATTTATTTTATCAGGAGCAGTGTAAAGGCAGCCAGTGGCGACTTCATGGCGGGTTTCACTGCTGAGCTCTGGCAATTTATCTTAGTCAACCTAAAGTCTGTCAAGGGCCACAGGCTTCCAATGTGCAATTACAGGGTTCCTGCTCAATTTTCATTTTCATTTTCTATCAGCTGAAAAGGCCACAGCTGCCAACTAACTTGAGTTGACCCTAAATCCTCCATCATCAATATATAAACACATATGGAGCAAGATGATTTCCACTCCAGCCTGTTCATTTCTTTTCATAATACAAAGAAATACAAAAGGCTGAAGAAGGTAGCACTGGAATTTCAGTGAAAAACAAAACTCCATTATGAAGTTACAAGAAATCTCTTCTAAGAACTCTGTAATTAGTTTTCATTATAACTTCAAAAATAGCAATATGATTTGTAACATCAATAAGTGCAAGCTTGACCGTGATCCTTGTGCAATGTGAAAGAAACACTAGCAGTTCTCTCAGCTATTCCCCTGGTAGGTCTACTCAATACATCTGTCCTGACTACACGGTCATTAGGCTCTCATTAACCGTTTCCCCAGATGACCCTTAGAGAGAAAGTCAGCCTGAGGTCACTTGGATAAGAAGCAGTGGCTCAAAGTGGGCTGGCTCAGCATGGAGCACATTTAGGCATTGAGTTTCAGTCACTTTACCCTTCTTCTCTGTCTCATCAGGACCCCCCCTGAGAACAAGGGCACTCAGAACACACACACACACACATGCACATATACTGGCAGTATATAATTCTGCACCAAACATCTTGCTTGAAACACAATCTAGCCAGTGGTCCACCTGTGTCCAGAATCTATTTTCATTCAAATTGTGCAATATCACTCCTGCCAGAAAAATATTTACTGCATGTATGGAAGAAATCACAAGTGTTTATAAAGTGCTAACTGTCAGACATTTTAGCCCATGATTACTGAATTGTAGTCTGAATAAAATGATGTTCTTCCACAATGAGTGTTAAAGCTAACTTGATCCTGAGGTTCTGGCTTTCATGTGTGTTTGTAAGTGTTTGTTTGTGAGAAACCCAACTATTGTTTTGTGTTGGTCAGCTGCTTGCCACTTCATGCTATTGATACCACAATTCACTTCAATTCAGTTTCTGGCAGCTCTGCACAGTGGCTGTTTGAACCCGGGGTCTAATTTCAAACCTCTGCTGCAGCAGTATGATGTAGTAGCCTTGCTATGTTGAGGTTTTGCCCTCTGTGCTGAAAACACAAGCTCATAAAAACAACAGAGGAGAAGAAAAAAGAGCTTCCTGGAAGGAAGACAATTGTGACCTTGAACAAGGCCCAGGTCTCAGAAGCTGGCTGCTGTAACTGTGTGTGTGTGTGTGTGTGTGTGTGTGTGTGTGTGTGTGTGTGTGTGTGTGTGTGTGTGTGTGTGTGTGTGTGTGTGTGTGTGTGTGTGTGTGTGTGTGTGTGTGTGTGTGTGTGTGTGTGTGTGTGTGTGAGTGTGTCTGTGTGTGTGGTTAGAAGGCCAAACAGTCACTTCACAGTTTTCTCCCCCTTCTCCCCTCAGCTACCATGCTCATGTGCTGTGATTATTTTACTGGGATGGAATGGGTAAACATGCCAAAGCCTGCAGCATGTGTATATGTGTGTATTTGTGAGAGAGTGAGAGCACAGGCACTCGTTCTCACAGGGAGCAGCCAAAGGTGGACATAGTGACTCACCTCCAGTCAGGTACGGGTGAAAGAGTCACACTTTTCCAACATATACTTTCAAATATCATAAGTGACCACGTCCTTTACAGTCATTGCGGTTCAGAGGGAAATGATCAAGAGACTTTACCTACTGTATATGTGAGAGTGTCTGAGTGAATGGTGTGTGGTATATGTTTTTTGTGCCATGTTTCATTGTACAAGAGTGTAATATTTCCAAATGTAGATAAAGGAGTGGTTAAGTGAAGTTAGAACTGCAGATTTAAGCGTATGTTTGAGTGAGTGTGGCCATTTTTTATATCTTGGTCAGAACCAAATGTCCCCATAAGGATAAGGATATCTGACAGTTTTGACATATTGGGCATGTTTGGCATGAGAAAATTGCTTTTTTTTTTTTCTTTTTTTTTTCTTTTTTTTTTTAAAAAGTGGGGGAAATAACCTAAAATAATCTTAAGGTTTCCTTTTGTTTACTGAAGTCAATGTTAGGGATTTAGGTATAGCATGAAATAGCTGCATAAATAATTATGTCAATGAATGGTCCTCACAAAGATAGTGTGTGTCTGTGTATGTGTGTATACATGTATTTAGCACTGTGTAAACACCAAAAAGAAACACATTTCCCCAGAATCCCCAGACTTGGCGACTCCTATCTGGTACCGTATCAAGACATGTGCGAGTGTAGGGTTGTGCCGAAAATTCTGACAGTTATTACAGTTAACAGTAATGGTGGCGGTTATTATGATATGTCCACTGCAAGGTCAGAAAGCAGAACGTGGGAGGAAGTAAGTTTGACTGAAGTGGGCCACCCATACCCATAAAGAGTTTCTGTTATGTTTAGGAATGTGAGTGCCATAAACACACACACAGACAGACACACATACAGACACAGGGCTGAGTGAGTGGGAACCAGTCAAAACTTCAGGATAAGCCCAAATGTCATAATTATTATGAACTATCGCATTATAATGATTATAAATTGATGGGAAGTAACACTGGCTCTCTGTGCTGGTACTGAAGCATTTTTCTTCTGTACTCTCATATAATTGCAAACAAACACATGTAGTTTACTCTGGTGTGTAGAAACAAACAGGCAAGGTCACTTCACCCACTCACACACATCCTGTGTGTATGATCTAGAAACATGCATAAACATATCTTAACTCATTAATCAATGTTGCAAGCTGATTGATGAAACTCTTTCCTGTGCAGGTCGACTCGAGCACTTTTCTGCCCTCTACACCAAACATCAGCACAAACATGCTCGCTCTCCATCACGTCTCTGTTATTGTGAAACAAGACCATGGCCTCAGCACTAACAAAGCCTTAATTGTCAAGCATACTTTCTTTCTGTTATTTTCCAGTCTTCATACCCTTCATTCTCTCTCTCTCTCTCTCTCTCTCTCTCTCTCTCTCTCTCTCTCTCTCTCTCTCTCTCTCTCTCTCTCTCTCTCTCTCTCTCCTATTCCCTCTCTCTTTCGGAGAGAGCAGTGGCAGTGTCAGCAGACTACACACGTTTCATACAGCTGTGCAAACACATTCAGGAAAAGGGAGAAAAAGGGGAAGAATAATCTGTCAGGGAGTGTGAGGAAGGGGGTGGGTGGCAGGATTCGCACTTGTGCTAAATGGTGCGAGGGAACATTAAAAGCAAAGTGTCCATATTACACCTATATCCAAGATGTCTGCCACAGTATGCGCAGTCATAACACACAACGTTGAGACTCAGCAGAAACCTTTTCCAATCAGTGACAAACAGCCAGTGCTGGCAGAGATTTTAAAGGCATATCCACACATTACATATAAACATCTACATATAAATGTCTCACTGTGTTCAATGTGCTAGCTATATATATATATATATATATATATATATATATATATTTTTTTTTTTTTTTTTTTTTTTTTTTTACTCTGGTGGAATATGATTTCCTTGTGCAAACAATTAATAATCTGCATTTAGTCAATATAACAGTTGTGCACACTTGGGCCATAAAAACTCTGTGGAATGTGTCACACAGATGAATGTGCTTAATAGCAATAGTAGCTGACATGAGATAGATCAGCACCTTGGAGAGCGCTCCAGTGTTTTTCCTGGTGTCTGACCTCAGATTTACCCAGACAGTAAAGCCTTTATACGCAAAGTTATCCCAAACTACATTAAATCTATTAAAGCTCTATTAGCGAGCGAAGCATCTCGACTAGCATACACACCTTGCTCTAACCTCCCAAAAGCCCACTTTCAGCAAACTCACTAAGCCTGGTCTTACCACTTGGCCCACTGACTCCTGACACACCAATATTTTCCAAACATTACTCTTAGGCTCCTCACTGTTATAGAGCACAAAGTTAATAACACCACACATTGTGCATCAAGACCCATCAAAACAAAATATTTCTAGAAATACATTCATTGATGTTTAAGAAATTGAACACATTTTTCATTATAATGTTTCAGTTACAGACAATGCAAATCCACTCAAACACAAGTATGTGTGTCACAAATATGTCTGTCAAGAATATGTCTATTCTTGAGTTTTTAGCAGTCCTGAGCATTAAATCTGCTCTATAATCATGCTAAATATGATAGAAATGTGAGAAGTGGGATTAGTGTGTGGAGAGTGCAAAAGAGAGCACATAACCCACAGGAATCAGGAGTTGCTGAGCTGAGGAGCTCAGAGGGATTATTGCGGAGCAGTGTGCATGAACGTGATCCAATAAACGCAAACCAAATGTAATAAATATATGCTTTGAAATATACACAGTTCAGTCACTTTACAAGAGAGACATAATATTTAACAAATCCACATGCACAAGTCACTTTATATGTTAAACTACTACTAGTAGTAGTTAAACTACTGTGTAGTTTGTTTGCTGTATTACAGTCTGTAGTTTATCGAATAGTCTATTGTCTGTATTTACTGTATTTAGTGACTTTGCATTTTCTGTCACTGTGTTACTTATCCTCTTGTCTGACAATAATTGTGGCACTTTGATTCTGGGAACTGTATTTCAGTCCTAGCATTACATTAGTCTGTGATGAGAGAAATGGCAATAAAGCCAACTTGACTTGATTTGATTTGATTTGACTTGACTCAGATAGACTTGACTAGACTGAATTGGACTGGACTAAACTAGTCTTGACTTGACATCACTGGATTGGATTTGACTTGATTGGACTTAACTGGACTGGACCGGACCAAACTTGACTTGACTTGCCTTGACTGGACTTGACTGAACTGAACTAGACTGAGGTGTGTTAATTGTTGCAACTACATCCTGAGGCACAATATTTCATCCCATTGTATACAGTACATGTACAGTACTGTGCAAAAGTTTTAGGCAGTTGTGGAAAAAATGCCATAAAGTAAAAATGCTTTTTTTTTAAAAAGACATGTTTATAGGTTATATTTATCAATTAACAAAATGCAAAGTGAGTGAACAGAAGGAAAATCTACACCAAATCAATATTTGGTGTGACCTCCCTTTGCCTTCAAAACAGCATCAATTCTTCTAGGTACACTTGCACACAGTCAGGGATTCTGTAGGCATATAGTCAGGTGTATGATTAAACAATTATACCAAACAGGTGCTAATGATCATCAATTCAATATGTAAGTTGAAACACAATCATTAACTGAAACAGAAACAGCTGTGTAGGAGGAATAAAACTGGGTGAGAAACAGACAAACTCAGCTAACAAGGTGAGGTTGCTGAAGATAGTTTACTGTCAAAAGTCCTACACCATGGCAAGACTGAGCACAGCAACAAGACAGAAGGTACAGATGTATACTGCATCAACAAGGTCTCTCCCAGGCAGAAATTTCAAGGCAGACAGGGGTTTCCAGATATTTTGTACAAGCTCTTTTGAAGAAGCATAAAGAAACAGGCAACGTTGAAGACCATAGACGCAGTGGTCAGCCAAGGAAACTTACTGCAGCAGATGAAAGACACATCAGGCTTACTTCCCTTTGCAATCAGATGATGTCCAGCAGTGCCATCAGCTCAGACCTGGCAGAAACCAGTGGGACCCTGGTACACCCATCTACTGTCCAGAGAAGTCTGGTGAGAAGTGGCCTTCATGGAATACTTGCAGCCAAAATGCAATACCTCCGATGTGGAAACAGGGCCAAGCGACTCAACTATGCACAAAAACACAGGAACTGGGGTGCAGAAAAATGGCAGCAGGTGCTCTGGACTGATGAGTCACAATTTGACATATTTGGCTGTAGTAGAAGGCCGGTTGTTTGCAGAAGGGCTGGAGAGCGGTACACAAATGAGTGTCTGCAGGCAACAGTGAAGCATGGTGGAGGTTCCTTGCAAGTTTGGGGCTGCATTTCTGCAAATGGATTTGGGGATTTGGTCAGAATTAATGGTCTCCTCAATGCTGAGAAGTACAAGCAGATACTTATCCATCATGCAGTACCATCAGGGAGGCATCTGATTGGCCCCAAATTTATTCTGCAGCATGACAATGACCCCAAGCATACAGCGAAAGTCATTAAGAACTATCTTCAGCGTAAAGAAGAACAAGGAGTCCTGGAAGTGATGGTATGGCCCCCACAGAGCCCTAATCTCAACATCATTGAGTCTGTCTGGGATTACATGGAGAGAGAGAAGCAACTGAGGCTGCCTAAATCCACAGAAGAACTGTGGTTAGTTATCCAAGATGTTTGGGCCAACCTACCTGCAGAGTTCCTTCAAAAACTGTGTGCAAGTGAACCTAGAAGAATTGATGCTGTTTTGAAGGCAAAGGGGGGTCACACCAAATATTGATTTCATGTAGATTTTTCTTTTGTTCACTCACTTTGCATTTTGTGCATTTTGTTAATTGATAAATATAAACTATTAACATGTCTGTTTTTAAAGCATTCTTACTTTATGGCATTTTTTCACAACTGCCTAAAACTTTTGCACAGTACTATACATATATTTGATAAGATGGCAATAAAAATTGCTCAGTATGAGAGAATGAGGCAAACTGACACATGTTAACTGAGGGTCACATAGAGAGGGTTGCTGTAAAGTAGAAGGACTGGAAATATGTTCATGAATGCATCTTTCCCTACATCTAATTAGTCTGCGCAGAGGGACTGCTACCAAGGTTAGCCACTATAACTACAGCACATACTCATGCTCTAAGATACCAGAGCCTCCTCATTTTACATTCCCCATGCCCAAGGCCAACATGTTATCATGTTACTTCCTCTCCCTCCTACCCCGGCACTAGATTATTCAAGATCTCTTTGTAATGCATTGCTCCCATTTATCAAGAGGCTCAGACTTGCTATTCTGATCAATTGTATATATATATATATATATATATATATATATATATATATATATATATATATATATATATATATATATATATATATATATATATATATATATATATATATATATCTCTGTGTGTGTGTGTATATCTATATATATATATATCTATATATATATATATATATATATATATATATATATATATATATATATATATATATATATATATATATATAGATATAGATATAGATATAGATATATATATATATATATATATATATATATAGATATATACAGATATATATAGATATAGATATATCACATATATACATACATACATACACACACACACACATATATATATATAGATTTTTTATTTTATGATTTCTACATTATCAAGTCAGTACAAAAACATTTTAGATTCCCAAACATTAGTTTTCTAGCACAAAGTTAAATGTTACAAAGAAATGTTTGTATGTCATTAAAGAAAGCAGCATATTACGTAAGAGACACTTTTCAGACAAAAAAACACAATGAAAGCTGCTGGGTTTTGCTGCAAAATAAGAATCAAGTGCAAAAGTCAAAGTCTCCAGAAGAACTGTGGCTGGTTCTGCAAGATGCTCAATAAAACTTACCAGCTCATTTCCTTATAAAACTGCACAAACTGTACCGGAGACTACTATTTTTTATTTTAATTTTTATTTTTTTGTCACACCAAATATTGATTTGTTTCATTTTTCATTTACTACTGTTTACTGCTCTTTACGTTTTTGTTTTTTTTTATGTAGAAACATTTAATTTCATATTTTGAAGGCATCTTTGCTCTACAGCATTTCTAACATTTCTAACATTTCTAGCATTTCTAACAGCATATGTCTAAAACTGTAGGTATTACAGTGCAGAGTGTACAAAGAGTCAGATCTAGTATGGTTATGTTGCTTAAAAGGATGTTCAAGTTGCTGTAGGTGAGTGTAGCTTATTGGCTTATTGAGCTCCAAAATCTCCTGTCTTCTTGGGGTCGTAGGGAAATGAAATATACTAAGGATTTTTAAACAGTCTTTAAAGAATTGTTCTGATGACATTTGAGATCAGATATGTAAACAGCATTGTTCCAGACTTTGATACAATTACAGTGTTAATATTTTTCCTTGTAACTGTACTGTTGGGAAATTTTGAACTGCAATGTCTAGGTGGATATTTCTTAATTCTTGCAAGATTTATATAACATTCTCTCTTTTTTGATACATTGATCCAATACTTTGATCTAGTTGCAGTATTGCATCATATATTGTTTTACATCTAAAATAAGCATCTTGTTTTGCCATTCAGTATTCACTACATCGTTTGAGTATTTTCAGCCAGAACTGACTCATACTGTCTTAATACGTGCTATTCAGTGCTGCCTCTTTTATAAGGTACAGAGTAATTAGTTGTTTATGGATCAAAGACCCAACTACCTGAAGGTAGACACACACATGGAGACACACAAGTCTATGTCTCACATTTCATTAGCACGAATTGGGTGGTACCATTGGAGAAAATAAGAGTAGATGCCTATTAATGTCAGCTTATTATCATTATACTTAAAGGATATTAATCAGTAAGCCATTTTCCACTGTAAAGGTCTAGTTTATCTAAGGCTATCCATCACATGGCTGCTGCCCAACTGGCAATGCACCTGATCCCCACCATTGATCTTGCAGGTAGTGAGCCCACAACATGGCATGCTGCTATTGAGCTCAATCTGAGTGACTTCCAGTAGGGTTCCAGTAACCCAGTGGGAATGTAGCCCCTGACAGGCCACTTCCCTCTACACATACATCCCAGCCAGCCACTGCAATGTGATCTGTTCACAGCCACTGCAATCAGATCTGTTCACCAAGGTTGTCCCTACTGGGAGTGTTAAGCCCCCAGTAACATAGCCCTGAAGTTTACCGAAATACTCTTGAGTGGTGGAAGAAGCACTTTGAGGAACTCCTTAATCCAGTGGACATGCAGTGGACATTGGTCAGGAGGCAGTGCCAGAAATATCTAGTGTTTTGTTCTGTTACTAGGCTTGAGGTTACTATGGCAATTAGAAACCTTCCTACCAGTGAGGCTGCAGGAATGGATGAGATTCAGCCAGAAATGTTGAAGGCACAAGGTCTCTTCAACGTTGCATGAAGATCTGGGACAGTGGTTTTTTTTACTGGCAAATGGGGATGGTGGTCCATATCTAAAAATGGGGGGGTATGGGGTTGGTGAACCAAAGGGTGTGTTTTAATTATAGGGGAATCAGTCCTCAGTCTTCTGGGGAAATTCTATGCCAGGATTCTGGTGAGGAGACTCCATCTGATAGTTCAACCTGGGTTTAGAAAGAACACTGCACGTTCTTCCCAGACTGTGGAACAGTGGACCATGGGAGTATACTAATCCAGTCTACATTTTTTTGTGGATTTTGAGAAGTTGTATGATTATCTGCCTTCACATTTGTTGTGAGAGGTACTGCAGGAGTATGGGGTATCTGGGTCGCTAGAGAATGTAAAACTCCATCATGGGTGTGTCTTGACTCCACTCCTGTTTGTGGTTTTCATGATCAGGATATGAAGATGCAGCCAAAGTTGGAGAGGTTTACAGTATGGGGGGCTTGAACTTGCCTATTACTTGGACATGATGTTCTTTTGGGATGATTCAAAGTGGACCTCCAACATGCACTTGACCATTTCACTGCTGAGCATTTTAAGAGTGTTAAGTGGATGGGATGAAACTCCACACCTCCAAGTCCAAGGCCATGGCTTTCCCAGAAAAGAGTGGGATGCTCCCTTCAGGTGTTGGGAGAGACCTTACCCCTGGTGGAGGAGTACCTCTACAACTACCTTGGCTGGTCTATGGTAGTGGAGCAGGAGCTCAGTTTTCTGACAAATGTCTGTTTACCGGTCAGTCTACATCCCAACACTCATCTATGTTGACAAGTTGGATGGCTTCTGCTAGAGCTAAATCAGGCATTTCACTGGATATAGATTGTGGGGCAAACCTATCTGCTGGAGAGATCATATCCTACAGTTGACTCAGGAACCTTTGGGGATCCCACGAGGGAGGGTGGGGGGTTGAATTTATGGCCGCAAATGGAGAAGTCTGAGCTGACCTTCTCAGCTCGTTGCCACTTTGACCCTGACCAGGAAAAGCAAATGAAAGTGAGATTGAGGACTTGATCTGCAGTGTTTAATTGCTCAGTTAAAATGAGCAATTAAGTCTTGATTTGTGGTGTTTTTGGGCATTTCAGATCAAACCTGATTTAATAGGCCAGTGGCAAAAAGAAAGTTAACAAATCAAGGGTATTTTTAATGTTTCTGATAGCTGACTATATATGAAAAGAAATTTGCTTGATAGAAATAGAGATCAAGCAAATAATAAAATGAAGCATTCTGTGTCTTCCAGTATAATTACACCATATCCAAACACGGCGGTAATGGCTACTGAAACGACCTCCCATCCTGCAGTGTTTGAAATGGCTATCCCTATGCTTACAGAGATTCTCGTCTGTAATAAGAACTAAAATTTCAAAGCATGTCTATACAAACCATATGTTTTATAGGGAAAACCTATACTTCACACATGTCTCAGATTAGTTTGGAGTGAACTATGCTTATGGCTTATGGCACTGTTTATATTTGTGTGAACGTTTGTGTTTGTGAACTTCTTCACTGTTATACTCTGTTATACTCTTAAAGTTTATGCTCAGTGAGATGTTTCTTCAGAACATATTTTGTGTGGCTCCTATGCAAGAGAATGCAGAGTGACTATTTTTGCCATTATTTGCACAGACAAAGAGACAGGAAACAGGCATGTAATTTTCATTATCTGAGGTTCTTCTTTGATACCAAGTCGGTGGGTTGATGTATACAAAACACACTGTGGAGATAAATTCTAAAGTTTAACATAATGTAAAGACTTTTCCATCTTTCAGAGTAGCAGCTTCTGTGTTAGCTGCACCATATTAACAGAAAACGTTTCTTGAATGTGCTGAGGTAAATATTTCAGGGGTAGAAACAAACAATTGGCATGCCACAACTGGACCCCATTATGGTTCTTGCTTACCATGTTTAGGGTTCAAGAAGGTCGCAAGGGTATGTAACACCCCTCCAGTCACCAAGAGTGTGTTTGAGGTTTGGCACTTGTTCATACACACAGACATACACATATGCATGTGCTGGCTGAACATTATTATTGTTTTCCTGTTGAAAAGAAAAACAGAGGGAATGTAAACAAAGGTGAAAGAGTGAAAGCAGAGGCACATTTGGCCAAAGAACAAGAGGGTGAAAGAGAAAGGCCGAAGGAGGAGAGGTTGAAAGGAGGGCAGCAAAACAATCTTACCCAAGGCACCATAAGTGGTGTCACAAAGCTGACAAAAGGTCATGAAAAGAAGAAAATGTCAAAGTTGAGAGAATTACCTTAATGTTTTCTTCCTTCTGTTTGCAAAGTTCAGCTATGGCACCAGATCACACTTTCTATCCCTTCGCTACTTAGGGCAACAGCAAACACACTGAGAGCAACAGAACAGTTGAGGAGGTTAAGTTCCCCTTTGTCTAAGAAGTTGATTTTTAAAAAATAAATAAACAAATAAATAAAAGAAGATGGTGAGAAACCACTCTTCCTGTTTGGTAATTATTCCTCAAAGTTCATATGAATATATGATCCAATTGCATTCCTTTCCATATAATTACAATACTACCCCTATAGGCAGAGTGTAGTCATTACAGTGAAATGATAACTCCCTAGCAGAACTTATGTTTCAAATGATAAATACAAAAAGAAAATAGCAGCTGCAACGTGCAGCAGGGTGGTTTTCAGTCATAATTCTTTATGTTCCTTCCTTGTGGAAACGAAGTTCAAAATCGGAAATTCACGTCAGCAGATTGCAGTGAACCGTATTAGCACACTCCACTACAGCTCATCCAGCATAACTCCTCACCACATGTTTGTGTGTGTGTGTGTGTGTATGTGTGTGTGTGTGTGTGTGTGTGTGTGTGTGTGTGTGTGTGTGTGTGTTTTGCATACAGCCATATGCCCATTTAATGACAACCACAGGATTTCTTATTGTTCATTGTTAGCATATGGGACTAGCATGTATGCCTTGCTCCGGCAGTCCCGTAAGACAACGCTGGGCTTAAGGCCAGGGTGTTGGAAAAGACCAGTGCCCAAAGCCCCTCAAACATCTACAGGACCTGGACTGTTAACCCCGCCCTGTTGAAGCAGGGTCAGATGAAGGTTTGAAAGCAGAACTTAAGACGTGTAGACGAACTAAAGGTGGTGCATCGCTGGCTAGAGGAGGTGAGAATAGGATTTATCTGTCCCTGATGGGGGTTAACAGTGGGTGTAAGGTTGAACACAGATTTCCTGTGTGTGTGTGTGTGTGTGTGTGTGTGTGTGTGTGTGTGTGTGTGTGTGTGTGTGTGTGTGTGTATGTTTTTGTATCTTGGTGGGGACCAAATGTCCCCACAAGCATAGGAATAGCTAATGTGTTTAGAATGTGTGCGGATATTTGGCTGGTACCCACGAGGAACATTTTTGTCTGCTTGTTTTCAAAAACTACAGTTTTATTTATTTTTTATTTATTTTTTTTTTACTTTTGTTTCCTTTCTCTTTATAACTCATGGTTCATTTCCAACATATTATTAGGGTTAGATTTAGGTGTAGGTTAATTAGCTGCATTAATAATTGTGTCAGTGCAAGATCCTCACAAGGATAGTAATGTGTGTGTTGGTTGGCTGGTGGGTGGGTGTGTTGTATGTTTGAGAATAAAAGAGAATAAAAAAATAAGAATAAAAAAAAAAAACATTTTTAAATAGATTGTTAAAGATACTTTTCAAGACATTGGTTCATTAATGTGCCTCAGCATAAATACTCTGTTTTGACCCCCTAGTCATTTTTTATGTAAATCACTTTGAGATTAAAACACAAAGTCTTATATAAAGATTATTATTATTATTATTATTATTATTATTATTATTATTATTATTATTATTATTATTATTATTATTATTATTATTATTGGTATTATTGGCAAAAAAAAAAGTAGCTGAAAATATGTCTCAGTGTTAAAACACTAAAGCACTACACTGAGAAAACCCCTGAGATTTAGAATGTTTTTTTAAAACTCGGTTAGGGGAGAGGCATGGAGTTGGTGTAGAGGTAAAGTGAGAGCAGGCAGTGAGTGGGAGTTGATGTTCATGGTAATATGAGTAATTGAGTGTGTTTAGGGTCAGTCTGATTCTGCTGACCCGAGTCCGCACCCCCTCCCTGACCCCACCACCATATTTCACAACCTTTAAGTGAACATCTCTCTGGGCCAGGAAGGTTTCCGCTACCTTCCAAGAACACCTGACCCACACACTTTTTTCCCTTTGCTTTCGTCTCCTGGCTGCATGAAATACAATGTCTATAAATTCACTTGGAAAATATTCTTGTGGGGTTTTTTTTTTCCACACCACTCTACATTTCATAGTTTCTGTCTCTGTATGTCTCCGGGTGGCTATGCAATTTAATCGTGAATCGCAGCCATGACATCAGAGGTCACTGTTGTCATCAGCATCATCGAATACATCATCAAGGAAAGACAATGCCATGTCCTTTTAATCACCTCTCATCATGGAGAATGTCGATTTATATTTTTGTACCATACAAACATAATGTTTAAAGGCTCCATTAACTGTCAATGATGTAAAGTTCAAATCATTTTTGTGTCTCGAGGTCCTCCTAAATAACGACAACTGCACAAGTGACATCATGGATCTCAGTACTTAAGAGCTTTTTAACACCTTGTCACAGCAATTAATCATCTAATTTGACAACTGTGACCATTATGAGCACTATCATGTGTAAACTCTCCACCCTTTAGATTTGCACTCATGATGTCTGAATCAGGAATGAGTGTTATGACATATTTCTTTGAATCATGTACCACATAAACCGGGGTGAAATTTAACCATGACTGTAATTATTTCCTCATTGTATGCTCAACATATGATTAATGGTTTTTAGATGAAAATGAAAGGATGAAGGAGCTTTTAGTCAAAAATACAGCAAACCTAACTAACCACAGACCTTAACCATGTGTTTATTTTAACTGTACTTAAGTTCTGGAAAAATTGCTAATGCTAAAGAGGTTACTGTTAGTTGCATAGTAAAGCTGTTTTAGAATGGTTACAGTAAAATACGAGTCATTCTGGCAAACCTGGCTATCATGAGACACCATATGTATTGACCATGTGAATAAAATGTGTGTGCAAATTATGATTAACACACTATATTGATATTAATGTAGGGAAATCAATACATTTAGTGCTGTGACATGTACAGGAATATTGATTTTAACCACTGTATTACAGAAAAGCAAAGGTGCACTGTTCTGGATTTGGTAATACCAATGTAACACAGGCAATTGCTTTAAGACTACCACGTAAAATTTCATTAAAATGCAGCAAGGAATTTTTTTTTATCAAAATGTCTTTATTATTCATCAGTCTTGATGGAATTCAATATTTTAGCGTATCAAATGATCAAATGTCTCACTTCAGTATCATTCATTTAACTCAAACTCTTTCCAATTAACAGCAGCCTCATGAAAATGTCCTTTGAAGCCCCAAACACTGAGCTAATATACAGCTATTGAAGCCCATGCATCAATTAGTGTGTGTTAGGTGTTTTTGTAGTCGCCATTTTAACGGTACGAAGATTACCGCTCATTGGACAACAGGCTTTTAACGCACAACTTCACTTTGAGTTGAAATGGGCTCTTTGTAAACCAACTTTTCAGTTCCAGTTTTGTTTCGCTCAGTTATTGCTCCACAGAACAGAATCCCAAAACTTTTGTGGCTTATTTATATGATTTTGAGCCGACTTTTCTTGTGCTTTTCTTAAGCTTTGGAGTTGTAACATGCGATGTAACGTAGAAAAAAGATAAAGAATACACTGAACACCATATGTCCTTGATTCGTTTGAAATTATGAATATCGAGAAAGTGGTCATGTTTTCCAGGTGCTATCTAAGCAAACAAAATCAGAAAATAACATGCCTTGCTCCTCTCTTCCCTTTTCTTCTCGTCTTTGTGTGTCTGGAATTAATCTGAGGAGCATTTGACAATAATTTCAATTTCATTTCAACATAGTTGCTTTTTTTATATTACAAAGTGTGAGGAGAAACACAGGTTCAAAGCTCATCAATCAGCAGCAGTGGGAGAAGAAAAATAATTGTTTATGTTTTCAGGAGTGTTGATGAAGTATTATTGGCTTTAATCCAAAAGCCTATATATATACAGATTTACCGATACTAATGTATGTATTATGAATTCTCTCTCCCTCTCTCTCTCTCTCTCTCCCTACCCCTCCCTTGCTCTCCTAGTCCCTAGCTGCTTCTGAGTTCTGAGAAATCCCTCCTCTCGGCTCTGCCTCACAGTGGCTTGACTGGATGTAAACCCCCTTAGGGCTCGGAGAGACATGAATAAACCAAACCAGCACCACCGCCAAATTACTTACAGATCGGCTCAGAATTCTTCATAAAACTTTCCCTCTGTCTCTCCCCTCTTTCTCTCAGTCCTCTCCATTTATTCCTCCTCATATGGTCTACAGTCTACAAAAGATTTACTGTTGATGATCTGTAGACCCTGAAGTGCTACAATAGGCATTAGACAGACATTCAATTCACACACTCAGACATAGATGGCATATCCTGCCATGCAATAGTAGTCTCACTGCATAGGCTTGCTTACAATCACAGACCTTTATGAGGACATTGAGACATGATGCACATCTTGCATCAGTTTGAGGAACAATCAGATTGGAAAAGGTCCAACACGTTTGCTGATCCATTGTGCTTGGGACATAAGCAAATAATATATTTATTTATCTGGTAATTGAAAACATGCGAACAGGATATAAGGCTTCGGAAGCACTTTCTTATGAAACATCTGCCACAACTGGTAGTTGGTGTAGGGTTGGGGTAGAGATGGGAAACGGTTATGGTCTCCACTTCATAAAAATATTTGTCAGATGAGCACAGAGAGATTATGGACTTCAGTTAATGATTCATTTAGGAATATCTAGTCCCCTCCTAAAGTATTGGAAAGGCGAGGCCAATTCTTTTGTTTTTGCTATATACTCATTTGGTTTTGGGATCAAAAGATGAATATGAGACGATATATCAGAATTTCAGCTTTCATTTTCGAATATTTACTTCTAGATGTGTTAAACAACTTAGAACATGGCACCATTTGTTTGAACCCACCCATTTTTCAAGTGATCAGAAATATTGGAACATGTGACTGACAGGTGTTTCTTGTTGCCCAGGTGTGCCCTGTCTCATTGATTTTATTTGTTTGTTTTCATATTGCATTTTCTGTTTTCTGTTTCTAGTTAAACACTGAATCATCCCTGATTGTCAGAAAGTGATAGTGCATTGCAATTTTGCTTCTTAGCTGTCCCGTGCAACTGTCTTTAATGTTTTTTTGAGTCATTCCAGAGAGTACAGAAACTTGTATGTCTGGCAATTACATTTACATACATTTGCACACTAAAGATGGCAAAATTTAACTGATGAGTGAAGGTCAGGTGTTACTGGGGCTTTTCTGCATTTTGTTTCAGGGCATGACTAAGTGTGTCCCTAATCATTAAGCTGACAGTAAGGACGCAGAAATATATAGGCTGTGAAAAATTGTCTTTATTGTTTAACCTTTTGATATTTTGTTAAAAAAAAAATTCACAAAAATACTCTGCTCTCGTGGATATCAAGCAATTGCAAACAAAACACAGGTTTATCAAAAAAATATGTATCTTTGTTAAATATAGGTGTGCAAGAATTATTGGCACCCCTTTAGTCAATACTTTGTGCTACCTCCCTTTGCCAAGATAACAGCTCTGAGTCTTCTCCTATAATGCCTGATGAGGTTGGAGAATACATGGCAAGGGATCTGAGACCATTCCTCCATACAGAATCTCTCCAGATCCTTCAAATTTCAAGGTCCACGCTGGTGGACTCTCCTCTTCAGTTCACCCCACAGGTTTTCTATGGGTTTCAAGTCAGGGAACTGGGATGGCCATGGCAAGACCTTGATTCTGTGGTCAGTAAACCATTTTTGTGTTGACTTTGATGTATGTTTTGGATCATTGTCCTGCTGGAAGATCCAACCACGGCCCATTTGAAGCTTTCTGACAGAGGCAGTCAGGTTTTCATTTAATATCTGTTGATATTTGATAGAGTCCATGATGCCATGTATCCTAACAAAATGTCCAGGTCCTCTGGCAGAAAAACAGCCCCAACACATTAAAGCCACCACCATATTTAACCGTGGGCATGTGGTACTTTTCCATATGGCTACCTCTCTGTGTGTGCCAAAACCACATCTGGTGTTTATTGCCAAAAAGCTCTATTTTTGTTTCATCTGACCATAGAACCCGATCCCATTTGAAGTTCCAGTAGTGTCTGGCAAACTGAAGATGCTTGAGTTTGTTTTTGGATGAGAGTAGAAGCTTTTTTCTTGAAACCCTTCCAAACAACTTGTGGTGATGTACGTGACTTCGGATTGTAGTTTTGGAGGCTTTCTGACCCCAATACACAACTAACTTCTCCAATTCTCCAGCTGTGATCCTTGGAGATTTTTTGGCCACTCGAACCATCCTCTTCACAGTGCATTGAGACAATATAGACACACATCCAATTCCAGGTTGATTCATAACATTTCCAGTTGACTGGAACTTCTTAATTATTGCCCTGATGATGGAAATGGGCATTTTCAATGCTTTTGCTATTTTCTTATAGCCACTTCCCATTTTGTGAAGCTCAACAACCTTTTGACGCACATCACAGCTATATTCCTTGGTCTAACCCATTGTTATGAATGACTAAGGGTATTTGGCCTGTGTGTTATCTCATATTTATACCCCTGTGAAACAGGAAGTCATGGTTGAATAATTTCCTGTTTCTAGTCCTAGGTGTACAAAAAAAAATGTAAAATATCAATGGGAATATACTTCAAATATATTTTTCTCATATGAATTCATAGGGGTGCCAATAATAGTTGCACACCTATATTTAACAAATTTTTTTTTTTTTGATAAACCTGTGTTGTGTTTGCAATTGTTTGATATCCATGAGAGCAGAGTGTTTTTGTGATTTTTTTTAACAAAAGATCAAAATGTTAAACAATAAATATAATTTTTCACAGCATTCTTTGCTCATATTTACCAAGGATGCCAATATTAGTGGAGGGCTCTGTATATACACTATATATATATATATATATATATTACACTTATTAGGGACAGTGGCATGCAGGTTGTGGCTGGAGCATAGCTTGCTCCTAAATGCTGCTGTCATGTAAACTAAGAATGATTCACATCCCATGGTGCGCTGATGAAACTTCATGCAAAGCTATCTGGATGATGAGTTCAGAGTACATCTGTGTGACCTCAGGGATCTGAATGGTTTCATTTTCCCTCTCACACACAAATGGCTAGCGCAAGGTTATGACATAAACAAAACTAATAAAGCCATTTAGTAGTGTGTCTATCTTTGGTCTATCTTTATCTATGGTGAACATTTACTGGTAACGGTTTGATTAGTATAATAATAAAGTTGCCATGCCCTCACATAATGTGTAAACCTGCAGTGGAAAAGCCTACCATCACGTCACATTCTTTACAAACCGACGAAATGCCACATGTATTTTATCGTTAATGTTCTACACATAGGTCATTTTAAGGCAAGAAGACATTTCTGATCTGCTTTCTGCAGTGGAAATAGGTGATGTAATGAGTAGGTGTGTGTGTGTGTGCGTATGCGTGCGTGTGAGTGTGTGTGTGTGTGTGTGTAACCAAGTGCAAAGAGCAGAATGAGGTTATGTCTTATGCAGTGGAAAACAAAACAGTTATCACAATGACAGCAGGAATAGCTCTGCAACATGTAACAAAGAGGACGTATTTCATCACTGTAGCTCCCTGATAGGTGTGTGTGTCTTAGTCAGGATAAAATGTCTCATCCTTTTTTTTACACATGCTCATACACTACACTGTATTTCAGCAAGATTATTTTGATAGTGGCTGGTGTAACAGCAGTATAAGGTTTGCTCTGTCTATCACTAGCATTCACTATGTATTTCACAGGTTCTTACAAGGAATATATAAAGAGTAAAACACAACTGGGTCCCAGTGTCTAGAGGAGTTACTGTTACCACACCAAACTTGCTTATTTTACAATAGCAGCACAGCTGTCATGTTTTATTCCTTACATATTCCTTGTTAGAATCAGACCTCTGATTCCACAGCAGTTTGTGAATGCTAACGATTGCTTATTTGTTAAAGCATGACACATTGCATCTGTATCTTTTTAGTTCCTACTATCACTTTTGCTGTAAACAGTCATTCTCTTATCTTTTAATTAATTAATGTAAACCTCTACTTTCAGGGCTGTACTGTTATAGAAAATCATTATTATCCTCACTTTCTGACCAACCAGATTCAACAATGCATCTATGCTGCTGTATAATAGCATTTAATATTCCAGACAAATAAAGCATATTCCAGCAACGCCTTTAAAAACAGCTGTAATAATGGGTTGCAGTGTTCCTATAATGTTACACAAAGTTTCTGGTTAGACAAAAATTACCATTATGGAAATATTACTGTTAACAGTTCTACAACTAGAAAGGTTTCACCAATGTTGTAGGAATGTTTCTAAACATTATGTGAAAATGACAAACCCTAACCCTAACCCTAAATCCATCCAGTAACAAAAATATGCCCATAACCAAACCATCCACTGATTATCTTTAACATATTGTAATACTTAAAACAAATGCCATACAATAAGCTTTTATACAAAGTACTCAATGTAGATTTCCAGAATGGTTCTTCACTAAGTTTCAAAGTGGTCTGCATTATTATATATTGTCCTAAATTAAGTATAATCATAAGTATTAATAAACCAGTTCACTGACAATAAGCATAATATATTAATAAAACAATATGAATATGAGCTAATGATGGGATCAAGAGGTGGCGAAGGGCACACACTGAGAAGTTTGTGTGTGGTAGGTGTTTCTGTGGCAGTTTGGGTATGTAGGATTAAATTATAAGCAAATAATTTCATTTGAATGTGGCTTTTAATATTTTAATGTTGATATAATTAATCTCAATTCTCTATATATTAAGTCTATAACTATATAATTAATCTTAATTGTGTACACTACATTATTCTAACTTACACCTACCTTCTAACCTACAGAAAAACAATTAAACCATGGCAGCAGTTCAAACACATCTCACTTCCACCCACTGTATATAGTGTATTGTGACTGGTTGTTGTGTGTACAACATCTCAACATGAAAAGATTTTTTAAGTCAGAACAGTCCATTTGATGAGTGCTACACCAGCACAGAGCTGCATGTAGCTGCAGTGCTGCTGCAAAATATATATATTTATTTTTAAAGCTTTCTATTTACTTATTTGTGTTGATGGGGGTTTTTTTCGATAAGGAATGACAATTGTGTTGCATTTTTATCTTTTTTGTTTTGTTTTAAGCTGATATACATTAAAAGCACTGAAAGCTAGCCAGACATGATCCCATGCTATATACTAGCTTGCACAGTTCTTGTCTTCGCATCCAGATAAAACTAACTACATCCCAGCATTAAGTGGCCACATGTATTCTGTATTCCTTCAAATATTGCAACAATATATTTTTTAACAGGCCAACTCAGAGAAAACCAGAGCACGATGCATTTTGCGTGATTCTACAATGTAGTGACCTTATAAAACATCACAGATGAACATGAGAGACGCAGATGAGTTCAGTTCAGTGTTCAATACATCTCCTTCTGTCTCTGTCTGGATCATCTGGATCCAATCCCTCTGGTTGCCTTTTTTTAGTGCATGGCAACAAGCAAGTGAGTGTGCGTGCATCAGTAGACAGGATCAGTAAGGTGGAAGCTACGCAGAGGTGAAGGAGAGTTCCTGTGGTGACCCTTGGGAGGTCTCCAGTATAAGGAGCCCAGCAAAGATCAAGAGCACTTTCTCGAGTTAACACATCCCCTCACCTCCTCCTCCTCCTTCCCCGTTCTTCACTCCTTCCTCTTTCCAAACGCACCTTTGGCTGTCTGGTCAGCATGGCAGCTCCCTGCAGATCCATATTGGTGTATCGTACACACCCAAATATGAAACCAATTACAGGATTTAGATTGACTCTTACTGACATGACTGGATGGAATTGCTGAACTTTCCACTTTTCCATTCCCTACCATATCCACGGTTCCATTAATCTGTTATTATTTTTTTATATTACAGTTTGTCTTCCGTTTCCCTTGTTTTCCTTTGCCATCCTTTCCCTTTTCTACTACTATTCTTAATATTTCATCTTCCTCATCTCATCCTCCTGCCTTTTCATCTTTCAATTTATAATATGTAGACCCAGCTCATTTCACACCTCCATCTCAACAATAGTTTTTCTCCCCCTCAGAACCACAGAATATTTCATAACTTCATTGGGAAGCAAGGATATAGAACATGTGTTTCCAGTACAGAGAGAAAAAGCCCCTCTTTTAAAAACACCTGCCAGCGAAGGAGGCAACAACATTAATGAAAACTTAATTCAGCCAAGGCTTCAGTGCTGCCTTTAAAACTGTATTAATCAATCAGATTTCATGAGCCTAGGAGAGTTTATTTTTAACAATCAGCACCACTATTAAAGCCAGAGGCCTGGAATGAGTAATCAGATTGTTTTTTGAGAGAGCAGACCCGAGGCTAGACTCCAGACATATTGGCTATTCGCTTTGGATGTCCCATGGCTGGACTTTTTGAAGTCTTTTTTAATCACAGTTTCATAGACACAGGACCTGATAAGCACATAATGGCTGTAGATTATTAATCATTTACGGAGGTTGGTTGTTTTCATTATAATATTTTTAAATGAGTAACAGTTTCAAGATTTTTGTTTGGCCCTTAATCACCCTGAGGGATTCAAAGCATTTTGATCAACCAAAATCTAACTTAAAATACAATAGATTCATATGTAAATGCCTTTGAATATCACATCTCCTCATGGTTCAATACAAAAATACACACAGTAGCTGGCTGCTACCAGATGGATTTTTAAGAGCTCTAGATAATTTGCTAGTCTTTGCTGATATTCCTTGAATTAAGACAGTTAATCCCAAATTGAAAAGAATTATGACAAACATTACTACCCAAAAAGCCAACAAGGAGCAACAAGGACAAAATCCCTGCATGATGCATATTATTCTGTAAACAAATTTATTTCACTTTTCTCAGACTTGCAGATATATATTTTTTTTTAAAATCCAATATATTATATGTATACTGTATATTTATGTTATTCAAATTCCCCCTGTGTTGATTTGCTTATCAGCAGTTATTCATTTACTGTGTGCATGCTTTTATATCAAAGATTGTTTTACAAAAACAGCTTTTATGTATAAAAATAAAAAAAATAAAAAAAAATTTTAAAAAAGAAAAAAAGTCTTTTTGGTTACTGAGCACTACATGTGGCACTAAATTACATTTATCAGAGCTTAATAGACCTAATGTGTTTGACCTTAGTTGTTAATTATGTTTTTAGATAATGTGAATGAAATATCTAACTCTGACTGGCACCATTGCAATAGATTTATCCCATTTTGTTCTTAATGCACCAAGGGCAAGTCTCAATCGATTTCATCCAAGACAGGAGCTTTGAGCCCAAAAGCTATAGGTTTATCAGCCTGATGCGTGCAAATGTTGCTGTTTGAATGAGCGAGAGCTGTTTCAATAGATTTCATGTGAAAAAGTCATAAGGTATGATAGCTAACCTTACTGCTAACCCTAACATTAACCTTTGTTAAATGAAGTTCTTATTATTTTACAAGCAAGACCAAGTTGCTCTTAATTGCAACTACCTTGGTCCGAATGGTAAATCTCGCTTTTCTGGATGGGTAACAAACCACATATGTAGTTAACACACTTATTAATTGACAGTTATTTAAATGTAAACTAAATACAAATTATTCAAACCATGACTAAATATAAAGTCTTTATATGACTAATAATTGAGCAGCAATTAAATCACATTATGTTCCTAAATGTTGATAAATTACTGAACTCTGATCTCTGCATTTAAATATTGGAATTTGATATTCAACTGCAAACGTTAAATAAAAAATTGTAGGCTTCATTTTACTTATTGATTATATGAACAATGATTTATTCATTTCTTATTTAAAAATCATTGGTTAATACAAGTGTTAGTTACTTTGTTAATGTTGCTGTAAAAGGAAAATACCTGAGGTGAAACACTAATTAGCTTAGCATGTTCCCAAAGCTGTGGGGAGAGTCTATGAAAACACAAGCAAGGGAGAGTTTGGCTGCCCTTCTCCACCAGTTCAGATTAGTGACACCTCCTCAGTGTCTGTCCAGAAACATGTCTGAACTTGCAGCTCATAACTATTTTTTCCCTTTATTCTGGGAATTCTGTCTCTTGTTGATAGCAAATATCTGCATATCCAGTCATCATTATGAGGTTGTGAGGAAGCAGAAGAGGTATGAACATCTGATGTTTATTTTGTGTAAATCTTTTCCAGAAATCTTTGCTGATTTTGGTCTGGATTGTGACCTGACTTGATGCTACTAGACATGCACTTTTGAACCCAGAGTAGCAGACACTGCAGCTGATTGAGTTGTATATGAACATGTGTGCGTCTCACAGAAAGGAGTTGAAAGAGGAAGTAATTAGAAGTTTTATTTTCATTGTGTGCTTTAGGTTTTAGGTTTTAGGTTTTAGGTTAGGTTGAGGTGGGTACAGTATACAAGTTCACTTAGAGAAAGAAAATGATAGAAAGAAGGTCAGAGAGAAAGATTGAAAGAGTGAGACGGATGGAAACTTCTGTTCAAAATGCTTGATGATGTGTGAGAGAGGTGTGTGTGTGTGTGTGTGTGTGTGTGTGTGTGTGTGTGTGTGCGTGTGTGTGAGAGAGAGAGAGAGAGAGAGAGAGAGAGAGAGAGAGAGAGAGAGAGAGAGAGAGAGAGAGAGAGAGAGAGAGGCCTAATGGAGATAGGAAAGCCACTAAGCCTTGTTGTGTCATCAGTGATCATTTACAATTGGCTCAATCCTATTTTGCATTCTCCATGGTTAATGAGGTGAAGAACGTAATGAAGGACTGATTTCTGGTGAAAGGTCCATCCTAATTTGAGACAGAAAACTCAAGCAGCTGCATCAAATTCATTTTATGTTTGAACTATTCTTAAGCACTTTTTTAAATATTAAGTCTATCCATGTAGAATTTTGGAGGCCCCAAGCAAGATTTGAATGGGGATTTTCTCTCAGTACCCTCGTCAGGTGGGGTTCAGATGGTGGCAGAACAAACAACTACATGTCTGTGGTATATCCACAGGATAAAGCAGCAATTTCAGCAGCTGTAGCACGTCCCTGTTTTCTTGCACTTTAAGATACTTGGCCCTGAATTGAGTCATTTTAGCAGTTACATTCAGCATTAACACATCATAGCAAAATGTAAATAGAGTATTGTTGGCAAAAAAAATGTGTACATTGGCAACACTTAAGCAGAACGCTAATCAGGATCAACATGTAATGCGTTGTTTGAGAGGACTAAATGTTGAAACTATCTTTGCCTGCTAGCTAGCTTCTTTAAGTAAATTCTTTATATTCTCCAGTTCTTTGTATATATTTGTGTTCTCTCTTGTGCTGTGCTGTGAGTGTCTGGAGTGAGTTTTGTTTTGCTTTTTCTTTTAAACTGCCTATCCAAAGTGTCACAAGTGCCATAAGCTTTAACAAACATCTTTTTTAAAAATCTTTTTCTCATCTATTTTCCTTTTTCTGCTCCAGAGACTTATTTTCAAGCCTATGTCCCAAACCACTGCACTGAAGATGTCTAAATACTACATTACTATAAGGACTGGTAATGGTAAATTATACATGATGTGGTGTACTATTTGGACTTGATATGAATGTAGTATAGATTTTTTTTCCTCACAAGCTTTATTAGGTATTTATTATCTTAAGGGATGGTGGTTCCAGCCAAGCTGTGCTAGAGGATCGAAAGAAGCATGGTGCAGGCAGGGCGTGATAAGTGCCTTAAAGTAGGTGAGCGGTGGGGTGTTTTTGGCTTTGTAGGCTAGCAAAAGTGTTTTAAATCTGATGTGGGCAGCTACAGGAAGCCAGTGGGAACACAGCATCGGGGTAGTGTGGGAGAGCTTGGGACAGGAAGAAAACAAGTCTTACAGCTGCATTCTGGATGAATTACATTCTGTATCAAGGGTCAGATGGTGAACAGAGACAGACCTGCCAGGAGTGAGTGGCAGTGGTCCAATCGTGAGAGGCACTGAACAAGCACCTGATTGGCTTCTGTGGACAGGAAAGTCCGGATCCTCCTGAAGTTGTAAAGGAGAAACCTGCTTGATTGAGTCAGGTGAGCGATGTGAGCAAGAAAGATAGTTGGTTGTCCAGAACTACCCCAAGCCTGCATGCATTGTCAGATGATGAGATCTGAATGTTGCCCAGGGAGATCACCTTGGACTTAATGCGGGGATACATCTCCAAGGATATACAGCTGACCTTAATTCTCTCTGATTGCTGCTTAACACATCTGACAGCCAAGGAGAAAGGTGCAAAGACTTCCTAGGTTTGGAAGATAAAGGACAGAAGAAGTCAATGGATGAAGTAGTCTTGGTGGCTGATTCAAGAGGTAGAGAGAAAAGGAGTCAGGTTGTGGAAGGTTTGATAGGATGTTGGAAGCCAGGGAGGAAGAAAAGATTGAGTGGAGGTTGCAGCAAGTGGGGGAGAGGTATGAACAATTTGTGACAGACAGTGCAGAGAGGGTGAGGGTGAAGGATACAAAGTGGTGATCTGGAAGGTGGAGTGGGGTAGCGCACAGTGTTTACAGCTGGGGAGGGCCAGCTGAAGATCAGGTGCAGGACATTTCCTCCCTTGTACGTTGGAGTGCTGCTGTTAAATATCAGGTTAAAAGAGTGCAAAAGACAGACAAGGCAGGAGGACTGGAGCTTGTCAGAGGGGAGGTTAAAGTCCCCAAGGAGAGTGAGAAAGGTGACCTCAGTAGGAAAGGTACTTTCCTACTGGAGGATGTCCAGTTTGTCAGTGAAGTTTCCAATGGAGCCAGGAGGGCAAAAGATAACAATAATGTGAACTGGCTGGAGAGATGACGGTAACAGCGTGGAATTCAAATTATGAGATGTTGAGATGAGACAATGCAAGAGGTGTGACACACCATCTCTGAGACAAAAGCAAACCTGTACCACCGCCCCTGCCAGTTTCTCGTGGAGTGTGAGAGAAAGCATAGGCAGAATACAGAGCAGCCAGTGTAGTTGCGTCCTTTTAGGGGGGAAAAGGGTTCAATCTACAGTAGAACCCTCAAGCCCTGTTTTTATTAATTTAATTACTATTATTATGACTATTATTATGACCCTGTTATGATGTGGCCCCATTCATTTAAAAAAAATAATAATCAAACCACCATGTTCCCTGTGTACTCAGCAAATAGGAAAAATAATTCATTGTAAGAAGTGGTGTGATTTCTCTCCTTAATATTTGACTGGAGTTTTGTGTCCAAGTCTTTCCTGGTGAGTGTTTATGAATCATGTAGTTGGTTTCCAACTATTAATCCCAAAAACGATCCCAGATTGAATCATTTTTTAAGAGGCAGACCACAGGCGATTAACAGAACTCTGCTTCCTTTCCTCTGAAAGGTTTTGTTCATAAATAACATTGAACACATATACACATACATGGACACACACACACACACACACACACACACACACACACACACACACAAACACACACACACAAACTTATACACAGTCTCAAGCCCACTCACTGTCAGAATACAATCAGGAGGGCTGTACACTTAGTCTGCCAGATCCAAAGTACAATGGGAGGATTGTGAATTTAGAGAGAAAAGAGAGTGATGCAGAAAGGGATCATTTTTATCGTTGTCTAAGGAGCATGTTGAAATGGTTAGTGTGCCTTATATGTATGTCAACACTACTCCTGCAGGTTCTGCACATATAAAGACTTTCAAAGGGACTTCCTGAAGATTTGAAGAGTCAGACCTTCAGACTTGTGAATCAGCTGAGTAATGTTCAGTAAGAGCATTGTGTAAATTGATCCATTTTCTATACTGGTTTTGGAATATTGCTACTCTGCAGTGCAGCTCTACTCGGGAAAGAGTTCTTCACTACTTATGGAACCACATTTACCTTAATAGTACTTCCTTAGGGAATGGCCGCAGCTCAGACTTGGTTCAAACATGGACTCACATCTTAAAGTCTTGTCAACACTCTCATCTGCCTCTACAGCTGAAGGCTTAAAGCCCACATCAGCTTGTAGCAATTACTTCCAGATTGAAAACGTGCATTGCTAAGGCTTTGTGATGATGCATGTTCCAATATTAGTACATTTTTTGGCAAACCAAAGTTGTTCACATCACTGGTGCCCTGAAGAACAACTGCAAAACTTGGAGATTATAGATTTTCTCATGATTAACATGACAATGTACTATTATTTTAACAAAAATAATGAAAAGATTTTAGCATTAGCAACAGTTCAGCAATGCATGTTTGTGTTAAATAGTACAAATTGTTATATAAATTTTAAGTGCATCTGTTTTGCTGATAAACTGCTGGAGCCAACTCTTATTAAGATTCAACCATATCAGAAATTTTATTACGTTGCTTTATTGCCTTAAGTAAAACAACATTTATAAGATGTATTTGTTCTTTAAACACAGTTAGACACAAAAAAAAATCAACTTATTTTTGGAATGATACCCCCCACCCCCCACCCCCATATACCACTCTTTGCCTGGATATATCAAATTTCAAATGATACATCCATGAATAACAAAACACTACATTATTTCCTCATCATAGCTCTGCACTTAAAAGCATGAGGCTAGCATGCCCAAGGATCTCTATATCTGCTCAATGAAACCTTTGTGTGCCTAATTGAGGAAAATTGGCAAAATGTCTGTAGCAGAAATACAAACATTTGAAACCTCCCCAAGAATGTTGTGGAGATGAGGGACTTGCTGGCTCTGAGAGGTCGAGGGCCAGCAGGGACTGTGGCTCCCTTATTGAGCATTTTCCTCAGAGAACAATGAAAGAATCCAATCACCCTAAACGCATCTCCACGTTGTCCAAATATCTGCTCCCAGGCACACTCCCAGACACTGCGGTCGGAAATCAGAATTCCTGGCTTGGAGGTGGAGGTTTGTGGGGGATGGAAGCTGAAAGGAGTCCATTGTTCTTTATATGAGCTGATAAGAAGTGTAGCGCAAGTGGAGTCACTGTGGAGAATTGTGGATAATGAGACTGGTATAGAGATGGGTGATTGGGTCTAAAAGTGGGTCTTTTATTTATATGTACAGTCATGTGAAAAAATAAGTACACCACATGGAAATTGTTTTACATATTTGGGCAAGCAAACATTTGATCCTTTTTGCCTATTAATAAAGGTGATACATGTCAAATGACACATAAAATTGACATTTTGTAGTAATTTTCACAATTTAAATTAACAAAAAACGTATCATTCACATGGGAAAAGTAAGTATACCCCTACATTTTTCACACCTTCAAATCCATAAAATTAAAATCAGGTGTTCAAGATTGGGTGCCAGTGATCAGAACCTGCTTAGGGATTCAGGTGTTATTTAAACCTCTCACATCTAGTGTCTGGTGTTCCCTTTGCTATTGAGGTGTGTGGTGTCATCATGCCAAGATCTGAAGAGTTCTTTAAAAAGATCTCCAAATTATTTGAAATACATCATTCCACTGTAAGGAAAATAATCTACAAGTGGTGCAGATTTCAAACGACTTCCAATTTGTCCAGGACTGGCCATCCCAGCAAAAAAAGAGCAGACTGTCTGATGCAAAAAGACAAGAACCCCAAAATTTCATCACAGGATCTGCTAGTAAGTCTTGCAATTGCTGGTGTCAAAGTGCATGCTTCTACAATCAGACAGAGATTCCAAAAATTTGACCTGCATGGGAGGCGTGCCAGAAAAAAGCCTTTGCAAGACTACAGTTTGCCAATGAGCATACAGGCAAAGACCAGGCCTTTTGGAATAATGTGCTCGGGACAGATGAATCAAAGATAGAATTGTTTGGCCACAGTAACAGCAGACATGTTTGGCGCAGACCAAAGACAGCTTTTCAGGAGAAGCACCTCATACCAACTGTGAAGCACGGTGGTGGAAATGTTCTGGCTTGGGGTTGCTTCACTGCCTCAGGGACTGGACAGCTTGCATTCATTGATTTAACTATGAATTCTGCATCATATCAAAGAGTGCTTGAAAATAATGCGAGGCCATCTGTCCAAAAGTTGAAGTTGAACCGAAAGTGGACCTTTCAACAGGATAATGATCCTAAGCACACTAGCAAATCCACCAACGAATGGCTCAAAAAAAAAAAAGAAATGGAGGGTTATGGAATGGCCTAGTCAAAGCCCGGATTTGAATCCCACTGAACCCCAAATGTTGTGGGGGGGATGTGAAACGGTCAGAACATGCAAGAAAACCCTCAAACATCTTGCAACTGAAAGAATATTGCATGCAAGAGTGGTCAAAAATTCCAGCAAGCCGATGTCAGAGACTGGAGGACAATTATGCAAAACGCCTACAAGAAGTTATTTCTGCTAAAGGGGGGCAACACTAGCTTCTGAGGTCAAGTGTGTACTTACTTTTTCCACAGAAGAATATCACATCTATTGATATTTCTGTTGAATAAACAATTGAAAAAGCTCATTTTCCTTGTGGTTTTGTTCAAGTATATTAACCTTATTAATAGGCACCGTTTCAAAGAGGATCAAGTGTTTTGCTTGTCCAAATATATCAAAAAGCCAACTACTTCCATGGGGTGTACTTATTTTTCACATGACTGTGTGACTGTGTGTGTGTGTGTGTGTGGTATGTGTGTGTGTGTGCCATAGTGCCATAATGTACAAAGTTTTCTTCTAGTTTTGTGCATCCAAAAAATTATCCTGCAGAGAACATTTGTTCTCTGTTTTGTGCTCTCGGCCAATACCAGCAAAAATCTCTATTATAATCATCATCATCATCATCATCATCATTATTGATCTGATCTTCTGAGCTTCCAACTGTTTCCAGTTTCTTTTGCCAAAGGCTTCCTGTCAATGCTTGGCCCCTTGAGGTCGTTATGACTCCCCCAGGCCCACCTATTTTTTGACTACTTGTACTACTTATAATAGTTGTACTTTAACTACACAAGAGATTAATCTGTTATATCATTCATCAGGTCTCAAATTTGTACAGCTAACAAGTGGTTTATGTTATGTACTCTATCACTTCATCATTATCCAGTAACGTTTAATAAAGCAATAAAGGATTTATATTAATCAGTAAATAATATTAATTCATATAATCCACAAGAAATGCTAATATCGCCATTTCCGCTCACGTATAACTGTATTTGTATAACGATTTCATAACTATGTATCCTGTAGTGCATTCTGTGCTAAAGAAAAAAAAAAAAAAGAATGTCAACAAATTGTGCCTGTGTGGGTGTTTTTCCAATCAGGTCTGTGTACCAACTCTGTTGCGAACGTGCCAGTCGACACATCTTGCTTCTATTGGATTTTTGCTGTTGTGTGCTGAACTGTGCTCTGTGGCTGTTCCCTGCGCCGCTCCACTTGAAAGAGAGAGGAAGTCAGTGTTTGTATGTGCGCCTGCAGTGACGATTAAACAGATCATTATGGAGGAAATATGATGTAATTCGACTGTAGACAGTCTATATGCTGAAAAATGTACCTTTGTGTGCATGAATGACCCTGGTTCATCAATATGACACAGCATGAAAGGAAGCAATGCAATATAATTAATCACTTCTTTCTTTGTCACAAAACAAGCATTAACTGAAGGCAAGGTTTCACCACAGATCATCAAAAGAGTGTTCTGTGGTCTCCGCTTAATGTGGGACAATGACAAATAACTGTGGTTGACAACTGAACTGTGTTTAATCATAATCAAAAACTTGTGTTGCATGCTGAAAAAACTTCGCAGGGAACCTCATTCTTTGGTTGATTCAACAGATTTGTTGTTTTCCAAATATGTTATATATTTGTGCAAAAAAACGAAAATCAATATTAGTTACATATTCTTCCTCTTTCGTCTTCAGTGCCCACTTTATCCTGATCAAGGTTACAGTGAATACAGTTTATTGCGTAAACACTGGTGAGGTGGGAATGCAGCCCGGATGGAACACCAGTCCCTTACAGAGCACCATGCACATATACATTCAGAGCTACAGGCAGTTTAGAGTATACTGGCATGTTACTGGCATGTTTTGGGAGGTAGGAGGAAACTCAAATGGACACAGAGAGAACATGTGAAACTCCAGACAGACAGTAAGCCAACCCGAGCTTAGAACTGAACCAGAGACCCTGGAGCTATGAGGTGGCAAGACTACCCGCGGTTCCACTATGCCTCCCAATGAGTTACAACAGCAAATAAAAGTCACATGTAGTGGCTTTTCACATTATAGTTTATTACAGGGGTTTATAAAATTGCCAAGTACATTTAAGAACCATTGTAACAAAAATGAAAAGGGAGATAAAACATTCATATTTTAACTAAGTGAAATGTGGATTTGTAAAAAGAAAATAAAATATTATTTACAGGCAAACTCAATAATCAACATGTAGTCGCATGGCACTCAATATAAACATACCCCACAAGTGCTTCTGTGTTTATTAATATTAACTAAATGCAATGATGGTAATAATGATAATAGAATAATTATAATAACATAAAACCATATTAACATTTAAACACTGTTTACAATATAACTGCCATTTATGTCATTCTAAATATAACAATATTTACCAACAAACTTTATTTATACTAGAACTCTATTCTGAAATATAACAAAAATAACACTTAAAATAATATTTATTACAATAATATTAATAGTAATAATATTAAAATATTAGACAATGCAATGATTTCCCAATCGCTATTTGGCTACACAATCATCATTTGCATGTAGAACAGGCAAATTTCACTTGCACACTACCATAGCTATCTACTTCCTGTTAGAAAGCGGTACATTTGAAGCAGCAGATTTTATTTCATTTCATTCAGTTATTAATAATTGAAAGATCAGTGGCATGTTTTATCAAAAAATAATAATAATAAATCCTTCACATGATGTGTGAAAGAAGTGATAAACATCCTCCATAGGGTTTTTTTTTTTCAATCCGCCAAAGGTCCTAGTGCCCCCTCTTTCAATCTTACTGCAAGTCACTCATATAAATAGTTCGTGTGAAGTGGCATTGAAGGTTCCATTTGACCAAAAAAAAAAAAAAAAAAAACACTGATGATCATCAAATCTGTTTTCTTCGTCAAATGACCTTTTTTCCATTTGCATCATAGTGTTGCAAGGTGGAGCAGCAGGAAAAAGAACAGTCGCTCTCAGCAGAGGCCAGACAGTGCTCTGCTCCAACACGTGAATAACATCCTGACTCTCAAGCAGCAAATATGGTGGCCTACAAACTGTGTTCTGTAGTGATCTTTTCTGAATATACACTTTGAAGTATGAACTTTCTCCATACCCAAAATATAGCTTGTTTCGAGAGTCTCGTGTCTATTCAGACACACACATACACCTGATGCAACCTGACATCATGGAGACAACACAGAGAGAATTCAACATGATATCATTTAAAAAAAAAAAAAAAAAGCAAAACAATTATAATAGCACACAGGTTGAGCATTTTTTACGTTCTCTCTCTTTCTCTCTCTCATTCTCTCAGATACACACACACACACACACACACACACACACACACACACACACACACAAGCATGCACACACACACTGTTTGAAGTAATAATATGATAAATTGTCACTTATGTGCAGGTACAGAACATAGTATTGGGTTAGTCTAGACAGTCTTCCTATTTTACTTACACACCTGAGTAATTACACCCTCTGATTCTTTCTAGCTTACACTGTTTTCTACATTCCTACATGCGTGAAGCCACCCCACCCCTCCAAATAGGTATACACACTTACACTTACACACACACACACACACACACACACACACACAAAACCAAAACCACATGTACATGTAGATAAGTATTTGTTTTACAGACATATAAAAATGAGAAGAAACAACACACACACACACACACACACACACACACACACACACACACACACACACACACACACACACACACACACACACAAACCCTGAAAGATACCCCTGTACTAGACCTCAGGCTATAATAAGAATGATTCCTCATGTCCTCACTTCACTGTGAGCACTTGCCCATACCCTGTGATATCTACTTAGCTGGACACACACAACATGCCTCTTTCTTTTTGAAACTTCCAGTCCTTCTTTTAACATTCTTTCATCTTGTGCCCTCCTTCTCACAGCATCACTTAATGGTCTTAGCATCGCTTAATGGTCTCTGCATTACATTTATGGGTTTTTTTTTTCAATTATGCCTTTTTTTCTTTTTTTTCTTTTTTTTTTTTTTTACATTTTTATAGAAAAAGATAGACTGTACATTTTTGGCAAACAAAAGTGACATCTTGAAACTGACAAAGAAGAGTGTCTCTCTCAACTCGCTAGATTTTTGCCGCTTGAAAAAAAAAAAAAAACATTAAAAATAACTGTCAAAAATAACTCTCTCATCCACTCCCTCCACTTTTCTCCTCTCACACAGTGGCACCCAGCATCTCATCTGTCTTGGACATTATCTGGTTCTGGTTGGAGTCCAGGCCAAAGAACTTGACTCGGAGGCCATCGGTAGGGTGGACCACAGGGACGGAGATCAGACGTGGGAACGTCCGCGTGGCCAGCTCGAAGCGGCTCCCCCCGGCCAGCTCTACAGCCAGCAACTTGAGGAAGAGCGTGGCTAGCTGTTTCCCCAAGCATGAGCGCACACCACCTCCAAAGGGCAGGTAATGAAAGCGGCCCTCGCGATCCTCACTGCGCTCTGCACTGAAGCGATCAGGATCGAAGGCCGCCACGTCCTTAAAAACGGCCGATGTGTCATGAGTGTCTCGGATGCTGTACATAACACCCCAGCCCTTAGGAATCTGCACACCCTGCATATGAGAGGTGGAGAAACAGTAGAAGAAAACACAGTGAGCATCTAAATTAAACATACTCTAAAACCTACAAGCAGGGGTCAATTTTGATGTAATGTTGTAGTATTATTAGCTAGCTAAATTGATGGTTTGTTTTTTTTAAATAACTGTAAACTACAAGCAACAGTTATTCTGCAGCACTGATGCTCTAAAGACAGCTCACTGCTGTTCAATCAATGCTGCTCTGTTCTTGGTGCATTTTTTTTCTCTGAAACTAGAGACATTGAGTGAATGAGCAAATGTCAGTTTGTCTACATAGACAGTATCTTTCTGTCAAAAACTGCCATGCATATAAAACAGATGGTCTGTCTCGCTGCCTGGTGCATTGCTCACACTGCCATGTGGTATAAAGTCAGTTTTTGACTGCCATCTTTGTTGGCTGATGTAACTGGTGATTTTTTTTTTTTTTTGGCTCTGGGACATCGCACTACAGCCAGTCAGAAGGTCTTATTTAGAGTGTGAAAACTTCAGCCATTTTTTATCAGGTCTGGAATAGGAAAACAGGGAATTAGCTTGGTTTATGACTTGGTTTATGACAGGAGAAAATTAGTATGGTTCTGTGATTATATAGTCTATCTGCAGTGGACATACGAAGTACAAAGACATAATCACTGAATTAAAGGGCTACGAAAATAGCGAGGCAAAAGTCCAGTGTAACTGAGCTCTTGTTTTCTCTCAGCTCACACATCCAAGGTTTGCAAATTTGCGGGAATAGATTTCCCTAGATTAGCTTGAAATTAATGAACCACTATGGGAAGCAAATTCTTCATTCATATCCCACATCATTTTCCATTCAAGTGAATTCGCATTTTTGCCATGAGAATCTAATTCTTGTTTGGTTTGACCGCTTCTTCAATTTTTGCACTACAAAGCAAATATTGGACATTTCACAGCTGGATCTGTACTAAATGCTGACCACTGTATCTCAGATGACTACTTTACCGAATAATTTGCACATTTCTTAAATAGGCACATGTTGTACTTTAGAAGCTAATGTTGAAGTGTGATTTAAATTAAAGGGGGAATAAAAACAATGTAAATTGTCTTAGCACATTGTTGGGCCACCAGAACAGCTTCTACAAGATTCTACAAGTCTGTCAAACTGTACTGGAGGGATGAACACCATTCTTCCAAAATATCACCTCAACTGGTGTTTTGATAATGGCGATGGTCCAAATTCTCTGTTTTGAGATCTGGTGACTACAAAGGCCATAGCAAATGAATTTACATAATTTTCATACTCATCAAACCATTCAGTGAGTCTCATGCTCTGCAGAGAGGGTGGAGAGCACTCCCATCAGGATCGAAATGTTTCATCATAGGCTAAAGGAGATCTTTCAATCTTTGTACTGATTTGCATTGATGCTTCCCTCTTAAGTGGGCCCAAACCTTGCCAGCTAAATGCATCCCACAGCATAACGGAGACATTTTTTCCTTTAATTTGTCACTCATTTTGAGCAATTCACAGCATGCTTCTCTGTAACTTACGTCAAGTTCGAAGGTCTGCATGGCGGTGCGGTAGCCCCCTGACACTGGTGCATAGAGACGCAAAACCTCCTTGATGACACAGTCCAAGTACTTGAGGCTGCAGATGCTGTCAAGCCGCAGTTCACCCTGGCACAAGCAACCGTCATGCAGAAGGCCACAGTTGCGCAGCTCCTCACGTAACTTCTCCAACACCGCTGGGTGCCGCAGTAACTGCATGACCAGAGAGGTGCTGGCGCTGGCCGTGGTGGCAAAGGCAGCAAATATCAACTCAATGGTAGACTCCTGGAGACCAGATAAAGAGAGATGAGAGATAAAGAGAGTGACCACACAGACCTACAGGCAACATGTTGAACCACTAATATTAGCACAGTAATTGGAATCTTAACATCTCCTCAGAGAAAGACATGGCCTACAGTGCAGCAATCCCTATGACCACAACTTTGGTGTCTTTTCCTGCTTTTCGTGTGTTTTATGAAGGAGAGAGGGAGGGCACTCCCCTCTTTGGCTTGGCAGCCATATTGCACAGGTCAGGTTTTTGCTTTCATTTGTTTAAATGGTATGCCAGGGAGCCGGTGTTGACAGGCCTGAGGGACCCACCCGTCTGCTCCTGTCTGAAAAGGGAGCAGGATGCCTCTCTAACCCAGGGCAGTAACAAAGTTGTGTCAGAGTATGGGAGTCAAGGATTGGGAGTGAAAATTTGACCTCTCTAATTTTGGCTTCTCTGAACACCTCCAAAGAAGGAATCAAAAAAAGCAGTGTAGGTGTTGGTTTTGGTGTGACATAGAGAGAAAATGATGAAAAGACACTGATGACAGTAGAAACTTGAGAGAAGTATACTTGTGCGTGTAAAGAATATTACGATTAAAATTACAAAGGGGTAGTTCCGCACAGAGAAGTGTAATTTCTTGAAAGTTTACAACTGAACTGAAATAACATCAATACCTGTTTTCTGAAGTGCAATCTTATTTTAACTGACTGTGAGAAAAAGAATATGCAGCAAAAATGGAAAGATCTAAAAGCAGTGGATATCTCATCTTTTCAGATCAGTTATTCTTAAAATCTGCCTATTTCTATTGAAAGGGATTCTAATCCCATGTTCTTAATAAACATCCCACTTTAAACAAAGACTATGGACATTGTGTGCTCTGTCTAAAACTGAGGATCAATAAGGAGTAGCACGAACCTTAAGCTCCTGCATGCTGAGCTCTGTCCCATTCTCTTTGGCACTCTCCAGAAGCACGTCCAGGGCATCAGAATAGTCCTTCCCCTGTGTACGCAGTGGCTTCTCCCTGATGGCTTTCTCTATGACCTTCTGAAGGGTGTCCCTTGCACGAATGCCCTACGCAAAGTCATCGACACATACCAGACTGTAATTATGATGGACTGACTATTTAGTTTAATGTCTCAAATGATTTTTTTTTTTTTTTTTGCGTGATTGGATGCACACTGAGTGATGTGATGCTGCAGCCTCTTACCTTTCTGTAGCCACTGAAGGGCAAGTCAATGGGCAATGAAAAAACATTGTCCACAAACTCCTGGAAGGTGTGGAAAAGGAAGTGCATCTCTTCATCAGAAATGCGGAAACCAAGGAGCACACGGACAGCCATCTGAAAGGACAGGTGCTGAGATTCACGGTACACATTGATGGGCTTTGGGTTGGAGCTCCACACACGTAGAGTCTCCTGGATCACTTGCTGGATCTTAGGCAAGTAGTTCTCTAGCGCTTCATGGCTGAAGACTTTAGCAAAGATCTGTCCAGAGAGGAAAAGTTTATTCAGTTACTACTGTTAATTCAGTATATTACAGACATATAATTATGCACACACTTTAAATTGAATAGAGAGACAAGTCTGTATGCCTCAGTAATGCTCATCAGTACACACTTGTCAGACTAAGGAGCTCAATTTGGTGGGACCTGGCACTGAGGAGCATGTGGTTGGGTTCTCCCACCTTGGCTGACACTTCTTTAAATTAAGAACAACCTCAACAAAAAATGCTTAACTGCCAGCATTTCAGCTTAGTCCTGCCCTAAATAGACTTGGGAAGTCTAAAATAAATACATAAGCATGTATTAAGTATTCTGGAAGCAAGAAACAGGTGTGTGGATTCTCTTTTCAAAACTTCATGTCCCACAAATCCGCAATTCCCCTGAGCCCAAAAAAACTGAGACCAAGCTAAAAAAAAATAAGGGTAGAAATGTCATCTAAATATTATCCTGAAGCCACACAACACCAGCTGTAGCAATGGTTTATTTTCCTTTCATCACAGGACATGGAACATTCTCATTAACTCACAAGTCCCCACTATTTTTGACCTTTTCGCTTTTAATTGCCTCCTTCTCCCCATCCCTCCATTATAGTGGACCTGGACAGAGAGAGTTTCCTTCTCCATCAGAAGAGAGAGAGAGTGAGCAGGGAAGGTAAGATTTTCCTGGCTACAGCAGTGCATTTCAAAATGTGCCTCATTCGTGCAGGTTTGTTTGGTGAAATAACATCTATGTTCCCCCTTAAAAACTCCAGCTCTGCCAACTAACAATAGTACTTTTTATATGCCATCTCACCCCAAATACCTTGGCTCTGCCCCACTTTTCCAGAGTTGTAAAGATGACGGGTTGGAGCCGGTGACAAAACTCTCGGGTCCTCCCTCCATCTCTCACTTTCTCTCACTGTCTCTATGCAACATGGCATTTTACTCTGTCTCACCTCTTTGCTCTCTTAAATCCAGCCCTTATGTGCTGGTCTAATTTCAGATATAAATGTGTCTCTTTCTTTCTTTGCTCTGAATGAATGAACAATGGCCATCAAGAGTTAGAGATCACAGTAGATGTAACAGCAGTGAGATCACAGCCTGTGAAGAAGTTAGGTGCTCAATATTTCCCCTAATTTCCCTGCTTACCTTGATTACTTCTGTCCCTCCATCCCCTACACTCAGCCAGTGTGCATTCAATCAGTGCACAAATTATCACTGTCAGTTTCTTTCAAGAAAAAAGGGTGGGTGTGTGAGTGTACATGGGCAAGTATGGTAAACATAGACAAACCTCTATTAGCTCCTGTTTAGCAAAAGCCTGTACACTACATAGCACACACACGTATAATTCATTGCATTCATATACATTCCTTGTTTGTTTGTGTGCTTGAGAGCTTTGCTTTTCCCTAGAGGAGAGCACTGTGTCTGCCATCTACAGTACAGATGTCAGTAAGATACACCTAATGCATGCCCACATGATTTTGGGGCACTCCATATATTGCTGGTGAAAAGTCAATCCACTATTCTGTCTTCAGTACAAAAAGAGGGGCTCCTTGTGTTCTCTTAGACATATACACAGACACACACACCCCTTCTGAAACTTCCCCGCCTTAATCATTTCCATATGTCTTAAATTATATGAAACAGCTCGAAGCTGCTGGTTTGAGCAGAATGTAAAGGCTTCTTTCTTCTTTTTTCTTTTCTCACCCCCTCTCCGTGTTTCTCTGACTCTTACTACGCTACGCTCCACACTCCTCCCCCCTAACGCTCAGAACTAAAACACTATCCCTTATTCAGAAGGGGAAATCTGCCGAAAAACTGGGAAACTGTAGGGTTAAAGGATTCTGACCTCTACTGGCCAGTGCAGTGGATGCAACAGTTTCACTTTTTTCACTTCATTGTCACAATGAATGATTGGTGAATGACACCTCATGTGACCTCATCATCTTCCCAGCATGAGAACTAAACTCAACAACTCCTCCATCTCTGTCCCTCTTTCTACCTGCTTTTATTTGGACAACATGCTGAACATGTGCCAAAAGTACAATGAAAACAGGTGAATAAGATAGTAGTCCAGATAGCACAAGTAAGACACAGCAGAACAAAGCAAGACATTGAAGGTGAAAATAAATCTGAAAATAAATAAGATTTGCATTTAGTGACATTTGGTTTAATTGCATTTCTATTTAAATCTTTAAACTGTTTAAGAGGGTACACCTTATGGAATTGTTCAGTTATTCTAAACCATCAACAATTATCTATAACTAAATTTCTACATTGGATTTCCAGGAGACTGAACGATTTCTGGGAGCAGATTTGCTTCCAGGGAATGCCTGGGTCCAGCTATCCCAAAGGTCTTAGGGAAGCAGGAAGAATTAGGGTTTTGCCCTGGCCTGTGTTTGTGTTATTGTTGTGAGTGTTGTTTTAGTGTTAGAAGCCCCAGGCCAGCACAAGGCTCTCCTCATGTAGCTTTAGTGATGGATTAGTTCAAGAGCTGAGTCTTATTGGCATAAATCCTAGAACAGCTTCCAAGTGTGCTGAGGGGGAAATTTCCATCACAGACATAATGAAGACATAAGCAAGGAATTCATCAATGACACGTTTGTCCAGAAAGGTGATGGAATATGTCTACCAGCATTCGATAGCTAGTCAACTTTTGGGCTCAATAACATATAGCTGAGCTCCTATATAAATACATAAATAGTGAATTATTAAACTTCGCTCTATATTTTTATGGCATTTATATTTGAACATGGATGTGTATACATATGACATTGCAGTCTGTGTAACGTTGCTAGCGCGGCTCCAGCCTGCCACAGGCCTCAGAGTAGATAAGGCCGTCTTTGTGCGTCGGAGGCGGCTGACTAATTAGTGATCATTAGTGGGGCTTGCATGAGGCCCCAGGCCTGCAGGATTAAGCAGACTGATTACACTTCTCTGACCCCTTAATGGGACAGGTGTGTGAGGGAAACCCGAGCCCATGTCAGCCTGGATGGGATCAGACGTAGCAAAAGAGCCATTTTGGCCCTGGACAATAGGTCAGACTGGAGGACAGAGGATTTATAATATTCTGCTAGTGAGCTTATATCTGGGGCCAAAGTGGGATGGGACAAGACAGAGAGAATGAAATTTACTTCTCTGTCTCCATCTGGCCTATCTATCTCTCTCTTTCTCTCTTTTTTTTTTCTTTCAGGCTTTGTCCCAGAGATCTTACTCTGCTTTCTGGCCTTCTGTATTGCCATCTCTCAGTAAGTAAGAAAGAGAACTCAAGAACACCAAGTTTTATTACAGCTTTTATCACCATGAAGCCAACAGGGCTGTGTGTAATTGAGAAAATGTAGAAATTTGTATGTACAATTTAAATTTGTATTGTATGTATGTATGTGAAATTTGTACAGTCTGTTTGGAGATTTTCTCAATTTTCCTGCTCAACTGGAAACTTGTGCTTGGACTGTATTTTAATCCTGTTTGCTCGAAATTTTCTGACAAATTTACCTGGATCCAAAATATAAACAAACTAGCAACCTAATTTAAACCACCGCAACTCTGACCAGGCACTTATTAAGAATGATCACTAAATGCAACAGACTACATGCATCACAAAGCGACATGTTAATGTATGTAGTTTTTCTTTGTCCTGCGTGCTTCATGTCTGGCCACTCGCTTGTCTCCACAAGCTTCATATCTGACTGCTGACCATATCTGACTCAATCCATTGTTGCACACCTCTAGTGTCAACGAGACCCTGCCAAGCTTTACACATTTGAATCTGTATAGCACACATAATACAGTGGGTATAGAAAAGAATCACCCCTCTTTAAAATAATCACTTTTTGTTGCTTTTCAGCCTGAAATGAAGACAGATACATTTGTTGTTTTATCCAGCTGTATTTACTCAGTGCAACTTATAACATCCAAGTGAAAGATATAACATGTCAGAAAATTAAAAAAAAAAAAAATTAAAAAAAATAAAATAAACAGAATCACTGAGTTGGAAAAAGGATCACCCCCTTGCTTTAATTTGCCTTATTTTTTTAATTACAGCCTTTAGTCTGTTAGGATATGTCTCTACTAACTTTGCACATCTAGACTTTGCAATATTTTCCCACTCTTCTTTGCAGAACTGCTCAAGTTCAGTTAAATTTGATGGTGACTGTTTGTGGACTGCAGTCTTCAAGTCATTCCACAGATTTTCAGTGGGGTTTAAGTCTGGGCTCTGACTAGGCCATGCAATGACATTCACCTTTTTCTCCTTCAACCACTGTGTGGTCAGTTTTGCTGTGTGCTTTGGGTCATTGTCATGTTGGAAGGTAAACCTTCTTCCCATTGACAACTTTCTGGCAGAGGGCAGCAGATTTTCCTCAAGAATTTGACGGTATTTTGCCCCATCCATTTTCCTTCTATCTTGACAAGTGCTGCAGTCCCTGCTGCAGAGAAACACCCCATAACAGGATATTACCACCTCCATGCTTTACTGTAGGAATGGTGTTATTTGGATGGTGAGCTGTATTGGATTTCCGCCAGACATATCTTTTGGTGTTGAGGCCAAATAATTCATCTGACCATAACATCTTTTTTCATGTGGCCTCAGAATCTTCAAGGTGCGTTTTGGCAAAGCTCAGTCGTGGGTGGCTTTTTTCTTGCAACCCTCCCATACAAGCCACATTTGTGGAGAATTTGTGATATTGTTATCACATGCACACAATGACCACTCTTTGTCATAAATTCCTGCAACTGCTTCAGAGTTGCTGTAGGCCTCTTGGTAGCCTCTCTGACCAGTTTCCTCCTGGCTCTTTCATCCAGTTTGGAGCGACGTCCTGATCCAGGGAGATTCTGTGTTGTACCAGATACCTTCCACTTCTTAATAATAGACTTCACTATGCTTCTAGGCATTGATAAAACCTTTGAAATTTTTTTGTATCCATCGCCTAACTTGTGTCTGTCCACAACTTTATCCCGGTGATTTTTTGACAGTGCCTTGCCACCCATAGTTGATTGTTTGCTTCAGTTGCACTACAAAATGCTCCAGGAAAGCTCTTTTCATGCTGAGCTAATCAAAATGACCACAGCTGATCACAGTTGAAAGTCAAATGGCTTTGTGTGCCATTGAGAAGGTGATTAGCTACACCTTATTGAGTTTACAAGTCATTTTTAGGAGGGGGGTGATCCTTTTATATCTTTCACTTGGATGTTATAAGTTGCACTTAGTAAATACAGCTGGATAAAACAAAAACTGTGTCTGTCTTCATTTCAGGCTGAAAAGCAACAAAATGTGATTATTTTAAAGGGGGGCGATTCTTTTCTATACCCACTGTATATTCATATTCGGTTACATCTGGGGTGTGTGTGTGTGTGTGTGTGTGTGTGTGTGTGTGTGTGTGTTAGAGGGAACCTAACCTACACTTGTGACTTGCATATCTTTGTGAGAGCATGTGTTCATATGTATGCATATGGGTGGTTTTGTGAAAGTGAGCTCACCTTCCTCTTCTTGCGGTGGATGTCTCCGATGGAGTTGGCAAGACTGTTGGGTCCTAGAAGAGTGCTGGTGCTCTGGGGCCAGTCCACGCTCACCAGAGTGTGTTCCCCCATCAGTACCTTCCTCACGTTCTCTGCTCCCGTCACCCGGATCACTGGACGACCAAGCAAGTGAGTTTTAAACACGTTGCCGTACTTCTGCCTCCTCGAAGCATGGAACCCCGCACCCTTTATGAAAGAGGGGAAAAAAGATGGTTAATAATAATTCTTTTTGATGAATAGACTGTAAATAATATGAAGCATTCATTTCTGCAAGCTGAGGCCTAAAGTCATTAGTTCTGGTGGGAGCTAGAAAGGTTCAATGTAATTCCCTTTTCAACAGCATGGAAAACCTGAAACAGGACAACTGCCTTTTTTTTTTTTTTTACTATACATGCTTCCACGGGTATTTGCTAAATAGGCTCAGTTAGGTCTCTTAATATGAACAGGGTTCATAGGCTCTGTCTTCCCCCTTAGTATAAGCTGGAGGGCTTTTGGAGTCGTTAGCAGGATATTACAGCACGGATGAGGTGTTAGCACTAATACCTATTTAGAGCAAAGTAGTGTTAGCCCCAAAGGATTATCCCATGCATTTGTTTCTGTTTTGCAAGGCTGCAAAGGTCCAGTTCATGGCAGACATTCTGTAAGTGGATTAGTTGTAGTGATTAGCAGTGAGGGGCTCTAGTTTAGCCCCTGAGTTCACAGGAGAGAAGTGATCTAATGCACACTCGTGTCAGTGAGTGAGTTGATTCAATACATCCTGTGAACTTTCTGCTCAGGTCTAGGATTTCAGCACAGAAATCCTTGTTATCTAAATGATGGCAGTCAAGTGTTCAGACCTGTAATTACCTAAACATATTAAGACCCAAAACACAGGCTGACTTCTGGGGTTGTATGGCTTATCTCTGTTTCTTTATCATTACACGTACAATCCCATTAAATCTTGCCTCTGAAGCACTCTTCAGCCCAGCTTCACATTAGACTAGACCACTCCAACCCACCTAGTTTCACTGCAACCTTAATACACACTCAGTGTGGGGTAGATTAGGCTACTGAGGAAATTTAATCCAGTACGGGTTACAAATTACATCAGTAAGTACGTAATCAGTAATGTAATAGTTTAGATAACTTTAAAGTGTAATCTGGCATCAGAATTACTTTTAGACTAGTTCAGAACTTACGTTCATATATATATATATATATATATATATATATATATATTCATCTCATAACATGTTGCACTTTGGACTTTAGGATGGCATCAGTTCCTCTGAGGAAGAATTGCCAAGATGCTGGATGTATTGTGCAGGAATGTTGTATCATAAAGTAATGCACTGCACAGTTGCTGTAACTTGGATGGCTGAGTAGTTTTGCTGCAATCAACCCTTTCCACCTTATTCCATAGTCATTTGTTTTTGCTGATTTAACACTCAGTTGAACATTAAGTGATGTTTGAATGTCTGGTCTTCTTGATAGATGTGATAAACTGGCAACTCAGTGTACATCCACGTAGTTGTAGTTATTAGTTGTTAGGCATTTGACCACTAGTTAAGGGGGATCCCAAATAGCGAGATTAGAATATGGCACTCATAAGGAGGTAAAAACAGAGAAGAGCTTCATGGCTATGGGCCAACTTGGCTTGAATGGCGCTCCTAATCAGAGTATAGCTAACGCTCACTGCAGGGTGTGGCCGGAGGGGAATAATCACTGTGCAATTAAGGCTTTCTCAGACAGCTACAGTGATGTGAAGCAGAGCAGTCCTGTACACCGTCGATCCCAAGCCCTATTCGAACTGGGTTAGTTTTAAATGGGAAGGTTGGGTAATACAGTTATTACAGTGTATCTCTGGGATTTTTGTCCCATCCTAATCTGTAATGTCAGTAGTTTTTACAGACTGGGCATTTGTGCATCTAGAAAAGCTACACTGTCTTTTACCTACTTATCTTTTCTATCCTATCCCATCAAAATCTTTTTTAAACTAAGTATTGTCCAAGTTTAAGACACAAAACAATAAAATATGCATGATATTTAAAATGTGGGTTTTAGGTATAGCCCACATACATGTTATGGACATGCAACCTACTAACTTTAATGATCAGAAACCTTCTAATAAATAGTTATAATCAGTCTGTACATGGTTTCGAATTTCAGATTTCAAGGTTTTTGGGGGTTTTTTCTTCAAATTTTGCGATGCAACTTCTTTTTTGCAAGGTTTTTGTTTGTTTGTTTGTTTTGTTTTGTTTTTTTTTAGGAAAACTACACTGAAAAAAACGATTCGTTGGCTCAACAACCATTACGTATAAATATACATAGATTAAACTCAAAAACGTTCATTTTTAAAAACATTTTAGCTTACTTAACATACATTAGTGTTTTCAACACAAAAATGTCAATTACAAGGTGAAATTAAGAGTATGCATAAAGTGAACAAAAAAACGTGAGTCACGTCAACTACAATTACAGTTAGGTTAAGGTTAAGTAAACCTAACTTAAAATGTGAAGTATGACTGTGAGCCACGTGACATGCAAATATCCGGTGAAAGACGTGAAGGAGCCGTTTTCTGAAACACAACGTGGTGAAGACGGTGAAAACTTTGTCAGGTAATCTTTAAATAAATGAAGTAGAATATTATAGTTTTACTTTTTAACATCCATTAACACTCATTTATTGCGTTAGTGCTCAAGGGGCTACTTTTTAAACAGAATGTTTTAATTGCTACGAATGTTAGTACTTGGTAAAAAAAAAAAAAAAAGTTTGCAAGCATCGAGTTTGTGCGAGTGTTTGTAGCATGTAGCATTGCAATCTGTAGCATGTAGCTTTGCAAACAGTAGCATGTAGCATTGCAATCTGTCAAACAAAATGCTTCATTTTTGTACTAATTGTCTGAAAACCTTTTGTAAACTTTTGTTGAATGAAGTGATATTTTTTTTCTTATTGAGCTGTACTCAATTCATTATTCATGTTTTTTTTAAACGATAGTATTGTAACCATTGTCCAAAAATAAAGTAAATAAAATGCTTTATTTTGTGCTAATTGTCTGTGTTGTTTATTTTAAGATATTGAATGTTCAGTGCAGTAAGCAGAGCAGTTTTATTCAACTCCATGAATTACCTTGTGTTCATGTAAATGAGCGACACAAACACATAACAAAGGTTATCTTTTACTTAATTACTTCACGCTGAATTTACTTAAAAAGTGTGAAGCAAAAATGGTGCATATATATTTTAAGTAAATCCAACACATCATTTTTTTCAGTGTACTTGAATTGACAAAATTACAATTGCACAAAATTGTTTTGCATGGTTTTTCGCTGTGATGTTTGTTGGTAAATGGGACCTTTTAGCTGTGTTCATGTTCGCTGAATATGAAGCGAAGAGGGCTTTGGCTGAATGCGCATTGTGATGATGTCACATGACGCGCCTTGAAAAATCAAGCTCCTCCGAGTGTTGTGGCATTTGCTTGATTTTGCATTAATTTCTACGATCGTGAAATCATGGAGGGATTGAAGGTAAAAAAAAACAAAAAAAAAACAATCAGTGTGCATTAATATGAAGTGTATAGAATGGCCATGCGTACATTGTGAAGACATTCTCATCTCTGTGATTTATAAAGATCACTTGCCCTGTGCAAATAATTATTTTTACATGTACAGTGCTATGAAAAAGTACTTGCCCCATTCTGATTTATTCTGTTTTTGTGTATATCTCATACTAAATAGTTTTAGATCTTCAAAATAAATACAACAACAAACCTTTTTCACAGCACTGTAATTACAGACATCCTCTGGCAACATTACTTAACAAATATATATCCAGAAAACTTATCCCACTTGAATATTACTGAAGATTTACTAGTGAAAAATGGGACAACACAAAGAACTTTTTTTTTAATTCCCTCTTACTCCTACATAGGTGGCTGTGGCTCAGGTGGTAATGTGGGTTGTCCACTAACCGCAGGGTTGGCGGTTCGATTCTCGGCCCACATGTCGAAGTGTCCTTGGGCAAGACACCGAACCCCAGGTTGCTCCCGATGGCAGGCAGGCGCCTTGCCACACCGTGTGTGTGTGAGGTGAATAAGAAACAGTGTGAAGTGCTTTGTAGAACTGTTAAGGTTAAAATGTGCTATATAAGTGCAGACCATTTAAATAGGCAATATGATGTAATGTTATGTTTGTCTCATGCTAGACAAACTTTTTATCCGAAGCACTGAAGTAAGGAGCTATGACAGAGTTCTTAGTAGCTAAGCTTCTTGCACTTTATAATACACAGTAATTGACTGCAGCCCTTGGGACTTCTGCAATGCACATAAGACCCACTGTAACCTCACAATCTCATACACACACATGCGCGCTCACATACTGGTCCAACAGCAGGGAGCTTAGTTGGAGCTGTTTGCTAACCTTGCCCCCTCCTCCATCCTTAATGCAAGATTTGTGACCTGTTTCTCATAGCACGCAGCACACAGAAGCTTCTTTCGGAGGGATAATTTTAGCTGCATGGAGGGCTTTTTCCTGCTTGTTTGGCTAATAGAGAGGGTTGGCCTGAATACACTTCACCTCAGTACACTGGCATTGGAGTGCCGACTTGAGCATGTGTTTATGTGGGTATTATAACCTGATTATGATAAAAAGTAAAGCTGTGGTGAGGACATGACCGATATTTTTTGAAAGATGTTTGGCAACATTAACATACAATTATGCATTTATCATATTCAAGGACAAGTGAATGGTTGTTTGCATGATTTCAGTATAAATTTCCTTTTGGACTTTCTATATATTCATGTGATGGGGAGATTAACAGAAAGATGTGATCAGACCGTTTTTAGTAATTGCTTCAGCCGAAGCATTTTTGATTGTTGCACATATTTTCTGCATGTGATTTGGTGTTTAAGACGCAAGTTGGATTTCTCAATCAATCATCCTGTGGAAAATTTTAAGTTACTGTTTCCTGGTTTTCAGTGGAATATTTGAAATGTTTTTATATGCCATGATGTGGGGTGGGGGGTTCAATTCCCACCTCTGTGTGGAGTTTGCATGTTCTCCCCATGCTTCGGGGGTTTCCAGTCCAAAGACATGCGTTGTAGGCTGATTGGCATCTCTAAAATGTCCGTAGTGTGTGTGAATGGATGTGTGAGTGTGTGTGTGATTGTGCCCTGCGATGGGTTGGCACCCCGTCCAGGGTGTCCCCAACCTTGTGCCCTGAGTCCCCTGGGATAGGCTCCAGGCTCCCTGTGTAGGATAAGTGGTACAGAAGATGGATGGATGGATGGATGGATGCCATGATGCAACTATAAGTCTGTTGTGGACCCTTAAACCACTCAAGAGGTTGATTGACAGCTTTTGAATAGACATTTATTGTAATTATCAAAGAAGGTTTGGTTAGCCACAGCATCAGAGTTGTCATTCCAGAAAGATACAGTTAGAACACATAAATGAATGAGTGCCTTGTGACTACAGATGCCTCTACTTAAACTCCTCCCTTTAATTTTTTTAATACTTTTTCTGTAGTCAGTTCTTTCCTAATGTAATCAATATAACTCATTTAACGGTAAATGAATGATCAGTCTAACAGTAGATTCAGTGATTTGGGGCTCAATAAGTCAAAGTTATCAAGCAGTAAATTCACCCTAACAGGACTGAATTCAAGGATTCAAAACATAACTAGGTGAACTGTGAACTGTTGATGTCTCGGTATGCAGCAGTGGACATTGAATAGAATAAATGGCAGATATCCTTGGCAACTGCAGTGTCTTTAAACAGCAAGACTGATATTTAGCCAGTGTGTACTGCTAGCCCTCTACTATACAGACCATGTAGTGATAGGATTGAGACTGTGTGTCAGTGTCAGAGTGGGGGTACGAACATGCAGGAGTGTGTGTGTGCTTACTGAGGGTTAGATGGTCACCACATCCAGTGTTAAGGTAATGTGATCGAGACGTGAACATATCAAGTGAGTGTGAGGGCAGGAGGTAACACTAGCACACTCAGATACACGCAAAAACGCACGAGTGCAAATTCATCCAAAAAGCATTACAAGGAGAAACAAATGTTGCATCTTTCACCACATTGTGAAAGCTGAGTGTTTGAGTGTGTGGGCGATGTAGTTTAGCCTCTCGCTGACACCTAAATCACGTCATCACACCCTCCAAGAGTTTGTGTGCATGCTTGTGTGTGTGTGTGTGTGTGTGTCCATGTCTACACGCAAGTCAGCTTCTGGACTGCGCACTGTGAGAGAAAGGAGCCGTTTTCAGAGCAGCACTATAGGGTAAGGACAAGGCCGTCTTTCACACACATGCAGCATGGGAGCTCTCTCACACACCTACATACATACACAAATACAGAAACCTCATAATGTGTGTTTCACAGTAACATAAATAGCCCTGCAACTATCCGGCAATGTGCAAGTGGAAATCGTAGGCTGCCAGGCACAAATTTACATACATCTGAAACGCAGCAAATCAACGTATAACAGTATTGCATATGACACTTAAAAATATAGAAGCTAGGCTATGGCACGAGGCAAAGAAAAGAGATAATGGAAAGCGGCAGTTAGAAATCAGGTGCAATGGAGAGAGGTGAATGATATGAGATGAACAATATGATGAATGATAGCAAGGGGTGGTGCAAAACGGGCTGCACACTGATTGCAGCCTAAAAGCCGGATGAGTCGCTCCTCTGGAAATAGCAGAGCAGGCTGAGAGACAAAACGTCGAGGGAAAGCAAGTGGGGTGTGGCAGCCCAGATGACATTTGGCTAGAAGGTGAGAAATGTCCGCCCCCTTCTCACAAAGCCACCGAGGCACAGACGTGCGGAGAAAGAACAAGAAAAAAAGAGAAGGAAAACCCCAAAAGGGCGACTGACGCACGAAAGTGCCACACACCCTGGAAAAGCAATGAGGTAATAATCTGAAGTTTACTCTCTCTCTCTCTCTCTCTCTCTCTCTCTCTCTCTCTCTCTCGATCAGATACACACACACTCTGTTGTACACTGGTCCTCTCATGTATGCGCGTACACACACACACACACACACACACACACACACACACGGCAGAAGTCATGTGCAGTGCATGTCTTTTGCATATATATGAAGAGGCTTATTTTATGTATAGCACCCATAGACTGTCTAAGCAGTTGTTGCAACAGGTCAAAAACTTTCATATTTTGCACAAGTTCTGCATCAGTACAAGAGCCTGTTCTTCAATACCAAAGAGAGAAGTTTAAGTGAATGATGTTAGTAGGCTCACGGGGAAAAGAAAAATTTAATCGCCGAGTTTAGGTTTTGTTCTTTTGTTTCCTCCTCTTAACCCACATGTATTTAGACTGTCAAGTTTATTTATGCGGAAAGCCTAAACCCTGCTGCACTCAAAGGAATGAAGGGTTAGTAGTGGTGGTAAAGAGGAGGAATGAGGAAATAGCCAGATTGAGAATGTGTTTGGAAAGAGAGACGAGTAAAGCGGATAGATGGAAGAACAAACAGAGATGGACTGTTCCTCACTGGATATTGAAATAGTAGTAGGTACCAGATGTGTGTGTGTGTGTGTGTGTGTGTGTGTGTGTGTGTGTGTGTGTGTGTGTGTGTGTGAGTGAAAGTGAAAAAACACAGGACAGGTCTGTTCAGGTCTAGCTTGGCTTGGTCATGAAGCGGTTAATCCGCCATTCTCAATAGTTTCTTTTACATTTGAAAAGAAATTTATCAGATATTTTACAAGGGGTGCAATAAAGGGGACTACTTTTTTCCACTGGCCCCTTTCACACACTGTGCAGCCTAAAATACAAACTGAAAATACAAATTTCTGTGTAAATTGGACACCGGTCGAGTCTCCCGCTCCATAAATGTAGCCTTTGTGTGGCTGTGGAAATGTTATACAAATGACCCCTTTATTACAACCACAAAAACTCTTTTAATTATATTTATTCAGATCAGCAAGGGGGTGACCCAAACCTTAGGCTGCTTAGCGGTCGTGGGGGTTTGAGGAAGAGAGGAGAAGGAATTTTTTTTTTTTTTTTTTTTTTTTGTATACTATTTGAAGCACATCAGAAAGACATGGAAAGGGTCACATAAGAAAAGGAGAATGACAGACAAAGCAAAGGGATTTGAAAAACGTAATCCCTGTTTAGATTGGCGCTCACGTAGGCTCCATCTATCTCCACCTCCTTGGCTTTCCCTTCATTTTTTGGCATCCATTCTCTCTCTCTCCCCCATCTCCATCTCCCCCGTCCCCTAGGAGGTGATTACGTGTTTCAGTGGCTAGAAGCTGCCATATTTATTGATTTAGTGTTGCATGTAACAACATTGCGTGGGATGGTGAGTCCTCCATGCTAATCTGCACCTTCACTATAAATACACATAATATATCCATGTACTGAAATAGCCAGCTGGAATGTCTCTGTGCATTGGATAGCTTCCATTGAGGTAATAATAATGCAAGAGGGATAGTAAGACAGAGAGAAAGAGAGCGAGAGATTAGAGGAAGTAGATAAAGGAGGGAGAAATGGAGGACCCATTATTTTTCGATCCATCACCCCGTAAGAGCCCCTGTACCCGACTGCCAAACCGGGTGCTGGGGTGGGCCAAGGGCTAAAAGAAAGTGTGGGGTCTTACTGTAATGGAAATGCGATATGGGGAGTCTTGCATGCGGAGCTGAAGGCAGGCTGGTGCGTAACAGGTAGGAATCGCCAAAAAAAAAAGGGAGAGCTCTGAACAGGTGCCAGAATTTGCCCAAAAGGAGTCAAAAGCTGGCTGAACAAGGCTGGGCCAGGAGAATGGGCTCCCCTTTGACCTGGAAACAGTATGTGGAGAGAGATTACGGTTGTTCAGTGCAGTGTGAGTGTTCACCCCGGGACCTCTTTTATTCTCACTTTCACCCTCCCCATTGCCACCTCCTGCTGGCACTGCCAAGCCCCTTGCCACCAGCTTCTTTCTTTCTCTCTCCCCCCACCCCAACCCACCCCAAAGACAAGAGGCTGTTTGAAGGGTTGGTGGTGCTTTCCAGGGGTGAAAGAGGGGCCATGCTGCGGTGCTGCCACTCACTGCCGTTTCATGCCCAGTAATCCCGGATGAGCTGGGAGAGAGAGCAGGGGAGTGAAGGAGGGAACGGTTGACTGAGTGAGTATCACTCTTTCTGTTGCAAGAGTGGGAGTGAGTGAACGAGAGGCAGAGAGAGTATGAGTTTATGTATGTCTCAGGAATGCTGATCAGGCCCCAGGCCTTGTGCCCTTTATCCCAGCAGGGGGGCTGAGAGCAGTATGACCCCCTCATGGAAGGCTTTGTGGCCCCTTCCACAACCCAGAGTGATCTGGGTCAGGGTGTGGGAGGGGTTCTGAGCTGGGCGAGTGGCATAAAGGGCCGCTTGCCGGTGCCCGCTGGGTGACCTGTGCATCATGGCAGCAGGTCTCTCCCCTTGGGAAAAGACTGCCATTGATTCACCGATAATCACTAACAGCTATTCAATTTTATAAATGTTTCCTAATTTGTGTGCTTTTTGCATACTAAGGATATGTCACAGCTATGTTTGTATATCAGCAACAATTTTGTGATGGTCACAATGTAGAAAGGAATTCATATTCTGAAACAAGGATGCTCTGTGGCATGCATCAAACACCCTGTAGTGTATAGCAAGGGGAAATATACATGCATTAAGACTCGATTATGCATTTTGTAAATTTAATCAGTGTATGTGATCATTGTACATTTATGCATGCAAAGTGAAGAGTGTAATATGTAACATGTGCTCATGAACATTTTTTTTACTATAGAAGATCTGCATATCTCTGAGAGAGAGAGCAAAATTAATCAACAGGTGTGTGTGTGTGTGTGTGTGTGTGTGTGTGTGTGTGTGTGTGTGTGTGTGTGTGTGTGTGTGTGTGTGTGTGTGTGTGTGTGTTTACCAGTAAACATTTACCAGACTGTAACACCAAAGGTCATTGCATGGCTCTATCGGACTAAAATATCAGTAAAGTAAAACCATATCATAAATTGATAAACCTGCAAAACCTGGTCACGTGCACCCACAGTATATGAATACGTCAGTCCAAGGCTACATCCGAAGCTGAAATACTACTATATGGTATGTCCTAATAGGGGCTTTAATCTTAGAGCCAAACTCGAGGAAGTGGAAAAGTGGAATAGCCTGAATATAAAAATATGTCTGCAGCACCGTGTGTGGAAACCTTACACTTTAAATAACACACCAAAACGTGTCGAGCTTCACGTGCGCACGGTGGATCGCTTGTTCTGAACAAAAATGCACCGTTCTATAAATAAATAAATAAATAAATAAATAAATATAGAACGTGACAAAAGTTTGGCATGTGTGCAGGGAATTCAATCTGACTGACTAAATACACCGCTTACAGACAGAGTCACTTTTTTTTTTCTTTTTCTTTTTCTTTTTTTTTTTTTTTTTTTTTTGCACAGATGCTGCCAAGTTTTGGAGAATTTTACGCGCAGAGAAGCTCATCTGTTCTGATCCGGGTTTGGAGATACACACTAGGACTGGGATTGTAAAAACAAAGCAGCAAACATCTACAACTTAATACAAGGTTGAATTGCAAATAGCTAAGTGTGTGTTCATGAGTCCGCACATTTCAGGGGAATTGTTTCATTGAGTTTTACATGGGAGCAAATACCGCATGTACCGCGAGAATTAGCATTTCCTTTGGCAGAAAAAAATGTTTCATAACTCGATTTCTTTTTTTTCCCCGGTGGCAAACAATAGGACTAAACCTTTACGCTCTAATGGGTGCTTATTTTGCAGCGGTCTCGGGCAGTTGGCCATCACTGGAAAACACCCAGCTGAACGCAGAAACGTGGCACTCAGCTGCTTTACTCGGATTCCCCCTTCTATAGCAGTGTAGACTACTTCAGTAGTGCTGAACGGCATCACGGCACTCCTTTACACAAGACAACGTCGGCTCTGGCTCATTAAAGCATTCCTGTTAAATTTGGACGCAAATAACGCGTACCGGGAGCGCAATTACGCAGGAACAAATCCCAGCGGTGGCAAAAGTCTGGTGAGTTTTGTGATTTCCCTGCTCAAGGTCGACGATTCAACTCATTTGATTTACGGAATTTGAGCAGTAAAATCACCAAACAGTGCCAGAACTCACGTCTGTTTACGCTTCGCTGAGTCATCGCTGCGGAGCTCTGGCGCGCGTCGGAAGCCGGTAATTAGATACCACGTTATCGGAATAGCATGCTTCTCTCCTGCAAGCGGAAAATAGTGTATTCCACGTGGACTGACCACTAACCGTATGGCAGGGGAGGCTTTTCCTGGACAAACTCAAAAGCGATAATCCTGAAACACGACCGGGAAGCGCGCGCATCTCCATGAGCACTACTGGAGCGCTTGTGACAGGGTGCGCACGTGCATGGATTGTATTGGGGCATCCTCATCGCGTCTCTGCGCCGATTTGCGAAACAAATGGCGCACAGCGAGAGCAGGAAATCAGGCTTCACGGTGATAACTATAGCATGGCACCCCATTATAGACATAATTATAAAACGCCTCACTTTGTAGTATATTCAGTAGAATCACCTTAAATCATCCTTACTGACTGACTGATGAATATACACATATTTAATATAGATTGATACGAATACATCGACAATACAGTCATTTGAAATGAACTGTCAGTAAAACTGAGCTGAGCAGAAATAAAGAGAGGGAGAGAAGAGAGTTGTGAGTGCGCGATGGACCAGGCGAGCGTGGAGCGCTTGTTGCGCTCGGACACGTGAGGAAGAGGACACAGCAGAAGAGAGCTGCGCTTACCTGGACCAGCCAGTGGCACGTCTCGCCGATGATAGGGAAGCCCATGGAGCCCTTTGGCATGGGCAACTTGCAGTTCTTGTCCCGCGTGGCGGTCCAGCGGAGCTGCCACAGCTGCTGAGACACGGCGATCAGGAGCGCGACTGAGGCCAAGCATGCGGCCAGCGTGGCCAGCGCAGACACCAGGTCCAAACTCCCGAAGAGCATTGCGACGAGCGTCCGGGAAAGTTCAAGTCGATTTCAGTCTTTCTTTAGAACGAACGTGCGCTGCACCAACTTTTTTTTTTTTTTTTTCCCCTTCTAATCTGCAGGTATTTCACTAAATGATGGACCGAACTGCAGCTGTACTTTTCCGAAGTTTATCTCTCGCATAAACTAAACTATAAAAGTTCAATAAAGGTAAGAAAAGTTGGGATTTTAATTAATTGTATCCAAATAGAAATAAGTCGAACTAAGACTTTGGCACATCATTTTTTTTTTTTTTTTATTTTTTAAACCAAATCCCTCTGTGGATGTTGGAATTTTTTTTTTTGGAGGAATGACAAATTGCCGTGAACTTGTCAGACTAGTATAACCACGTGGGAAAGCTGATGACAATTTCAAACTCGTCTTAAAAGTACCTAAATGAGAAAAATGTGAAAAACAAAGGTCCTCAATACTTCCCTCCCCCAAAAAAGTTTTTTTTTTTTTTTTTATACCTATAAACTATTTTTGATACACTCGGATTCAAGTACTCTTCATAAGGTTAAATAAAGGAATAAAAGAAAAAGGAATAATCCTCTGTGCACGGATGCTGATGTCTACAGAGCGCTAGAAAATCTTCAAATGACTGTAGTGCGTCTGTCTACCTTCTCTTCTGATGCTCTCTCTCTCTCTCTCTCTCTCTCACTCTCTTTCTCTCTCTCACTCTCTCTCTCTCTTTTCACATAGTTTCTCAATGTGAGTTCGAGTCGCTAAGCGAGCTCCCAATGTGTGTTTATATAGCGGAGGCAGCGAGGCGGTGGGCCAGGGCGCGCGCGGCCTTTAGCCCCCCCCACCGGAGCGAGGCGGAGCGCGCTGGAGCGTGCGGGGTCTGGACACATGCCCAAAGCCGAGAGAGAGAGAGAGAGAGAGAGAGAGAGAGGTTAAAAGTTTTCTAAGTCTTTAATTTAATGTCTCCCACTAGTATGAACTTTCCACCTGCGAGCCGGTAATGTGCGCGCGCTGTTCGCAGAGGTCAGCACGTTCTGCACCGCTACAGCGACACGGAGCCTAAAGCGCTGCTGCTGCTGCGCCGCTCGAGATTTTACACAGATAACTTCATTTGGCGTTGGTAATGAATAAAACCTGTAGGGACTAGTGTGTTAAATTCTCGGCATTGGCAATGCTTAGACGTTTTCATCTACGGGATCATGTTTACTGCTGTGTCATGGTAGAAATGGTGTCATTAAGAATGATTTGTTATGGTCATGAATTAACACCGTAAACCCTTAAAGGTTCAGGCAAACGGGCAACAGGTTGAGAGTCGGCTCGGGTCAGCACGAGGCTGAGGGAGACACAAATGATGAATCATATGTCAAATGATTCACAAACGAACCAATCCAGAAATCAAGGAGAACCAGGCGTCTAACAATTTGAGAATTGCGCAAAAAAATAAAGTTTTTTTTTTTTAAAGGATTTCCCGTCGATGTATGATTACATTCATCCGTCGTTCCCTTTTAAGAGCAAACGTACTGCAGAAAGCCAGTCAGGTTCCAGTGTCGCCTGTGTGAGCGGGGATATGGTTTCAATTAGAGTTGAGCTCAGGAGCATCATTACGCCGCGCGGTCAGTTATGTAATAACTCTGTGAGTGAGTGAGAGAGAGAGAGAGAGGGAGAGAGAGAGAGAGAGAGAGAGAGAGAGATTTAGTTAACTAGTTATCCATTAGAAAGGGAGCTATAAACTGTGTTGGATTAATATAAATCGTCGCGTTCCTGTTATTCCTCGTGCGCAGTAACAGGCGCGTGAGTGACAGAGCGCAGGTACAGGGACACATCGCTCAGTCCGGCCACTGGCTTTTAAACGACAGACTCTCTCTCTCTCTCTCTCTCTCTCTCTCTCTCTCTCTCTCTTCCTCCTCCCATTTCTTTAAAAATTTGTTTCTCTATTATTCCAGCGACAGAGTCACTTTTACACGTTGTTAATGATCTTGTTCCACGGCGGTGTGTTTGCGCTCGTCAGTACGCCGCTGTCTGAACGCGTCCTGTAGCGCCGCAGCGCCGCCTAGCGGCTACTTCCTGAGAACAGTTCACACACGGGGAAGTTCAAACAGCAAACTGCCGCCACACCTGGAACTCTGAGCGTCTTATTTACAGACAAGATAGTGTTTAATACTAGATACAGATGTAATATGTGGGAATCAAAATCTTAAAAAAAAACCTCAGCACCTCTCACTAATATTGCACTGTACCTCACTTAACACACCAGTTTCAATACATCTGGCCCTCATGCTGAATTTGGTGTGTCAGAAGAAGAAAAACCATCTGTGTAGGGCATGCATTTGTTTATCACTTACCTAACTACAAACCATTTTAATATATTTCACCTGTTAGTTTTTTTTTTTTGTTTATTTAAAGATATATGTTTACATCTTTATGCAAATAAACAACTGTTTATATATATTTGTGTTGATATTGATCCTGATCTGTATGTATTTTGTGTCATACTGTGTTTATGAATATCAAATGTTTTTTTTTTTTCACTCCTGTTTAAGATCATTATCAGATGTGAACATCATATACAAGGTTCGTTACTTATATTGATTTGTCTACTTGGGAACAATCAATAATATGCTTGTTAAGGTAGTTTACTCGTATTCCTAGTAAATGAGTTAAATCAGTTCAGCATTTTGGTCGGACCACATAGGCCTTAACTTGACCACTTGGGGAAGTAAGTGAGGTTTATAAGACGTAGAGGGATGGTACATGTGATTGAAACATGACTAACACCTTTTTCCTGGGACAATCCAGAGGAATTTAACGGCTGTAAGATGGGAAAAACCCCAGCAGCACACATGCAGTTACATGCAAGGCCTTACACATGCTGTCCGTCCCTGTGTCACCCCATGGGCAAGCTACCTTCATTTCCTCCATCTGGTTTAAAGTAATGCAGCTGAAGAGTTTTACTAGTTTGGTGTGACTCCATAACACATCTGTAGTTACCACACAGCTGACTCTGTAAAAGAGTGACAAGATGTGCAATAGTAATCTAAAAAGTTGGATTTGGGGTGGATGTTTGTATCACACACTCATTTATAAACAGCTAAAGTGTCTTTGGCTGAAACAACTTAACCAATAGGCCTGACACTTTGATGAATGAAATAAGATAGAAGGAAGAATGGCCTTAAACAAATCGTCAGCTATCACACTAGCAATGCTGACAAATTTTGTGCATCTTTTCTAAGAACCACTTCTCATTTTCCATTAGTATTGCTCATCTATTTACATCCATGAAAACACCGCAAAAATGTCTGCTGGTATTGGATTGGTGCACCTTCACTTACATATTATGACTTCATCATGACTGATTCCTTTGAACACAGGAGTCATTATCAGCTTCTCTGATTAATTTAATATGTCACAGATGTTTACCATTCTCCTATAACGACTAAAGCGGACATGGTCATTACTGTTCATTACTGGGAACAGTGGCTGAGTCACACTGGTTTTCTCATGTAAATAAAACTTGGACATTTCCCGGGTGTTTAGAATCTAGAAATCCCTATGGATGGGAAAATGTTACCAAACCAGACTGCAGTAATTAATACAAGTCACTTGAACATGTTCAGTAGGGTCCCGGTGCATAAATAAAACATGACAGATCAGGATCAGTCCATTACACGATATCAAATTTGAATATGCTATGGATTAAGCTTGTATGAAAGATAAATATGATTGAATTTCATAGTCATTAAACAGACAAATTTCCTTTTTTAGATGCCATACAGTGAAAAACTTCAGTCTGGTCCAGTCAGCAGTAATTTACAACACTATTATTTATTGTCGTTGTAAAAAAAATAATAATAATTTTAAAAAAAGAGGAAAAAACTGAGTGGCAATTGGCTCAGAGTTGAGCTACAGGTTGTACTAGAAAAGTCTGAGTCAAGCACAGACTTGATCAGAGTGAGATTCACCTGTTCACCGGCACTGTGCCAGGTGTGAAGGGTGTGAAACATTTTGCGCATTTGTTTTTCCAATTAGTCATGACACAAATATTGGAACTTGGCTTCCTACTTCTTATAACAGCACTCTGCAAATTTAAACACACCTTTCGTGTCTGGGTGTGTGTTCACCCTAAAGCAACACTGGCTGATGATGAGGATTACAGTAGACATTCGCTGTCTTCTGATACACCCATTTATAGAAAACATGAAGATATAGGGTGAGAGGGTGAGAGAAATAGAAAATGACACCTATAGTCTGGTACCTCAGCTGATATGACTAATGCCAGAACCCAGAATTCCTGCCCTTTTCACCAGCTCAACTACTGCAGCCTCCACAACTGGCACCTATGAAAGGTCGTGTATTTCTATCCAAGCCATTTACATTTACTAACAACTGGATGAAGCCTTGCTGTAAAATATTAAAGCATTCAAAGATGGCATTTTATCCCTACACGCAGTGACCACCCAATTATGGAACTTGGAAAAATATTTTTAGTTTTCTGTAATAGACTGAAATAATTTCTTATGGTATTTAATGGGGCTCCTTTGGGAGAACCATTGATTAATTTTAGCGAGTCACTTTGTTCTCACAAACTAACCGTTTCCCTGGTGAAATGCATAGATGTAGCTCAACTGGATATCCGATAAACCACCGTATATCTGAGTGGATGGGAAACGAAATAAACCCCATCAACACCAAACAATATTACTCAGGCAATGAAGCCCAGAATCAAACCACTTCATGAACTTGCACCAAATCCAAATGTCCATTCTGAAATAATTAATTATCAGGTAGACAGTTAGACCAATAACATAGTTTGTATACCTTCCACATTTTATTGACATTACATGGCTGTGTTAAGTTTTTCAGCAGGTCGCAATGGTTCTAGAACCGTAAAGAAAGACAGAAAAAGAATGTTAGCTTTTTCCTAGACACTTTGTGAAATTCACAAACTAATCAGAATTTTTTTCTATATACAATCTGTTGCCAGATTTCTCACCTGCCAATACCACAAATAGTCTTCTGTTTTTGTTCATAAATTAGCCACGTGTAAATTAGCCACAAATAGTCCAAATTAGCCAAGGCAAAATTACACAAATTAGCCATTCAGAATTCTATCTGTAAGATCTGTTGCTAACTTTAACACTAGTATTATTGTGGATTTATTATTTGAGGGGCACGCTTCAAAACTTTTTGTTTTCTTTTCTGTGTCTCTTGCCATAACTATTAATGCCTCATTTTGTTATCATTACAATATTATTACACTGTACACTTTGGCCTTATAAAGGTAAAATATTTCAAATCTGTGACTACACTATATAATCATATTGAATTAATAGTGTCCATGTATGTCTGTGTTATGTGAAGTATTACAATATAAAGCAGTGTGATTGTCCTCAGTATACTAAAACAAAATGAACAAGGGAAAAAGAAACAGAGTAGAGATTTGAATGAGTGTGAAGTTTTATACTGTGCGTTTTTAAGAGGACAAAATATGCTACTTGGCCATCACTACCACTGAAAAATCTTATTCTATTCTATTTTGTCCTCTGAATAATTGTCATTACAATATAATTAATATATAAGAACAGCTTAATAACAAATGTAGGCATTTTCCTACAAAATTACAGGACGCGATGATCGTTTTTTTCCTCTCCATAATAGCTCTCTTCTCTCTTTTCATTTGTACTTCTGGAAGAAGTATTTGAAACCCCTGTCTGAAATGTCTTCACACTTGATATGACCTTGACTGTGGCAAATTTTTAAAAGGTGAGACATGCTTCAGAGCAGAATCAGTGTCACCTCTGTTCTTCTGCCATGACTGCAACCTCTGTGAACAGTAGCCTAGACACTGGTTCCACCTTCTCTCTCTCTCTCTCTCTCTCTCTCTCTCTCATATACTCAGAGCAAACCCAAATTCTGACCCATATGGAACCCTTCTACTTCACTCAATCAAAAACCCATGTACATAGCAATTACTCTAATATCATCAGACACTTTAATTCCACTTGGAAATGAGATCAGAAAATCAAAGTCAAACCTTTTTCCCCTTATAAAAACCATTATCATTTTGTTTTGTTTTAGTCTCCTTTACACACTTGGGTGTTCTCCAAAACAGAGGGAAGGTTTACTGGAAGGAGACAGAAGAAACATGTGGAGTTACTTTGGAGATATACCGGTTCCTCCAGGGAAAAAAAAAAAGATAAACTATTAATAGTGCATTTCGCAACATTTGTAAAATGTGTCATGAACATCTATTACCCCTGGAATTTTGACTGTTTGCCCTTTAAACCTTAGCAATGGGGACCAAAATCAAAGTTGTTACTAGAACTATATAAAACAGACTGGTGGTTTTAATTTCAGGCCAAATGACTATAATACAGATATTGGCACTTGGAGAGTAACAGGATCCAAAAGAATCTGAAAACTGAGCAAGTTCAAATCTAATCTAACAGAATTCCGAGCAACTACATTCCAGTAAAGTAATTCAATATATTGTATGTTATACTGTGTCTGGTATGGAAGTGGATAAAAAGTCTAAACTTTCAACTTTCTCTGTATCACTTTATAGAATATGAAATTTTTAATTGTACCAAGCTGCTGTCAGAACAATACCTACTAGTCATTACTCTAACAGCATTTTAATCTCCAAAAAGCATGGAACTGTGTAAGTCATCTACAATGATAAATGACTGCTGCACCTGCTTCCATTGAGAGATATAATCAGTCAGTGACAATTAAAAGTTAGTAATTAGCATGCGGCTAAGAAGGCAATAGGACAATAATCCCCTAAAACAATCAGAGAAGAGTTTGCTGCACCAAGTGAGATAGATAAGTATGCGAGTGGAATATGGGAATTGTGTAATGTCTTTATTTTTTAAAAAGCTGGTAATATTTCAGGCAGCATTCCACATGATTGATAGTAATCGACTCTGCAGACTGTTCCAGTCAAAGCAGAACACTAGGAGACCAGTAAATCTGAGAGTAATTGAACGGCTCGTAGGTCTGAAGGATGGAGATGGATGGCTCAATGATAACCCCCACTGACTACTGACTTTGTGTGGGGCCTATTAGCATAACCAAGGATTTGGACACAGACTCGCGCACACACACAGCTTCATATGGACACCCATGCACTAGTGAGCAGCATATAAGTATGTGTATATACACACAGCCCTTGTCAAACTGGCCCTGTATCATAAGGAAGAAGTGAAGGATTGACACCCACCACCTCCCCCAACTCCCCCTTCTTCAGAATCTCCCAAGCACCTTGGCTTTAGGGGGTTGGGTTACGATACATACAGAGCACACAGAGGAAACCAGGGTTTTGTTTCTGTACCCTTTGACCCCTGGAGTCCATCAATAACCTGGGAGGAGCAGCGGGAGAGGGAGGGTGGCCTTACTCATCCATCTTCATTTGAAGAGAGGAGAACGTGCGTTTGCTGTCTTTCCTCTCGTCCCCTATCACTCCATCTTCTCCCTTGCTGCACTTTCACCCTTCTTCTCCCTCCCTCTCATCCATCTCACCTGTCATGTCTCCCTCCAGAGTTCCAGCTCCCAGTGTCTTTTTATACCAACCAGATATCTATACAACTAGAACTTGTAAAGTTGATACATATATACTATTATATTATTATTATATATAAATTTTTATATTATATACAAATAACATTCTCTGTTGCTTGAGGAAATCCTTCAAGAAAAGTACCAGTAAGAATATCAGCAATCAACTAGCAAAGATTGATTGTGATATGTATTGTTGTTTTGTTCTTTTTTTTTTTTACCTTATACCCTCTCCTGTGGTGTCCTGCCTTAAATACATTACTGATATTGTAAATGGAGATTGAGATCCTAAAATCCAACTCTTATCTACCTGTTAATTAACTAGCTTGTTATCTGTTATGGCAGGAGGACATGGACCTGTTTCATAATATAAGGATATTCATAGATCCTTCCTAGGTTAAGCTTTAGAGATTTCCTGGGTATTAAAACCAATGAATGATTCTATATAGATTATTTTTAATGGTTTAAAACTCCATGTTCAAGGGTTCTTTAGGACTGTGGTTCTCAAATTGGGGTCTGTGATTCTTTTGTTGCTGCTGCTGCTGCTGCTGCTGTTGTTGTTGTTGCTGATGTTGTTGTTGCTGCTGATGTTGTTGTTGTTGTTGTTGCTGCTGCTGTTGTTGTTGTTGTTGTTGCTGCTGCTGTTGTTGTTGTTGTTGCTGCTGCTGCTGTTGTTGTTGTTGTTGTTGTTGCTGCTGTTGTTGTTGTTGTTGTTGTTGCTGCTGTTGTTGTTGTTGTTGTTGTTACTGCTGCTGTTGTTGTTGTTGTTGTTACTGCTGCTGTTGTTGTTGTTGTTACTGCTGCTGCTGTTGTTGCTGCTGCTGCTGTTGTTACAGTGGTGAAAATTATCACCAATGATTTTTTTTTTAATTATTGTTGAGCGTATTTGACTGGTCAGTTGACTTGAATGGATTTAATCCAACCTCGATAGTCCAAAAACAAGTTGGCCAGTGAACAGTGAACAGAAATGTCTGTGAATAGAAATTTCAGGAATAAAAATCTCTGTGGTTTAAATAATTAGCCAAATTATCCATCCATCCATTTTCTGTACCGCTTATCCTACACAGGGTCACGGGGAGCCTGGAGCCTGTCCCAGGGAACTCGGGGCATGAGGCGGGGAACACCCTGGACAGGGTGCCAACCAGTCGAAGGCACAATCTCACACACACACACACACACACACACACACACACACACACACACAATTTTAGAGATGCCAATCAGCCTACAGTGCATGTCTTTGTACTGGGGGAGGAAACCAGAGTACCCAGAGGAAACCCCAGAAGCATGGAGAGAACATGCCAACTCCGCACACACAGGGTGGAGGTGGGAATCGAACCCCCAAATCCCAGAGGTGCAAGGCAAACGTGCTTGAAAGGTTTGAGAACCCCTGCTTTAGGAGACACTTATCAGCACATAAAATTGATCAAAACATATTACTAAACAGAACACCTTCACTTCATTGCGCTGCGTGTAGAACAAAGTCAGACAAGATTCAAATCACATACTGCTACTCTGAGTTGAAGCCACCACATCACTCACTATAAGCCACTGGGCCATTAGTAGGTACATAAACTGCATGTTGCTGAGCCTTTGAGGCTTTATCTGTGTTATCTCGTGCAGCAGGCAGTATGCAAAAACAGTGTCTAATCCACTACTGTCTGGTCTTTCATCTGACCCACACGCACACACTCCTACAGCAGGTACTTCCGTCCCCAGCTTATGAGTGCGCGCAGACAAACACACACACACACACACACACACACACACACCCCTGTGGTTATTTTTAACCCTCTTCCTTTTGAGACAAGGATTTGCGAGAGAACAATCAACTCTTGCCATCACTGAAAAAAGGTGTGTTCATATCTACATCTGTTTGAGGATTTTTGCCGATAGGTAAGTGTGTGTTCAGCATTATTCCGCACGCAATGTTATTTGTGTTGTACTTTTCCTTTTGACAAGGACACTAATGCAGTTGTCACTGACAATGACCTCTTCTGACCTTTGAGAGCTTTGCTACTGTGATGGAAACTCATCTGTTCAACGCACATTGCCAGAACCCAGAGTATAACACAAGTCCAGAAATAAATATACAGAGCTGCTAACATGAACAAAATTCAACAGTTTACCATTTCTGTTTTTAGGGACTGTCCGATTCACCTCCGGAATGGAAAAAGACGTCACTGTTACAGTGTCATCCCTTTTCTTTAACTGTGCTAAGTCTGAAGTTCCTCTCTCTGTCCTGCTCATCCTATACAGCTTTGGCAATGCCAGTCATCCTCATACGACATCCAGAACTGCATTTGTTAACCGTGTCCCTGAGTCAGAGAGGGGTCATGAAGAAATGCTTAGAAACGTCTAACGGAGGAACATGTGTGAGTTAATATGGGGGGGGGAAAGGCAGAAGGCAGTATTCCTCTCAAACAATGAAGGATGTGTGTTTGTAAACAGCCCCTCTGAGTCAGAGAGAGGTCACATAACGAGAAAAGAGTGTTAGCTCAGGAACATGTGTGAGTTCTTTCAAGAGTGTCGTTCAGCCAGGAAGGACAGAATAAACAGTATTTTAGCCTGAAATTAAATGCATGGGGAAATTTCTGTGAGCTCATAAGCCAAATCATTTCTCAGAAATACAGCTTAATAAATGTTATAATGAAACTGTAAGAGAAGGAAGCATAATATTTGCTCACAAAATTAACATGGATTTCTTTTTCACTTTAAGCGGTTGAGCTAAAGCGTGACATTTTCATGCCTTAACATGTCATTGGGAACTCCAACAAATTTTAGGGGTAATTTGAAAGTGATATTAAAAGTACTGTAAAGAATGACTATGAAGCTTAATCATTTCACATTTGAATATAAAAGACAATTCACTACCCTGAAGAATGTGATGTGGTGTGAATTTGTTTTAGGGGAATTGTTTTCTTACCACATGGTGCCACATATTTTGCTTTGAGCATCATGTACAATAGTTTTAACAAAAACTTTGCAGAAATCAAGAGGAAATTAGTCATCATTTGCAGAAACATGTAGGAAGGCACAACATATGTGCCAAATTTCATACGACAAGATCTTCAGCTGAAAAAAAAAAAGCATTCATATGACCTTAGGCAGGTATAATAATAATCAGATAATAAATAATCAGTAAATGCTGAATGGTTTCAGTGAAATCTATTATATGGCTCACTTTCATTTTTGACCAGTTTCTTTTTGATAAACAAAAAAGGATCTTTAAGGCAGGTATGCACCTGTAATCTCTCTGAGGATGATGAAACAGTGGAGGTAAAACTGAGGACATAAACCCAGACACATACACACTGGACTGTACTGAAAACAACATGCAAATGCACGGCTCAGAGACACTGATAGAGATGATCAAATCACTTATCAGTCAATGCACAACATGATCAGCCTCTTCATAACAGACGATCTAACCTCAACACTGGGTGCTTTGTCACTGTGGTGGACATGTTAACTGTGGGAAGGTTATACATGTGATGGGAGCAGTAACAATTCTCACTGTTACAGAAACTTCTCATTTGAGCAGCATAATATTAAGGAATAATGGTGCAAGCTGTTAGAGGAAAATAAGCAACCGCACTGATAAAAATCAACAAGGTTGAGTGTTTTCCAATAATGGCACATTTCAAAGTAGTTAATTGTTCATCAAACATCTACAAAATAAGGTTCCTGTTATCACTTATATCAGCCCTAAACGGTTGTTCCCTCACCAGCTTCTATTTTTTTTCTCTCCCTTGAAGTTATTAAGACAAAAGACAGCTTGTCATGTTAGTTAGAAACTGCAAAGCCATCCATCCTGAAGCTGAAGTTTCAGCTTTAACTCTGTTGCAAAGTGCTGATACCTAAATACTAAATAAACATCACTTTACAGAAAACTTCACTATATCAATGATTATACCCATTTTTTAAATAAAAAAAAAAAATCTGTCTATGGTGAGCACCTGCCATACAAATCAGTAAAGACAGTACTATAAAAAATTATACACCATCTGGCCAAAAGTATGTGGACACCTGACCATACCCACACAATTGTGTAGAATGTCTTCGTATACTGTAGCATTACAATTTTCCTTCACTGGAACTAAGGGGGTCAAACATGTTCCACATCACAATGCCCCTGTACACAAAGCAACCTCCATGAAGACATGGTATGTCAAGGTTGGAGTGGAAGAACTCGAGTGGCCTGCACAGATCCTTGATCTCAACCCCAGTGAACATCTTTGGGATGAATTGGAACACTGACTGCACCCCAGCCCTGTTATTGTGGACTTTTATTGTAGACTGTTATTATAGCTGAATGAGCACAAATCCCCACAGCCACACTCTAAGGGACTAAATCTGGAATGGGATGTTCAACAAGCACATATGGGTGTAGTGGTCAGATGTCCACAAACCTTTGGCCATATAGCCTGTCCCCTAAGGTTACTTTTGCGATAGTGCCACAGTGAAACATGCTAATAAAATGAACTTTTTTGAAGCAGAGACAGAAGAATGACCAGTAAATTGGAGCTCGAGCTATGCTGTTTAATATTTTTGTGTGCCCTCAGGTCTAATCTCATTGATTACTCCTACTTTGCAGGATTTAAGCATAGCCACAAACTTGTTTGTACAGTTGTGCATATATACACTGATCAGCCAGACCACTGACAGAAGACGTAAATAACATTGATTATCTTGTTACAATGGCACCTGTCAAGGGGTGGGATATATTAGGCAGCAAGTGAACAGTTAGTTCTTGAAGTTGATGAGTTGGAAGCAGGAAAAATGGGCAAGCATAAGGACCTGAGTGACTTTTACAAGAGCCAATTTGTGATGGCTAGACTACTGGGTCAGAGCATCTCCAAAATGGCAGGTCTTGTGGGGTGTTCCTGGTATGCAGTGGTTAGTACCTACCTAAAGTGGTCCAAGGAAGGACAACCAGTGAACCAGCAACAGGGTCATGGGTGCCCAAGGCTCACTGATGCGCGTGGGGAGCGAAGGCTAGCCCATCTCGTCCTACCCCACAGAAGAGCTACTATAGCACAAATTGCTGAAAAAGTTCATGCTGGCTATGATGGAAAAGTGTCGGAACACACCATGTATCTCAGCTTGCTGTGTATGGGGCTACATAGCTGCAGACCGGTCAGAGTGCCCATGCCGACCCCTGTCCAACACCAAAAGCCCCTACAATGGGCACATGAGCTTCAGAACTGGACCATGGAGCAATGGAAGCCTGGTGGTCTGATCTGATGAATCACATTTTCTTTACATTTATGTTAAGCCTTTTTTATCGTGTGGACGACCATGTGCGTGTGCATCGCGTACCTGGGAAAGAGATGGCACCTGGATGCACTATGGGAAGGCGAGCTGGCAGAGAAAGTGTGATGCTCTTGGCAATATTCTGCTGGGAAAGCATGCATCCTGCCATTCATGTGGATGTTACTTTGACACCTACCTAAATATTGTTTAGACAAAGTACACAGCTTCAAGGCAACGCTATTCCCTAATGGCAGTTGCCTCTTTCAGCAGGCTAATGCAACCTGCAGGAATGGTTTGAGGAACATGACAAAGTTGACTTGGCCTCCAAACAAAAATATTGCATTAACTGTTTAGGAATTACAGCCATTTTTACAGTCCCTCCATTTTCACAGGCTCAAAAGTAATTGGACAATTGACTGATACGTAGTTTCTTGGCCAGGTGTGGCCTGTTTCCACTTTATTTCATGACAGATTAAGGAGATAAAATTCTGGAGTTAATTCCAATTTGCATTTGATAGCCTTTCATGGGAACTCTCAATGTGCAGTCCAAAGAGGTGTTGATGCAAGTGAAGGAGGCCATTGTTAAGCTGAAAAAACAAAACAGACCAATCAGAGAGATAACAGAAACTTTAGGAGTGGACAAATCAACAAATTTGATACATTCTTTAAAAAAAAAAAAAAGGAATGCACTGGCGAGTTCAGCAACACCAAAAGGCCTGGAAGACCACAGAAGACAACTAAAGTGAATAATCACAGAATACTTTCCTTGGGGAATAAAACACTAGCCAACGCCAAGAACACTCTGGAGGAGGTACGTGTATCATTGGTGTATCAGAGTCTACAATCAAAAGACGCCTTCATGAAAGTAAATACAGAGGCTTTACTCCAAGATGCAAACTACTGGTAACACTCAAGAACAGAAAGGTCTTTGCAAGAAAGCAAGCTTAAAAAGTCTGTCCAGTTCTGGAACAAGATTCTTTGGATAGAGGAATCCAGGATTAACTTGTACCAGAATGATAGGAAAAGAACGGAAGGGCTCATGATCCAAAGCATACTGGGTCACTGGTGTTTAGTGATGATGTGACTGCTGATAGAAGGAGCAGGATGAATTCTGAAGTGTATAGACCGTTACTTTCTGCTCAGATTCAATCAAATGCCGAAAACTAGACGGCACTTCACAGTATGGATGGATAATGACACAAAACATACTGCAAAAGTAACCCAAGAGCTTCTTAAAGCAAAGAAATGGAATGTTCTTAAATGGCCGAGTCAGTCACCTGACCTCAACCCAAGTGAGCTGCTTTTCACTTTCCGAAGACAAAACTGGAGGCAGAAAGACCCACAAACAAGCAGCAACTGAAGGCAGCTGCAGTAAAGGTTTGGCAAAGCATCTCAGGGGAGGAAACTCAGCATTTGGTGATGTCTATGGGTTCCAGATTTCAGGTAGCCATTAACTGCATTAAAAATAATCCTTATATTAACAACTATGTTGGTTTGTCCAATTACTTCTGAGCCTGTGAAAATGGACGGGCTCTGCAAAAAAAACGGCTGTAAAAGCTAAACAGTTAATGCAGTATTTTTGTTAAACCCCTTGAATTAAAGCTGAAAGTCTACACTTCAATCGCGTTAATTGAAACATTAAAAGGAAACTCAACAATGTAAATATTAGAGCTTATATTTGTTTTAAGTAATGTAAAAATTTCTATAATAGCAGGAAGTCATTCTTGGAATGTTCTAAGGATACTGGAAAGGATTACTTTTACTGGACACTACAAAATAGTTTCCTAATGACTTTTTGATAGTGTTCAGGATATTATTTTGAAAGCTGGTTATAACAATCTTTACAACAATTACTACTTGTATTTACCTGACTGAATTCATTTCGCTGTAAATATCTGTTGAATTTCCATGTATTTCAAACAGTTGAATCACCCCTCTATAACTCCAATGTCCATAGAATTGACTAGAAATGTGATCCTTTTTCATTGTCTCCCAACTTGGTGTATGGGGGTTGAGCTTCACGGAAAGCAGAAAGCAGAAAGCTGAATGAAAGATTTTAGGGTCAAAAAGCCACCAAGTAATACAGACTGTACTTCCTTCCTGAGTATAAATATTTTCACAATATTTCCTTCCTCAGTATACATATATGGAATTTTCACCTTTTGTTGCTCATCAACTCAAACAGGCCATGACTTGCGTACAGACCTTCGAAGAGGATATTAAATTGAAGAGGAATTAATTTCCACCTGTATACAGTGGTGCTTGAAAGTTTGTAAACCCTTCAAGAATTTTCTATATATCTGCATAAATATGACCTAAAACATCATCAGATTTCAGTCCAAAAAAAATCTAAAACAAATGAGACAAAAATATTATACTTGGTCATTTATTTACTGAGGAAAATGATCCAAATTTTACATATCTGTGGTATGTGAACCTCTACGATTAGCACTTAATTTGAAGGTGAAATTAGAGTCAGGTGTTTTCAATAAACGGGATGATAATCAAGTATGAGTGAGCACCCTGTTTTATTTCAAGAACAAGGATCTATCAAAGTCTGATCTTCTCAACACGTTTGTGGAAGTGTATCAAGGCAAGGAGATTTCTGAGGACTTCAGGAAAAGAGTTGCTGTTGCTCATCTAAAGGGTTCACAAGCCTTCAAGCACCACTGTATATTCAAAAGTAAAAAAATAAAATAAAATAAAAATAAAAAAATAAAAAGATATTTAATGCAACACCAGTTGTTTTCAAATGCAATAAATCCAAATCTAAAATAAAGTCAAGTATCAAATCCAATTACATTTGCCTAGTGTATGACTTAAATGTTGGCTGTCTCAAAAAATTCTACTATCCTATTTCTGAACTGGAAGAAGAGTGTTTATAGTAGAGAGCCAGTAAGAGCATAGAGTTCATCATCCACTACTCTGCTGGCACTGTTTGCTCACTGATCTCTCACAAAAAGGATGATGCGCTCAAATGAGCCCCAAAAGAATAGTTTTGCCTGACACACCCACAATATGCAATTCCTCCACCACTGTTTTGGACCGCACTATCGCTTCTGCACAACAAGACAAGCATACGGGACAGTGGTTTGTTTGTGTACTAGTTACAGCTCAGTGATGCTCTCCATATACAAACACAACCAAAGCAGAGCAGAGTGCGATGTGTATGATAAAGCACTCAGCTATCTTAAATATGGAAAATTGTTGAGGTTCAGGGGCTAGAGCAGGAACTCATTTGTAAGTTCAATGAAACTGTGGACATGATCCAAGTTTATCACATTCCAATGAGTTCTGTGATTGCATCTAACCATAATATCATGTGTGTGTGTTCTTTACATTTTGTAATGAGTCCCAGGCCTAAGAGATTTTTTTAAACTCAACCAAGCACAGTATTCTATACCAGTGCATTAATCAAAATCTTCGACTGAAAGATAACGCAAAGTTATAACTTCAAATAAATATCCTTTCCATTCTATGTGCTCTATGTGTAATGTGGCAGTGTATACATAGCTAGCCACTAACAAAAATCCACTGTTTAGCATAATGTCCACTTGGTTGGGGAACTAAAATGACAACAACAACAACAAAAAAAAAAAAAACAGTAACCACACAGCTACTATAAAAATGCAGTATAAGTAGTTAACAAGAATCAGGATGGCTGTGATACCATTTTTTGTTTCAAAGAGAAGCAGATTGTTCCTTGCTCTAACGTCACCTGATCCAACCTACAATTCAATTTCCCTTTAACGGCTCAACCAGTGTGATAAGAGTCGAGAAAACTTTAAACTATAAAGAGGAGCTGAACATTACATCTACTGTACAAATAAATGTCATGAACTGTATTATATTCTGAATTTCATTCCTCACATTCATTGTTCTTCTTCATATTCAGTATATCCAGTGTCACACAGAAAAGAACAGGTTCTCTTTAGAGTCTGGTTCCTCTCAAGGTTTCTTCCTCATGTCATCTCAGGGAGTTCTTTTCTTGCCACTGTCACTTCTGGCTTTCACATTATGAATCCACATTTAAATATACATGCCAAATTTCTGTAAAATGTCTATTGCTCAAAGTGCTACACAAAAAATTTTAATTGAACGGAACTATTCTCAATCAAGAGTTCCACACTACAAATGGTGAATTCAGATGCAGAACTCTTTATAGGAGTAAACATGCCCCCATGTTTGATTTTACCAAATACTCTGCTGCAATTCACAAGAAATTTAGTCATCTAAATTTCTCACAGCTCCAGGGTACCGGGTTTGATCCTGAGCTCGGATTACTGCCTGTGCATCTTTCCTCTGAAAACTTCAGTTTCCTCCCACTGTCCGAAAACATGCTGGTAGATGGATTGGCTATGCTAAATTGCCCCGAAGTGTGAATGAGTGCATGAGTGGCTGTGCATGGTGCTTTGCAATGTACTGGTGTCCCATCAGGGGTGAATTCTTCCACCTTGTGCCCAGTGTTGCAGGGATCCACCACAAGTCTGAACAGGATAAAACGTTTACTGAATGAATGGATTCATTTTCATATTTAAACACATTTCTTCAAACACATACTACCAGAAACAAATCAAACCTCTTTTAAAAATGTAACTAAAACCTTTAAACTAGCAGTTATCAAACCCCTGATTTAAAAAAACCCAACCTCAACTGAGGTCAGCTGTCCAACTATAGGCCAATATCACACCTCCCTTTTATCTCCAAGATCCTAGAAAAGGTTGTAGCACAGCAGTTTTGCAGATACTTGCACAGGAATAACATTTATGAAATCTTTCAGTCAAGATTTAGGCCTCATGGCAGTACTGAGACAGCACTGGTTAAAGTGTTAAATGACTTACTGCTAGCCTCTGACAGGGTCTCCTTGCTTGTATTGGTTGACCTTAGTCCTGCTTTTGACACCACAGATCATAACATTCTTCTAGATAGACTAGAAAAAGTTGTCTGACCCCTCCTGGCTCAAGTCTTATTTGACTGATCATTATCAGTCTGTTGATATAAATGGTGAGTTCTCTATGCATACTGAAGTAAAGTTTGGTGTTCCACAAGGCTGAACTGTTCATAAAAAACTTTTACTGAGGGGGTCTGTGACTTTTTGTGAAAGAAGACCCTGACTGTAAAAAGTTTGAGAACCACCGGCATTCAGTTGATACAAAATGTCTACACACCCCTGTTAAAATGCAGGTTTCTGTGATTAAAAAAAAAAAAAAAAAAAGATAAATCGTCAGATTTTTTTTTCCACCTTTAATGTTATATAGCAACTAATAAAATTCACATGAAAACAAACATCAACGTTGTAGGAAAAAAGAAAGCAGGTTGCATAAGTGTGCACACCCTTTAATAATGGGGCATGTGACTGCTTAAAATTATCACATTCAAACTTATGTTCAAAAAGCAATTATTATACATACACCTGTCATCAATGAAGCGATTCTAATTAACCCCAAATAAAAAGAAGCTTTTCTGTAGGATTTTCTTGATACCTTCTTGGTGTCATCTGACTGCTGAAGCCATGGCTAGCTTACAAAGAGCTTACAAAGCATGCATGGGATCTCACTGTCAAATGGTGTCAATCTGGAGTGTGGTCCAAAAGATTAGATGTACAATGGAACATCGTGTAGGCCATGTGCACCATGGTGACATTACCAAGAACAGGACATCCCTCCAAAATGGATGAACGGACAGGACAAAAACTTATCAGGGAGGCTGCCAAGAAACCTGGGCTATGGTGTAGGGTGGCTAGACAGAAGCCCTTTTTCACAAAAAACATCCAAGCACACCTAATTCACCCCATACCACGTGGTAAAATGTGTTATCATCTGATGAGACCAAGGCAGAACTTTCTGGGCATAATTCTAAAAGATGTTTGGTGCAATAACAAGACAGCTCATTACCCAAAGAACACCATACCCAAAGTGAAGTATGGTAGTGGCAGCATCATGCGATGGGCCTGCTTCTCTTCAGCTGGTGCTCTAGTCAGGACAGAAGGAATCATGGATAGCTCCAAATAATAGCAATCTATTTTTAGACAGCTGAAGATAAAGGGGAGGGGGAAATCACCTTCCAGCATAATAATGACTCAAAGCACAAACCCAAATCGACAAAGGAATGGCAAGGTTTTGGAATGGCCCAGTCAGAGTCCAGACCTAAATCCTATTGAAAACATGTGGAATGACTTGAAGAGGGCTGTGCAAAGAGATCCTCTCGCTATTCATCATCTCCGAAGCATTTTTGAAAGGAAGAGTGGAATAAAATTGCCAAATCAAGATGTGATAAGTTGGTAGACTCTTACCTAAAAGTGCTGTAATCCAAGCAAAAAGCACTTTAACAAAGTATTAGTTAACGGTTATACACACTTCAGGTTATTGTTTTAACCCCCCAAAATGTTTGTTCTTCACCTGAAATTTGTTGGTTGCTATATCACATTAAAAGTGCAAAAAGATCTCACTTAATCTTGCTTTCATTTTGTTTTGTTTTTTCATAAAAACCTGCCATTTTAACAAGGGTGTGTAGACTTTTTGTATTCACTGTGTAGCACAACCAACAAAGAGCAAAAGTTGAAAACAATATACAATGGTATTAAGAAGAAAGCTACTCTATTATGTAAATGAAGAGCTGTATGCTAAAATGTGATGTGGGACATGTGATGTACAGCTCTCTAGTCAGTAATATTATATGCAAACTCAAAATGATTGAGTGACATTAAAAGGATGGAGAAATGAGCAATTAATGATGCAAATGGCTTAATAAATCCCTTCATTTGCTCCTCAGACACAAAACTCACCACAGCTTCTGGATAAAGTTTGTTTTCTGTGATGCTCTTCTCCCAGCTTATACCGACAAGACAGCTTTTTGAAGGAACATCAGTACAGCTGCATTCAACTAATTTAGCTCCTAGTTTCATGACTTTTAAAGAACCAGCATTTTTCTGCTTAGGCTCTAAACGGCAACAGCTTTTTTTTTTTAAAAAAATGCTTTTAAAGATGTAGGTCAAAATGTTATAAGCAAGAAATCAGCCTGTACGGAGGAGAACAGTTTATAAAAATTCATGAGCCATTTCCCAGTTAGGTATCATATTTTTACATGAGCATGACTTTCTACACTGGTATTCGTGATGCAGTCATGCCACATCTTCATGCTACGGTCTTCATTTCTCTCTCAACTGAACCACAAGTGCCTCTGGTTCTTGTTTTTGAATTGACATAAGAAAAAAGGCCCATGTGTATTAAATACATGCATATAAACACCATATTTAACTATTGAAAAACCTTTACTCACAACTGTGATTTTTGTTTTATTGTTTATTTGATATTGGTTGCCATTTGTTTTAGACTTTATTAGTATTTGAAGGTCATTCATTAGTGGTTTAACATTACATTCTGTACAGTGCACCTGTCTCCATCAACAATAAAATGAATAAACTTTTTCTATAAATCCACACTACTCTGCTCATATGTAATAACACGCGCACACACACACACACACACACACACACACACACACACTCCCTCTCACACACAATCCTATGGCTCGGTCACTAACCCAAGTTCAGGTACAGAGGACTCAAAAAAAAAAAAAAAACAAAGCACAACCAACACCCCAAACCCCCACAGACACACACGCAAGCACACGTGCACACACTCCCTAAACTGAATGGTTTGAATGATTATTCCCTTTAGATTTTGATTTGATTTTGTATGGGCCAGGGTTTATGCATGCACACACACAAACACTGGGGTGGTGATGATGCTCACACACACAATGCACATACTGTAAAAGTGATCTACAGCCAGTAAAACCAAAACCAAAACCTCCTGTGTTGACAATAAAAAATAATAATTAAAAAAAAAAAACTAAGATTATATGATTTCTTCCCTCTTTCAAAATAATAGTAATATTGCACCCACTTGATGAGAAAATCCCATCAATAAAATAAAGACCCACAACGACCCACAGCACGAACGTAGGTGCACACACACAAACACACATTATACAGGCAACAACGCTGGGAGCTATTCGTTGCTGGAGCTCTATCTAGATTTGATAACTAGCCTGTACAGAATAACAGCAGCTGATAAGAGATCCTGCGGTAGGTTAAGGCCATAAAAGAACTCATTTGCGACTTGTTTCTGCCTTACTATCTATTTAAAGGGAATTACAGAATCATCAGTGTTATCAGAAATGAGCACAGTGACTGTGTTCCAGCTCAGTTAGCAATCTTAACTGTGCAGTGGCTTAAGGCTACAATATACAGGAAGTTTCAATATATCCATCTACTTCTCTCCTTAGATAGAAGTAATAGGTTTAAAGTAGACTAAGGACTTTCAGCATTAAGTACTAAAAAAACGGCTACAGCAACCAGAAATAAATCTGAATGAAACACTGTGGAAATCAGGTACTAAGCACCTCTATCAATTTCTGCTGACAATCTCTATCAAACACGGTATTAAAAAAAAAAAAAAAGCAAGAAGAGAAAAGCTGCTTTACGTATTAAAGGTAAACTGTTGGCAACATTATTGATTGCATGGGGTCTATGTGAGAGTCATTCCTAAATGACCTAAATCTCACATAGACACTGGTAAACTGAGGGTTTACAGAAAGGCTACCGTGGCATGAAGCAGCCACACTCAAAAATGCACAGGCTTTTTTTCTGGGCACTGTAGCATCCCTGCAGCTATTAATGCTTAAAGTCCCTATTGTCAAACGTGCAGTTGCTAGATGTGTGAAGCTAATAACCAAAGTCTCATAGAGACAGGCTTAAAAATGGCTACATAACTAGTAACCCTATGCTGTGTTTACATGGTCACGTAGGAAGACGGGAGAGCAGTTTCAAGGTTCACTGATACTGATGCCAGTGAGATGCTGTCAGGAAGACATTAAAAGGCTTAGAGAAAGGACTGCAAATCTGCCACAACCGGAACCCTTTGGGTAAAACAATTACTTATTTTGAAAGACCCCATGGCACCCATTTGTCAATTCTTGTGTATTCCATCTTACAAGTTTATTCTTTTTGCTCTTTTACAAAGCAAAAGCCCCAACAGTCGCCAGTGTGGTGTCGGTGCTGTTACTGGTAGTGACCAATTAAGAAGTTCCTATTGGAGGAGTCAACCGATATGCAACCATCAGTGGACTCAGGACTGGTGGCTGGCAATGAGATTCCGCAGCTGCTTGACGACGGTATCAATGAGCTTCTGCTTGTCACGCTCATTCTTACGGAACTGTGCGAACATGTTGTTTTTCCGACTAGTGTCCTTCATCCTACAGAGAGTGAGACAGGAAGACAGAAGAGAGAGAGAGAGAGACATAGATTAACACAAAATAGAATAAAGGAAAAGATTATGTTAACAACCTGCATATCTCCGTCAGATCTTGACATGTACAAGAAGTTACATCAGATGACAATCTAGTCTGATATAAAATTAAATACATCAGAACCTTTAAGTGTACTATTCTAATTTCCCAAGGAAAATCTGTGTCAAAGATCAAATCTTTTAAGCATTTCTTTTCCTCCCTTTTAGAAACCTGCCTGAAAAAACACCCAAACCTTTAGGGAGTATCTTTGGAGAAACCCCAAGTCCTTGTTTGAGGTACATGCCTGGGTGGTAAGGACACATCCCAATTAAGGTTTGAGTCCCAATAAAGACCTCAAAGAGAGCAACAGACTGGAGCATCATGGAGAGTGGAAGGAGAAATTGGACCACCAGCACAGGCCAACACAACCCGTTCTGCCTGGTGCTTCCACAAATGGTTCAAAAACCACTTCATGGATCACTGAACTCACAGTGAGGTTCCAGTCAGCCAACCAGAACCAGAATTACAATTTTTGTACCATTCCACATCTCTTTAAATTTAAGACCATTTCATGGTAAATACAGAATGGCAGTTGATTAATACTTGGCTTTACTTACATATTATCAAAGTATATATTATTTTCAATTTCATTCACCATATTCTTTGGTCTCCAACAAACAATTCATAACAGACACAATAGCCATACAAGCAGAGTTATGTTTAGTATCTTAAAGCCTTATCAGGTCTGCTCAAAATGTCCTGATCTCATTCACATATCACTTATCTTTTACCTCACTGTGGGTTATTAGATGAGATGGACATCAACTCAGCTATACAATAGTGTTTCTGTGGTCATGGGATAGGCCAAATAGCTGCCTCTTATCTCTACAACTATAGCTACCATCACCTAGCAAGGGATGTTTGCTTTTGGGATGGTGTGAAAATGTGGATAGCAATCTGTGTTTCCAAATATGGATGATGAGGAAGGAAGCCAGATGTGTATCATAGGTTGTTGAAAGCAGTGTGAAAAAGGACAGGTGAACACAGCATGTGTTGAGTCATCATTTGCATCATCATTAAAACATTCACATACAATCACTGCCACAGAACTCTCAGTTAGCTATAATATCTATATTTTGACAGGTACCACACCATCCTAAAATTAAAAATCACTTTTCACTCTGGTTAATGGTTTCCTACATTGCACACAATGCTGTTTGACTACCTGCCGATAATAGTGCAGTGGGCTGTATCCCTCTTCATTTCTACCTAAAGAGAGAAGCAGCAGCTCTTTAGTTCTTAGTCTGTCCATCTCACTCACCTCTTCATCTGTACAATCTGCTCATATAGATCAAGTTCCTAAGCTCCAAAGCTTAGCTTTTATGTTACGTCAATACCACCATCAACAAAATCAGAGTCATCATCTCGTAGATCAATAACTAGTTGGGGCAAGTCGCTGCCATAACTCTGTTTTGTATAGCTGCATTGATTTCTGTAACTTTCATTCAACATTTGTCATCTCCTGTACTTCTATGTTGGATTTCTCATAAGCTGAATGTCTGAAGCTGGAAAATGGTGAGTGAGAAAAGAAGCTTTTTTTTTGTTTATAGGATGTGACGGAGTCTTCAACTGTCCAGTTTTGCAGCCTCAGCTTTCTGTTCTCAGCTGACAGAAGTGGAACAAGACGTGGTCTTCTGCTGTTGTAGCCCATCCGCCTCAAGGTTTGACGTGTTGTGCATTCTGAGATGCTTTCCTGCTCACCACGATTGTACAGAGTGGATATCTGAGTTACTGTAGCCTTTCTGTCAGCTCAAACCAGTCTGGCCGTTCTCCACTGACCTCTCTCATCGACAAGGCGTTTCTGTCCGCAGAACTGCCGATAACTGGGTGTTTTTTCTTTACTGCACCATTCTGTGTAAACTCTAGAGACTGTTGTGTGTGAAAATCCCAGGAGATCGGCAGCTATAAAAAATACTCAAACCAGTCCATCTGGCACCAACAAACATGCCACAGTCAAAATTACAGAGATAACATTCCCCCCCCCCATTCTGATGTTTGATGTGAACATTACCCGAAGCTTCTGGCCCACATCTGCATGATTTTATGCATTGCACTGCTGCCACATGATTGGTTGTACAGGTATTCCTGATAAAGTGTTCGATGAGTGTATACATTAGTACAGTAGTACTACTAGTATAGTAGAATAGTATATATAAAGTAGTATAATAGTATACAGTATAGTAGTATATAGTAAATAGAAGCGTATAGGAAGCCCAATGAGGGTACAGTAAAGAGTACAGATCGGTCACTTATTAGTCACTTAGTGCTGGCTCTAATAAAGTGTTGTACAGCTCATACTACGTGCAGCTAATCAACCACAGTTTACATTAGTCTCCTTATGCATAAATTTATACACACTCAGGAGCACAAGTAGGATACGAACGTTTTTCCGAAATTACAGGATTTTCATGAATACCAAATCTCTTGTGTAAATGCTCCTATGAACTTTTCACAAATAAGGCTTGATAAATGAGGCCCACTGTTTCTGCCTGGTTAGTGGCCAGCTCGGGGTTTAGTAATACAGATCACTTTCACTGAGCTTTAGGGTCGAGAGGGTATGGCCAGGGTAAGTGCAGCTCAAATGGGATCAAGACTGGTGTGTGTAATGCTGTAACCAGAGAATTTATGATCTTCCCAGAAAAGGAGGGGGTGAAAAAGAGAGACAGGAGAGTAGACATGATCATGAGAAGGTCTAGCAAGAATTTAAAAAAGAGCTAGAGTTACAAAGAAACAAAAAGTTACAAGAAAAATCACACACCAGCAAACAACCTGTTCTACAAACATGCAAAAGCAAATGTTGACTCACCATTGTGCACAATAAACACTACAGGCATAACCGTGCATACACACACATACACAAATATTTTAGAATCAACATTTCTAAATAGCACACCACAATCAGACACACACACTGTGCAGACACACACTGTGCTGTACTCACGCTCGAGAAATCCTGTACATAAGCAAAAGAGCAGCGAGGGATGTGGTGAGAGGGGGAAAGATGTTGTCAAACAGTGTAGATGTCAAAGAAATTAAGAGATTCTCAGAAATAAGAATATGATAAAACATGGAAGATGTGTACCTGTAATTGTTTAGACAAAAAGTATTCAGTGATAGCAACATGGCTCTGTGTGACTTACTTCTCCAGGAGGGCCAGAGCGGTATGTGGGCTGACCCTCAGGTACTTGCAGGTTGGACGTCCATAGTCAGCAAGGTATGTAGACCAATCCCACTGAGTAAAGAGATCCAACAGCTAGAAAAAGAAACAGGAAATGGAAAGTAAGGTAGACTGAGTTAATAAGAGCACATTATGAGCTGTTATTTATTTTTACTCTATTTTGATTTTATGTACTTTTTATTGCTCCCAAAAATGCTCAAGTACGATATCAATAGATAAAAAAATATTTGGTGTGTTTTGGCACTATTACAGTGCAATAAATTATCTCGAATGGAATTGAGAGTTGGGGGGGGGGGGGGGGTGTCTAAAAATTATTAGAGTGCATCAAAGCAGACTAAGTTCAGTCCGACTCCATCAGTCCCCCCTTACTGAAGCAAGCAGTTCAGTTTTCCCAGTATTACATAAGTGAGCAGGGCCTCTTAAATGAGATTACAGAGGAGGCACAAGGGAGACAAACATGACAAAGCAGGGGATTAGTGAAGAATGGAGACAGGTTAAAGAGAGAAAAGCCATTTACACTTTTTCACCTTGTGAGTGGAGATGTTTTGGTCGGCCTGTGACCCAGGTCTGACCCGATAATGACCCACAATTGCCCTGAAATCTATGGTCCATTACAAACCCAGTGACATTCAGCACACTGCCAATACCAACAACCCAGCTCACTCCACACACACCCCGACACTGATCAGATGTACATACATGCAGACAATTAAAGACATATTTATTCCTCCACAGATGGAAAAAGGTCCATGTACTGAACTGAAAACAGTCTTGTTTACATGTCTGTGACAGGCAGAGATAAATCACCAAAAATCTGTCTGATCGAGTACACAACATAAAAAAGGCAATCTCCAAAACATCTCCGTCTGTTTCCTTACTCTCACGGCATCAGCTCAATCACACAGACACAAACACACACATACACCAGCATGTCCTAGTCTGGTGGCAGATAAGCACCTGAGTGTGATAAGTCAGATTTACATGCACGTCTATCAGATTTCTTTCTTTTTTTGGCTCCTCCTTCATACATGTGTGGCACATCTACCAGAAAAGAATATTCACATTTTAGAAAATAAGATTGAGGGGTAGAAGGAAAGATGGAGGGAGGTGGTGGGTGGGGGGGGGGGGGGGGGTTAGGCTTTGCTGTCATCCATAACCCTGCATATACACAAACACAAATGTGTGCATTCCATACAGCGCTGACTAGTTCATCACACACGTTCATGACCTGGGTTTCACCTCTCCGCTGAGCCCCCTCCCTCCGCCTTCACCTCCTTATGAACTTCCATTCGGTATCTCTACACGTTTTTCTCTCTCTCACCTCTGTGTGACCCTGTGGCAGTGTTATCAGCCCCACTTTCCTCGCTCGCTGAACAAACAGTGAGCTGGGCTGGGGGAGGGGGTGTGGGGTGGGGGTGTGTGTGGATGGGACAGGCACTGGATTATCACTTCCTCTCATTCTTCCCAAAGAAAGAATGATGGAGAGAAAAAAAAAAAAAAAAAAAGACAAAATAAAACATGACGCGGCACACCAAAGTGTTGACCTTGTTTCCCTCGTGCCCTCATTCTCACCCCAAACTCATATACACTCTCTCTCTCTCTCACTGTGAACTGGGCATTTGGATAAGGGCTCTTAATGGTTATTCTGACTGCTGTATTTATTTGTTTGGAACGCTAGGGGAATTACCAATCTTGTTAATAGTCCAGAGGGGCTGGTGAACTGACCCTCTGTTTTTATTCTCCCAGATTTGTTGCTCTTTGGACAGTACTTTGAAAACACAAGATTTGATTTTCAGCACAACGCATGTTATAAATCACAGAAGACATTTTGGAATGAACAGAAGATGTTGCATAATAAGTAGATATGCACTAGTAACTATATCCCTCATACATGGGGTCATGAATGATCAACAAATTGTATTGGATTATGCAGCATTTAGTCATTTGTGGTAAAGGTAAGTTAAGATACTTCTGTCATACTTTCTTATTTGGAGCAATATTGCTCCATCTTACAACTAAACACACTTACACATTCTTGTTCTCAACTTCTCCTCTGATCATCCATCCATCCAACCATCCATCTCTCTGTCCTCCCTAGAATCACACTTTTGTTCCATTAATTCTGCTGTTATCTCTGCCTTCAACTCCAGCTCTTTGTCTCTCACCTCTGGCTGGCCTCTGGCTTTCAGCATTGTTTGGTGCATTCTCTGGCAGCAGGCCAGCAGCCTAAGGGCTTTCACAGGCCAAGTTCAGCTGAACCTAAACCTGAACAATACTAATAAATGCCATAGAATAGAATGATTGGCCCATACAAGCAAACAATAACAAACCCTTTCCACCATAATCTCTAAAACAACTTTAGGAACCCTCTTTGAGGAAGAGTTCAAGAAAAATAATTGCTTTGAGAATAATCAAATGGGTGTTATAAGGCCATTTTGTGCCGGTAATGCTAAACATCACACTAAACAAAGCTCATACAATCAACTTAACATGTCTTTTAAATCATTTGGATGAATCATGAGTAGTGGGATCTGAATGTGGTGATTTGGTTCTTAGTGCTAGTGCAAAACTATAAGTCGGAACAATAAGCAAATCCAGATACTTAGTACAGAATACCTCTACTATGAAGTACAAATACTTCCAGTTAAAAAGAGCCAACACTCTTAAGAGACTGAAACAAGAAAAACACAACAGCAGTAAGGGGGAGAGACTGGAAAGAAAATACAAAGGCATAAGCATGCTATCAGCATGCACGGGGAAATTTTTATTGATATATCTTCTTCAGCATGTTGTTTTAGACCTGCCAACATTTTAACCACATTTTAACATCCGAGTATGCTGTGTTATCACTCAGAAATATGCAGAATAAAAGAGTAGCAGATAACACCCCTGGAAGCCACACCCCCTTTTCTCATCTCACAATGTCTTGAGTCATTAATGTGAAATAAAACCCACCAATGTATCTTTGACTTTGCTAACATTAGACATGTATTTAGTTAACATCAGTTGACTAAATTTGTTAGGGAGGAAATTTTTCAGCTAAAAACAGTCAAAAACTGCACTTTTCAACAAAAACAGAAAAGAATCAAATCTAACACTTTACAAATAATTTGAAAAGTAATGATCATTAGAAAGTGATTTAAAACACTGTGTGCTCTCCTGTGCCTGTCGGCATAGACATGCACTCAAACATGTCGAAAGTATAAAGTTTGCTTATGTACAGGGATTTACAGAAACCGCCAGGCATTTGAGGGATAAGTTTTAGCTAAGATGTAGACACTACAAAAGTTTACATGCACACTTTCTTATTGGTTGTTGTACATAACATTGTTCCTAGAGTAGAGTAGAAAGTAAGAAAGTGTGCATATAAACTTTTGTAGTGTCTACATCTTAACTAAAAAAGACAAGCAGCAGCTTTTCCTTCCCTCAATTGCTTAGTGTTTACTGTAAAACCGTGTATATATACAGTTATTATTCAATCAGGTTTATTGTCAAAAGGTACAGATTTTTTGCTGTTTGCAATGAACAAATCAAACAAAAGCAATTGAAATAGTTCAACACAACGCATGCTTCAAGTGGTTTCCCCAAATTCAACTGAAAATGCAACTTATAATGACTCCTCCAGTCTCAAAATTATTCAACCCCCTGAATAGAATCCCTCCCAACAGCACAAATATGCAAAACAGGTGTTGTCTCAAGCACACTTGGTGCAACTAATCAAGGGCTTCATTAATTGCACCAGGTGTGCTTGAGCTGGAACACATGAAATACCTGAACTGGCTAGGGGGAGAAAATACATTAAATACCTGGACGGGGCACAAAAAGGAAGCTATCAACGACTGCAACCAGATTTCTGAGAAGGCAGGTTGTGAAAAACCCTCGAGTGACTGCAAAAGACCTGCAGCAAGACTTGGTGGCAACAGGCACTGAGGTTTCAGTGAGCACAGTATGGCGCGTACTAAACGCAGAAAGTTTCCATGCCAGATCTCCAAGACGCTCACCACTACTGACCCAAAAGCACAAGAAAAATCGGCTCAAAATCATATAAATAAGCCACAGAAGTTTTGGGATTCTGTTCTGTGGAGCGAGGAAACAAAACTGGAACTTTTCGGCACGATGGATCAGCGGTATGTCTGGAGAAAGAAGAATGAAGAAAGAACACTCTGTCCACAGTCAAGCATGGTGGTGGCTCGGTGATGCTCTGGGGCTGCTTTGCATCCTCTGGCACTGGAAACCTGCAGCGTGTGGAAGGCAAGATGGATTCATTGAAGTATCAGGAAATCCTTGGAGAAAACGTCATGCCGTCTGTGAGCAAGCTGAAGCTTGGGCGTCATTGGACCTTCCAACAGGACAATGATCCCAAGCATACCTCAAATTCCACCAAGGCTTGGTTGCAGAAGAAGTCCAGGTTCTACAGTGGCCATCACAGTCACCTGACTTGAACCCTATAGAAAATTTCTGGTGGGATTTGAAGAAGGTGGTTGCAGCACGCAAACCCAAGAGTATTACTGAACTGGAGGCCATTGCTCATGTGGAATGGGCTAATATTCCTCAGGAACGCTGCCAGAAGCTGGTGTCTGGCTATGCATCTTGTTTGCAGCATGTCATAACAGCAAAAGGGTCTCTACTAAGTACTAAAGATGCTTGCCATGAAGGGGTTGAATAATTTTGAAACTGGAGAAGTCATTATAAGTTGCATTTTCAGTTGAATTTGGGGAAACCACTTGAAGTATTCATTGTGTTGAACTATTCCAATTGCTTTTGTTTGATTTGCTCATTGCAAACAGCTGAAAGTCTGTAAATTTTGACAACAAACCTGATTTGCAATGGGGGTTGAATAACTTTGATTGCAACTGTGCATTCACTTCAGTTTTTAACTTTGACTAGTGATTTGTTAAACAACTATATAGAAAATGTACCATGTGACTTCACGTTTTTCCCGTTTCAGGATGGGCATTGATTGGGTTTCAAAGTGCAAGTTTTTGAAAACGATACCGTTGTTGTCTCTGTGTAAACATACAAAAACGCGAATTTGTGAAAACGATGACATCATGCACACACATATTACGTGTTGTCTATAGGCACGTGCGCGAGTACTTCAAAACGTCCACGTCAAAAGCCTCTGTCATTACCCTCAGTGAAGAACTTCGTCCTTACATCCAGGGCGAACAGTCCAAAATCAGATCACCAGTTGGAGTCCTTAAGAAGTTGGTGTTTTATTACTTAAGTGATGAGGGGAGACTTTGAAAAACCGCCAATGCCTTCAGATTGTCACGGACGACTGTGTCTGTTATTGTCAGGCCATCTCTGACCACCTGGGTCCGAAATACATCAAGCTGCCCTTCACTATGCCCGAGGCACACGAGCTAGTGTCCGGATTTGAACGTGCTCATGGTACGCCTCAGTGTTTAGGAGCCGTAGAGGTGATTATTCTTTTCTGTTATTTAATTATTCTGTCAAATAATTTGTTCTGTAAAAATATAATTCTGAAATGCGACATTGTATTGTTATTATATAATAACAATATATTATATAATATAATAAATTGTATTGTTTTTCAAATTATCTGTTTTGTTTTCCAATTAAAAAAAAAAACACACTCACAGCCACTGGTTTTGAGTAATGGTAAGACATACATTCAAATGACTGCAACCACTTAACGTTTTAAATGTTTTACTTATTAATTTTTTTCACTGCTTTTCAGTACAAGTATCTATAATAAACTTAAGGGTCACTGTGCACCCTGTAATACTGGAGTTAACAAGCACTAGTTTTTAAACAAAAAATGGCGACATATTGCATTTTATCTGCAATAACACTCCTGAAAAAAAAAAAAAAAAAAAACATTCAGTCTAGCGTCAAAGTGCACCCTCCAATAGCAATTACTATGTAAAAAACAAAACAAATGGCGACATATTGCCACTTTTATACGTTTATCTGCCCCAACAACAGAACTACAATCAACTATAAAACACAGTGAACCGTCTACCATAGCGGAGTCAACTATAGCTGGTTTCAAATACAGTAAACATCTGAATGAGAAGATATTTGCCCGCACAACTCGTAGAACATGAATACAACTCTTCCGTGGCCACTCCGCCGTCCAGAGTCCACCGCCTGTCTACATTTCCTCCGGATGGCTTTCAGCTTAGATGTTATGTGAGCTTTGGAAATCGACTCTTTCTTGTGCGGAAATCCTTCTGTCACAAAAATGCACAGGGGCGTAGTATTTCTTTACAAAGTGACATCTCCAACTACCAGCCTGGCATGCATAACACAGATCTGCGTGAACGGGGATCGTTTTGACAACGTTGTCGCCTGTACGCGAAACTTTTGAAAAAGGAAAAACGTTTCCGTTTTTAGTACAGCGTTGTCGTGTAAACGCACCCTTAGGTATCATGTTTCTAAATCAAAGCCTTCAAAAATAGCTTGAGCACATTCCCTCACTAGGAGAAAAAAGTATCTATGACTGTGTCCTGGTATGCATCTCTTATTTATGTGATTTATCTGAGGCTAAAAAGATATGTTTTGAAACGTGATTCAGACTGCAAGTAGTCTATGGAATAAATGGTGTCCATTTTTTGCTTTGTCAGCTTAAGGAATGAAAGTCAGTGACTGACACCAGATGAGTCGATCTCATCACCCTTTCCGTCAACAAGGTCATCTCAATCTCAAGCCTCTTTCCTGCTGCCTAAATAACGTTGACGTCTTATCTGAACACTGACCTGGATGGACCGTTTCGGCTTCTGCTTTGTGGTTAACCAAAGAAAAAAAGTCTATGCTAAGTGGAAGCACTCAGCATGCCTATGTGTGTGTGGGCTTTGCCAGCAGAGGGAGAAGGAATGAGAAAAAAAGGGAAAGGTGGGAGGACAAAAGAAAAAATACAGAAGCATCACTCAACATAAAGGCTGAGTAAGATAGAGATAAGAAACATTATCAGGGTTTGAATCAGAGGGAAAGTGGCTCCCAATGTTGCTGGCCATATTTCAGTTTGAATAGCAGCACTCCAAAATGGTCAAAGGTTATCTTATGAGGTTATCAAGACTGACAGAGTTTAAGCTCCTGTCTTCTGGTGGTATGTTCAAAGCACTCACAAACACAGTAAGGTGGAGAACGAGCTCTGCTGCAGTCTAAGTGCTGAGGAGTGGTAGTGCTGTCAGTCAACAGATATTATCCATTGTTAGAAATGTATTTTCCCCGGTTTGCCAGGTTGACATGAGATAAAGACTTGAAGGAGTCAATGTAGGGAGACAGAACATCTGGCTCGAAAAAGGAAGAGAGAGAATGTTGAGAGAAAGCACAACAAAAAGACCCTGGTGAATATGAAGAGCTGAGAGACAGTAGACTGGACATTCTAAAAGACCAAAAGAAATTGAGCAAAGTAAGAAGAAGAATAGAATTAGACTAAAGAGCATTAACTTTGTAGAATTTCTTGAGTGTATCCAGGTCACCCACTAGTCACTTCGGAACAACAGACAGACGAATTACAAACAGAGATGAAGAGAAAAACAAAAATGGAAAATTCAAAATGGGACGTTTCACAAATAACTTTTAGGGCAACTGCAATGATTTAAGGACAGTAGAAGATCTGACCCATATTATATTACATTATAGAATTATACAACGGTTCGTTTCAGCCCACTAAACTTATTTGGACGAGCAGCGTTCCAAGAGTGCTTATATTTAGTATAAACGCACTGGGATGTTTCACTGTATGTAATACTTTGCTTGCCTGTGTTCGCCATATAAAATTTAAATTTCAAGCTCTTCAGATGAAGAAGATTCTTCTGAATCCATTTCCGCTCACAGAGCAAAAATAAGCAAATTATTTGGCCATACTGTGTCCGAAATGTATTAATGTAATATTAATTTCTTATTTATAAAGCTGTTGTATGCAATCTGGTAGGTTTTTCTGAATGTGATCACTGCATGGTGCCTCTGCACTGAACCCCAACTTGGGTCACACTACTGTGTTATCAGCCCTCACAGCCAGCAGGCTACATCAGGATCGAGTGAAAACAGAATTCGTCCTGGGGCCACTCTGTCTGAGAAGCTATAGACTCAGTCTGGGGAAGGAGCGGCCCCAAACTCACCTTCCTGTGCTCTCCAGAGAAGCAAAAGTTATCAGTGGGGCAATGGTGTGGTGAAACGGTCACGCAGACCACAAAAGCACATATACACTGGGAAAGAATAAAGCCCTTGGGATACACATAAGACTAAGTAACAGATACAGGTTAATGAATAAATAAAAACTCCATGAACACCATCATAAGGGTGTTATCTAAAGGTTTGCTCCAAAATGCAAAGACAACAGGGACAAAGAAGCATTCTGCATAAGCCTTTCTTCCAGCCATTTTTAATTCCCTGGGGCATTATTAAAGAAGAAATTCAGCATAAACCTAGCGTTGAATATATCAGCCATGTTTATATAGAATTTTGTAGCACACTCTTACTTAGCTTCAGCATTTTGTCCAGACTTTGTACTGTTGTCACATTTACTAGTGTTTGGTCACTACAATATGCATTTCTTGGACTCGGATACAAATAGTAATTGTACACTATCGCTATTTTTACGCAACTTGATTTGAGAAGACTTTTTAATCAAGTGCTTTCCTGCTACTACTTTTGTGACCTCCATGTTGCTACAAATAGCACCGATTTTAACATTCGCTTCCCTCATCTACAAACACTCTTGGGTGCGTCGGGTATGTCGCACTAGTCTTGTTCAGACCAAACCAAACAAATTTGTTTTATATAAATTTAGAAGTCTCTATAATCTCTTAGTCCTCACCCACCCATATCATGGTGCTTGTTGGCATGCACTGCCTTCCCATTTCACCCACATGAAATTATTCCTTTATCACTCACAAAGCACTCCTACACACACACACACACCAATCTGCCCTTCAACATCCATTCATACCCACTCTCGGGTCTTCTAACACTGGGCTGCTCGGCATCGGCATCCCTCATACATCCATGAGTGGCAGCTTGCTCAACGCAAAAGCATAAAAACTTTGGAACTCACTAGTTCAACACAATCTTGCCACAACTACTACATGTGCTAAGCACACAGATCAACACACACCATTTCACACAACATTAACTCTTATCCCAATCTAGCCCAGCATTTGTTTCATCCATTTATCATGTTAATTCCAGATAGCATAAATTATGTATTTTTGTCTGAATGTTTTGTCTGTATAATTTATATGTCTATTGTTTCTTTTTTTAAACTATTATAAAGTGCCCGTGGCTGGGAAAGACTTATTATTACTAAAAAAACCAATATAACAGGTGATGTAAATCACATACTGTATAATGTATAATGGTTTTCAGGGTCACAGGGGTGTCCTTCTGTGTGATTTTGTTTTGACACTTGTTTAGTAGAGTTGCAGAGAGTAATTCAAAGATGTTTGACAGCAGGAGTATGAATTAGCCTGAGGAAGACATGGCCTCCCTCTCACCTTCCTGTCTATTCAGACAAGGCAGAGTTATCACAGGAGCAAAATATGACTCCCCTTCGCGTACATGTGCGCTACAGAGTAGAGCATAAATAGTGCTGCATAGTGCTCAAGTTTCTGCTGCTTCTGTTGAGAACAGCCACTACTTCTTGGCTTGGCATGCACGAGGCAGGAAAGCAAGAAACAAAACAAAATAAAAATTCATCATCATGTCATATTAATGAACTCAAAACTTGAGGGCGCTGTAAGAGCATGTAAGGGGGAAAGAAAGCGGGGCTTCCAGGTGGTGTCAGTTTATATCAGCGAGTTCAAAACACCTGCGTAAATCATTCTAGATGCATATGTCGATTAGCTTATTTTACTGCGGGGAAACTGCTGTTCTGACTAATTTTTGAGTGATACCTCATATTGGCATACTAGTTAGAGAGCTACCAAGCAAAATGCGTAATGGCTGGTAGGTCTGGTAATATAATATAACTGTAGTAAACATCACCGGATATCATGGTAGTGCAATATCATTTTGAATTGAACTATTGAATTGTTATAAGTCTAATGCAGAGATATCCAGTTCAACCACACATGAAGAAAGTGCAATGACATGGGACTTCTCTCCATCTGCATCAACATGGTGAGAGGAAGTAAAGAAAGACATGCATCAATAATCGCAGCAACTGGTCAGCTGACATGTAGCGTTTTTTTCTATCTGCATGTACCAACTGGGCCATTCAGAACCACCCGACCTGTGAAGCATGAGGAAAACTGCATTGCTCCTGTTTTTTTTTAGGCATGTTTTGAGTTGCTGGCAATTAATAAGTGTTTGACAATGCAGAGTATGAATTAACTTGGGGAAGACGTGGCCTCCTTCTCACCTTCCTGTCCACTCAGACAAGGCAGAGTTATCACCAGGGCAAGAGTGCGCTGGAACGGTCAGAGCTGTATGCTGATCACAAACATCTAAACTGAGAGTGAAGCAAAAAGTAAAGACAATAGATAGGAAGGTCTCTTGGTCAGGCATCATGGGAGAAAATGCTAGGGAGACACGTGGGGTGCTCCTCAACACAAGTCTTCTAATGCACGTCTTTATGAAGGCACAGAAGTTCATATTTCATTAATGTGACAAGATCTGAGAAGACCAAAGCGGTTTTGCAATGTTGTGAAAATCCTGACAGTAAGAAGTAAAAAGCACAGTTTATTTCTGTGAATAAGAAAGAAAATCTTGTGTTGATGACTCCAGAAACCAAAATTTATCAAAAAGGTCTGCACTGACATTTATTTTCTTTAAAAATTGCATTCTTTAAAGACTTACTGGAATGGGATTAAAGGAACTTGGCAAACTGCTTTTACAACAGAGGCTAAACAGTGAAGATTGTGTGCATGCACAGGAGCAAATATCAAGTTATTTTTTTAGATTAGACTGCTTTGAAAACACTTTGATAGAGCTATAATCAGGTAAGTTGAACCTTTTTCCTTTTTGTGTGACTGTACAACACTTGCGATGAGGGTCAGAGAAAGGCTACTATCCAAAGTCCACTTACTCACAGTCACCACAACATGAAAATAAACAGATAAACAGATTCCTGAAAAAATAATACGAGTGAGTGAGAGTTGGCCATTTTAGACAATAAAGTCATGTCAGTGCTTGTTCTTCCACTGGAATTCACCCTATTTAAAGATCTGAGTGGCAATGACACTGGCATTAGTGATTGACCTACCACACATAAGGCTTTCCAGTAAGAGGCAATGAGGGTTGAAATTGAGGTCATAAGGAAACAAAAACTATTTTTCCATCAACTGTCAGACAGAGAGAATATTTTCAAAAGGAGACAAGGAAATAAATGGCAAAAAGAAAAAAAGGCAAGGAAATGACGAAGAGGAAAAGATCTTTTTTTTTTTTTTTAAAGGAAGAAAGCCTGGATGTCTTGAGATGGTTCATGGTCAGTACAAAATAAATGTTTGGAAGAAGACAAACTGGAGCAGACAGAGAGTAATATGAGGAGGTAAGAAAATGGAAAAAATATATCCATTTCTGTCCCCCAGTAACCCATGCTGTTCTGTAAGGACACAGCTCCACGTGCTGAGCTACGCTGACGGTGAGCTGGAGTGTTAAAGATAGAAGAGCTCAGACTCTAGATCCTGAGAGACTCCCTTGCTGGACAGCAGCCAGGGTTACTTGAGGGTCAGCACTCGGTCTTCTTGTAGGTGCTCTACGTGTGTATGTATTACACACAAAGCTTTACAGCTTTAACACACAAAGCTTTACAGCTTTAACACACAACTCTCTCCCAACACTGCCAATTTTCACAGAAAGAAGGAGAGAAATAGAGGGAAAGAACGAGAAAAAGGGAGACAGACAGATAGCACGTCAGGCTTATCGTCCATTGGCTCCAGGGAAACACAAGCAGGGTCGGCCGGAGGCCACTTGACTGGCCCTCCCCTTCTCCCTCACATATTCTCTCTCCGTCTTCACTCCAAGACGGAAAGACAGGAAGAAGGCTGGAGAAAGTGATTACACCTGGACTGGTTCTGGCGGTTAAGTACAGGAAGGTCAGCCAGCGTGCACTGGGGGCAGGATGAGTTCACAGCCCCACACTTCACACACTTGTCTTTCTCTTTTGCTGCCTCCTCCCTCTTTTGCCCTCCATCCTTTTCCTTTCTCTTCTACTGTCTTCTCAGTGCTGTTCCCCTGAGTGAAAACTACCATTTCAGTAATTAATTCTTATAATTTCAGTTGCACATATCTTTACATTTGCATCGTCTACTTAGTGACGTCACTATTAAATAGTGCTCATTGTTCACTAATGAACACTGAACGCTTGATATGAAGGTTCATCCTGTAATTTTGACTAAAATTAATTCAGTTATTAACTATCTATACTCCAAATACATATCCACCCCAGACATTGTAGGCACCTAAGTATTTGAACCACACATCCATGACAAACATCTGATGTCACTCTCAGCTGGTATCTGTCTATAGCCCATTCTTAATCTGATGATAGAAAAAAAAAAAAAAAAACACAAATAAAAAAAAAAAAGGAATGATTTGAGGAGTATGGTTGTGGGGTTGGTAAGCTACAAGTCCCTCGGCCTTTATACTGTTGTGGCTTGTTATTCAAACTCGTCAAGGTGCTTGATGGCCACAAAGAGTTAAGAACTCTGCAACTCCAAAATACCAAAACCACCAACCCCAAAACTCTAGAACTCAAATAAGTAACTGGTTGTTACCATACAAGTATTTAAAGTCAAAACCAGCTGAGATTCAAATAATGAAAGAGAGGGGTTAAATACTACACTACTTTGCTAAGGAAAGATAATGGTCTGTCAAATGACACGGTTCATCTAGGAAAGATTATATCTGCAAAACCTATCATCAATATGTATTGCAGCGACAGCATCACAATGCTAGCACGCATGGTCCAACTTGAATTATGAGCTCCAGTGTGTGTCTTCGTGGAAACACTACCCCGGGCCTGGGATCACAACCAATCATCCTGTCAACTTCGTACAAAAGCACAACATCCCCAACTATCCGCTCCTGATATGTGGCTGTTTTGAAAGAGATGTTCTGCTGAAAGAGACATTTTGGAGGGATTCATTGCCCTGGTGTGTCATGATGTCTTCACTGCATGGTAGAGAGAGAGAGAGAAAAAGGACACTGTTTAGTACTCTAGAGTGAGCCAAACTAAAAAGAATCAGTTGAGACTTCAGCATCCATCTTCACCACAAGAACACACACAGTGTGTCATACTCATGGGGGTGAAGAGTACTCTGATGCAAAGAGAGATGTCAACCCCCTGCATGGTAGAATCTTTGCTCCCTCAGCGACTCCATACAAGCAGGGCAGCTCATCAGTCTGACCCCTGGAGACCTGTGACAGGACCTTAAACAGGCCTTTCACTGCCACACACTGGCAGGCCATTGAAAAAGAGCAGGGGCGACAGAGTTAAGCATGACACACTCTGGCCACTGAGAGGAAGCAAGACAGAACAATTACACTGTGACACCTGTCAGTGGCTTGTTTAGCTGTCTATGGAGAGATGGCAAGAGGACTGGAATTGCCCCCACTTCCTTTTCTTACTCTACTTATCCCTTCTACTTTCAGCTCTAATTCCTTTAACACATCCCAACTTGATTTTTCTGTGTTTGGCAGTGAAAGAACGAGAAAACCTGAACTGCTCCATAAACTCTGGAGCTCCACATAGATCTAGTTTCTGATAGTTATCTTTACACTTTGTGAATGTTTCTTGAAGGCACCACACAGACCTGATGTACAGAAGGTGCAGGTCTAGAGTATAATGAGAATAGCACAGGCCAGATGGTTTCATCCTCCATTATTCCTCAACTACACTCCTCCACTTTCCTCCGGTCTGTCTGACCCCAGCTACTGAACCCTATAAGTTCTGGGTTCAACAAAAGCTGTGCTTGACCTACATGTGACTGTATTCCATTAGAAACACAAACACATGCTCAGCCCAAGGTTCAGTCCATCCCGCTGATGTCACTGCCAGAGAGGTAGTCATCCTACCCCTCTCACTTACTCTGTTTATCTTTTCCCAATTCCTTCTTCTTCTACCCAGTTCCTCAAGTTCAGGCAGACTTGTGCTGCTATAGGCAGGGAAAAAATCTTTTCATGTTGCTTATTTACTGAGCACAGAGACTCAACAGAAGATCACATTGCAGTTACATGGCAGGTGTACAGTGTGTCATCACTGTAATATATGATGGTACAAATTAGTTAGTGGAGGTTTCGGTGGAGGTTTCTGTGAAGCCTGAACACAACGTGACCAATATAATTTTCACAAGCAAAACAAGAATCGGATATTCCAACTCAGATGCACAACATACTAACAGCTAACGTCAGGTAAGTACTGATGAATAAGAAGTGAAAAAGTGTGGGTGGTAGAGAAGGTTAGGTAAGAAAACAGACATGCACAGAGCAATACTTGGTCCAAGCAGACTGGCACTGCACTTGCTCTACTGGGAAATGTTTAACACCAACTTGGGAAACTCCCACATTGCAGAAACGCAGAACACTGTGCTTATAAATGTAGTTGTAAGAATTCCCAGAACTCAGACTTTGATGCTTTCATTTTCTTTTAATAAAGTTCAATTCTGGTCAAACACTTTTTTAAACCAAGAATTATGGAGAGAGAGCGAGAGAGGGAACAAAACCGCAGTATGGAGAGGTAAATTTTCGTAATTTCAAGTTACAATGCAAAATATACTACTGACAATGGGAGAATGCAACAAGCAGAATTCAGATATCCTGGCAATATGTCCCATTCCATGCTATTCAGAAGCAACATTTGCCCCGACTAGCCATAAGCCATGATAAATATTAGCAGTCAACACATTCTATTATGCTGTCTCTGCAGTTACTTAGCTTCCATAAGGCTCTACAGGTGTTTATATCCCAGTCCCACCCGAAGGAATTCTAACCAATCCCGCCCACATCAGCAATAAGTGAACCTGCCTGCAACAGTTTGAGTAAATCAGCACGTACTGAAGGATGAATGAACATGGTCAATGTGTCGCACAGCACTGCACAAGCACACAGTATGCTCCCATGTGCCATTTCTTTGTCCCATAAGCTTCAATTCTGACCACTTGCTCCCCTGCATAAAAGTAAAAATTGCCCACTCCTGACACTTTTATGCTAGGTCATGCAGGATCCCAGTCCTGATGCATAACTCTAATCTGTGTGCAGGAGTGTGGAGAACAGACCAATGTAGGTCATTTTCCCCCATTTTTCACCCCTTCTGATGCACTGAACAAAATTGGTGGTCATTTATGGTTTCAGTAAAGCTTCCAAGTCAGTGGCACAACATTAAAGATTCAAAAATTTTAACAGCAGATCTGCCTTGTTTACTGAGGGGGGGCGGGGGGAACATTCTTCAGATTCCCTTACATTCCTTGGCTGAAATTTGGAACCAGAAATCTGAAGAGAGAGTCAAAATCTCCAAGCTGCTTGGTGTGCACATCATGGATAAGTTCACCTGGATCCTTAACACCTTAGCCAAGAAAGGCCAACAGTATAAGTCAATTCTTGTAAAGGATGAGGAGAGCAAACTTCCCACATTCCATCCTAACCACTTTCTCGAAGGGGACAATAGAGAGTGTCCTCATCAGCCGTCACACTGTCTGGTTTGGGAACTATACCGTCTCAGACAGCAAGACACTAGAGTAGATTGTGAGAACAGCTGAGAAGATCATCAGGGTTTTGTATGAATCGTCAGTACCTCTTACCGAAAGCACTGCATTGTCAAGGCCACCCAGCTTGGTCACCCATCTCATGGATTCTTCACCCTCCTGTCATCTGGCTGAAGGTATCAGAGCATCTGTGCCACCATTAACAAACTCTCCAATAACTTCTTCCCTGAGGCAGACAGACTATACACTGTGGCCCCCCAATTCCCACCTGGACTAATCAAAACACATTCCAACATGCACTATCATAAGACCATTACTACACACATCCACTTTAAACATTAAAGCATATCGCATGGACAGTATTATGCTGCTATGGTACACTTATGCTCCCATTTTGCTGCTACTGGGACAGTTTTCCTAGTGTATCACTGCTATCTAGAAATGGTTCTCCCATTAAATTGCTGGATAGTGCACAGTGTAAACAACATTTTGTTGCATTGGATTTTATTCATATGCTGCTGTGACTGTAACTGCACAGCTATGTTCTGCACTTTCTTAAATATGCCATATAATTCATCCAAATATGGTCCTGTCTAGTTAGCATGCACTATCCTTTGTATTTGTTATTCTCTTAACCAGGGGACTAACTTTTGCACCTCCCATCCCTCAACCTGTCCCTGACTCACGCTGCATTGGTAAACTCAAGTATTTAATCCTTTCAGTGTCAAAATGTTATACAAAGTCTCTTTTTGTTTTGTTTTGCACAAAACTTTGACCAAAAAAAAGGTACAAATCTCCAACAAGATGTCGCTGAAAAACCATCAAAACCAGGTCAGGAAACGAACACATTACTCTGAAAATGTGGCTTGTCTGACATTACTGACTGATCATAGCTAAATCATAGCTGAGGTTCAATAATAACTGCAGTGTAAAAGAGAACAGATAGAAAGGTGATTAATGTCCACAGACAAATAGTTTCCGGAATTGTAACAATGTTTTTAAAAAATGCTTGGAAGTCATGAAAGACACTGAGAATAAAGTGAAAAAAGTACTGACTGTTTAGTTACAAATGACCGTGCTAACAAAGTGCATATAAGTAATATAAATAATCTGGTTGAAGTCACAAGTTAACCACAACTGACAGCAGTAATGGCACTACAATAAGGTGCAAATACTGGTTTCTTGTAAGACCTGAGAAATCCTGTGCAGAACCAGTAAGAACAGAAAAGCATTTTCCATTGGATATTTTAAACACATTCCAAGGATTCAAGGATAATGCCTGCGGACAGGCCACAAAAATGCACAGCAGCCTCCTGGCTCCGAAACTTAGGGTAAGAGGAACCAAATTTCCAACCCCCCATCTCCCTGTAAAACTGGCACATGAGGTGAGGGGGAGAAGATCCTAAGGTACACTCAAATCTAGCCTCTTTGGTTTGGCCATTGTCCCTCCCTCTAGCCTATACTAGAGAATTGCTTGCCAAAGATATTAGTCTGACCAGGATATACCTGCCAAAGCACAGTGAACCAATATACAGCTTTACTGAGGGCCTCCAGCTGCAGCAAATGTATATCAAAAGGTCCAAACAGTTCATTGGCTCTAAACAGATCTAGCCAAAAGATCTCACATTATACAGCCATTTTAACCAAGGCAAAACCATTTTATTATAAGTCACCCAAAACAAAGGTTTGCTTCTGACAGTATACTTTTAAAAGTCTTCATGAACTCTCATATCACCAAAAGCCCCTGCTGAATCTACACTCTACTGTAAGTCTCGGGAGGAATTTTGGGCAGGCAGAAGATTGAGGGCAAAGTTATGATTGGCTTTGACCAAGGGTGTGTACAATGCCTGGGGGTAGGGGTGGTGATGTGTGCTGCCATGCCACAGAGTCCAGCAGGCCTCCCACACACCAAGGCCGGCCAAGGGTTCCCACCACCACAAGACTCTCTGCCGCTAAATATAGCTGCACAGCACTGAGCTGCAGCCAGCAGCACTGTTTACACTGCCCACTTCTGCTTTCTCACTCTGTCTGTCGGAAAAGACTGAGTCTCTTTATAGCAGTCACAGCTGTTTATTTCTACATCACTTCTGCAGACAAAATGAAGCAGTCCAGGAATGCTAGGAAGGCTATGAGACAACTGAGGGAAACGACCATGCTCTCCTATTCTGGGATGTTTTGTCCTTACAATGTGAAGTCCCATTCAGAATGTAGATCAATGCAAAAATATATATAAGATTGACGCTTTGAAGTGCATTTCTCATCTTTGTTTTACCTACTTTCTAGGTATAAAAAGTCTGGATGCTTCACTCTCTTTTCATATTTGTTTCTCCTCAGATTGAAGTATAAAGCAATGCTCAAGATTCTCACCAAACCCCTCCCAGAGCTTCCGGACCTTTCTGTTGTCTGTCTCCAGAAAGATTGACCCACAGCCCCATCCCAGGACCCGAGAGTCTGGTACACAAACGGGCCCTTCAGGTTGATTTATCGGGCGTATTCATTGCCAGCCACACTGGGGAATGCCTGGGTCAACGCACTGGTTCTGACACCCCTGATCTCTACAACAGCTACAAAAAAGGGAGGGGGAATGGGTGGAACCAAAGGGGGTGTATAACCTAACTCCACCTCACTTTGAAATTATTGTGAGAACACTGATAACCAGTGGCCCATCCAGACAGCTGACTCATTACAGGTGACAAAAATTCACCCGTGTGTTTATATAAATAAAGTAATTTCACCTTCCGTTCTTTTCCTCGGTATACAATTTTGTCCCACTTAGAAAAAAAAAACAAAGCAAAACCGCACACGCTCGTTCATGGTGAAGTCATGGTTTTAGGAGAAAAAACTAAATGGGAAACAAGTGGCACTGCATCATGATGGCAGGCGGGACAAAACGGGATTGTTTTAGTGGAAGAAAGAGCTATCTGTCACTGTCCGTCAGCTCATTCATCCACCGCTCCACGAGCATCCAGCCCATCCGTCATCCCCTCTCAGCCTCTGACATTTGCTCAGGTTGGCTACTTTGGCTGCAAGGGAGGGGGTCCCGAATATGGAACCTCATACCCCCAGGGTTATTCTTTCCCATCCCCTCTAGACCCCCTAATTTGCCACCCACCACCACAACACATGCACAGACTATACACTCTTCTTCTTTTCCAGAGAAATGCCTTGTATGAACTTCAAGAGAAAAGTCAAAGATTTAGTATGGCTAATGCACAGAAGGGCACAGGGACTGTGTGCTTTTGGGCGAGACATCGTTTTAGCATTGCGGAATAGTGGGGTCTGAAAGTACAGGGATGGTCCAATGTGCAATGCAGTGTTCAAGTGTTAAAAGAGGCAACTGGGATAAGATGACCTGGGAAAAGCTGGCTTAGAGATACTCACCTTAAATTAAGCAAAAGAAAATACTTTAATGCCCTTCTGATCCAAATAGGACAGATGAAAAGTTCTGTATGTATCAAAAGCCTTGGGATCACAGATATGAATGAAAAAAAAAAAAAAAAAAAAAAACCCAGACACACATTGAGGGCAACTTAAGGAAAGAAACCTTCAAACAAAACCAGGACTGAGGTAGAGGTTTAGGGGGTTGGAACTGCTGGATAGGGAAAGAGAATAAGTGAAAGGAGGGGATGCTTAGGGGTAAACAGGAGAAAACAGAAGAAAGGGGGAAGGAAGAATGAAAGAAAAGAAAAAGGGGTGGGAAAAAAAACAAAGACCTACTTGTCTCAAGTCGATGAAGGCGAGCAGCAGAGTGTCCCCCTGGAAGCCAGGCACCGGGCCGGCCCTGGCAAACCCTGTGGGAAAGAGAGAAGGATAAAGAAAGCAGGGAATTCGCCATGGAGTGGGAGATTGGCAGACGGATGACAGCCAGGACAAGGGGAGGACAGGGGGAGGTTCAGTGGGGGCAGGGGAGGTGGATTGGAGGGGGGGCTTTGGTGGTTCTGCGGGTGTTGATGGGGGGTGAGTGCTGGGTGGTTCGGGGCAGCCCCTGCCACAGAGTCATGTCTGTGGGTCTGCCATTGGCTTTGTGCTATACCTAAAAAAAAAAAAAACCCATCATCAAACTCTCATTAATTCTCCCCCAGTGTTGATCTGACAAGTCAGAGAGTGGGGTGGAGTATGAGTGACAAGGGATCTGCCTTTACCTCCACAGCCCGAAACCGATGAGGCCATGCTTCTGAACATGTGGCGCAGCACAGGGCAAAGGTGGGGAAAAAACCTTGTGAAAAGGCAAGGGGGATTGTCGAAAGGTTTCAGAGGGTTGGATGCGAGGCCACCAGAGCGTTCTCTGGCTTTGGCGGGAAACCCGTAAACAAGCAGCTTCGCCATTCTAGAAAACGGAACGTTTGACACACAGAGACAAAACAAGCTGAGCCTGGGAGAAAACCCTTTCTCCTTGCAACGCTGAGGGCTTTTTTCCCCTCTCACGCGGATTACATGCCTGCCATCATTATTTCTGACCCCTGCACTATACATAAGGAACTTTGGGCAAATGGCAGCAAAGTAAATGTGATGCATGTCAGGCTACATCAAATCAAAACTACAAATACAAGACAAAAACAAACCAAAAAAAAACGCCAACGCTTTATTCTTAACGCCACAATACAAACTGGGCAAACAAAGAGAAATGTATAGGCTTTCTCAAGGGCACAAAAAAACACAAATGTCCCTCAGTGGAAGTTCCACTGTTGCATCACTTCCTCTATACCCGTTTACTTTGCACTTGATGGACTAACAAGTAAACGGTGGCCAGAAGAGAATGAAGGCAGGAACAAGTCATTTTGCAGCATTGTTAATGAGCTTAATATTAAATTAGACCAAAAGCGCATCAATGATCAATCCTGATATCTAGACAATCACAATTCTTTTAATTCAGAAAGAGGCACAGCACCCCTAGTGGGTCACAGCAAGCCTTACAACAAGACTTTAGCATCACTCTCCTTTTCTCACACACCTCCTTACAGCCATCACAGATATGAGGGATTCCTCCAGACACATCCTCTGACTATTCCTGTGGTTGTGTTATAGTAGTTATTTTTGTGCCTAGTTCTGCCTTATTTCCTCAAACCTTCTATTACCTCCACCCAACCTATCTCACATTTGCTCATCTACACAGACAGAAACTGAAAGCTGAGGTTAAAACACTTTCCACTCAAGTGGCATTTAAATTATAGCCCAAATTTGTGGTTCTGTAAAATGAAAGCAACAGTATCGCAAATTTTGGGGATTTAAAAAAGTGACTGACATTGAGACAGTACTTATCAGTCTGGTGGGAAAACAAACAAAAAAAAAAAAACCCCAAATGCCTACAGATGGTGCAACCACGGCAGTTGATGTGGCAGTCTCATGGAGGAAGGTCATTTTGACTCTCTGCCTGTGATCTCTGTGGGATGGCACGCACAAGGCAAGGATCATGGGAAATCCATTAACCAGGCTGGGTCAGACACTCAGAAGCGGTTTCAGCTGTGGTCACAGGGAAAGCTGCTAGGAAAGATGGGCCAAGCTACACAACTCTATCATGAGCCAAAAATGCATTGTTGTTGTTGTTTTTTTTTTTCTCTCAATTTACCCTGATATGCCTTTGGGGAGTGTGGGATCGGTCTCTACCATATGCAAGACTGCCTGATATATAAAGACACAAAGATTATACTCACTCTCACACTCTCTGACGTCCACGTTGAACTGCTGGAGTGCTCCCATAGATACCTGCCTCACATCAGCTTCAAGCAGCAGCTGCAGCAAGGAGGTGGACAGATGTTTACACGCAGACATACAAGCTGTCTGAGCAACCTTTCCCTATACATTCAGAGACACAAAAACAAAGAAAGTTCAGTGACAGGAAGATGCTATGATGACTGGTAGACAGGGGAATACAAAACACCAAAAAAATGAGGGAAAGACCCATAAGACCTGCAGAATTAAACTAATTAGAATTGCAGAACAACAAAAGGCTGAAATGTATATGCCTTGCTTTTTCAATTAATATCTCCCTCCCAATCCCACCAAATGGGAGGACATCAACACACAACATCTGCTGGAAAACGAATGCAGGATAATCACACCTATGCACACACAAGTGATCTTAGTAGAACATACGACACTAAAACACACCAACACATTCAAAATACAGAGACATTAGCATAGTAGTGATGAGGAAAAAAATATTTTGCAAAATAAATACTTAATTTCACATACAGTAAACCATTTGTGTGCCTCTCTCTTACAAAGACGTATAAAAAACCTCAAATATGCCCTTGTCTGCTGTCCAATTCCTTTCTGAAAGAATCTGATATTTTCAGGATAGATCCAAAGCTTTTAATTTGATACTAAAGCTAAAAGAAAACACAAGAGTAGAGAACCTGGAATCTGTGGGATTTCTGACTAATAGGGTCAAAAATGAAAAACAAAACACTACTATAAGAACTACTGGCAAAGCACAGAGAAATAATTCCAAATAGGTTTACTTCAGAGTAAATCTTCAAAGAAGACACAAACAGAAATAGACAGTGAGACGGAGAAGGAAAGAGAGAAAATCAAAATAAAAGGAGGCAAAATAGAACTGCCCACGTTTTCTAGAATCCCCATCCTGAGATGGCGATTGCTAAATACGAGTGAAAACATGCTTTTAAAGTTTTGAAATAAGTACTCTACTGAGACTCCAAGCTAGCATGGCATCCTATCCTTACAAAATAACTTGAGTGCAGTTATTTCTTATTAATGAGGCCCAGTTGTTCACCACGTTTCACCATATACCTTTTCTATAAAATGGGCACAAACTAAAATTTACTGTTCAGTGAAAAAAAAAAAAAAAAAATCAAATGAAACCAGATAACCAAACTGAGAAAGTAGAAATAGAGAAAAATGAGTCCAAGAGAGCAAAAATAGCCCTGGGTGGGAGGAATGGCATTACTCTCCCCTGTCAAACAGAGCAACACAACCAAACGTGGGTGACCGTAAGCTCATCTATTCCGAAGAGAGCAGTTCGATGAATGTGGTCAGCTGTTCAGTTCTAATTAATAAATAAATAAATAAATAAATAAATGAATAGAATAAAATGCAGTGTCCAGCTGCCATCCAAAATCCTATCCTGCTCTCCACCAACCTAATGCTATTTAGTGCTAAAAATTAGAAGCATTGACTTTAACCCATTAATGATTTGGCTGGCCTGCTGATTGCAGTAATTGATCTAACAGTGGGAGTAATGGGAGCTAAGAGATACGGCTGGACCAAAGCCTAAAGCCGGAGCGAGGAGACAGAGGAGTATATCTGATAAATGGGAACTCTTAGGGGGAGCAAGATTTGGTTTTGGTAAGATGCCTTTAACTGGGAATCATTGGGTTAGTGTAAATGAAACTGGAACTTGTGCATAAAGGCTGAATTTAAGTGTGGACTAATGGAAAGTCGATATGAATACAGCCAATATTAACGCACAGTAAGTACAAATTTTCTTTTAGAGGCAGAGGCATTAATATATAGAATTATTTGATCTGTATCTGACAATATTTGGTTGTGCAGCTGACATCCCTGCAACACTTCCACCAGCAGCTGATCAGCCTCTTGCCAACATGAAAGACTTTTGGCCCACCCTTGCACACTTTGACTTCATGTACATTGGCTTCTCACTATGAACTGCTTATTTCTGTTCCTACCATATTTGCTCCTGGGTACTAAACTGTCAACTTTCAAATCAACCTAAAACTTAACCTAAAAGTTAAAATACTTTAAAAGTGCAACATGTAAAAGGTGCTGGTTGTAACGTCAAAGTGCTTCCAGTTTAATTATCATGTAATTTTCAAAAAGTTTTGAAAAAAACTGTCATTCTAAAACTGTAAATTCATGATACGGTACTGCAATAGACACGGCTAGTTTCTTTGTTCTAGGCTTTTTGCTTCTGGCCTTGAAATTAGCTTCTCACCACCAGCCAGAACAAAACTGCTCAGTTCTGCCACTTTTCAATAAATGACTCAAGACATACACAGTTTCAATAGAGAAAGCAGGGTCTAGTGTATTATTGCTGATATAACTGCTTCTTTAAATAACAGTCTTATACTGGCTTGCATATGTTTTGGCAAAAGGGCTGCACATATCCACATGCGCACGTACAAACATATGGACAGGAGGAACATTTTAATCCTGATCTTCCTTTCATGAGATGCTGATTATAATTGTGAACAGAATTATGATTTAACACACACACACACACAAACTTTCCCACAAAAGATTACACACACGTTTATTTGACCAACCAAATCCTACAAAACATGAAAGCAAAGAATCAGGTGAAACCAAGGGCCAGAAGAGATGACAGCTGAGAAGAAAATAAAAGTTGAAAAAAAAGCATAGCCTTGTACTGATGCTTTTCCCTGTGGATGCCAGTGAATCCAGCTGATCGATGCTAAGTCATCGGTTACATTTAGCAACCTTTTCAAGTCAGCGTTAGTGGTTACAGGTAAAATGGTTATAGTCAAACACTCAGTCAGTTTGTTACATACCTCTTTTTCAGACACACACTCAGTCATGATGTGGTCTAACCCAGTCAGTCTTTAATCAGGTTAAAGCACTTTCAGGCCTAACTAGGCGATTACAGATGATTAGGGTGCCTGTGCGGCACTACAGTGATTAAAAAATAAACACGCTTGCTTTCCGGCCGCTCGTCTCTGCATTCTTAATAGCTATAATAAATCATGTGGGCCGAAGGAAGAGTGGCTGTTTGTTGTTTCTTTTCCTCATTGTGAAATGAAAACCCCACGATTACCTGTCTCCTGCCGAGGCCATTACAATCACTCACAAGTGTGGCTCATCCGCTCTGATTGGAGCAAAAGGCTTTACTGATTTGGCATAGTTAACATTTGTGTACAGATTTTGCATGAGAGAGAGAGTAATAATGGAACCCTAATGTGGAAATATCATGCCCACCGAGTGTTGATGGGAAATGGGTTAAACGATAAAGAAGAGGAGAGAGGGAAAAAGAAGTCAGCACCATTAGAGTGACAATGTGTACCGGTTTAGCGTGACGATGTGTACTGTGGAGTAGGATTTAACAAATGTGTTCCTACAGCAGGCCAAAACCTGTTTACATCTTAAGTCTGATTACAAAGTACAAGCGACCAAATCCGATTTGTTTATTTGGACTGTAGTTACATTTGCCTTGCATAGCTACATTACACAGGCATGCAGACAATGATTAGTGTGAGGCAAGGGAAAGTTCATAAGTTAGTTCGCTACCAACAGGGAAGTTTTACAGTAGATATGTTTTATACCCAAGAGCAGCATCCAGTCACGGTTCATAAGAGTTATAAACAGAGTTATAAACAAAGATAGAGGACAAGCCACGTGTTCACCGCCTCCAAGCCTCAGGTACTCCGCCCCCCTGACCTGCCCTTATGTTGATTTGTGTCTATGTTACAATTCTTCTTGCAAATTTCTGATGTCTAGAGAAAAACTAAGAAAAGAGAAACTAAATGAAATCCAACTGTCAAGTCAAACGTGGCTTGAATCTAATTGGAAAAAGATTTCATGTGTTTTTTGTTTTTTTTTTTTGCTGGAGAAAATCTTTCCTACTTAAATAAAAAAAAAATAAATAAATAAATAAAAAAAACAGATTTAAGCCTGAACATAGCCAAGTTTAATCAGAGCCAGCTAAAGAGTATCTACTTCACAAAGCAGTCACATACTCACACACAAGTGCAGGGGTTTAGTCCACTGACAAAATGAAATGCAATCGTTTCTTTCTCATGTTCATTACAAGTCAAGAATATAACGATGAAGGTTAATCTCTCAATTCCTGGCTCCTTCTTCACCTCACACCACCATATACAACATAAATGCTTCATTGACAGTCTGGAAAACCCTGAATCACAAACATATATTTCTAAATGAAAATAATAATTAAAAATGACTGATTAGGAGAATCCTTTGTACCTGGATCACATATGATACCTGTGCCTTCGGTCACACTGTCTGATAACTGTGGAGCATGTGTCCTCGATGCACACACACATGCAGGACTATTTACATGTTCTCACACACATGCAGAGCTAAATAGATCGAGTAATAGCTGTATAGGGTAAAGTGGGACCCTGCGTGTCCTGAGACCTGAACTGTTCCCTAAGGTAGACATAGAATCAGTTCACAGCGCTGTTTTCGTGCATGCTCGCGTGCACGTCTCTTGGGGTCTGTTTCAAATAGAGGCGAGCTTAAAAAGGTACACCTATCTCACAGTCGCACACTTGTTCAGGGCAGAGGCATGTTAACAATTAGCTGGGGACATTGACAGGGAGAGAGAATGAAGGAGAAAGAAGGAGAGGGTGAGCAATAGATAGCCAGAGTGCTTAATTAGAGAAGGACTCGTCAAGGCCCTCATTAAAAAGCACTCAGCAGCACACGGCTGTGAAAATAAACACGCCACAGACAACATATCAGTGGCGTACAGTACTAGAGACAAGAGAGACATACAGAAATAATAACGTACATAAAACAGGAAGGGGACTGAATTTAAGGAAGGTAAAAGAATAAAATAAAGATGAGGTGCTGGCCAAGTATGTACTGAAATCTCCACCAATCATTTTTCACCCAACAGCCAAAAGGGTCACTTTTGGGTTTTTGTTTGTTTGTTTTTAATTAAAAGGTTTAAATAGCAAACCATTTATGTGGTTTTGTCTTATAATGAAATAAAACACCATATCAAAAAATAACACAATGCGTCAGATTATGGATAAATACATTCATAATGATTATAATAGAAATAGTACAAATCGCTCTCCTGAATCACCAGAACCTTGTTCAGTGCTGAAAGATCCATGTGACTGAGGTACTTTCGAAGGTACTTGAGCCAAAAAAAAAAAAAAAAAAAGAAATGCTGGTAGTTGCCCATGAGGCAAAACACTACACTGCAAAAAAACAAGATTTACAACATTCTCGTATTTTAAATGTGTCTCCCTATTACAAATCACCATTTACAAAAAGGAAACATACACAAGAACTGTGAATTAATTCCATTCCAGCATTCATTACACTCCCCTTATACCATGGTCTGTCTGAATACTCTATTCTGATTGGCTGGAAGGTGTGCGTTCAAACCGTATAATGCACAGGTAGTTCCAGTCAGTTTAATCACCGTTCTAAATTAATGCTCTACCTATAAACAACTGTAACCATAGTAACATACAGTTACAGTTGCATCCAGTAGTTAAACTCACATCTCTCGGTCTCTCGAAGAACTATATTATTACAATTCATTCAAATAAATGTAACCTTATTGCACTAATTTATCTCTGTGTATGATTTAGTGCGGGCAGAATTCTAGATCTAACAACCCGTATATAAAATAATTAACAGAAATTAACTGTTATTTTTTATCCTTTCAGCTTTAACTTATCAATGCTGGCAAGTGACCATGGTATAAACTGGATAATCCATGGCTAGGTGTGCATTAAACTATTCTAATACACTCCGTGTCATGCATTAAAATCGTGTAATGCACACCTAGCCGTGGATTATCCCTTAAACAGCGCATGAAGTTCCAACACTTTTCTTTCTGTGAATCAGTTTACATGACACAAAAAAAAAAAAACCCACGCATTGCTCTGGTGGTCTCCCACATTACACACAAACACACACTAAAACTTCTGCAGTGACATTATCACCATCGTAACCCAAACAGACCTTCACTAGCAGCTTGCGCCCTGCTGTGTATGCACATGTGGACATATTTATTTGTATATCTGAATTTCAGTGTATATTTGTACACACCCTCATACAGACATTAAAAAGCATCCATTTTAAATATCAGTGTTTTAGGAGTAGCCCACTGTTCTGTAACCACTAGAAAAGAAAAAAAAAAAATCAAACAGTGCCTCCATTACACGTCATCAGAATACAGACTGCTGTGCTGAAGGTATTTTCTTCATAAATGAGACTGGAGACACTGAACAGTAAGCTGTGGTGGTTTCACGCTTCAGAATCGCTGGAGATGCATGCACCACATGTTCTACAAAATTCGGTATCATGTAATCGGGGCATCATGGGATACAGAAGCAGAACACCGCGGCAGAGTAGGACTTTACTCGTGCGTGATGCACGTTTCAGGACAGCCTGCCAAGGCAGAGAGATTTAATCCACAGTTTTGAGCTGCTCTGACTCAGAAGGTATTCTGCCTTGAGGCCAGGCAGGCATTGGGGCAGGGAGCTTTCAGCTGCACTGAGCGTGCGTTCCTCAGTAAAAAAAAAAAAAAAAAATTAACTTCATGAAGGATACTTTGGCTAGAACCATTTTTTGTGTCCCCTTGTCTAGACATGATGACGTGATGCCAGACTAATTCTTTTGGTTATGGCAAAAAGGGAAAAATATCTTTTTGTGGCTATTCTTTTACGCCAGTCAGTTTTTTGTTCTTCTTCCCTTGTTTCCTCCATCCTTAAGAACATATACGGCTTGTGCATGTAAGATTTTATGCATTAAATCTCCATTAAAAAGTTCCCCACCATGTTTGGCTATATGTGCTGTTCTCATCTACGCAATACTCAGACCGAACCATCAAATCAAAAAGGTATTACATGGTATAATACAATACAATTCAATGCAATTCAAGGTTAGGAATGGTCATGTTAGGAGTGCGGGTCAGGGGCTAAATGAGCTTCACTATTCTGTTCAATTTTATTTCATTTCTATAGCACTTTTAACAGCAGCAGCTTTACAGAAATATGGACCTGGATCCCTAATGAGCAAACCAGAGTGACAAGGAAAAGCTCCCCGAGTTGACACAAGGAACCAGAGAAGAACCAAACGGGTGACCAGATAGTGAAATTACAATTCGTTACAGGTGCAGAAGAGTAAAGTCAAACAGTAGTCAGTGTTTTGAAAGAACGTAGCATATCGTGAATAAGAGTCCTTGGATGAGTCTTTATGATTAGAGCAGCAGTTCGCTGAAGGTACAGATCTCCAGTGGCCAGATGAGATTATCATTCTAATATACTGAAGCCCATTCAGAAATGTTTTGGAGCTCTCTAAAGAGTGAGTGTCCATTTTGCTTCAAATATTTTTGACACATTATAAAGGTAAAGTAAGTACAGGAATGCTAGAGTGAATTTCAGCAAGTGCTTCAATTCAAACTGGGTCTCAGTGCCATGACCAAATGCCTTCAAAGGCCAAGATTAATAACGCCTGACAAATGGTGCACTCTACATTCGGTCCCAAAAGCAGCCCATTAAAGGCCCCAAAATAAATCCAACCACTGTTTCATTACACCATACAATAAGTCATTGAATCAAAACGAGCCTTCAGAAGAACAACATGCGGTAGTGCTACACTGCAATCATGACTCATGGTTAAGGTTATGCCAGCATTTAAGCACACACGGCAGCCATACTCACCGGCAGTCTGGCGTGCTCTATGGGGTTGCCCTAAAGAGGAGAGAGAGGAGGAGGAAAGGGACTGTTTTTAGGTCATAGGTCATATTTATGACTGTGCCTTAGGGATTATGACCTGTGATTTAGGGATTATACATAAGACTGATGACCATGCTGTTTTCCAATTTGTTCATGGAAACCCAAATCTCTCTTAGGGTGTCACTGCTGGGTGTGTAGTGGGTGGGCAAGAACAAGGGTGTTCACATGACTGATGAAGCTGTGGCTTCAGATACCTGTTTTCCACTACCAGATGCTGGTGCTGGTTCTGGAGCAAGTTAAGGAAATAAGCAAACCTTGAAAGCAAAACATTACATAAACACAGATGGAGGTTTACTAATAAATGGCCTACAAATGATATCAATCACGGTGGATTTTATGTTGTACTTCTGGCTTTGAGAACTTATTTTATCTTCCAAAGTCGAATAGCATCTACACACCAAAGATATTCTCATCATCTGTGATTACACACAAAACAATGATGCAGGTTTTTGTTTCTCTTTTTCATTTTTTGCACAGCTGCTATAAGGAAATATGAGCATTACCACAAAGCTCCTGTTTAGTTTGCTGTCATTTCTTTAACATCTTTAGAAATCTTTTTTTTTTTTTTTAAATCAACAACAAAACTCTTTTCTTTTTTTTTTAATGGAGATAATGAAAATAACTTGGTTGCTGGATTTATCGTGATGACTAAAGGACAGCAGTCCATGATCCCAGACCAAGAACATTTTTGTGCTGGACGGTTAAACAGCAATTCCAGAACCAGCGCCGACACTTTTTCTGTGAAAAAAGGCGGACAGCCACCTGCGCACCTCTGCGGACATGAAATCCACATCTAAGTGCCATTGCTAATCCGCACACGCGCATGGCCGCATTTTCATGGAGATGGAATGGTCAAGCTTGAGCAGGATGAAGAGAAAGTTCTAAGAAGAGGATACAGATGCAAAAACAAGAAAATACAAAAACACATCAAGGACTGAGTGAGTATGACTAAAACTATACGTGTAAAATAAGAGACCACTGGCAAACGCTGCCCCTTCAGCTGAAATCCACCCAAAAATGTGCAGGTTGTTATTTTTGTGAAAAGGGGCACAACCCCCTCAGCCAATGCTGGGTCAGAGGGCATTGTGAGATTTAGGAGATTACAGGATGGGAAAGGGGGGCTGCTGGAAGCAGCTTTCAGCGCCTCTGTCAGGGGACAGAGGCCACTGTGTAACCCTGGGGGCCAGCCCTGGCACTGGGACTCTTAGCTCTGCTAATCCAGCAAGGGAAGGATGTTTAGCAGAGGCCCATGGAAGGGAATGTTAAGGAAAGCTTTTGTCTGGTTTAAATCCGCTTCAGGTCATGGGTCAAGGTCAGGCTATACCAAGGGCATGAAGTTCCCCAATATGAGCTACATCTAGGTCATGTCATCAGCTCTCTTTAGCCAAGTGGCAGCTGGGAGGAGAACTTGGAGGCCCTGCATGATGGTTCCCAATCCTCTTACTGCACTGATCTCACTTAACCTGAACTCCAAGTTCAAGTGCAGTGTGCTCATAATCCCCTTTAACGCAAAAGGCTTGACAGACAAGAGCCCCTTGGAACATTAAAGTTATTAAGTAACCTTTCTTACAACTTTACGTTCCAAGATTTGTCAGACGTGTGAACATGTAAATGTAAAATAACAAAGGATTTTACAAATGTATGTAATAGCACGGCCAGAATAAGTCCATCTGAAGCATGACTGAAAAGCATGCTGTAATATAAGTGTACGTGTGCTTTCGTAGACAGAACATTTTGTATTTATAAAAAGTAAAAAGCACTGGTATACTTTTAAATTAAATAAAAATGGGAGCAACCTCCATACTGAATGAGATTGTGTGTGTGTGTGTGTGTGTGTGTGTGTGTGTGTGTGTGTGTGTGTGTGTGTGTGTGTGTGTGTGAGTAAAAGGCAACTCACAGGCAGATGTGTGAACACAGCAAATGTGCTGCAGAGGAAGGCTATGAGGTCACTCAGGTAGTCACTGGCCTCACCCCCACCTTGAGCTGCCATCCAATCATAATCTGCCAGCTGCAGGAACTGATCAATCTTTAGATTCAGGTTAGTGTAGATCTCCTCTTCTGCTGCATGCCTTGCATCCTACACAGACCCACAGGCACAGATGTACACATACCCACACTTACACAGACCACAATCTAGCAATAGTTATGTTAATGTTATCAAAACAATCCTGCACTATATGTGAACTTGGCAGACAGAGATTAAAAGCAAAAACAAAGACATTAATGCAGGTAGTATAAATACAACTTGTATCTAATATTACACCATTAACATCAGCGTTATGTTAACATCAATTTATGCAATGCCAAAGTATATAAGTAGGTTTTCTAAGTTTTGGTAAGTGGGTTCTCTCCTACCTTAAAGGTGGAGGTGCCGTACAGTTTGGTGATGTTAACTGTGTCTGGAGGCACGTTGGTGATGTTGGAGATGAACTCTTCCAGGTAGTGACAGGACAACTCGAGGTGTGTCGTGTTAACGATGATTTGAACCAGCTAGATAAATCAGATTCAGTTCCATGTCATTCAAGGCGATTGTATTCAGGTGTGTGGTTTAATGTTCAATCAGTGAACGTTGATTGTCTATAAGCTTGCAGCAGAAAAGGATGTGCCACTGGTTAACACACAGTTTTGCTAAATGCTGCATAGAAAACAAAACAATTTGGGACCCTGCAAATCTCAGCCTACAGAGTTACAGGTAGTTCCTAAACTGCTCCTCCTGCAGTGCTGTACATTGTTAGATGGGGTTACTCAGAAACACAGAACAGGCTGGTCTGAGTTCAGTCAGTGAGCCGGGGTTCAAGGGTGCAAATGCAGGCCAGGGCTGTCAGCAACCATGCAAAGCGCAGTGGACTAATTTAGGCCAGACCTCAGTGTGGACACTTTCCCTAGGCTTGCTACACCCTGCATGGGGGAAGCTCCAGCACAGAACCTCCACACAACCAGTGAACTACAGAAGCTGAAGGTTGATATCTGATCTGGCATTAAACACAGAGGTGTGTGTGTGTGTGTGTGTGTGTGTGTGTGTGTGTGTGTGTATGTGTGTGTGTGTTTATTAGGGGGAGGGGGTGGCTGGGTTTTTCGCCAGAGAGAGGTAGCGTGAGAGTGGGCAAGCGGCACGTTGCCCTTTCAGTGAACTACCTCAAAATCATAACCAAAACTCCCCCACTCTTTACCCCACATATTTGGCTCTGTTCAATCAATGGCACCCAGCTGAACTCTCTATCTGGAGTAGCAAGATTATAAACAGGGCTGAAAGGAAGCGGGAAGCTAACATTTCTGCATCGATAGCGCATGGAACAGACTAAACACACTCAAAAGAGAGAGCCACAGTCGGCTGAACTGAGAGCAGGGCGGAATAAGCGAGGAAGGGCAATGGTAGGTATAATGGGGTGCTTAAGAAAGTGTAAAAAAAAAAAAAAAAAAAAAGTGTGCTTCCCTGGCTGAACATGAGAATGAATAGGTGCATCACACTTACACTTGGTAAGATTCACTAAAAAAAACTTGGCATGAGCCATAGTCCAAGAATTTGCATTCAGCCAGTGTGCAAGTGATGCACTGTTCATGTTAACATGCTAGCTTTTTCAAATTTAAGCACACAGAACTCTAATGTTGGCCTACTTATAAGAGCACATAAAGCATCTCACCTCTGCTAATCCCACATTCTTCTTCTTGATGGCATACTGCAGGCAATTACTGAGGGTTCTTGTGAGCAGCAAGTTAGTAGACTTGCGTATCATGTCATCAATTTCTGTAGAACTGAAACCAAGAATACCTTGATTAAATAAACCAGCATATTAAGTAAATAAATATACTGTCCTATAGACATGCTGCAGGAGATTTCTGTACCTAAACACTGGAGAGCTGAAATAGGCAGTGAATACTCTCAGAACATTAAAAAGTTTAAATACACTGTAGAAAGCAGACACATGGTTTTGCACACATTAATATAAGTCCATTAATATTTAAGTGTAGAGCTCACCCGTCAACTATATACTGTATATATTATATCATATCAGTGGCCTACAGTTACTCAGACCGTTTGAAAGCTGAAACAAACAAGAAGTTCTCTGGGACGAATTTCAATCTGCATTAAACTGAGGCAAACCAAACGAACCACAAGCTTGAATGTCTAATTATCCCAGCTCTTGACAGACGAATCAGAGGCCAGATTCGAGAGAGAATGAGATAAAGCAAAACAGAGCCAGAAATAGATCAAGAGAGAGAAATGGCAAGATAGAGACAAGGAGCGCACAGATGGGGATCTACAACAGTGAATGACACATCGTGGCCTGCAACTCTACATGCCCCGACGCTAGAAATGAAGCAAACCACATCAGCACACAGAGAGCATAAATCAGAAAATCAACACAGTGAGGAGGGGGGAGAGAGAGAGAGAGAGAGAGAGAGAGAGAGAGAGAGAGAGAGAGAGAGAGAGAGAGAGAGAGAGAGAGATCACTTCTCTTTTCCCCTCTCGCTGTGGAAGAGTGAATTCTGATTGAGAGTGGGTCAGGAAATGGCACAAGTGGGGCTAATTATGCAGTGAATTATCCTTGTTACCATAAGTACAGCTGGAAGCATCTTCTCTACCTCCCCTCTACCGGGAAAGAGAGAAGAAAGGAGCGAGAGAGAGAGAGAGAGAGAGAGAGAGAGAGAGAGAGAGAGAGAGAAAGAGAGCGAGAGATGAGAACAGTGTGTGTCCGCCATGTAAATTAGTACAAAACAAGCGCGCAATGGCTTTTTCTCTCTGGGTACCAAACACATTCCTTATAAATTACTAAATTGTCTCACATTGTGTCAAGAGAAGCAAAGGAAGAATTTCAGAAACATTCTCTCCTCAGTGGGGGGGAAAGAATTTCCTTCAACTTGGCAATAAGATGGACAGAGCAAGAGTGGAAAAAAGGATGCTGAGAGGACGAATGGCTTTCAATGGGAATAGCTCAATGAAGCAACAATACTCGTTCAGGCCTAATGACAAGCAGTCGGGAAACTAACTATGTCGTCCTGTGGAAGTCCTAGACCACAAATGTGGTGTGAGACCAAAAACAAATATATTAAAACACTGGAAATGCAAAAAATTAGAGCACAATCAATTCTGTTCATTCTTCCACTGATTTACTTAGTGTGGCAGACCATATCCAGCATACATACCATAAAATATCTTAATATAAGATCTCAATACAACTGTAGAGGTCATGTAGAGGAAAGTGGCTGGAAATCAGCAGGCTAATTAAGTCCATTAGATAAACAAAAGGAAGGAAATGTGTGTGCAGAGGAGGAGAGAAAGATGGATTGTATTGTACTGAATCTTTGTTCACTGATTCATCAAATGCAGTTTAAAAGCCAAGCTAGCTGTCTGTTTATGGACTATTGAACCATCACATTCATGCACATCAGGACCTGCATGGAGTAAAGGTTAGCTGCTACATGGAACTGCTTCAACATCTGTAAAACAACTTCAAAATGCGTCCTTTCTCACTTGGGGTTCAAGGTTCAGCAGACATTCAGATGGGAGACATTTTGAATGTTAAGAGAAATTCCTCCAGTCTGGTCCAACCACCTGCACATGGGCCAGCGCAACCCCCCCACCTTCCTTCCTTACTGCACCTCATCTTAATATTAGTGGAGAGAAACCACAAGGCCTAATTGCCTCCGGTGGACTAGTCTGGGTAGAATGCAGAATCAATGCTCCTCTCCTTTGGTCTGTCAATCACAGGTTTCCATTTCCTGTAGCACTAGCTTGACCCCTGCATCCTCAAACATGCACGCAACTATGCACAGACGCACATGCAGACACACGCATGTATACACATATAGATTCCCTTACCAGAGGCTCTATTTCAGATCGGTTTCGGGCCTCACTGTTCTGCTCCTGTGCTAACGGACACAGCTTTGCAGAGAAATATGACTCATATCTGAAAATCCATCTAGCAAAGTACTTATTTGATGGCACTGCTAAATTACCACTGAGAGTAAGGGAGATTCTGGATTTATTTGGAGCCCCAGGACCCCACATGCTGAGGCATGGTCTTTCCAGCCACTAGCCAAAAAAAGAAGGGAATGTTTATTTTTGAATTTTAACAGACACCCGAGCACACGGATTGGCCAAGTTCCGAAAACCACACAGAACATGTCTGGTGGCTGTGGTGATGAAGAGAACAAGAACGGGAGAAGTCAAACTGTGGCCGCAGATAGAGAGGCCACTAGAGGAACAAGAGGCCACAGCACTATCGAACTACTGATTTCCCCGGCTCAATACAGACTCTTCTAACATATGACCTCATAGAGACGGTTTACGTATCCAGCTTTGGAGGCTTTCTCAAACCTCATTCACATTAAGTTAAGCTGAACGGTCTTCAAGATCCAGACGAAGTAATGGCCAAGTGTGAGTGGCTAAATTCACGAGAAGTCAGACAAAACAATGCAGTGCGGTTCAAGCCAGATAAGCTCTGATTTTGGAGAATTAGTAGTCTTAATTGTCTTGTTTACTGATATAAGGATACAAAACCTCAATTGATCTGAGCATTTCCTGTCTAATCATCCAAATGGATATCAGCTGGCCTCAGAGACTTGGATATTAGCACTTGCACGTTAGACCCTGTCCTAGACATAATTCATCACCGCTGTTTGATAACCGATAGGTAGTTTGGTAGGAGAAAAGACATGGTGGCTTTTCATTGACCCCATTACGACAGTAGCAACTCGCATCTTATACACAGAAGACCAGCAAGCCATATCAGTTTCTGAGGCAACCAGACCTGAAATGCTGAGAGATAACCAAAAGCAGACTCTAAGCTATATGATTTCTTGCCTGTTGCTGCAATCAGTGGAGGCCCAACACTTTCCACTTGGCTGGAAGCACCGAAGTCAATAGCATTGTGACTATGGCCTCTGACCTTGATCTCATGGCATGGCATGGTTCCTGGTGCCAGACCTGCTGGTGTGAGTATTTCAGAAACTGCTGATTTCCTGGGATTTTCATGCACAAGTCTTACAGCCAATAGAGTTAGAATGGTGATAAAAACAAAAAAAAACATCCACTAAGCAGTAATTCCTCAGCCTTAAATGCCTTGTTCAACACCTCTGAGAGAGGTCTGAGAAGAATAGCCAGACTGCTTCAAGCTGAAAGGAAAACAATGGTAACTCAAATAACCAGTCTTTACAGCTGTGCTGAGCAGAAAAGCATCTCAGAATGCACAACATGCTGAACCTTGAAGTGGATGGGCTACATCATCAGAAGACCACACTGGTTCCACTCCTGTCAGTCAAGAACAGGAATCTGAGCCTACACTGGGCAGTTGAAGATGGGAAAAACATGAGCTGATTTTTCTAATCGTATACTAGTAGCAATGTGTTCCTAGGGAAAATGTTTTTGCAGCTGTTTTTGTGGCTGGGTAAAAGAGGACTACATGGAATGCCCATTCTTCAAAGTAAGCTTGAGGTAATAAGGATTTTTTTATTAGCATGCATGAGGGGGCCAGGCATGTAGGCTGGTAATGTTATTAATTAATGTGAATTTTTTACATTATTTAATTAAACATATATGTTTCGCCCATTGGCACTACCGTATTTGCAGAGTTTCGAGAGTTTCTTATCATCCTATGCAGTCCTTCTGTTGGTGGCTTTCAGACAAGTGGCACGGAGATGTTCACACAGAAATTTTATTCAAATTTAAATAGCGTACCACACTCTTCTTCTTCTGGGATCCAGAGTATAGATGCCAAATACATTCAAGATTAGCATAAATAAAGCTTGCAGAAAGTAGACTAAAGTCACAATAACATGTTTAACAAATGTCATTCGCAAGATTAAGTAGAAATACATTTAAGCATTTTTTAAACTATATCATGTCAGAGTGTCATTTTGTAGATTTTTTTTTTTTTTTTTTTTTTAAATGTATGAAAATTACAAACAGTTATAGTATTGGCATCATTTTTTTTTTTTTGCCAAAGTCAGCAGCATTTCTGGCTGTTGTCTGTCTTGTAGCAAAATTTTAAAATAGGTAGTGAGGTAAATGAATTAAAGTAAATCAGTAAATCTAGACATTAAGATTTGGTGTATGCAGGTGTGAACCTCAGCCTTCATCTACTAACAGAAAGAAAAGCAATAGTTGTATTTTTGTGTACGGTTTTTTGTTGTTACCTAAGGTGCAGGTCCTCAGAGTATTTGAGGCAAGCATATATGAACTCTTTGAGTTGGGAGTAGACTTTGGGCACAAATTCAGAAAATGGGAACTTCTTTGGGAAAGGCATCTGTGTGAAGTGAAAAATATAATTATGCATTATTCATCTAACAGGATCAAGGAGGTAGCAGTTAGAGATAGATAAGTATATGCAAGTATAGTGAAGTATACTGAAGCTTTTGTAACAGACCATGTCTAGTTCTGAGTCTTGGAAGGGGAACTGGCTTGTGATTTGTTGGTACTCTTCTTCGGTTGCTGTAGGGATAGGACTGTAATTGTCCTGATCAAGGATTTTCCTGGAAAATAATGAAAATTTGTTCACTTTAATGACATATTCATTTTAATACAGCTCTGAATCCACACAAGTAATTGAAATAGTTAAGGGAGAATTAAAATATTTCTCAGTGTTGCAAAACATTTTTTGGTTTATTTATTTATGTATTTGGTGCATAAATTCCTTCCTAGGCTTCTACTGGACACAGCTCAATAAAGAGTACAACTGATTTTAGAAACTTACATACCACTACTGCAACAGCTATACAATCATTGTAATACTTGATAATGAACAGAATATCTATAATATAAAGACTCACATATTCAGATTCTGATTTTATAGAAAATTAAGCCCTATTTTAATAAATAAAGAAATGCACACATAAGTAACCTTTCACAAAACTGCATCTGTGCTTGCGTGCAATCCATAGCAAATCATTTTTGTCATTTTCCACATAGCCTGAGCAGAACAAATCCAAAGCAGTGAAATCCAAGGCCTTCTGTTTTTATGGACCAAGTCAAAGTCAGGTCAGAATGTCTCCGAGAAGGCCACTCCAACGTTCCAATCATGTCCGCGCTCAGGACTCAGGCCTGCCAATTTTAACATACCTCTCCAAGGAGCTCTAAGTTTGAAGCCTTCCACAATAGACCAGCATTTTTGTGCTTTCTAAATTATTTTAATAGTGTATAAAACCCTGGTACCTTAGAATTTTTGTGAAGGAATATTCCTCCTTTGAGGAATATTAAGCACTTCTATTGTACTGGGCATTCAATGTGCAGCTCACAATTAACAAATATAAATAAATAAAGAGTGAGAAAGGGAGAGAGAGAGTCGTATTCAGAAAAACATGAGTGGGAATATGAAGAGAGGAAGACAGAAAATGATTCACAAGGAAGAGAGATGAAAACACAGATATTTGGAGACCTCTCTCTCACCTAAAGGACTGATTCCACTTCTTCAGCAAAATCTCTCCATATTGATCTCTCATCTCAAGCACCATATCAAACAGCTGGTTTACTGGAAACCCATAACCCTGGAAAACACAAAACAGCAAGATATTAAAGGACATACAATATGTGGACAGCACTCAGTATAGATCAATTTGTATCACTTACCAATCTAACTTCACGATAGTAAAGTCTCATTGTAGCTTGCATTTCGGACAACAACAAAGGGAACTATGCGAGGCTGCTGTTTACAGATTAAAGCTCAGCCTTCAACACCATAGTCCCACACAGTCTGGCATCCAAGCTCAGGGACCTCGACCTTAATGCTCCCCTCTGTGACTGGGTCCTGGACTTCCTCACAGGCAGACCCCAGGTGGTGAGAGTGGGCCAGTTTACCTCCAACACCATCACCCTGAGCCCCACAAGGTTGTATCCTGAGCCCCTTGCTCTACTTTCTCGGCACACATGACTGTGTGTCCTCTCACAGCTCCACCTCAATCATCATATTTTCTATCATTATTCGTTGACAACACAGTGGTTATGGGCCTCATCTCCAACAACTACGAGGCCACCTACCTTGACGAGGTGGAGAAACTCGTAGCTTGGTGCCAGGCTAACAGTCTCTCCCTGAACGTCAGTAAAACCAAGGAGCTGGTTGTGGACTTCAGGAACAGGCAGCAGAGGAACTACACTCCACTGGAGATCGGTGGGACCCCCGTGGAGAGAGTGAGCAACTTCAGGTACCTTGGAGTACACATCTCTGAGGACCTGACTTGAACGCATCACGCTAAAGCTCAGGTGATCAAAGCCAGACAACGGCTGTACCATCTGAGACTGCTGACAAAATTCAGGGTCTCCTCAGGGATCCTGAGAACTTCCTATACTAGGATTATAGAAAGTTTACTCACTCTGTGCATCTCAGCGTGGTACAGAAATTGCTCTATCCAGGACCACAAAGCCCTGCAGAGAGTGGTGCACTTAGCTGAGCGCATCTCCGAGTCTGTTCTCCCCTCTCTGCACGACATCTACACCAGGCGATGCAGAACAAGAGCTGCTAAAATCCTCAGGGACTCCACCCAGCCTGGTAACTGTCTGTTTAGCCTTAGGCTAAAACACCTCAACACGGACATGTCCTCCATAAAGACTCCATAAAGGACTCCATAAAGACTCTACAGTCACTCCGCACTCCACCGACATTCCGTACACTGCACTTTGCATCGTTACGACATGTAACATACTGCATATTTTCTACATCCATTTTTTGTTGCTTATTTTGTACACCCCTCTTTGCACATTCCTTTACATACAGTGAGGGAAAAAAGTATTTGATCCCCTGCTGATTTTGTACGTTTGCCCACTGACAAAGAAATGATCAGTCTATAATTTTAATGGTAGGTGTATTTTAACAGTGAGAGACAGAATAACAACAAAAAAATACAGAAAAAACGCATTTCAAAAAAGTTATAAATTGATTTGCATTTTAATGAGGGAAATAAGTATTTGATCCCCTATCGATCAGCAATATTTCTGGCTCCCAGGTGTCTTTTACACAGGTAATGAGCTGAGATTAGGACCACTCTCTTAAAGGGAGTGCTCCTAATCTCAGTTTGTTACCTGTAAAAAGACACCTGTCCACAGAAGCAATCAATCAATCAGATTCCAAACTCTCCACCATGGCCAAGACCAAAGAGCTGTCCAAGGATGTCAGGGACAAGATTGTAGACCTACACAAGGCTGGAATGGGCTACAAGACCATCGCCAAGCAGCTTGGTGAGAAGGTGACAACAGTTGGTGCGATTATTCGCAAATGGAAGAAACTGTCAGTCTCCCTCGGTCTGGTGCTCCATGTAAGATCTCACCTCGTGGAGTTTCAATGATCATGAGAACGGTGAGGAATCAGCCCAGAACTACACGGGAGGATCTTGTTAATGATCTCAAGGCAGCTGGGACCATAGTCACCAAGAAAACAATTGGACGGGGCCATGTACCGTCAAATCTTGGGTGAGAACCTCCTTCCCTCAGCCAGGGCATTGAAAATGACCTTAATGACTTTGAGAGGATCTGTAAAGAGGAGTGGGACAAAATCCCTCCTGAGATGTGTGCAAACCTGGTGGCCAACTACAAGAAACGTCTGACCTCTGTGATTGCCAACAAGGGTTTTGCCACCAGTACTAAGTTGAAGGGGTGAAATACTTATTTCCCTCATTAAAATGCAAATCAATTTATAACCTTTTTGAAATGTGTTTTTCTGGATTTTTTTGTTGTTATTCTGTCTCTCACTGTTAAAATACACCTACCATTAAAATCATAGATTGATCATTTCTTTGTCAGTGGGCAAACGTACAAAATCAGCAGGGGATCAAATACTTTTTTCCCCCACTGTAAATTGATTTGCATTTTAATGAGTGAAATAAGTATTTGATCCCCTATCAATCAGCAAGATTTCTGGCTCCCAGGTGTCTTTTACACAGGTAACGAGCTGAGATTAGGAACACTCTCTTAAAGGGAGTGCTCCTAATCTCAGCTCGTTACCTGTATAAAAGACACCTGTCCACAGAAGCAATCAATCAATCAGATTCCAAACTTTCCACCATGGCCAAGACCAAAGAGCTGTCCAAGGATGTCAGGAACAAGATTGTAGACCTACACAAGGCTGGAATGGGCTACAAGAACTTGAAACTCCAGGGACACCAGTGAGCTTTTATTTGGCAGGATAAAGTGACGACATTGAAGAAAGTCGGTGAATTTCACATCATCTCATCTTTAAATGGTATTAAATATTTTTTTTAAACAGTTAGTGGCAGTGGTAGCGCAGCATTTATAGCTCTGGACTACTGCTCAGAAGGTTGTGAGTTTGAATCCCACTTCCACCAAGCTCCTACAGTTGAGTAATTGAGCAAGGGCCTTAACCCTCATCTGCTTCACCAGATAAATTGTCTACCTAAACCATAAATATAAATGCATTAAACAGTGAAATCCTGACATGTTTGCTGATGACCTAAAAGAAAAGCTTTATGCTTCAAGCGTGGTCAACCCTCTGAGGACAACCACCAGGCTCTTGTATTTATAAAGCAATATTAAGAAAGATATTTACAGAAAGATATTTAATTCAAATAGATTATCCGATTATCCATCAACAAAGTGCAGACTATAGTACAATGGGAATATGTCATTATCTGCATGATGTGCATGCAGAAGCTGCCTTGACATGGAAGGAATTTTAGCTGACTCTGGCTAGCTAGCTAGTCTAAATTGTAGTCTTGCAACCCAGGCTTTGAGTGTCTGATGCTGAGGCTATATTAAACTACACCACTCCACATTACTGCTCAGTCTGTTTCTTTTAGTCATGTTTTCGCCATCTCTCACCCCTATATATCAAGGTTGTTTGTAATGTCAGTGAAATAACTTCTTCCTGTAACCCTAGGCAGTTCTTGAACATGCAGAGTTACGCCAAGTATCTGACTCGCTAGTGACCGCGTGCAAGACTATGATACAGCAGCAAAGATTAGCCGACTCACCTGTAGTGTGTCTGCAAACAGGACTATAAGGCTTTTCAGGTCCAGAATCAGATCAGGGTCAGTGCAGTATGACTATTAAAGATAACAGAAGGTACACAGTTTAGGACCAGGCAGTGTATCATCCAATACCATGGCAATGAGACAATATACAGTATACAGACTCCAGCAGAATCTGTAATGAGCTACACAAACATACTGAGTGAGTACGTAGCGCTGCAATGGTCTTTGACAGAGCTAGTTCCCATAACTCTTCCACATAAGCTCTGTTCACTAGGCCTTGTGTTGTATGCAGGATGTGGTCCTCCACTACAAAAAAACTACAAAAGGAGTATAATCAATGGAAAAGTTACATAAGAGATAAGGATGAAGACACAGAGCAGTTATAGTAAGTACATATGAAGTGCATTGCCATTTCTCTCCATAATCAGGATATCTCTATAGCACCATGCTCAGAAAACAGAGGGATGTAGGCAAACTGGTCAGTCCAGCAACACATCCCTATTTCCCCAGACATCCTGTTGCAACAGCGCCCAGGGAACAGTCTGTGCCACCAGGATGTTTGCGGAAGCCTCTTCTCCAGACATCCACCTTTCCGATATTCCCATCCAGACGCTTGGAATAACACCCATCTGCCACTCCATATCCCTAAGCCCATAAATCGTACAGCCTGGCAGCTTTTCCAACAGCTCCCGGACGGAATATTGGGAAGAAAGTTTGCGTTTGAGTGAGGGGATGGTTTGGACAGCGCGGGGAATAACCGGAGCTTGAGAGGAATACCACTATAAGCTTGCCATTTTCAATTACTTTCTTTAATACCAGAGACATTATAATCACTCCACAAGCGAGTTTCATTACATTTAATGATGTTAATTAAAATTCAGAGAAATGCCCATAAAGCTTACCCTACAATTTGATTGAAGTACCGCCTGTATCCCTCTAAGGTTTCGTGCTGTGGTCCACACATAGTGGATAGAGGGAAGGGGGAAAAAAAAAAAAAAAAGGACAGCAGTGAAACATTTAAATACGAGTCTTCATCACAACAATCAATATGTCAACACAAAGGTAGTTAAACTGCTCTAAGAGTCATACATGGTCTATAATGTATAATTTCCACTCATAATATTTTGTAAGCAAACATTTACTTCATACCTGGCCAATGTGGTAAATCACAAAATTAAAAAAAAAATAAAACTAAATGGACTCGTATTCTGTTACACGAAATCAGAGATGGACAGTAACGAAGTACATTTACTTGAGTACTGTACTTAAGTACACTTTTTGAGTATCTGTACTTTACTTGAGTATTATTTTTTTCTGGAAACTTGTGACTTTAACTTCACTACATTTGAAACTTTTCACTCCACTACATTTCTATCGAGGTCCTCGAGTCGAAAGTCGTCACTGTAGCAGCTTTGGAAATCAGTGGATGATTTTGTGGATCAATAATCACTCCTGTAGGGTCACGTGTCGTGAGGTTCAATGATTTCCCAGCATTTTTTGAACGAGCATTTTTTCGGCATGATCAGTTGGCAAAATGAAAGAAGACGGTTCCTCTGCACAGTGCACGCACCCATTGCCATACTTAAAAAGTATGTTCCAGTTTTCTGAAAAGGTCAAAGATTCTTTTTGTTTTAAATGTTTGCTTTGTTTGCCTAAAACAAAGCGAATCGCAGCCTTCAAAAACTCGCCGTCCAACCTGCGGAAGCATATTGAGGTATGTCAACTTTTCATTTCTTGTGAAAGCTTGAAATTCTGTGCGCTTTAGAGCTAAAGTTTCAGTATGAAGTCTGGTCGCTCAAATGATTTATGGATTTGCCCGCCAAGTTGCCGTAGCCTTGTGTATACACCGCTTACACACAGGTAAGGTTCCACAATGATGTTAGTTAGCATGCAAAAGCATGAACTCAAATGTAAATGAGTTTAAGACTTAAATAAGTTAATATCTTGTAACTTTTATAGTTTTTTGTTACCTTGCATAATTACTATAGTTATGTTTAGAGCTGCACGATTGATCATAAAAATGATAATGATTCGCACGTCTATTAAACCTCACACTGGAGGTGTGTGCTGCCGCTGAGTCAGAGAGAGAGAGAGAGAGCACTTATCATTTCTATAGGTTTTGTAACATTCTAAAAGCTCTTTATTCCACAGACACTACAAGCTAGTCAGTGTATTCAGTAGGTTGCTTCAGAGGCATAAGGTATTGTAAGTATTACATACAACGATGCAACAATAATAAAACAATGCGTTGACATAAAAAAGGAAATTTACTTTTGATACTTAAGTACTTTTAAAAGTAAGTACTTCTGTACTTTTACTTAAGTAAAAATCTGTCTTTACAACTTTCACTTGTAATGGAGTAATATTTGACCGGTATCTATACTTTCACTCAAGTGATGGAGTTGTGGACTTTGTCCACCTCTGCACGAAATAAATGCAACTGTCCTCACAAAACCTTGACAATTTCTTTATTTAAATACATAGGTTCCTTCAAAACATAGGAACCTTCAAAAGTGAGCCCAGAAGGAGAAACCGAAGCGTGCTTTTGGGTGCTAGATGGAACTTTTTTCCCGAAGAGTTTATGACTGTTACTCGGAAAACAAGAACATGGACTGTTTGCTATTAGGTTAAAATGCCTGGTGTTATGCACATACGTTGTGTTCCAGACAATCATAATTTGTTCCAAAATCATTATGTTTCCCAAACTATTCTTGTTCGTTTAGACTAATAATGACTAGGTTCATTATGTGCCTCCTTTTCATCAACTTCTGATGATGATCAGTAATGATAATAATGCTTTTTTTATAGAACATCTTACTAACACTTAAAGTACCTGAACAAACACAAAACAGACTAGTAGGAAGAAGCAAGGGAAAAGTCTTGGGAGAAAAGGTAGGTTTTAAGTTGACTCTTAAACTGGGAGAAGGAAGTGCAGTTTGGGGTTTATGGTACTAAATGATGTCAGTCTAGTCTTAGTCGCCACCAGAAGACCAGTACTGGTAGACCTGGGAGTCTGAGCAGGGGTGTAGTGCTGTAGAAGCGTAGAGAGATAAGGCAGGGCCATGTATCGCTTTGTAAGTGAGAAGTAGGAGTTTGTATTTGAATTAAGTAGGAATACAGGTTTTTTGCATTTGAATGTAAAATTGGTAGCCAGTATAACGAATCGATTAATTTTTACTGGTTCTAACTATCAAACATTGTTTTTTTATTTATTTTTTAAATAATAATAATAACAAATAATATTACTTTCAGGTCTGTTGACTCATGAAATACAGAAAATAGAAGATAACCTTTATAAACAATTATAACACCGTGAAATACTTTTCGTCACATATCCAAACTTGTCGGATGCTGGGTCAGAGCCCAGGTCAATTATAGTGAGCCCCCGGAAAAGTGGAAGTGTGAAGGCATACCATGTTCGAATGTGGCTGCAACACTAGTCGAGCTTGTTTCCTCCTCTGTTTCCTGTAGTAGTTCTCAAACGTATCCCGGGCACCCTGGGTCAAAAACAAAAAAGGATTTAATCATCAGCAATGTATAAATAAAACTGAGATGTGCTGCAATTTGATTTGACAAGTGCCAATCAAGTCTGAGAGCAGCACTCTAAAAAGCAACAGATGTTAGTTTAAAAATAAATAAATAAATAAATAAATGAACAGATGAAGGAAAAAGGAGCAGAATGGATGGAGTGATCTGGTTTGCTTCTGGCAAAATCATACAGTGATAAGGCACAATGATTTCCACTCAGGAATCACAATCAAACTTAAAATAAGGGCAAATCAGTTGCACTTTCGAAATAACAAAGCACAATTTAGACTGTGATTGCTACAGGGGCCTGGCAGACCAAAAACAAAAAGCCTCATTTAGTAAAGGCTTGATGAGTTTGGCCTTTGTCAAACTGTTCAGAACTGACGGTCAACATTGCTCTCCATTCCAGCGCAGTGCCTTATCTGAGCAAGTGTCCAGCGTGGAGCACGTTGGTCCCAACTATGAAAAACAGCAGATACCAACAGGGAAGGGATGAAAGAGAAAAGGAAAGAAAAACAGTGCCTTATGTGATAAGGTTATCATTTGGTTCTGGTCAGTCTATCTTAGTAAGACTGGTCTAGTTCTCCCTCTCTGACCCATAGATAACACATAGCCAGGGTTATATGCACAATGGCAGGCCACACACATCTACCTAGGCACCTGCACCTTTATACTTCAGGGTCTGGTGGTTCAGTAATTATGAAATTTTGTGGCATGGATGACCGATGACTAACAAAAAGTGAAAACTACAAGGACAGCTACAGACATACATGGCACAAACATTCTGAAAAACAATCAGAACAGTTTCCTTTGGGGGGGGGAGCTCTAATGCTATAAAAGATATAACGAAGTTAGATACAATACACCAGCAGGTCCCAGGGAGAGATGGTAGAGGTTGAAAGATACAGCAGGTCACTGTGCACGACCCTGTACATAAGGGACATGAACATATTTTCTTAACTCTGACCTCCTCTGCCAACTCTACTCCTTCATTTCCTGGCAAGAGGGAAGTCTGTTTCCTCCCTGATATAAACGTGCACATACTCACGCACACACACTCATTCTGCAGCAAGTAGCAGGTCATCGCCGGGTGAAAAGAGCCTGGCCTAGGCAAACCAAGCACGACCTCGAATAGCTCTCTGTGTTGTGGAGAAAGTGCTAGGTGTAGAACGGTAGTTGAAGGATTTTTTTTGGTCTGTGCAAATTAGTTTAGCAATGTACAAAATTGGGATGTTCATTACTGGGAAAGAACAGATATGTTCTAAATGTTTGGGTTGTTGATTTTTTTTTTTTAATTGATTTTTTTAATGCTTGTATGAAAGGCTCACATGGCAACTAGCTGAAGTCAGACGTGGGCATCGGGACTGGGATCTCATGGGACAAAACAAAAACAAGGGAAGTTTTTTTTTTTAATATTTTCATTCAGGTTCGAGGAAGCAGTCAGATATTGAAGCTCGTGGGACAAAGAAAGACCATGCTGACATGAAAGTGCAGTGTGGCACGATGCATTTATTTTAGTAACTGCCTGGTCAGGGTCATTACTAGTTTGTTTACATTTTGGGAAATAGAACCAATTAAATTCATTAGAAAATATTGCAAGCAGGTACAAACAAAAATAACAAATGTGTAGTAGGATTAAAAATCCAGTCACTAGTTATGGTCAAGAGTGATGTAGCTGAGGTTAAGGAACTGTCAGAGCTATAATTCACACACCACACTGACAGTGCTGGCATTTCTACATCTGTTTTTTCCCCCACCCCACTCTTCACCAGTGCTTCCAGGGGCATAGTGGCAGGGTTAATATCAAATCATGATCTTTTTTTAATTAATAAATAAATAAATAAATAAATAAATAAGATTAAGCCATGCCCAATTTGGGCTTAACTCTAGATACAAATACAGAGATTTAAAGCACTAAACAAACACATGTACAAAAAGTGTCATTGTGTGACACCCTTAGTGCACACCAATATTTCTGGTTGTAAATAAATGCTAAGAAAACTGCATCTTGTAAAAGCCCACCTACTGTAATATGTAACTCAATAGGTAAAAAAACATTCTCTGGATAATACTTGAATATCATGATATATTGTTATATTACTTGCAAAATATTAATCTGTAATATAATAAGATAACCAAGAAATGAGCACCACCTGGTCAAATGTAAATTCTGATACCATGCTGACAATAAAAACTGGCCAATACCAAATGACTTCAAAACAATAAAAGTTACATTGTTAAAGGTTCAAGATAAATGTTTTTTCAACATTGTTCAACATGTAAATACACTATATGGCCAAAAGTATGTGGACAGCTGACCATCACACCCAAATGTGGGTCTTCCCAAAACTGTTGGAGCACACAAAGCCATCCTATACAATTGTATTTGTATCTATCTGACTGCATACCAGGCCGACATCCTCACCCGGCACCCTCACCCGGCATCCTCACCCGGCACCCTCACCCGGCACCCTCACCCGGCACCCTCACCCGACATCCGCGCCTGACCTCACTAATGATCTTGTGGTTGAACTTTTGGCCATGCAGTGCATATTAAATGTTCATGGCTATATTATTTAGCTATGTCAGTCAAATAAAATGTCAGTCAAATTTTATTGAAGTCAGTGTTATTGAAATCCTCAGCCTGTGAAGAGTGTGTGCCTACTACCTTGTCAGAACGTTTAGTTATAGTTATGGCATTACAGCAGCTGTGCCGTAGCTCTCAGACTGTGGGTCCTAAGTCTCTTTAAATGGATTGCTTTAAAATAATGGCTCCACCTGCACCAGGTGCCCAGCCTGATCCTAAATCAGGGTATAGTGGGGCTCGTATGGATTCTACAGGATTGATGATTCCATTGCATGTGCACTGGCTTTGCTCCACTTCATCCATACCGGGATCAGACAGACAAACAGAAAGACAGTCTGGTCTCCAACACTGGAGGTCTCTGGTAGTCTGCGAAGTCTGCCATTCATCAAAATCAATGCATGACCTTGATCTGCAATCTTGGCTGCAAGCGGCATCCCTGATGGCGCTTGGCTTGGTTAGATTCAGTGTTTCAAAGAAAGGCCAAAAGGACATGCGAGTTTATTGTTTTTGGCCAAGTTTAAAAGTAACTCTGGCTGGCTCTCTTAAGCCAGTCAGTCCAAAAAAGAAAGAGGCAGAAAACAGAACAGAGAGAAATACCAAAAGGATAAATCAGCTGAAGCAACATGAAAACGCAACAATGATAAGTGAAAGACCTGATAGTACAGAGGTCTATGTTTTATAACACCTCGAGTTACTACTCTTTCTCCCCAGTTCTTACCATGTCTCTGTCTTCTACTCTCATCTGCTTATCTCCATTTAACCTGACCTCGCTTTCTCTAGTCATCCTCTGATGAACAAGTCTCCCAGTGAAAATGTCTAAAGCATACTGCAAACCATCTTTTCTCCAAATATCTTCTTGTCATTTTTATCCACATGAAATGTATTACCTTGAGGCAATAACAGTGCTCTCTCATTTTCACCTTCTTTTTCCCCCCCACTGATTGTACAACTCCGTCTTTTTCTAACCACAGTCTCTCTCGTGTGCCTTGGCCTCCCTGTGAGGATTCAGATTGTTTCTGTCACTTCCTCCCCACAGTCCTCCTGCTCACGCATACACACATGCATGCACGCGAGAGCGCCATGGCCGTGTCACAACCCTCTTGGTCTCGCTCCGTCCCAAGCCGTTTGGAGCGCAGCCAATCCAGGAGTCAAAACAGACCAAGGAGGAAAAGCTCTCTCCTGCTTTTACTTCCCCTGGGTCATCAACTATTTTGAAATTTGCATTCCCTTTTCCCCAGCTCCCCAAATCCACTCTCTCACTCACTCAGGTTCACATGGCATACTTTTTTTCATTCCATTACAGTAAAGATCGTTTAACTGTGTCCTTGGAGATTTTTAAAGACAGTCTGTTTAAGTTTCAGAATGCTGCTAAATTAGCTAGATCTAGGTATTTTTCTGACTTAATCTCTACTCACTGTCATAGACCTAAGATTTTATTTACCACGATTAATTCCATAATTAATCCAAGTTGCCAATTCCATGAGGAACCCTCAGCTGATCTTTGTGAGAAATTTTTAATGTTTTTTACTGGTAAAGTGACGGCCATCCGTTCTTCCTTTACTTTACAGTTCTCAGATCTGTCCCTAAATTCGCTGGTTACCCCGGTTTCCTTTTATTGTTTTCAACATGTTTCTTTAAAGGATCTGTGTGATTTGAATTTGTTAACCAGATGAAAATAACTTCCACCACACTTGATGTCGTTCCCGCAGAGATTATTAAAGCGACTTTCTCCGAAATTGGCCCCGGTATCCAAGTGCTGATAAATTCATCTTTGGATGCCCGAATTGCTTTAAACACGCTGTTGTTATACCTTTGTTAAAGAAACAGGGTTTGGATGAGGATTGTTTTAATAATTATCGACCTGTCTCTAAGTTATCGTTCTTGTCAAAGCTGTTAGAGAAAGTTGTGCAGTCACAATTGATCTTGTTCTTAAATTCAGCTAAGTTACTGGAAACTTTTCAATCTGGTTTCACTGCTCATCATAGCACAGAGTCTGCTTTGTTAAAAATGTCTAATGATATTTTACTTGCAGGTGATGCTGGTAAAAATGCTGTTTTGATGTTACTAGATCTTACAGCCACCTTTGATACTGTAGATCATGATGTACTTCTTTGGCATTTAGAGCATTTGATTGGTATCAAGGGTACAGCTTTACAGTGGTTGAGTTCATATCTTAGAGACAGGTCCTTTTCTGTATCATTGGGCAAGTTTTCCTCTTCTTCTGCTCCTATTATTTCTGGTGTACCTCAGGGCTCGCTCCTCTTTAATTTATATATGAGTCTGCTGGGGAATATTATTAGAGGGCACAATGTCTTGTTTCATTTATATGCTGATGATACACAGTTGTACATACCGTTGAAAGCGGGCGATTCCATTCAACCGTTGTTGGACTGTCTTGATGATGTCAAGAAATGGTTAACAAATAACTTTCTCCAACTAAATGCGGACAAAACGGAAATGATTGTTTTTGGTCCCCCGAGATTGAGAGATGGGCTCAGAAATGAACTTGCCAATCATTTCCCCTCAATTTCTTCCCAGGTTAGGAATCTTGGCGTCATCCTGGACTCAGAATTGTGCTTAACCAAGCAAATAAATTCGGTTGTTAAGAATAGTTTTTATCAATTACGGATTATTTCTAAACTTAAAACATTTTTGACTTTTCGAGATTTGGAGAAGGTTATTCATGCTTTCATCACATCGTGTTTGGATTATTGTAACTCACTGTATTCGGGTCTTCCTCAGTCATCTCTTTCTCGCCTCCAGATGGTTCAAAACGCAGCTGCAAGGATGTTGACCAGAGCAAAGAAATTTGACCATGTCACCCCAATTTTAGCAGCACTCCATTGGCTCCCAGTCCATTCAAGGATCCAGTTTAAAATTCTGTTGTTTGTTTTTAAAGCTCTTAACGATCAAGCTCCCTCTTATCTTAAAGATCTTCTTATTCCACATTCATCCAGCAGATCCTTAAGATCTTCTGATAGGTATCTCTTGTATGTCCCTCGATCTCGTTTAAAAACCAAAGGTGATGGAGCTTTTTCTGTTGCTGCCCCTCGCTTATGGAATCAGTTGCCATTGGTTATCCGCCTTGCACCTTCTGTGATCATTTTTAAGAAGAGGCTGAAAACGTATCTTTTCTCCCTGGCGTTTTAATTTAAATCTAGTATTGTTTTTTTTTTTTTGTTTTTTTTTTGTCTGTCTTCTATGCTGTTTATTCTGATTTTATTTATATTTTCTCGACTCTGTTCAGCACTTTGGTCAGCTGTGCTGTGTTTAAATGTGCTATATAAATAAAATGTACTTACTTATTTACTTACAGTAAAGATGCGTTTACATAAAGTTGCATAATTCTGCACTAATGTCAACTGCCACTTCAACATTTCCTTCCTGGGCACACAGTTACTGTACTACATGTTACTGAACTGTGTGTGTGTGTGTGTGTGTTTAGAACTGGAGAATATGAAAAAATATACAGTGGGGAGTCCAAATGTCTGAGAACACAAGTGAAAAGGCTTCTATTTTTCATTCTTTTCCAATTATTTTTTTTTAGTAGTTGAAAAGTATAACCTTAGACACATATCTACATAAATTTGAGAATTTCCCAGTATTTGGCATGTCCAACTATTGCTTTAATGACACTGTGCACTTGAGCTGGAATGCACTCCACACATGGAAAACTTGACAATTCATCAAACTCATCAAAAGGATCAAATCCAGCGAAGTGCCATCTGAACACATGCTTTAACTGAAGGGGTAAAACTGCAGGAAAATCTGCTTTTAAAAAACCTGCTTTTGACCATTTCATTTGTTAGTTTTAACACTGTCGACATTTCAAAAACTTCTGTTTATTTCCAGTTTTAAATGAAAACAAAATCCCAGATTCTCAATGCGGTCACAGACTTCTGGATCCCACTGCTATACTTTACCAAAACACCTCAATAAGTTTTATGCAACAATGAATAGTTTGTTTGTTTTACAAACTCGTCTTATTACCCAAATTTGGCATATTTTCCCTGCTGATTGCTTACATATTGATCATACAGCATTTAATACAAAATGCAGATTAAACAGCAGTCTGTGGTTCAGCAAGCAGTAAATATTTCTGGGTTCAGTTCAGATTACCCAGTACTAATTCTCTCTGTAGTCCCTATTATTTAATTCCTGATATAATTTCTCACCGTGCCAAAGCCCAGCCTTTGTATCTTTGCTCTCACAAAGCATATGTTCACAGCTATGTCTGGCCATATCATCATGTTTGTCCACTACCACTACCCTGACCTCAAACTCCTTCTTTTTATCCATTATCCTCGGTGCCCATTTAACCTTCCTGAACAGTATTTCCTTTTCTGTTCACATGCCATTTTACACCAGCACACCAGCTCCTAATACAAAGGTCATTGTACAAATACCCACTCCTTACCCATGTGAAATACTGATACTGCAAGACAAAATATGATGTTAATGAGTTGAACAGGCCCAAGAGAACATGGTGAGAAGTAGGCACACACGCATACGCACACACACGCACACACACACACACACACACACACACACACACACACACACACACACACACACACGCATAGGCAACATTTGATCCTCTTTGATACACTCTATCAAATGACACATACAATTGACATTTTGTAGTAATTTTCACAACTTAAATTAACAAAAAACAGATCAGTCACATGGAAAAAGTAAGTACATTTATCACACCTTCAAATCCATAAAATTAGAATCAGGTGTTCAAGATTTGGTGCCAGTGATTAGAACCTGCTTAGGAAGTGCAGGTGGAACCTGTCTTATTTATACCCCTCTCATATCTAGTGTCTGGTGTTCCCTTTGTTATTGAGGTGTGTGGTGTCATCATGCCAAAATCTAAAGAGTTCTGTAAGGCCTTCAGAAAAAAAGGTTGTGGATGCCTATGAGTCTGGCAAGGGATTTAAAAAGATCTCCAAATTATTTGAAATACATCATTCCACTGTAAGGAAAATAAGTGGCGCAGATTTCAAACGACTGCCGATTTGTCCAGGACTGGCCATCCCAGTGAATTCAGCCCAAGAGCAGTCTGATGCGAAAAGAAGTCTCAGAGAACCACAGGATCTTGCAACTGTTGGTGTCAAAGTGCATGCTTCCACAATCAGAAAGAGACTGCACAAATTTGCCAGGAAAAAGCCCTTGTTGTCTAAAAAGAAGATTAGCACAAGACTACAGTTTGCCTATGAACTTATAGTTCCTTTTGGAATAATGTGCTCTGGAAAGACGAATCAAAGATAGAGTTGTTTGGCCACAGTAACAGCAGACATGTTTGCTGCTGACCAAAGACAGCTTTTCAGGAGAAGCACCTCATACCAACTGTGAAGCACGGTGGTGGAAATGTTATGGTTTGGGGTTGCTTTTCTGCCTCAGGGACTGGACAGCTTGCATTCATTGATTCAATTATGAATTCTGCATCATATCAAAGAGTGCTTGAAGATAATGTGAGGCCATCTGTCCGAAAGTTGAAGTTGAACCGAAAGTGAACCTTTCAACAGGATAATGATCCTAAACACACTAGCAAATCCACCAAGGAATGGCTCAAAAAGAAGAAATGGAGGGTTATGGAATGGCCTAGTCAAAGCCTGGATTTGAATCCCATTGAAATGTTGTAGGGGGATTTGAAACGGGCAGAACATGCAAGAAAACCCTAAAAACATCTCGCAACTGAAAGAATATTGCATGGAAGAGTGGTCAAAAAGACAGAAAGACAACATACAATAAGAACAGCATAGCATAAAAATAGATGAGGCAATAATATAGATGAGTTCATTATAATGAATAGGTTTTAATCTGGGATTTGAACTGTGAAATAGAGAATATAACATCTATTGATATTTTTGTTGAATAAATGATTGAAAAGGCTACTTTTCCTTGTGGTATTGTTCAAGTATATAAACTTTATTAATAGGCACTGTTTCAAAGATGATCAAATGTTTGCTTTTCCAAATACACCACTAAAGCCAACAATTTCCACGGGGTGTATTTACTTTTTCACATGACTGTATATTCATTATGGATAATTAGACATAATTAGCCAGTTCAAACACATCTGAACTGTTTTTCTGAGAAACCCAAATAACCAGTGGTAGGTTGAGAGTGAAAATGATGCAATAGACATGGGAGGCCTTGATTAGTGCTGTAAAATGAGTCCTCATTCAACAACTAAAACAACAACTAGGGCTCATCAAATCTCAAAAGTACTCACCAGAACTGTGTAGATGTGCAAGCAGCGATAGACAGGTGAAAAGTCCACCAAGTCCTGAGCACCAGGAACCTACAGAAAGAGGGATCATGTTAGTGGTGATGTACTACTTTTTAAATGATAAATATGTAAAGCAAAGGATTATACTTGTATCAATGTAATCTCTCCTCTGATTGGTTAAAACACAAACTGTTTACAATTACAAACCAAGACTGCTGTCAAATGTCACATGACTATGTCCTACAGTTGGGGTTTACTGATGTTCAATACGATATGTGAAACACGCTTGAACCACAGTCCGGATTTGGACCCGGCAAAGTATTTCAAGTGGCCCAAGCAGAGCTGATGAGAAAAACTGGTCAGTGACTCTAGTTTTCTTAACACGGACGGCTTCTGTAGTGGACCACCTGTTGCCGCTGATCCAACCACATGCATTTATGTTAATTATTTAGCCAAAAGCTGCTCATCGAACCAGAGACTAGATACAGGGCTAGAGACATTAGGACATTAGGATATTATCTGGAATTTTGTCGGTAAGGAATTTTAAGTAACTGGACTTTTTAGTTGAATACCACTCTACAAATTTGCCATTAGTGATCAATTATGGTATAAACTGTGATTCAAATTCGCACATCTAGTTAAAAAGTTGTAGTGTAAGAATAGAGACTTAATTACAAACCCTGCTATACATATTTGAAGAGTTTTACAAATCAGCCTATCATTGTGATCAACAACTGAATTAAGTAAAATCATACTCATATACCACCCTCTCTGACCCAGTCTATGTAGAAATGCCTCCAGCTCCAAAGTTTACTAAACCAATAGCAGCTAAACAATGCTAGCTTTCATCTGGTGCCCACAGAAAGGCAAGCAGGAACTCTGAGAGTCAGCTGGGTCACAGCTCCAGAGAGGAAGAGCAACGCTAAACAATAACCCCGAGCGAACAAGAAGAAAACAATTAAGCACAGGCACCAGTGCCAACTCAGTGACAGGAGAGGGTTTGGACAGTATGTGCGAATGGTTTTCCCCAGGACACTCGTTGAGAACAGGGGTGAGGAGGTAACATGCAGTTGAAGGACTCGTTGGTAACCTTGGGCACAACTGTTGGGAAATCCCACCACAGCTGGCAGGCGGGTAGATTAAAGCCTGGCACACACACTGCCCCTTGTCCAGATTCAGGAAAAGAGTGATGTGCACGCATAGCGGAGCAGAGAAAGAAGGGAAGGGCTAAAAAGTTCAACAGGAGGGTACTAAAGTCAACACACACACTGTTGCAGGTCAGCAACAGTCCTCGACATCCCATGGGCCTTTGTGGAATGAGTGAGCTACACTCCATGGTAGCATGCTTACTGGGGTTTCTACACTGTATTGCAAAACCATGCAAGACTAAACATAAAAACACAGCAAAAACCATGTGGTATACTGGGTACAAACATGTTTACAGACATCATTTCAGTCTTGTGCCGACAGGCTACGTGTGTGGACAATCCGATAAACAACGACGCTCCTCCACCCGTGTGTTTGCGTCAGCGTCTTATTCTGTCTGCTACTCCAGAAACTTAAAGCTCACCCTGGCTTTCATTAGCATCTGCAGCTGAAAAGCACATCCCACATGCTCCACACATCTTTCTCAAAGATGTGACGCAGTGTCCTAATGACAACAGATGAGGAGAGATGGGATGGGCGGTTAAGTCAGGGGACACAATTGGGCCATAAAGCCAATACTGACTATTCAGTATCTTCAGAAACTTATTTACAGGAGCATAAGGACTATGTTGAATTCTCAAACCTGACTGGTCAGATGGTATCGACATCATTCATAACCGCAGCTCTGGCAAACATCAACATCATAATTCAAACCACAGGTTTAGGTTAATATGCTTGTTCAAGTAACAGCTCGTTCACAGGGACTGTGGACGCTTAACAGAAGGTGCATCCCAAATCGCATACTTATGCACTATTCTATGTCATTTTGTAGTATAAAATAGTGTGAGTAGTGTATTCACACTGAAAATTCCAACAAGATAAGTGCACTTCAAGTACCCAGATGATGCACTTACTCAACCAAAAGAAATGAAGTGTGGAATGTTGGACACTTCATGCACTCAACAGTCGCAGCTCTGCTTACATAGCAGAAGAGGGGAGGGGCTACCAGGCTCTGATGCTGGTTCAAATTTGCTCGGAATCAAAACAGGTCATGTCGGGCATAAAAGGTAACATTAACAAACAGTGAAATGAAAAAAAAAAAAAAAATCATTTTCGGTGACTCCGGGTATTCTGCTAAAGCTAGCAGCATCGCATTACATGCGTTTGACGTCATTTGCCATCGACTAGGAAACAGATTATACTTCCGATTAGTAAAAATCTGCTAGTGTTCCATTTGAGACAATACTACCCTTCTGAAATTCATACACTAGACGGTAGAGTACATAGTGCATAGTACGTCATTTGGGACACAGCTATAATCTAAGGGTGATAAACAGATTAAGAAAACATGTTATTTAACAAAGAAAAATGTATAATCATTGATAAATTGAAGCTGCCTTTAAGGAGATATTTTGGTAAACGTTTAATCTCGTCAGTATGTTTTCCACCACAGCCGAGTCTTCAGGACAGAGGCATTTTCTCTCTGTAACAGCCAGCCTTTTTTGTCTTGTTAAATTCAAGAAAAAGGAGAAGAAGAAAAAAAGAAACGCTGGTGAGGAAATGACTGTGAATGTGCTGCTGGAAAATAATGGACCCCAGCCTGCCGTTGATTATTGTCCTAGAATTGTCCTTAGTTAAAGCGCTTTACTAGCTAATTAGCTCACTATATGTTATTACATTTTATCAGATACATATTTTATCCTGGTAGATTTCTAGGCAACCAAAATATGGGACTGGACAAGCATACTGAAGCTTTGACCTGCCCTGTGGACTAACTAATAAAATTTAGGATTTGTCCTCCCCTGCATCTGAACATTAAATACGGTCTTTTTTGTTTGGACTTTATATGAATTTTGTAAATGGTAGTATTGTGTTTACATACATTAACTTTAGAAGAAAAAGTTCAGCATTAGCATTCACTGATATTCAAGGTTATCAGCATGGGAAAAGAAAAAGTGAAATTGTGCCATCTCTAATATCTAAAGTAATTGAGAATCTCAAGACGTGACCTTACGTTACGGTCGCTCACCTCTTCGTCATCCTCATCCTCTACATCTAGTATCCCAGAATCCTCTTCCGAGAGAGGGCTGCCACCTGAGCGGTCCACCTCTGTACCTGACCCCGCCTCCTTACGCAATCTCCACGCACTGCCTACCCGCTGCTGCCGTGTGACCGCACTGTCGCGAGAGCTTCTCACCTGTGCCTGGAAAACAAACACAAACACACTTAATAAATGCTAACGTGAATATTAACGTAAATATTCATGTCAAACTTACTTTTTTTGGGAATTAGAGACATTACAGAAAATTCCTTTAACAACAAGCCAAGGTTCCATTACCATCATAGTTAGAATATGCAAATCCTCAAACCATTTGTTCATTCATTGGCAGCTATATGGGAAAAATCCGCTCTATGGAGAGTAGTAATTACTGCGCTCTGAATGAACTCAAAAGAACACAGACAAAGTCAGCCACAAGGATTCTTTAATTGTCAACTTTTCCCAGGATGGTTCCAAACCAGAAGAGACATAGATTGAATTGAAGATTCAACATCTTTTATCATTGAACATCTTTTAACAAAAATGTTTAAGCTTATTTAAATGAAATACACCTAGGTGTGTAACACACAAAGGACAAAGTACCAGATACTAGCTGGGAGTCCAGTGCAAATGGAACAATGACCGTGAAATTCAATGGAATTCAAGACCAAGACCAACGTCAATGCCTACATCAGCCGGTTACAAAACACACAACACTAACTGATTATGGACAGGATGGGGGAGGAGTTTCAAGAATGGAGGGCTCTAAAATCATAAATCTAAAACCCGCAGTCAAACAAAACACACCCCCTATGTCCAAGGGGTGAAGCAGCTTCTATTAAATTAAATTTGACAAACCATTCACAGGCTCTATGGCTATAAACAATGACTATAAAAATGGTGGGTTTGGAGGGTCTATTGCACAAAACTAAGCAGAACATTAACAAGCCAGCAATGTGGGTTTCTGGAAGCAATACAGTTCAATTTCCGCGAACGTAAAGTTGTGCACATAAGCGACACTGAGAAAAGAAGATGGCAGGAACTCCGTCCCGTGAAAAAATAAATGTTACAGCAGCATAAAGAGGTTTTGGATGGGGTCAGGAGGTGTGAGAGATGTCAAAGAAAACTCTCATAAAGCCAGATGCCACTAAAATGTGGGTGGGGGGGAAAAAACGTCCAAAATACTAAACAAAAAATTAATTAATTAATTAAAATAAATGAAAAATAATAATTTAAATTTTTTTAAAAATAAAATAAAATAAACAGCAAACTAGGAATGGGTGACATTACAGAAATATCATATCATATGATATTTCAAGACATAAGCCTAACCCTAAAATACACGTTTTCCTATCAAACTGTCAGCAAAACTGTTGCATTTAAACATAAACCTTTAAGAATTTGTTTGCTGATACTTTTATTTAATGTGTACAAGCATAAATTAACACTGAAAAGAAGGGGGGGGGGGGGGCATTCCATCATTTTAAAGTTTTACACAGTAGAAAACTTAATCAAATCAAATCTGACTTCAAAGATAATAAAAGCAATTTATAAAATCATAAATAAAAAGATATCATATATAATACACTTTTTTTTATTTTAATTTTTTCAGATGATATGGGTATGATGACAATTTATCACAATATCAATATTATATCATATCACCCATCCCTAATAATACTCTGGAATGGGATGTACATGGGATGTACAGGCACATATGATTGTGATGGTTAGGTGTCCACATACTTTTGCCCATATAGAGTTCATTTTAATGCAAAATTTTGCATTCCACTAGAACAAAATGAAATGAAAGCAAGTGTATAACAAGAAAAGCTTTTAAAGCAGCTTTTACTCTTCTAATTATAATATTTTCTCAGTGTTTTTTGTCCTTATGTTTTGGATAGCTGACTTACTGCAAGATACACCCTCATTTCACAATTCAAAAACCATGGGGATGCAAACATTTGCACTATTCACTGGTCAGAAAGCCTTTAAACAAAAATAAAGTCATTTAAAGAGCACACGGGGGTGTGGGGGGGGGAGGAACAAGAGTCGTTTCCAAAAAAATGAAATTTGCACAACACTGAAATGCCTGTAATTTGATAAGCACAAAGAAGAAAAGGTCACTGAAGTTACAGTCAGGATTAAACGGCACTCCATTCAGTGCACGGTCATGACTGGGTCGAATACGCTACTCAGATAGAAACTCTGACTTGTAGTTACCTCATATATACAGTGGTTTGAGTGGAACAGTAGTTCTGTTACAGTAGACCCGTGACTATGATGAGAGAGCATGACATCACCATAATGTCCTGATATGTGCGGTCTGCATGCATGTGCGTTCGGTAACTAGAGAAAGGTAATCAATCTCCTTCACCAGTGCTTCACACACACACACACACACACACACACACACACACACACACACACACACACACACACACACAAAACACGGCGTGCTTCTCATTACTGTGTGGGTACCAGGCAGAGCTCGAAGAGCACTGAGGAGATCCCGAACACTGCCAGTGAATACTCTCTAATGCAACCACCAAAAACTATACAAACAGCATGAACCCAGACAGAAAAACAGAAAAAGACAGAAAGAAACTGTGAAGAACAGAATCAATAGGAATGGATATTTAATTATAATGCAGAAGATGATCAGGTTAAAAAAATGCAAAAGTAAACTACGCTAAGAGGAAATCTGGCAAAAATCAGTAAACCCAAGTATTACATGTACAGTGAGGGGGGAAATGAGTATTCGGATAAAATTTATACACAAAATTGGCCTCATTTATCAAGCTGAATACGAACGGATTTATGCGTAGTGTTTACACAAGAAATTTGGTACTCATGAAAATCTTGTGAATTCAGAAAAACGTTCGTATCCTACTCCTGCTCCTAGTGTGAAGTGGAGCAATGTACTGGGACATATTAGAGGAGAGTTTAATCTCATCGGCCAAGAAACCGAATCTGGGGAGAAGATGGATGTTTCAACGAGACAACGACCCCAAACATACAGCCAAAATAACCCGAGAAGGCCTTGCATGGTCTAGCCGATCCCCGGACTCGAACCCCAGTGAAAATTTATGGAGGATTTTGAAATTGCAAACCCATCAGTGGGACCCTCATAACCTTAGGGAACTGAAGACAATCTGAGAGGAATTGAACCACAATCCAGCAAAAGCCTAATTAATTGTTCCCATAGACGTCTCGACGCTGTAATTGCCAACAACAGCTTTGAAACCAAGTACTAATAAGTGGTGTCTGAATACTCTGTTCACTATCAATTTCATTTTTTTTTAAAAAAAACATATCTTTATGCTTATGAATACATACTTTTTTTGCTCATATTTATAAGTATAAAGTCAAAAGATATTGTGCGTGTCATTTTGAAGTGGATATGTGCACACTAAATTAAATAAGAAAAATCTAACAGTGACAACACAAAACCCCAGGTCTCGATTATTTGGGCTCATTCTTTTCCACCACATTAAGGAATATACCATAAATGATATTTCTCATTTGGCAATGTTGTACTAAGTAAAATACATCACGGATGAATGAATACAGAAAATGACCTTTACCGAAAGGCTCTGCATCTCTGCTTTCGTCCCCCTTAAATACCCTTAATGACAAAGAATGACTAGGCAAAGTGAATGAATAAAGTTAGCTAGCTCGGTAGCTGGGGTAACAGACTACAGATGTCAGCACTGTTTAAAATGTTTGCTCTGCATAGGAAAGAACAAAACTATTAGCTGGCTACACATCACTCCAGTCGATTAATGTTAACTTCACAGCTAGCTGGCAACTTTTCTGCTTGTTGTTATTACAGAAGCCAGTGGCGGTGGTAGCTCAGTGGTTAAGGTCTGGTCAGAAGGTCTTGGAAGGTCTGGTCAGAAGGTCGTGAGTTCAAATCACAGCACCACCAAGCTGCCACTGCTGGGCCTTTGAGGAAGGCCCTTAACGCTCAACTGCTCAGTTGTATAAATGAGACGAATAAGTCGCTCTGGATAAGGGTGTCGGCCAAATGCCATAAATGTAAGTCTACAAGGCGTCACGTTTTCATTTTGATATGTTTGCTCAGTGCCTCCACTTCCCACTTTATTACCCACGTTAACCTAATCAACACGTCACTGATCTTTTTTCCCCTCACTTAGAATTAGCTACAACGAATGAAATTTACATTTACGGCATTTGGCAGACGCCCTTATCCAGAGCAACTTACATTTATTTCATTTATACATCTGAGCAGTTGAGGGTTAAGGGCCTTGCTCAAGGGCCCAACAGTGGCAGCTTGGCGGTGCTGGGGTTTGAACTCACGACCTTCCGATCAGTAGCCCAGCGTCTTAAAGACTGAGCAACCCGCTGCCACATATAATAAATGTAATGAATTAATTAAAGCCCATTAAAACCAATTGTAAAACAAAATAATTTGTATTAAGTGACCCAACAGCATGGTGGAGCAGAGGGTAGTTTTGCCATCTCACAGCTCCTAGGTCTCTTGTTTGATCCTGAGCTTCCAGGGTCTGTGTGGGTTTCCTACAGGAGCTCCAACCTCACAAAAACATGCCTGTAGGCGGCTTATCTACTCCAAATTGCCCGCAGGTGTGAAGGAGTGTGTGCTTGGTGCCCTGTGATGGACTGCTGTCTCATTCAGGGGGTATTCTGGGATAGGCTCCGAATTTGCTGAAATCCTGTCCAGGACAAAGTGGTTACTGAAGATGAATGAATAATTGACCAAAGCCCTAACGAGTCATCGATGAAGAATTTGAAGTGAAGTCACGAGCATTTCTGATCCAAATCAGTTCAACTCTGACACAGACAGAATGAGGGTATTGGCACCGAAAAGCAAAACGGAGATGCATCCAGGTCACACACTATCTCAACCAAACACTCCATAACACTAGAACCTCTTCCATCACACACACACACACACACACTATGCCCGATGGCATACAATGGAGCCATTATTAAAGCGCTGAATCCTTCGATTTATTCAGATCATTTGTTAGTAGAATTAAAACAATCACAGGCGCAGGGACTGGGCCTAATTTCCAATGGGAACCAGTCCATGATCCTGGATCACAGAGTCCCCAGACAAACAGCCTCCTGTTATTAGCGGTCTGCTCACCCCTCTGGAGACGAGGATATAAGACGGCTTCAGAGAGCCTATCTTCCTTGGCTGAACATCTACGTTGGTGCTGCGTTACCACACTCCGATATAAATCCGTTAAAGTCTAGCAGCAGTGTCTGTCTCATGGTCTTGGACTGAGACGACTAGCACGAGCACGAGGCGCTTCATCACAGAAATCAGTAAACTGTAAAAGAATGACAGAATGACAGTAAAGAAAACACTTTTCAGAGAAAGTAGAACCGCAAGCAAAAAAGAAGGGGAGATCCCGCTCTATCCAACATACTAAGGAGCAACATTTAGTTGCACCATTGAAAAAGTATGTCTGGTGAAGTGCATCCAAAAAAAACGTAAAAAAAAATATTTTTTTTTTAAATTGCATGAACAGGCCAATGTGTGAGATTTACAGAGTGATTTCTGGGAGAATTCTGGGAGAATTTAAAAAAAAAAAAAAAAAAAAAAAAAAAATAATGTAAGCAGAAGCAATATCTGAACTTGATTTACCTTGCCCTTAGTTTGCTTATGAAGAACAATGCCATACTGCCTTGTCATCAGCAAGGTTTGAATTACAACCAAACCGCACACACACCAAGTTGACAAACCATACAAGACTCAAAGACATGCAAAAAAAAACAACCTTCAGCTGGAGGAATGTGGCCCCTTGGCAAGACGGAGTTGGACAGCCACTTTGTTACGAGATCACCAGGGTTCAAACCGTGGTTAAACCCGCCGCCAACATTCCACCTCTGTAGGAGACATCAGTGCACGCTGCAGGAGCGGAGGACACACTGTCCCCTGCACTCTGCTGCCCCCTACAGGATACGAGTGGAAACTCACAAGCAAAAATTTTCAAGGTGCAAAAGTCAACGTTTTGTTTATTTCTTACTAGTACAAATAACCTGGAAAATATCTAGAACATTACACGAATAATACGTGTTTGAAATGTAACTGTTTAATGGCCTCTGCACATTTGTGGCTGAGAAAACCCATTTTATGTATTATGTAGTTTGGAAAACTGTTGTCCATGACAGACTGCTTTGTCTGTTTTTGCATGGGCCTCCTGCCAGTCATTTTACACTTAGTGACCACTTGGTGACCACTTTATTAGGAACACTCGTACGCATGCTCATCCATGTGGCAGCAGCAGAGAAAGAGTTTCAGTTAATGTTCACAACCTCAGAATGGAGGGGGAAAAAATTGATCTCAGTGACCACGGAATGGTCGTTAGTGCCGGACGGTCTGGTGTGAGTATTTCAGAAACTGCTGATTTCCTCGGGAGTCACGCACCACAGTTTACAATGTTTACACAGAATGGTACAACAACAAAAAATTATTTAAAAAAATAAACAAACACCCAGTGAGTGGAAGTTCTCTGGGTGGAAACACTTGTTGATGAGCGGAGTCAGAGGAGAAGGCTGGGGTGGTTTGAACCGACAGAAAAGCTACAGTAACTCAAAAAAAAAAACACCCCACTCTTTACAACCATGCTAAGCAGAAAAGCATCTCATAAGTCACAAACCTTGTGGTGGATGAGCTACAACAGCAGTAGACCACATCGGGTTCCATACACAGGAACCACCATAATGGAGTCGGTATGTATACACAGGCTCAGAGCTCCTTCATTTACATTTTAATTTTAATGGATAGTCGGTGAAGTCAGGCTACAGTGTTCCACTTATCCATGCAGTAGTGCAGTCCAGAAAGATGCGTTTACCCCAAATAAATCTTTGACTTCAGAGTTACTCTAGTCTCAAGTCTTGACCTGGTCCTCATCTCTGAAAGTGGAGAAGTAGCTAAAGCTATGCAGATTAAAGAGGCATCACGGCAGATGGGAGATGAGAGAAGGGTTCGGTTTACCACTTAATGATCTCTATTGAGATGTGTGTTTGATCAAAATATAATTAATTAATGTCTCAGTGTGTATACATGTCTGAGAAAGTGAGCTGAAGGTTCACAAATCCTGACACTGTGGTAGCTAGTCTTTGTTAGTAAAAGATTAGGGCAGACGAAAAAAAACGCATCATTAATTAATTTTTAAAAAAAATAATAATAAAAATAAAAAAAAAAGTGTTTCATTATTGCACTGGCTTTCAGTCTATACAGCTCAAAGAGATGCAGCTTGTAGCAAAAACCAAATCTGATTCCCATCCTTCATAATCTCTTTCATCCCCTTTCCATGCTGACGATCCCACAGTGCTTTGCAGGCATGAATTTGAGGCTACAGTGACGCAGCTTCCATCGCAGCTTGCCTGACAGAGACGGGGTATAAAAGGCACGTGTCTGTGCACATGCACTCATAATAAGATACAGGAGTCTTCCTAATGGAAGTGACCGAGAGCTCAAGCAGGACTGTGACAGTCAGCTGATGTGGATCCATGTCCTTCAAGAACATCTCTGGAGCCTGCAGGCCACCAGGAGTTCAACCAGGACAGTAAAGATGAGCAGTAGAGATGAGCGGAGGCGACAGTGGAGTCACGGGAACTAAAAGTGTATCGAGAATGCTGCACTTGGAGAGAGCCAACACTGAACATGCTGCAGATATGACGAGACAACCCATGAATACAAGACCAGTACTGATTACAACCCACAAAAGTGCGAGTGTGTATGTGTGCCTTCCAGTGATATCTTCTTGGCGCCTGCCGTGCTGCATTGTTTGTTTATTGGGAGCAGTAACAATTCCATAATGAGGGGAACTGGTAGTGATTAGGACAGAAGGAAGAGGGGAAACAGGAGTGGAAAGAGGACAAAAACACAGAGACAATGGTGGAAAAGGAAGAGAGAACGAATGAGAAACAGAGGGGAAAAAGACAGAATAAAGAGTAAGAGAGAAAAATCCATTTCGACGAGGCCTGGGGACGACTCCTGGTGCCTACTCGGCATTTGAAACTCCTCCATGCTCCTCATCTTGGACTAATAATCAGTAAAACAAAGCAGGACCTTTTCTGCATTCCTCTGAAAAGTCCGTTCAATTTCTCTCATATGTGTTCCCTTGGTCTTCTTCTTAACTCACCAGTTTGTCCTTGAAGAAGGGTCGACAATCAACCCTCACACTCGTGTGCATGCACGCGTACACACACACACACACACACACACACACCCCACATAAAGTTCAGTTCAAGTGTCTTTTGGCGAGAGTTAATATGACCCAACAATCTTTAATTCACAACAGCCTGGCAGTTCTCTGCCAAAGGGATGGAATAGATGGACAGAGATAAAGAGCGGAAAAGTGAGATAAAACAAAGCAAAACGAATGACACACACAGAAGCCCAGCTTTCGTTCGTCATTCTCTGAACTAGATCAGTGGTGGACCCTTAGGCCGGGTTTGTACTTGCTTTTAATTACGTGCACGCAAGATGGCCGCTGCACGTATCCTGTGTTAATTATAAAGTGCGATGTAATGCAATCTCAAATTACATACTTGCATATTGTTCTGGACAGTTATATTATTATTATTATTATTATTATTATTATTATTATTAGTTATTATAATCAGCTTGTTTAATTCAGCATTCTTGTCCCGTCCTAAACCAGAAACTCTTCGATCTACATTTTAATTAGAAATGCTAACAGACATAAATGCTAAACCCAGTTCAGCTATTACTGTTGAGCTGAGTCGTGATGATCAAACATCGGCATTTGATCCGGATAGCAATAGGGTTGTTACAGTACCAAAATTTTAACTTCGAAAGCATTAACAGGTGCAGAATCATGATTCTCAATGCCAAAACAATACTTTGCTAAAAAATAAATTAAATCTATCAAAATGGAAACACACACACACACACACACACACACTGAACACCAGACTGTCAGGCCTTCAGACTGTCAGGCATTCAGACTGTCAGGCATTCAGACTGTCAGGCATTCAGACTGTCAGTTCTAAATCACAATTTCCTTATTTTTAAAAGAAAATAAGTAACTAAATAAGTCAAACATCAAGAGCCAAGTACCACTGACCAATCAGGACACAAGAGGCAAGGTGCTGTTGTCGGAGTGTCAATGTCATAAATTCTCCCCAAAAACATTACACAGGTTATAATTATAACCCAATAGTGTCTGATCCCAAACTGCACCACTATGAAACTAAAAAAATAGTGTCCCTAAAGTGGCGAGTAGAAATATGGAGGGTGTTTAACATCTATTTCTATATCTCTATCTCCGCAGTATATAAAAGATATAGAAAGTTCACACAACTCTCAGAGTCAAAGGTTTGGGGTTCAACTCTCTTCCGTCTAAACAATAAGCATTTCACTGACTTTTGGTGCTATGTACAGAAAAATCAAACTCCAGTCCTTTATTCTACTGGCAAAAGTAAATAATAGAAACACTGACACCCTCATTCACACCAAATCACATACATGCTGAACAGACACAGACCTGTTTAATGGCGGTCTCTCCGATTTTGTCCGAGTGTTTACGTATGCTCTCCAGAAAGTCTTTGAGGTCAGACATGGAGACGTCTCTGATGTGTGTGCGCAAGACTGGGATGTTCTCAGCCATGATGGCGCAGAAGCGGTACTGTCCCGCCTTCGGCAGGCAGTTCTGCTCCAACTGCTCCAACGTGCACAACGCAGGGTAGTATCTGAACACAAACACAAACACACACAATGGTAAAAGGGCCATGATTAAAAAGGAGTCCATTTCCTGTACATTCTGAAATGACCCTGTGTCACTCTATGAAGCGAAAAACATCAAAGCATTTTAGCGTCGAACACTAAAATTGATAGCATTATTAATCCACATTCAACCTATTCGAGAAAAAGGTTTACATGAAGACCATGTCAGGGAAATCAAAAAGAATTTGAATCTAAGAAATGTAAGTTCAATACATGTGAGAAATAACATAAAATAATCGAATTCCAGCCTTAAATCAATATCCAATTCTCCAGAAATCAAACAGATCCACATCAACATAACATTTCACAATATTTCATGAGCTACAGAGAGCCACTCCTGGCCGACCTCCGCTCTCTCTCAGGGCTAATGGCAAAACCAAAACAGGCAGAAATGATAAATAAAATAAATCCAGACACAAGATTTATAGTCTGCAATTTGCTCATCTTTGGGTCAGACAAAGGACAAGACCGAATAGAAGAACACCCGATGGCCAATTTTAAATTGTTACCAAATCTATTTGCACACAAAACGCAACAGTCCTAAATGCAGTACACTAATGTGCAAGTATTAAAAGCATTTGTGAGGGAACATAAGCCTGGAGTCCTCACGCTTTATTCACTGGATCCTCAATAATAATAGATTTGGAGCTCATCTCACACCACTTTCTCCTCCGGTTTATCTGTGCTGGTCAGACAGGACTGCTTTCTGCTGGTGATCACTGGTATGTTCAAACTATCAAACCCCCCCGATTCTGTTTCTTTCACTAAACAGCTGGCTCAAAATTTCTCCTTTTGGAGACTGTGGGTCAACAGTAAGTTTCATTAGCTTTAGGCCAAACTGTAGCACAAAGCTGGCACACTACGCTGGTTAATTAATTCAATGAGAACCATAATGTATTTTTAATAATAACCTACATGGCCAATATCTATAGCATTATATAAAAGAAATGTCTAAATACATCCACGATGTTTTTGAACATTGCTGTGAAAGAACAAATTCTACAACTGTAACAGTTAAATTAATACTGGATCGCTGGCAGAACTCAGTTAGAATTTAGTTTAGTCTCTGCTGCCACCTAGTGCTTATTAAATCAGACATACTGCAGACTAGGCCTCTGCCTGGTGAAAGGTAAATGAGTTGCCATGGTAACAGCCCTTTTTTTTTTTTTTTGGTAAATAAAAATGCTAATTTATTGATATATTTCCTGCAAATCATAGCAAGACACTAGTGTTCCCACATATGAACATGATATCCTACATTAATACCACATTTTTCTACCCGAGACTGTTCTAGAAACATGACAATTGAGCTGCACGGGTTCACAGCGCTTGGAGGACTAAAAACAACTGGGCACATCTTTGTCAGTTCTTCGTTTCAGAGCTCAGGCTATGGGATTAAACAATATCTTTAATAGAGAGAGTGAGAATGGGAGACCTGAGTGTGTAGAGCAGTGTTATCAAGCAATCATTAAAAATGAGTTGTGAATTGCACACACACTAAGAGCAGTGAAGTGAGCATGCAGAGAAACTGTCTCACGTGAAAGCATGGCTCTGCGGGCACTGAGCACTGAGCACTGAGGCCTGAGCCCTGAGGCCTGAGGCCTGAGCCCTGAGGCCTGAGCCCTGAGGCCTGAGCACTGAGGCCTGAGCACTGAGGCCTGAGCACTGAGGCCTGAGCACTGAGGCCTGAGCACTGAGGCCTGAGCACTGAGGCCTGAGGCCTGAGCACTGAGCACTGAGCACTGAGCACTGAGGCCTGAGCACTGAGGCCTGAGCACTGAGGCCTGAGCACTGAGGCCTGAGCACTGAGGCCTGAGCACTGAGACACACGCATTTTCTTTCACCTTCCCTTTTGTTCGTGAGTCAAGTTAAAGTAAAATGAGATCAATTTAAAGTGCATGTTTTGCCAGTGTTTTTTTCTGTCACCCTTGATAGCAATTTGCAATTATTACTGTTATACTTATTGTTATTATTATTGCTGTGTGTGTGTGAACACTTTGTGGAAGTAAAAAAATAAAATAAAAAATAAAAATCATGGTCTTCAGTCCTGTTGAAAATCTTACCTTTTGGCTCTCATCTGTTCTTGCAGTCTGCTGTACATTTCTAGCACTGGAAAATAATATGGAGGAATGCTGTTAAAGTACAATACATTTAAACAATGTAATATATACAAGTTTTAGACACATGCAGAGAAATGCTGTAGAGCAAAGATGCCTTAGTAATGAAATTAAATGTTTACATTTTTTTTAAATACCATAAAGAGCAGTAAACAGTAGTAAATGAAACAAAGTCAATATTTGGTGTGTCAAAAAAATAAAAATAAAAACAAAAATAGTAGTCTCCGGTACAATGTGTGCAGTTTTATAAGGAAATGAGCTGGTAAGTTTTATTGAGCATCTTGCAGAACCATGAAGCCACCCATGAAGCATTATACAGACACTGTTCTTCTGGAGACTTTGACTTTCGCTCTCGCTTCTTATTTTTGCAGCAAAACCCAGCAGCCTTCATTGTGTTTTTTTGTCTGAAAAGTGTCTCTTACATAATACGCTGCTTTCTTTAATGACATACAAACATTTTTCTGTAACATTTAATTTTGTGCTAGAAGACTAATGTCTGGGAATCTAAAATGTTTTTTTGTACTGACTTGATCATGTAGAAGTCATAAAATAAAACAAATTTTGTACTATATATATATGTATATATATAATTTGCTATGTTTCGATTTCCCTTGAATTTTGGAGCATATTCATTCAGGTTTTCCTATGCACAAATTCAGAATCTCCCAGGTTAACTATGTCCAAGATACACAGAAAGTGTGTGTGTGTGTGTGTGTGTGTGTGTGTGTGTGTGTGTGTGTGTGTGTGTGTAAAGACCAGGGACGTACCTGGAAGGCAGTGTGTGAGTTTGTCGATGGTGGTAGCAATGTTCCTCTGTTGCAGACGGCAACATCTCAACTCGTCCATCGTCGCCAGTAGCTACAAAATGTACAAATCATGGAAGATCGTCATAATTCCACCTTGGCTATCATTTAAACTATGTTAAGGAGCACTACGAGATGATGTCATACCACTTTGCCATCGCTCTGCAGCTTCTGATTGGTTTCAGTCACTTGACCCTGCACAAAAAGGAAAAGTCAAAGAGTCTACCACACGTCTCACAGATGTTTCTCAACCGCTGTAATGTCTTTGTTTAGTATTATACACCACTGTTCTTTAACACTGTGTCCTGGCACTGTTCCTGATCTCTTTTTCAGTCTGGTGCTCACCTTGAGTTTCTGCGCCTCTCCGCGCACTTTAAGCAGCTCTGTGATGGAGTCCACAAAGCCCTGGAAGTGATGGTTGCACATCTTCTCGATCTCGCGGTCGTGGTTGCGAATGCGCCCCTCCAGCTTCTCCATGAAGAGCCCATGTTCTTGCCCATCATACACCGATCTGTGGGGGAGGGAAAATGAGAAAACTCACTGCAGTGGTGATTTAAAAATTCAGTATTTTAACTGTTTTACAGTTAATCTTAAATTAATCTATATATCTACGTAATTAGTTGCTATATTTAACATCAGCCTCTCTAAAGGCATTTGCACCTCACAACCACCAGATGGCAGCGGTGCATGGTAAACACAGCCATCCATCCAGTTTAAAACAGATTTTAAACCATCACACAGTTCAAGATAGAAGATTCTAAACTAGTGAAGGCTAAATTCAGCTGAAATTACACAAAACATGCAATTTACTAGATAAATCTGCAAAGAATGTCAATTATTTTTTAAATTGTAACCAAGTAACCACATAGTACATGTGACACAAGCTGTAAGATGTGAAAGCTGCAAGGGTGATATTAAAAAAATAAAAAATAAAAAATAAAAAAAAAACACCACCGCATTAAATTCCTCCAGATTCCACCCATGAAGCATAGTTTCAGTTCCTGTGATTTCTGCCTTATACACTGTAGTATCAAAAACACCCGGAAGAAGGAAGCAGCCCAGGACAGCAGAAATAAAAGAAAGATCAGGTTCTCTGTGGACCTTCAAGGACTCTTTTTGGAGAACTCTAATCACACATTCATCCACAAAATGGGGCTTAATCAGTGTCACACATAATTGTCGCATCCTTATTTGGTAGCCAATGTGAGAAATGTTATAACATATAAGCGTGTAAGTCCTTCTTTAAAAAAAAAAAAAACCTTCACCTGAGCACACCCTTCCTGTTGATAAGGAAATGTCCCTCTTAAAGCAGCACAGTCTTGGCGTAACCTAGGATTTCCTCTACAGGCACACAGCCTAAAAAAGAGCTCAATAAATCCGGCATTGGCACAAATTCCATGTTTACAGCAGTCCAAAACAGCCACTGCTCTTTATTCAGAGTTAAAGATAATGCAGTAAATAGTTCAGTTAGACAGGAAGGAACCAACCTTCAGGTTCCTTTACATCCAACTACAAATAACTGATGGCAGAGACAAAAGTCCTCTCATTTGTCTACTTAGTAGGCTGGCAGTCTATCAAATGTTTATTCCGGCCTCACGCCCAGGGTTCCATCTTGTTCGTTTCCAAAAGCTAACTTTGTCAAGTGTAAAAATGTCAAATATGTCCATCATTGTTTTGATTTTTATAATTCCAAAAAAAAAAAAAATTTTTAATCAGTTGTGTCAATCATGTAACTGACAAAACTGTTGCTTGTGTGTTCAGGCAAAACTTTACCAAAACCGACAAACCCATTTATACATTTAATGTATGATGTCCCACATTGCACTCCAAAATTATTGGTACCCTTCATGAAAATGGGCAAAGATTAATATATAAAAAGAATAAACACATACAGCAATAAGTGAGATTTCGAGCTCAAACATGGCGACAGTGTGGGTCCCAAATTCGCAGCAGATTAAGGCGTGGTAAACATCACTTTACGCCCCTAATTAATGCATTTTAACTGCTTGTGTATATCGATTCTATCAATTACCTCATTTGTGAACTTCCAGAACCATCTGTTCGATGGTAACATTTGTCTCATGGTAATGGATAAACAAATTATTTTGTGTGTGCAACCTTGTATTTATACCCCAGGGAAACAGTACACGGTTAAAAGCACACAGAGTTCCTGAGGACTGAAAGCATTTTTTTTTTTTTTTTTTTTTTTTAATATATAGGCTAAGTGTTTCAAGAATGATAAAAAAATAATCTGTTTGCATTTATTTTAAATATTCTTTTGGAGTATCAATAATTTTGGCAGATATAAGTTTGAGGCAGAGTACTATTATTTGAAAATTTCGTTCTAATGAGAATGACTTTTTGCTAAAACTAAAATAATTTCTCCTATTATTTGAGCCGAGCGTTTGAATTCTTTTGTTTATTTTACACAATCGTTTTTGCTCGTTTTATGAGCCAATAATTCTTTCCATCCTTTTTAAAAAATAATGTAAAGCAACTGCCCATGCTGATAATTCTTGAAAGTCTATTTAAATAACAAGAGAACGCAGGCGTTAAGTTTGTTTAGGATGGGTATATAAAATACTCACTTGCTCCAAATGGCATATTAGATGGCATCTTTTCTAATTAGACATCACTGATATTTAAAAAGCTCATGAAGAAGAATGCTTCTTAAAATTGTAACTGAATACCTTTTGTGTCTTATTGATCATCAGACTTATTGCTCTTTAAAACACCCTCATCAGTCGCCCCCTGCTTCACAGACTTATCTCCAGTCGATTAGACATTAAACTCCATTACCCCCTGTAGCTTTGTGCCTTCTTACTAAAGGCTTTTTACCCAAAGGTTCAAGGAGAAATTACGAGCACACATTGTGCTATATAATAAGCGTTTCCACACTGCAGGCCTTGATATATCCATTTTGAAGCTAAAAGGGAATCAAAATTACAGCCGAGCGTGTGCGCTGTCCCACATCCCCATCATTCCTGCTGAGTAAGCGGAGTGAACAGACACGCAGCAGTCAAACTGTCCTCACTGACTTCTCTTTATACAGCGAAGCAGCACAGGCATTTACACACAGTCTGATAAACCATGCAGGAGTAACAACAATCATTATAGCTGTATTTATAGAATACCTTTCATACCTAAAATGGCAGTTCAATGCATTGACTTGTAGGTGAAAAACGGAAGATTTTCAGTAAGAAGGCAATAATAAAAATACACACACACACACACACACACACACACACACACACACACAAAAAACATATATCAAGGAATAATAAAGAGATTCAGATTAATTAAAACAAAAACAGTGAGCCAAAAAGTAACTAACAAAATATACATAGATAATAATAATAATAATAATAATAATAATAATAATAATAATAATAATAATAATTCAAAATAAAATCGAAACAAAAGCCTCAAAAAGGTATGGTTTATACTGATTTTAAAAATGACTAAATTAAGATGTTTTGACATGAACTTTCCAATTTTAAATGAAAAACAAATCCCAAAAGGTTTTAGAATTTTGAAATATTTAAAACAAAGAAAATTAAATGTTTAAAATCTTGAATGTTTAATATCCACGATTCTGCACCGTTTCTAGGTCCCTATTAAAATGTAAGCAAATTTGTCATACTGACCGTTAAATGCTTTGTGCAAAAGGTCAGATTTTCCTCGTGTTTAAACTCTTCTACTGAAGCCAGCGTTCAGACGGCACTCTGATGGATTTGATCTAAAATGGATCAGGAGGTTTGTGGATGTGTGGATTCCACGCCAGCTCGAGTGCACACCGTCATTAAAGCAAAAGGGGACAACCCAAATACTAAGAAACTCTGAAATCCATGTGAATACTTCAAAGATTCTACTTTTCACTTACTATCTTGGTAATATTATAATCTGTAATGAAAACTGGACTTTTGGACCTCACTGTATGTCTTGTGAGAAAGATGATGATCATAGACATATTCAGTTCGATATTCTGACAAATAAGGAGGTCCTAGACAATTCGTGGCTTTAAAACTAAAACTCTCTCTGTATGAGGTATGTGCCGTATGTAACATGCTATGTACCGGAATAACATGTTCATTCTTTCCTGTTCTAGTCTTCAGTCTTACCACTGCACGTTCTCGAGGTTGTCAGCAAAAAGAACGCTGCAATAGTCTGAGCTAAACAAAACGAAATCATGGGTCAACTACAGAGCATCCCGGAGTCTGAGGTAACACCTAACTTTGGCAACGTTTCTAAACTGAAGAATGTTGTAACCGAAATATGAGACACATTTTTTTTTTAAATAAATAAATAAATATCTAAAGCCATAGTGAACTTATTTTCATAATTAGCTTCTTAAACGTTAGCTACAGCTTCTGTGTTGAATTTACCATCTACTGCAACAGAAGAAACATTGTTAGGTTTGCAGTTGAGACGTTTCTGTATTTCATTTTGCTTCTGTTTTCTTCTGCTCCATTCGAGATGAGTATTGCTAGATTTGGCAGAGGTGATGATCAGAATCTGATTATTTACCACATCAGAGACACTGAACTGGCTTCTACTTGCTCACGCAGACTCTTTGTGCCTGAGCAACACAAATAGTTAGAAACAGGAAAAATATGACCTTGCTGAGCTTCACCGGCAAACCTCACGACCCTGAAGGGTTAGTAAGGTGGTCACCGCAGTGTGGTTATTATGCAGTAAACAACAGGATGGTTCGTTTTAATCTATTTTATTGAACCAGAAGAGCTACTGTAGAACAAATTGCTGAAAAAGTTAATGATGGCTATGATAGAAAGGGGCTGCGCAGCCGAGACCAGTCAGACTGTCTATGCTGACCCCCTGTCTAACGTTGTAGGCTCTACAACGGGCACGTGAGCTTCAGAACTTCTTTGCATCTGCCAGGCTGGTTGCCAGGTGCTTCACCTTCTGTTCTTGTTCAGTCCCAGCACACCAATGAAAGACTGCTCTTCATTTCATATTGTCTCAAAATGATATTCGTTCACTACAGCAAAGCACTCCTGACAAAATAAACAGACAAGCTTCTGTCTGAATTTAGTCAAAAGACATCCGTTTGGCCAGTGAGCCTGAAATCATCCCACATTCACTTTCTATCTTTTGTTTCTTTGGTGGCACAATGACCAGGCAAAAGCTTGGTAATATTAAGGTGGGCTTTTAAAAAGTCAATATCGTTAACATTTTGTGGTGAGGGGCCTACTGCATACAGCCCGTGGATCATGGTTCGGTCACCTCTACGTCATGTTGTTCCTGTATTCTATATTCGGTGAAATTATTTCAGCTGCTCCGCTAATTAAATAGTACTCTCTCTATGATTTTATCTAAAATCATCAACTCAATAATCAGGATGTAGTTTTCTGTAATATGTACATCCTGGAGGTAATACAAAGTAATACAAATTATGTACCATTGTAATTTTAAATACCGATATCAAAGCTGAACGGCTGGAGACGTGAAGTTCGTGGGTTTTAAACACAGCAGAGGGCCAAGAAGAGCCACATTTTCATTCATGCTGAGTATGTGGTGCACTAATGACCACAGCTGCAGAGCCCAGCTGAATCTGGCCTTTCAACAACAAACAGTCATCTAGATCAACCTGCTGACAAATCCATGGCAGTGCAGAAGAATACGCAATACGCATAGGACATCATGTTCCCAGTTCTTGTTCATGTCTGTTAACCCTTCCATAAAACCATTCCTACATTTATACTACAGAGCAATTATTAAGCCTCAAGCTACAATTTTCAATATTTCTATTCGCTCTTTACCGAAATGTGACTGAAGTATGACATCTTCATACCGGCTTAGGTTTTACAAAAAAACACATATTCTACTCAGCTATAAGCCAAAACATTACAAGGATTCATTCCACTCTTTTCAGCTCAATTTGTTATTTATTGTTTATTTTATTCACAGCCGTGTCTGTAAATTTTTCATTGTGGCTTTTAGCAATAACTTGTGTCCCAAATAAAGACAGTTTTTGATTGTCAGCATTTGCAGCTCTGGCCACAAAACTGCTGCTTTTGATTAGCAAACCTTTCCTATGTGCCAGAGCGGAGTGTGTTTTGGAGAACAGAGTCATTTCCAAAGCTGAAATATGAGATTTGAGCAAGGCTGGACTCCAGCAATGTCTTAACCCAAAAAAAACAAAGAAAAAAAAGGGAAAGAACCTGGAGCATAAGACCAACATGGTGAAAGTAGAGAAATGGGGAGAGATTTGATATTAATTTGTATTAATTCAAAAAATGTAAAAATGCAAGACGCAAAAAATAAATATACTTTTTATTAGGGTGATGAAGACTTGCAAAAGGTGCTTGGAACCATAATTTATTAAAAAACAAATAAAGAAATAAATAATTCACTTTTACCTTTGTTTGCATTTTAATATTATAATAAAACCCTGGAGAGGGTGAGAACCCAGTTCCCAGTTTTCTTCCATTTTTGCACAGCAAACTCTATTCAACCAGAATTGAACTTATCTAGGAAGAGAAGTTGTGAGAGTAAAGAATTAAGAGCTATTAGTCAACCTGCAGTGTTGAGTTTGTCCGAGATTCACTTTAGTAAATTATCTGCATAAAACTGGGTGAGGAGTTTCAGTCTCATCATGCTGCATTAAATGCACACAACGCTGCTTCTCTGCTGCTGTACCTTCTTTCAGAAGAATGTACATTTCCTTCATCTACACTTTCACCTTGCACAGTGCAAAATCAGCCGACAGCACACGTCAGTGGTCATACCCATCGGCATAGCTTTTATCTCCCCAGTTTGATCGCTTAGCAATTTCCACCCACCAGTCAGCTCTCCCCATCATGCAACAGCTAACAACCAGGGAGGGCGAACGCTAACGCGTGCTTCGTCTGAGATATGTGAAGCCAGTCAACGCATCTTTTCAACCCCCTGCTCGTGCAGTGTCATTAACAGACTGGGAGGAAAATGCTATCTGCATGAGCTACATTCATACATGAGCTCTTGTATCTCCAGTTCTACCTTTCACCTCCCAAAAACATGCTTGTAGGTGTACTGGCTACACTAAATTGCCCCTAGGTGTGAATGTGTGTGTGTGTGTGTGTGTGTGTGCGCACTGTGCCCTGAAATTAACATTAACGTGAAATTAATGTCCGACAATGCATTTTACTCGCGGATGCAAAAATCTAGAGAAATCCAACTTCAATTGTGTAACAGTATGTTGTCATTGCAAAACAATGAACATGTATTTATGTGTCAGTGATGCATCAAATTAAATACAATGTACAAGTGTTGATTCATTACTACAACCCATATGGGTCCTGTGTATGTGCCTGCAGTTACACAACACTCCTATTCAGTCCACTTCCTACACTGTCACCACTTCTGAACTACTGTACACCGGTCTGTGCTAATGCTACTTCCTTTGGGCCACTGTACAGAAAATCAGTCAGTGGCTAAAAAAAATAGAATGGGACCAAAATATCGCAGGAGGCCTAAATGTATAAAGCATGTGAAACAAACCAAAACAGACTAGTGTGTGTGTGCGCACTAACTTGGAAGGGTTAAATGCAGAGGACAAATTCCAAGTATGGGTTACCATACATTGGCCTTCACATGTCACTTTCACTTTCAAACCAAATGCTTCCAATAACTGGAGATCAGTCTTTCACTTACTTCAAGGACTAGGACTTACTCCTATGGTTTGGATCATTGTTTTGCTGCATAATCCAGTTGCTCTTGAGTTTCAACTTACAGACTGAAGATCAGACATTCTCCTTTAGGATTTACTGGTAGAGAGCAGAATTCATGTTTCCCTCAATTATTGCAAGTTGCCCAGGCCCTGAAGCAGCAAAACATCCCCACACCATCACACTGCCACCACCATGCGTGAGTGTAGGTATGATGTTCTTTTTGTTGATTTGTGGAATACAGTGGTGGAAATGGCAGAGACACTGAGGGAACTCTAGTTGAGAAATCTAGTTGGGAACTCGCTTTCGTGGGCTTTCGGGTGGATAAAAGATTAAAAACCCTCGTCATTTCCCAAAAAATGTACCAGTGTGAACTGGAACTCCGCTCCCCTTGAAATTCAGTCCCCCCCACGTCTATATATACACACACATATATCTTGCCAAGGAGAAAAGAGGAAATGTGTAGTGTTACCTCTTCTTGTGCTAACTGCAGTCCCTGGAAGCATGGACGTAACAGTAGAAGGTCTAAAAGAGGAAATTGCCTTAGTGCACAAGGCACTGACCAAACAGTGAAATCTGATCAATCTCACAGCACTCAGTGAGTCAGGTCAGTCTCCAGCTCACTCAGTCAACAGAAAGAGGAAACAATGCATAATATATGGCTGCAGGAATAAAACTAACAATAAAAATGCAAAAAAATGTGAAAATATAGAGGTCTGAAAAGTCTAAGTAAATATACTGACTTATGTACAGTGTTCTGGTTGTGTCAGTGTCAACTAGCAAATGGCAAACTATATTTTCATGGCACTGCTTAAGAGAAATAAAGAAAGAGAGAGAGAAAGAGAGAGAGAAAGAGAGAGAAATGTCAGGGATTTTTTGCTCGGTGATCACTTTGCTATAATGCTTTCCTAAAGCCACTTATATGGATCCAGCTATTGATTCTTGATTTACTACATTAAATTGGGAGTCAATTTGATTTCTGTTCGATTCAGTAATAGTAATAACAGTAGTAAAAGTAATAGTAATACTACTAATAGTAAAAGTGTAGCAGTAATAGTATATTAATAATAGTCATAGTAGTAGTAATAGTAGCAGTAGTAGTAGTGATAATAGTAGTGTAATAGTAGTAGGAATTGTAGTGGTAGTAACAGTAATTGTCTTTGTAGTCGTCGTCATAGTAGTAGTTATCCTAGTTGTCACTGTAGTTGTATAATAGTTGTCATCATGGAAATAGCTGTCATTATTGTTATTAATACCCATTTATAAAGATTAGGAACAGCAAAAAAGGAATGAGTATACAGTGCTTATTAACGGTGTATAATGTAGTATTTTATCAAATTGTGCATCACCTCTACAAAAGGATCAAGTATTTTTTTAGAAATACCATAAAACCCTTGTTTCCGACCATTTAGATCAGTGTTATATCCTTGGTCAGGTACAGTGTCACAGCATCAGTGCGTACTTGTTTTCTTATAAGGCGTGCCGTTTTCGCCTTTGTTTTTATTGTTTGCTTCAGAGCTGTTTCAGGCTGCAGTGCTGATACACTCACGTGCGCTCCAAGTGTTATTTGGCTTTCAGCGCACTTATTGTGGGGTTTTATTTTGAGGTGGATAAATAAATTTGCCACATTTCCCCGCCCTTTGCATATTTTTTTGCAAATGAATGCTATTTGCACTGTGTGCATTGTGTAAAATCCAGCAGTTCCATAAAGTCGTTTCCAAAAGCATTGGAACAGCAAAGCAAATTGATGTTTGTGCTGTACACTGAAGACGTGGGTTTGAGAGCAAAAGATGAATATGAGATGATGGATCAGAATTTCATTTCCTAATATTTACATCTAGACATGTTAAACAACTTAGAACATGGCACCACCACCCAATTTGTAGGTGAGCAAAAGTATTGGTACAGATTCTTAACGGAAAGTAAAGAACACTTGGTTGGACAGTCCTTGCTTGCAATAACTACATCAAGCCAGCAACCCACTGAGCCACTGTGATGATTTTCCAAGCTTGTACCACAGCTTCTTTCAGTTGTTATTTGTTTCAGGGGGTTTCTCCCTTCAGTCTCTTCTTCAGGAGGTGAAATGTATGCTCAACCGGGTTAAGGTCTGCTGATTGGCTTGGCCAGTCTAAAACCTTCCACTTTCTTCTTCTGATGAAGTCCTTCGTTGAGTTAGCTGTGTGCTTTGGGTCATTGTCTTGGTGCATGATAAAGTTCCTCCCAATTACAATGGATGCATTTCTCTGTAAATTGGCAAATAGAATGTTTCTGTAGACTTCTGAATTCATTCTGCTTCTACCATCATGAGTTACATCATCAATAAAGATTAGTGAGCCTGCTCCAGAAGCAGCCATGCAAGCCCAAGCCATGACACTACCTCCACCATGCTTGAATGATGAGCTTCTATGTTTTGGATCATGAGCAGATCCTTTCTTTCTCCATACTTTGTCCTTTCTATCACTTTGGTAGAGATTGATCTTGGTTCCAGAGGCTCGTCTCTGTATTTCTTTGCTAATTCCAACCTGGCCTTCCGATTCTTACTACTCATGTGTGGTTTGCATCTTATGGTATGGCCTCTATATTTCTGTTCTCCAAGTCTTTGTTGAACGGTAGATTGTTATACCTTCACGCCTGCCCTGTGGAGGTTGTTGGTGACTGTTGTTTTTGGGTTTTTATTCACAGCTCTCACAATGGTTCTATGAGCAACTGCTGTTGTTTTCCTTGACTAACTGCTGTTCAATGTCTGGTTGTTAGTACACCAGTGGTTTCTTTCTTTTTCAGGACATTAAAAATTGTTGTATTGGCTATACTCATTGTTTGTGCAATGCCTCAGATTGATTTCCCCCTCTTTTCTCAGCTTCAAAATGGCTTGCTTTTCTCTCATAGACAGCTCCCTGGTCTTCATGTTGGTTTACCCTTTTTAACAACAAATGCAGTTTTCACAGGCCAAACCCAGGGCTCAAACCAAGCGTAGACATTCAGAGCTATTAATTCTTTAAACAATCAATTTAACAAGGCATACCTGGGCAGCAAAAAACATTTGCTAGTCACGTGTTCCAATATTTTTGATCATTTGAAAAATGGGTGGGTTCGAACCAAAGTGCCATGTTTCAAGTTGTTTAACACATCTACATGTAAATATCAGGAAATGAAAGCGGAAATTCGAACATGTTGTCTCGTATTCATGTTTTGATCTCGACCCCAAATGTCTTCAGCGTACAGCCAAAACAATAGAGTTGGCCTTGCTGTTCCGATACTTTCGGATTGTATAAGTGATGTTAAATTTTTTTTACGCACCAACTCCTCCATGTTGCCAAACAAAACGAGGAGGAAACTGAAGCTATTGCACTGCCAACTCTTAGTTATTTATTGGTTTGTTTGTGCGTCTCGTCAGTCACGACGCCGGTTGGATTCGTGAACAGGGTAACATCTGCTTCATAACAACTTGGGCTGCCATGTCTGAGCATTTTCAGCTGGCAAAACATGTTTACTATCCCAGTACTAGTGACCGCTCTGTAAAAACAGAGAGTGGAGACATTTAAATCGTTCATCATCTAAAATCATGTTGCTCAACTCTAATGTCAAGTGGTAAATGTCAAGTTTTATGACCAGTAAACTTAAAACAGATACTACTCACTCCACGGCCAATCAACAAAGCTGAACGAGCTCAGCAATACCAGTCAAAGAGAAGCAGATAAGCACAGGAAAATCCACAGCGCACAATATAAGACATAGTACCAGGCGTTGCTTAACACAGTCTTCACTGAACACTGGCAGGTCGGAGGAGGGATACAGGGGAGTGAAACACTTCTTTTGGATGAGAAACTCCTGCAAAGCAAAGTCTGTTACATTAGAACAACTGAATGAAAGAAACAAACCCCAACTCAAAGTTAGCTAGATGTGTATGTACTGTACATGTGTTATATGAAAGGCAGAAATCATTAAAAACACTAAGCTGTTTTAGTGGATGTAGTCTTTGGACAGTGAGGTCAGTTCATGTCTTTGGCTGCTCAATCAATATAAACAAGAGAAATAATCTTTACTAAATATTCTGCACTGACAACCGCAGGCTCTAAGACAGTTTTACGAAAGAGGTTTGTCAGCTGTGCGTCAGTCATCACGCACTCGTGTTATTTCCGTGCTGAAACTCTATAACCAAAACAAAAGCATGCTGCTGCAACAGAACGAAGGACTAAAGGAAGTGATTAAGTCTATCACTGTCCTCATCTGGTAAACCACAACAGCCAGTGACGACTGATGATGAGGAGACGGGGGGCGGGGGTTGGGGGGGGTGGCGGGAAGACGACACTGAAAACTAATGCAAATCCAAATGTACTCTGGAATAAGGACAGGAAGCTAGAAGGCAACATGCCCAACCATTGCTGCACTGCTACAAGGCATCACAGAGTGGCCATGAGGAAATTTACCATCAGGCTCAGTCGATGAGTCACACGGGTGTGACCTTGACTGCAGTTTATGGTGTCGCTCAGTACGTACTTTACTGTACAGCCACAAGCAAAAAAATAATAATTTCTAGCGTTTCCTCAATCCAGCACAAATTACAGCTTTGTCTCTGTTTACCTGCCAATGTTTCCCATCTCTTGTTCTGAAATCTGATCCAGCAGATTCTCTGCGGCGTTATAAACCCAAATACTCCAGAGACGTACTACTCTATTCAGCCAAGTCAAAGAAACATCATAGTCATGGTGCTTTCCAGTACACAACCAGTAAACTGAACCTTGCCTCTTTCTAACTCCTGTGTCAACAGGGCCTTGGCAAAAGAGATATCTGGGAGATCTCCTACATCGGAGATCATATTGTTTCCAGGCCAACTGTGTGACTGCAGCTCTGGTGCGGCGTTAACAAAAAGAGAGACAATGTTCTTTAATAGAGACTCTTGTTACTGACCCAGTGCACCGAAACTTGCGCTCACTAGAGCAGCAGCGACATGACGCAATAATAAGGAGGCCGGGAGTCATTTTCAATGAGACCTGGTGATCTACGATAACAGCAGGCAAAGCATCTGTTGGTGATGCAAAATGAGCCGGAAAAACAACATGAATACACTGGCCTTGCAAATTATAAGCAAAGAGATGCAGCGACTGCCAAATTAGGGCTGAAAACGGTTAGTCAAAAGAATCAATAATGGTGATTCATAAAATTGATTGATGAAGATTTTTCTGAGTCATTTAACAATAACAGAAATGTAAGAGCACACAGGTCTGTATTACTTGGTGGAATGTAATACAGTAAAGTCGCCCAACACCGTTAAAACTTTAAAAAGACGTAAAAACAAATAAACCACTTTCACTTGCAAACATAAGAAGGCTGTTAAAAAAAAAAAAACTGTCTATTGTTTAATCTTTTGATCTTTTTTTTAAAAAAAAATTCACAAAAATACTCCTCATGGATATCAAACAATTGCAAACAAAAAAACTGAGAAGGGTATTTTTGTGAAATTTTTCACAAAATATCAAAAGGTTAAACAATGAAGACGATTTTTTCACAGCCTTCTTTGCTCATATTTACCGAGGGGGCCAATATTAATGGAGGGAACTGTACAGAAAACAAGACGACAAGCGGAGCAGTCAGACTGAATAAGAAAATAAACGGTTTAAATGTTGTTTCCTTCTGCGTCCACATGTTCCTGATTGATAAAAACCACATGTGTGAGCCACACTCTCTCTCTCACAGACAGAACCCACTGTGAGAACCCGCTTTTGGTTCCAGATGTTGGTCCCTACTCACAGTCAACCCTGGATGCTCACTTTGCTGCTATGGGCTTGAAGTGTTTGTCAGTGTTTTTGTAGTTCCCTTTTTCCCTTTGGGTGCATCACACACTTTAAACCTGTTTAACAGCCTGCAGAAACCGTGAAGAGCAAAACACTGTTTAGGCTTCATTCTGACAGTTATTCACTATAATGCAATTTCTACACAAGCATTTCCCAACATCATTTTCAGTTTTACCATGTCATGTGTTTTCATAGGTGTGGTTTTGTATATGTACTGTAGCCAGCATGTGAGGATAATGTACTACCAGTGAAACCGTGGCGACCGCCAGTAAACTAAAAGACAGAAACGCCCACTAGTAACCAGCGTCAAGCGATCTGAGCGACACAAGGTGGAAAAATCACTGCTGGTATGAGTGCAGAATAAAAGAGACTTAAGATTAACAGATCATATCATTAACATTTACTTATTAAATCGATCACAATCACATTTAAGCTCTTTGTTGATTATTTTTCCTGGAAGAATTAAAGAAGAAACAAGTCTCTCAAACTCATGTTTCAACCTCTTCCAGATAATTTACAACCCCTTTATCCACTCAATCTCAGTTCTTCTCCATGCTCCACCTCTGTGCTTAAGATGTTGGTTTTGTAAGGATGTTGGCAAGCTTTTTAAAATGTTTGTTCTAAATTCCTCAGGGGCACGCAGCAGGAGAGAGGGGGGGGGGGGGGGGGAGGAGAGAGAGAGAGAGAGAGAGAGAGAGAGAGAGAGAGAGAGAGAGAGAGAGAGAGAGACGCATTTCCCTATCCGCTTCCACCGATTCCAACATCTGCATGTTGTCTTTTCCCCTGTAGGAATAAAATGTTCCCGGGTTGTTGTTGTCTCTTTTCCTCTTCTCCCCACCTTCCAGGTTATGTTTTAACTGTGGTGCATTTTAGCTTTTTTTTTTAGTCTGTGTTTCAGTTTAAAATAAAAACTAAAGCACGGTTTTGATTTAGTTTAAACATTTATACACGTGAAGGAATTAGACTTGTTATGCTGGCATGATTCACGCCAAGTCACAGTCCATCATGTCAGGGGGTACGTCTCAATCAGCTCCCTGGTTCAGTAGTCAGGGCTCTGATCAGGGAGTCGGCCATTTTAAGGGCTGTCTCGATCACAGTGCACTGGAACGTTCGCTCCCTAAAACAATCCCACAATGCACCGCAAAATAAAAACAAAAATACCAGTAAAATGCACTTTTGTCTATTAAACCCTGTACAGACATAAGTCTCAAGTGGACAGTGGAGAAAGATAGCCGTACACACTCGATATTTTCATGTCTCGAACGTGTCTTCAGTGACACAAAAAAAGCATGTTTGGTTAATCTAGATATTTAATTAATATTAGAGAATAGAAGAAAATTTGATATCGGCAAGCCCCGAACAAATTAATTATAAATGGGCCCGTTACATGCATCAACAACATGGCTGGACAGTTTAAAAGTTTGCTTCCATGTGAAAATCACAAACATGGAAACTGGTGACTCTGATGTTGTTAGGGACTCGGTGCTGTTCAAACTACAGGTGTAACGTGGCTGCTTCCACCCCAGACCAATGGGATCCGAGAGATCAGACAACAACAAGCAGCTGTCTCACATCTGTACTCAGTGCTGTTCACTTGTGATTTGATCACCTGCATAGACTAGTCCTATTACAGAGACATTAAACAAAACCTACAAGCAGCAGTCATTATGGCATTGATATATTTATAATAAAAAAATAAATGAATTAATAAATAAATAAATAAATAAATAAAATTTTAAAAAACACATGGTCTCAGGACACATACTCCACATTGAGAGCAGTTAATTAATGGCCTGAATATTTTTCAGCATGCAAGGCCTTGCTGTGATAATAATACTGACTGGATACATAGTAGTGATGAAAATGCATGAATGCAGCCAAATAACTGTGTGTCAAACATGCCATAAACATGCCATAAACATGCCATAAACATGCCATAAACATGCCATAAACATGCCATAAGTTAACTCACTGCCTCACAAGAATGTTGTGAAATTAAAACAATTTAAATATAGAATGTACTGGCATACAGGGCTGGGCAATGTATTGATTTATCACAACATCAATACTGTATCACAATTCACAACATCTTTTTTTAAATAATTTTGATCATTTTTTTTATAATTGCAAACCGATTGGAGATGACTGATTTGATGTTAAAATTTTGTACTGAATCTTTTAAATGTTAACAAAATTCATTTTCCTTCTTTTTAGTGATCAACAATTCATTATTTTAGACTTTAAATAAAGGCATAATTAAAAACATACACTGTTTTTTCTAAAAAAAAAAAATTTTAATGCAAACCTATACATTTTGATACATATTGTGTATTGCAAAATATATATATATATAATATAATATAGTATAGTATCGTGATATATTTTGAAATGTCCATCCCTAATATACTGACAGCAGTGTCAGAGGCCTCCGCCAAGCTGAATCAAAATCACACGTTTGAAAGAAGTTTGGATCCTTAAATATACATTATTTTCAATCAACACTTCATCCTGTTTATTGCGGTGGATCTGGAACAGCAGGCACAAGGCATGAGACGCCAGTCCACAGCAGGGGACCCCACACACACACACACACACACACACACACACACACACACACACACACACACACACACACACACACACACACACATTCACACTAAGGCGTGATTTATAGGCTCCAATCCATCTACCAGCATGACTTTAGAGGACGAGAGGAAACCAGAGAAAACATACTTGGACCTGGGAGAAAATGTAAAACTCCACAGAGATAGGAACCTGAGCTCAGGATCAAAACGATGGAGCTGTTAGGAGGCAACGCTACCCGCTGCACCACCACGCCATCCTACCTTAAATATGTTGGTGCTAACAATCCAGTTACTAGCCATCTATGATGAAAGAAACGCAGAGAAATCATCAGCATGCTCACATTCACATGACTGCACTGCAACCTTGCTTGAGTGTCCCAAAAGTCTCCATATAACAGTCCACAAACGGTCACAATCAAATTTAACTGAACTTGAGCAGTTCTGCAAAGAAGAGTGGGCAAATATTGCAAGGTCTAGATGTGCAAAGTTAGTAGAGACATATCCCAACAGACTAAAGGCTGGAATTAAAGCAAAAGGTGGTTTAACAAAATGGGGGGTGATCCTTTTTCCAACTCAGTGATTCTGTTTTTTATTTATTTTCTGACATGTTGGTGTTATATTTTTCACTTGGATAAAACAAAAACTGTGTCCGTCTTCATTTCAGTCTGAAAAGCAACAAAATGTGATTATTTAAAAGGGGGGGATTCTTTTCATATAGACAAATTTGTCATTCACTTGTCCAAATAAAAAAGGTTACTTGCCTGGAGAGAAAAAAAACAAACTTTTTTTCAATTGTTGTGTAATACTAATTATATAGAAGTAATATATTCTCATCAGTGTTCTATCATTTCATAACAACTTACTTGAGTCAATCAACTTTAAACAGCACCACACCAAACAATGAGGTAATAGCTGGCAACAGCACTGTTGGGGTCATGAAAAGAACATAACTTTTCAAATCGTGTTTGCCTTCATGTTGTGCTGGTGGCATTGTTTTTGTCACGGGACAGAAGTATATCATTCCTGAAGGCACTCGTCCCCTTGACTAACGAACATGAGCTGTAATAGAGGAATAATTCTCACTTTCTTAAAATCACAATATAAAAAATATTAGCTACTTTTCTAGTTGTATAATAAGTTGCTTTAAATTCACTAATAGTCACAGGCTCAAGCAACAGTTATGTTGTCTAAAATTACAAAAGACAACAGAGTGCATATGCAATAAACTTGCTGGGTAGCGATGTAGCTGGCTACAGTGTTAACGGTAACATTACAGCAAGTGTACATTTACATTTACGGCATTTGGCAGACGCCCTTATCCAGAGCGACTTACATTTATTTCGTTTATACATCTGAGCAGTTGAGGGTTCAGGGCCTCGCTCAAGGGCCCAACAGTGGCAGCTTGGCAGTGCTGGGATTTGAACTCACGACCTTCCGATCAGTAGCCCAACGTCTTAACCACTGAGCAACCCGCTGCCCTGGAGCTGTGAACATGACCCGTCACGTTCATCTCTCCAGGTATGGATAAACTTCCTCTCCCTTTTATTTTCATAACCCGTGTTAGATTCCATGGTCCCCCCCCCCACCATTTTTTTTGTTAGGTTGATGTTTTACCAGGCGCTTGGCCAGGTTACGGATGCTTGAGAAACATTACTTTTTTAGAAAATGAAAATGACGTGCTTCGTTACTGTTGCCTGAAGTAAAGTCGAATCAAATTCTGATTGCTCAAACCTGTTTCTAAGCAACTGCTTGTTTAAACCTGCACTTTCCTGGTTTCCGCTGCACGCGTCAGCCTGCGCACTCGAGATTATTTTCAGCAGCAGAAGAAATGTAACTATCACAAATACAGCTAGTTATTTTTTTTTTTTTTTAATTCTGTTATCATCAGGTGACTTGTCCGTTCGGCAAGTAAAATTCTCACACGCCCAAAAATTCACTTGTCCCGGACAAGCGTTAATGTCGAGCCCTGGATAGCCTTTAAGAACGCCTTTTACAGAAGTAGAACGTATTGAAGTCATTCTCACGGCTGGATCGGGAAGCTGTCACAAGGTTGCGATGGATTTTAACAGGAAACACGGCGAGCACATCGACACGGCTGCCGAACGTATTAACAAACTCGGAAAGATTGGAAGTGTTGCGGACCAACCGAGAAGAGGACGTCCACGAACGTCCACTGACGAAGGCACAACCGATGTGGTGCTGGCAAACACAGTCCCCTATGTATGGAGACTTCTGGAACACCCTGTATTTAACTCTGCCATTTTGCCCACAGACAATTACATCATGAAACAGTTGTCTGATTGAATTAAATTGTTCCGGCGTAATACATTCTTCTTTTAGATTTCCATCACCTGATTGTGTTTTTTTTTAATAACCTAACACGATAAAGCCTTGCTAGTTCTATTAGTTTTTCCTACCATGAAAACGAGACCATAAAACACACACGCACACAAAAAAAAGTCACAATCACAATAAAAACCGTCATGATTTCAATGTTGAACAAATGAAACAGAACTGATTATATCTCACAAGAACGTCTGAATGAATGAATGAATGAGTATCTCATTCAGTCATAAAGTCTGAGTCACTGTACCACTTCTCTCTTGCTGTGTAATGAGGCTGACAGCTTAGTTTCACTCCATTACTGCCACGGGATTGGCTCTCCATGCCACACTCTGGGAGGAAATCGCCAAAACTGAGACATCTGCAGAAAGACAGCGACAACCGACGACCGAGCATTTGTAACTGATGTCTGGTACCTTTGTCCCAGATTCTGACCCGTCTCTGCCACGCTAATGTGTTTCACCACCTGGCTATAACAGTGTGCACACATGCATTCATGCGCATAATTCACAAAGGCTTCGGGATAAGCACTTGTCAGAGCTTGTCATGGCATTCCTGTGTCTGAGAGAAACGGTGTGGGATAAATCAATCAGACCTTCTCCTCTGCTCTTTAAGGCCTGTACATGCAGATCCACGCACAGTCTGACAGAAGCTTCTAGCGAGCAGGGAAACGCTGTGGCGTAAAGGGAGTGGTGTGGTGACTCAATCCCTATTAACGCACCGTGTTTACTTATGTAAAGTCTGGGCAAATGGGAACGCATAGATAACTGGTGACAATAGCTCTAAGCGAACACTAATTACAAGCAGCCACAGAAACAGAAATGCCATCACAAGTGGTGACACACACACACACACAACCCTCCTCCGACACCAAATAACGCTGCTTGCAGAACGGGAGAACTGACTCACTGACACCAGCCACACAGCAGGAACTACACTGGCTTAAAGCTCTTTCTCCAACACACACACACACACACACGCCTTGAACTTTGCAGGCTTCTTCGCTGAGGTAGATGAATATAGCCCAACACGCCCATATGCCCACTGAGTCAGCTGATGTCACATGGCCTGGGAAACCCCTTCACATGGTCAAATTGTGCCATTTTCTATTCTAGCTCTACATACTACAGTTTTATCCGAAACATATTTCATATTTCGCATGCATCTCAAGCAGAAGTAGTTATCTCTAAAAGCAAAGAGAGAAAACTGCATTTAAAGACCTCCTACTAATTCCTCTACAAGGCGCCGCACATACCTTCACATTTATAACTGAACCTGCATGAGAAACACAACGTTAGAGCAGAATTTCACAGAAATGAGAAGTTTAAACAGGAAATGGGTTCTCGCTTTGATTATCTGCATCGCCGGCAGCAGTCTCAGTCTCATCACCTGAGGTAAAGGCTCACTTGTGTCTAAGGCTTGTGTGATTATAGACTTTTCCCTGCTGGGGATTTTTTTTTTTTTTTTAATGGAAAATCAATTATAAAATAAAACGATTTAATTTTCCAGAACCAATAAACTAAAAAAAAAAAAAAAAAAAAAAAAAAAAAAAAAGCAGTACCACCATTTCAGGTTTAAGGAGAGTAGAGGAGAATTAATATAATCAGATGTGTAGTCTGTGAGCAGAAATAACAAAACCTCTTTCAGGAAAAGCTCTTTTCAGGATTTTTCGGTGACTCTGCAGTAATAAATAAATAAATAAATAAATAAAATAATAGTACAATTTAATTTAATCAATTATCAGTTATATTAAAACACAATATAATCCTTTTACAAGGCATATTTAATCTTTTACAGTCAAAATTTGTCCTTTTTCCTCTGAAAAGATGAAATAGGCAACTATTGTTGCCTATATACACGCTCACTGGTCACTTTATTAGGAACACCTTCTCATTTCTGCAGTTATCCAATCAGCCAATCATGCGGCAGCGGCACAATGGATAAAATCATGCAGATAATACAGGTCAAGGGCTTCAGTTAATGTTCACATCAAACATCAGAATGGGGACAGAATGTGATCTCTGTGACTTTAACCGTGGCATAGTTGTTGGTACCTAGATGGGCTGGTCTGAGTGTTTCAGAAACTGCTGATCTCCTGGGATTAACTAGTCTAGATTAAAGTAAACGTTAAAACATCCAACAGTACAAGAGCCATTGTTCACAATAAAGTGTCTATTACCATGGGTTTCTTATTATCTGTTTGTAGAATAAGGACTAAATAAAAGTCATTAAAAAAAAAAACCACACAATAAGTGTGATAAAACAAAAACAAAAAAAGAACCTGGAAAGGTTATTCTTTCTTAGAGATGGGGTGAGGAATGGAGTTCAAAAAGCTTGAAAAGGAGGGGCTTTAGTTTCAAAAGGTTGAGAAACCCTGTGTTAGGCTATAAGTGACAGACAGTCACACACACAGACAGTGTGTGTGTGTGTGTGTGTGTGTGTGTGTGTGTGTGTGTGTGTGTGTGTGTGTGTGTGTGTGTGTGTGTGTGTGAGAAACTCCGCAGGCCATAGCGTTTGCTATGGGAGAAGGGAAACAAAGCATGAGACCTCATATACCATGAGGACAATGACTGCATGAGACAAGCAAAGAATGCATCAGATGAGCTCAAGCACTGACCGCATTGTACACCGTCAACCTTAAACAAACACACGGCGCTGAGCAATCAGATGTACAGCAACTGGGAGAACTGGGAGAAAGAGGTTCGTATACAGATCACAAGGAACACTTGAGAGTTTTATTATAAGAGCAGCTCCTCTGTGGCACCTGAACTGGCAGTTTGTGGACACGGCATCACTCAGATCCACTTTTCTACTGACAGGGTGCTGGTGTGTGTGTGTGTGTGTGTGTGTGTGTGTGTGTGTGTGTTCAGGAAACCAGAGAACATTTATAATAACTAGTACTGCACTGCAATGAAAATTAAAATTGCACGCAGTATGCAACAAAATACGTGTATAAACAACTCGATATGAACTTAAACAGCACTGATGCTCAATACGCACCGTTAGCCTGCAGAACATCCTCGACAACAGAGAACGGCTGGTCATCCAAGGCAAGAAATCCCTTCGGTTTTTGTTTTTTCCCCACATTACTTTTAGTCATGCTCTTTGGCACTGTCTTCATGAACGTTTTCAACTTTTAAAAAGCAGTGTCAGTGTGCTAGCAGCACCAGCAGTTCCTCTTTTGCGTCCGTTTTTGTTTAAAAAACGCTCGATATGTGTAGAATACCAGTGGTGTATCGAACTTATAGTTGACCCCCCTCTTGGCATGAAGAGTGATTGGAAATCGGCTGTCTAGTGTGACCTGTACTGTAGAAACATTTTCACCGTTGAGCTGTTGCTCAAACGTGCTTCAGCGTGTCTGCATTCACCGACGCAGGAGAGCGAAGCAAGCAAACGGCGTTGTTAATCGCGTTCTAATTTCCGGTTTTGTTTTTCCTGGTCAAACGTTTGGGCCCTTTTTCTCTTTCCGATCGTTCTGACTGACATTCTGGCTCATCCCTGATATTAACTGGCCTGTGTTTCCATCTGTCTGTGAGCTGTAATGAGGTATGGGAGTTTCCTAACACACAGCATAAAAATCATTTCAACTGCCAAGATTTTAAAAATGTGTGCCTCTGGCTGGGAGAACATATCCACCATCGAAAGCCAAATCCTTCATTATCTATAAACAACAAGTATCTCGTTAACAACTTTAACCTGAGTGTAGCTGATCAAATAAAGCTTTGTCGTCAGCAGTGTTTGCGAAGTTCTTCTAGTTCGCCGTAATCCTCACCCGATGATCGTCTCACCGATTCACGTTCTTTCGTTTTCATTTAGGCAACAGGTTTCAGGCGTCCCCTGCGCTGCTCATGTTTAGAACCGAGAATTTAGCTTTGGTGCTGAAAGGTGGACAGGAGAGCTCGAGACTAAACACCGGATCCAGCGCCATCTTCATCTCGTCAATGCAAAGGAAGCCTCAGACTGAACCCGTCACTGAAAACAGGAGGGAGCCTGCCGATCTCAGCAGCTATGATCACACACATGCTCAGACATATACAGTTTACAGCAGTCTGAGCTAAGCTCATTCAGACACAAACAAACCTATACCTCACTTAAAATAATACAGAAGATTCTTGATAGGGAAAGAAGGACAGAATAACAGAGAGAGAGAGAGAAAAGCGGGGTTGTGAAAGCTAAGCAAGACCTGCACCACGTACGATAAAGATGCTGTTTATGTTGTTCATTTAAGTGTGATAATTCTGATCCTTGTATTCTTATTTAATATACTTACAGACATCAGTCCATCATTTTACAGTACAAATATACAAAAGACTCTCACAGGGGACACGGGGGGGGTGGGGGGGGATTATTAGAGGGAAATTTTACATGTTGTTTTCAACCATTATCCTATTTGTGAAGGAAAGCTGTTTGCATCAGAAAGACATTACACGTGCACACAGCCTTTGTTTAGCTACCAAGCCACGTCAGTTCAGTCGAGGTACCTTTATCTAATGTCAACTAATTAGCTTCGCTTAATCGTAAATGACGCTTAGCGTAACTTAATTCGGTATATCAATATCCATGTAACAAAAAAAACAAAAAAAAGTTTATACTTCATTTATTCTTTGGTGATGCTTACCTTATTGGTGGTTTGCAACTCGCTTATCCGAGTCGATGGTTTTAACTACCATCCTGAGGTGACGGTACAGAGGAACATCCAATCAGCTGTTTGATTGGTAGCACATAGAACCGTTGTTTAAACATTCATTCTGATATGTCGCCTAAATGCCTTTTTACGTTCGTTCGGCTTTAGGCGCGGCACAAAAAAAAAAAAAAAAAAAAAAACACTTAAGCCTTTCTATGGTAGTGAAAACCCTGGCGTCGTTATAAGTAGTAAGTGAGTAGTTAAAAATTTTCACACCTTTTAGTCAAACTCGTACCGTCTGAAATCTCTGACCTGATGGTTCTGATATCATTATACACAAACACAAATAACGGATTCCACAGTTAAAGGTATTTAGGTGTGTAAAAGTCAGGATTACCGGTTTCTCAAATCTGATTGGTCGGGAGGTGTTGAACAGCAGAGTGTTTCTCGGATCTGTTTTGCGGGTAAAGCTGCGAGGTTTATATTAAATGCGCTCGTTATGGTATCTATAGTAAGAGTTTACACAAAGACTTGTATAGAGGACAATCCACATACAAACAGATTAGAATAAAACATGAATAATCGTTGATATGGTGGAGCCGTCTTTTTTTTTTTTTTTTCCGAGGAGACGTTCATTTGGCAATTTTGGATGGAATCTCCTGTGTCAGCTCATTGTAACGGTCATAAATAAAGCAATAATATTTTTTTACGTTAAACTGCTTTTTGTTTTATTATCTTTAAAGAGAGAGGGGGAAAAAAAGGCTGATGAGGAAACAAACGTTTACAGCTGTTATAAAATAAGCGATAAGACGGACAAACTCAAATTTCAAAGATGGTCCATAATGTTAGACGTAAACGTCAATGGATAATGCGTTAAAAAATAAATAAATAAATAAACAAACTGTAATCGCTGGTGAATTGCTGTGGTATAAGAGGAGTAAAGACACACCGGTGTGCGCCGCTATTGGAAGACATTACAGCATCCCGTCTTCGTATATCGTCCTATAACCGCATGTCCCTTCATTCTTTATTCCTGACTTACTCATCAGAAGGTGCTGATTCGTTTTCTATAACAACAGTTCTGTCATCTTCCTGCTAATAACCTCATAATAAACACTACGGCGCAGTTACACTTTTTCAGCCTGAAGACACTCTTTAGCCGTCTTTCCTAAAGCAGACCGGTGGAAGGGTTTACAGTATGACCCGGCTGTATGCATGTCGTTGCTGGGTGTGAACACCACAGAAATGACTAACGTCTGACTGTGAGCTGATCACCAGCTCCGAGCAGAATCTAGTAATCTCCGCGATTCTGAGACGAGGTGAACGCTATTAATAACGTACTCTGGGAAATTAGAGAATATGATCCAGTGTATAGGATGATCAGCTTTGTCACTGACAAAAATAATCCCATTTAGAGAGTTCTCATGTTACAGAGGCACAGCAGAGAGACACAAGACAGACCAGACCCTCCCTGGCTATCACACAAGTCACTCCAATGAGTAAGTGAAAATATGAAGCCTTTATCAGTGTGCAACACACACACACACACACACACACACACACAGTACTAGGTCCCTAAACTAAAATTAGCGACAGCTTCTCACCAGTGTATGAATACTACATTGTGCCACTGCTTGCGTGATTCACATTAGCTGCTCAGCAACGTGTTCCCACAACAGAGTGAAAACACCATTATACCAACCTTAACAACTGCTAGGTAGAAAAAAAACTGATAAAAAGGTATGTTACATACATAATTAAAGACTTGCCAGCTACAGAAGAAATTAGATTAAAGGCCTGTTCTCACCAAGACCGATAATGATATCTTTGCGTCCACTTCAACCAAATCCAAATCCTCAGCATGCTACGTCTCGAGCGCACCTAAACAACGAATCTACCTAATCTACCTAAACAGTGAATTTAGCTGACGTAGTCAATGTAGTGGAATAAAAACAACACCTAGTCTTTTTCACTGCAACTTCAAAGGAAGCAAGACGATGTTGTCGAAACTAGCGCTGGATACTTGAGGTAATTTTGTGTTTGCTAGCGTGGCATCATGATCTCATCTCCGTTAATATTCCTCACCACGCATGTTTTACATATATCGTTTTTTTTTTTTTAAAGCATCTTTGTAAAGGCGGTTTGACTTGTCAATCATTGGAGGATTTTTTATTTTTATTTTTTTTTTTTTAAAAGACCTCGGCGATTAGCTTCTCCGCAATGTCGTCTGCCATTTTAATTGGGCGAGCGCTTTAAATTCTGATTGGCTGTCGGCGTTTTATCGTTCATCGGCTGAAAAAAGAGAGTGATCCCAACTATATCGTTCCGCTATATAGTCAGCATTATCGCTGTGGTGTGGACTCTGCTATTCTTTTAAATATAGAATGATTTTTACAACTAGATCTTTACAGTTATCGTTATCGTTATTGGTGTGAATGGGCCTTGAGGCATGACAGATTTGGGTTGTGGTGCGTTACGTCAATTACTCAATTGTACAGGTTACAGTGTCGGTTATTCAGGAAGCATTACCTGCTGGTTACCTACTGACTTTTCTCAAAATACTAAATTAAATGCATTTATCTCTGTTACTGTTGACCTTTTCAGTCCCCACCCCCAATCGATTTTCTTACGCCATGGTTCTCCTCCGTTTTGTTTCCAGCTGTGACTTCACTAAACTCCCTCTAGACTCAAAACCCTAAAATCATATTATCACGACCACCATTTCTCCACACAAGGACACAAAAATGCCGAAAACTCTTTGGCTACTGCTGTGAACACGTTATATTCTACATCTGCTGCCACTCCTTCTGCGGTGTGTTCGTAACTTTATCATTCGTGATGGCCGTCATAGACGACAAGAGAGTTTTGCCGATCGTAACTAAACAAAACAACATTATTTTGGCTAAGCAGTGTCGCACAAGTTTGTTCAGCTTATAACAACAGCCTGATAAATACTGACAACGTAAAAGATTTTTATAGAAAACTTCATTCTCAAAAAGAATGAAGAACAATTGGGGGATTCGATTCCCTTTTCGCTTCCTTTTGGTTTGTGTTATATACACTGTATGGCCAAAAGTTTGTGGACACCTGGCCACCACACCCATACATGTGCTCCTTCCCCAAAACTGCTACCACAAACTTGGGAACACAATTGTATAGAACGTCTTTATATGCTGCTGCAGCATCACATTTTCCTTTCACTGAGACTAAGGGACTCCAGCACGACAACGCCCCCGTGCACAAAGTGCGCTACATGAAGACATGGTCTGCCGAGGCTGGTGTGGAAGAACTCGCAGAGCCCTGATGTTCAACCCCACTGAGCATCACTGGGATGAATCGGGACGCCAGGCCTCCTCACCCAACATCAGTGCCTGACTTTTACCAATGTTGTCATCGTAGCTGAACGAGCACGGATCCCCACAGCGACACTCCAAAGTCTAGTGGAAAGCCTTCCGGGGGGGGGAACTAAATCAGGAATGGGATGTTCAACAAGCACGTATGCATGTGATGCGTGTGTCCACATACTTTTGAGCTGCATTATCCATTTTGTTCCTTCATATCAAAATGAAGACATGTGAACACACCCCTATTTTGAACAACAGGCACGAGTATGTTGTAACACGTCCTGAGAGAGAACATGAGTAGTTCATGAGTAGTGTGCATGCAGAAATCACTCGGATGGGGTTAGAAATAGGGTTAGAGCCGGTTATATTTCCGATGCATGATGTATATAAGACGTGTTTGTGCTTCACATGGCTTAGATAAATAAGTGCAGGAATGACGAGCGCATCTGATGCCGCGGGACAACACATTAGCTAACATTCATTAGGAACTTGGGGAACTCGGCGCTTTCTTCAGTTACATTTTGATGATCACAGCGGTTAGAAAGAGTGCTGTCCTGTGTGTGTGTGTGTGTGTGTGTAACGCTACCACCGGCGTGCTTTAAGAGAGCAGCCTGCACATGCATGTGATAGGAATACTAAGTCTGCTCTGTTAATTGTTAGCAGTGAGAGAGACGGTTAGCCAGCTGCTGCTAACTGCATGACAAGTTAAGGGAAGAATCTCTGGAAGTCTGCGAATAGTTACCGAGAGAAGACAGACAAGACAACATTTCCATACACTCCTGTCCACCCTGGAACTTAGCCAACACACCAAACTGCGTGCTACCCGTTTACCGATGACTTACCGGAGAGTGGGACCGATACAGTTGGTGTCAGTGCTTTCAATCTCCCGGAGGATCCGCTCATGTTCCGCCGCGGTCTCTGCGCTCGCCATCTTCAGCTCCAGCCGTAACGCCGCGCGCTGACGTCACTCCACAAAAAAAGGGGGGGTGGGGGGGTGGAATGCACAACTGAAAGAGGGTGGAGGCGGGGTTGGGGGGGGAGGGGTGTATGTTTCTACTTCCGGGATAAAGTTTTACCAATTTACGTTATAACAGAAAAATCATACGAAGTTATGATTTATATAGTTATTGTATATAAAACGAATAAACAAACGATTTTTAAGCAGTTTCATTTTCCACTTAACACCGAATCAGGACGAGAGAGAAATCAGTGCAAAGATATTAAACACTTAAATAACCCTGTATTCAGGTTATTTGTGTAGTTTAACCTTATTGACAAAACCTTATAGATAAAATTTATACGTCGGTCTGGGTAGAGTTTCACACATTGTTCCAGTGTGGGTTTCCTCTGGGTTCTCTGGTTTCCTCCCAACTTCCAAAACAGGAGGGCTGGCTGTGTAAAATTGTCCTTAGGCTATATATATATATATATATATGTGTGTGTGTGTGTGTGTGTGTTCATGTGTGTGTGTGGTGCCCTGTGGTGGACTGACATACCATCCAGGATGTTTTCCCACCTCGCACCCAGTGTTCCTAGGATAAGTTCCAGGTCCTGCTTACTGAAGATGAATGAATGAATGAGACAAACAGCTGCATTTGTATACCTATCTTAATTTTTTTCATTTAGTTTAGTATATTTTTGTGAATAGGATTTGTATATTGTGAATATATACACTATATGGCCGAAAGTATGTGGACACCTGGCCATCACTCCTATATGTGGGCCTTTCACACACTGTTGCCACAAAGTCGGACGCACATAGTTGTCTAGAATGTCTTTGTATGCTGTAGCATTAAGATTTTCCTTGACTGAAAATAAGGGGGTCGAGCCCAAAACAATTTTTCAGCATGACAATGCCCCTGTGCACAAAGCAAGGGCCATGAAGACATGGTTTGCCGAGGTTGGTGTGGAAGAACTTGAGTGTCCTGCACAGAGCCCTGACCTCAACCCCGCTGAACACCTTTGAGATGATTTGGAATGCCGACTGCACCCCAGGCCTCCTCGCCCGACATAAATACCCGATGCTCTTGATGTCTAATGTCTAATACTAATGCACTTGTGGCTGAATGAACACAAATCCCCACAGCCACACTCCAAAATCTAGTGGAAAGCCTTCCCAGAAGAGTGGAGATCATTATGGCTGCAAAGGGGGACTAAATCTGGTGTATTATGTTCAACAATCACATATGGGTATAATGGTCAGGTGTTCACACAGGTGTGTTTTGGCCATATAGTGTATTTTGTTTGCAAATTGAGACTACATCATATAAAAATGGAGCAGTGGCATATCCAAGGATTGTCAGAGAATGGACAAGAGCACTGCAGCAGCACATAATACTGTACATGATTGCATGCATGTGCAAAATATGTGTTAATGGAACATGGACTATGTGTCAATGGCCACATAATGATATTACTTATGGGATTTGGTCAAAAATACCTACAAGACAACTATATTTCAATCAATATAAGATATATATCATTCATTAAATTTGGATGAACTGCATATCAGTAACAGAGCTCAGTTGTGATTTGAGACCAGAGCTCTCGGTACGTGATATACTGAACAGTAGTGACATCTAGTGTATGGAAACTTTTAATTAAATCCTTAAGATAAATCCTTTAATTAAAGTTCTAGTTCATACACAATATTAGTTACATTATTTTGTGTTCTTTGATTTCAAAATAATTATATAAAAAAAAAAAAAGATTGATGTAGGCTAAGATTTATTTAACACGAAAATGGACCTGCCACTTTACTTAAAACCTACACAGACGTGTATTTACAAGTAGTCCTGCTCAATAGCCACCTATTTAGCAGGAAGTAAATGAAATAAAAACAAAGTAAGATAAAATAATCAAATGAAATGTGTGTCAGGTCTGTTGTTCAGCAGCTGTGTTGTTGTTTGGACTGCTCCACAACGCTGGTGTTTAGTGTTGCCAGGATCTTCTTCCCGAATTACACTTTTTTACTTTGTACATACTGTTTTATTTTTATTTTTATTTTTAAAAAAAAATAAAATATAAAGCATACAGAAACAGTTACATTTCAACCAACTGTTGATATAATACGTCGAGAGTGAGTGAATTGTTTTACTCAGGCTGAGAGGTATTCTTTGTTTATGACAATATGTAAAATAATAATAATAATAATAATTAAATAAATATACCTATTTGTTTTTAACAATGCTTTATTTAAAATATATTGTATATCTTTACATTTAAAACATTGCAGTACATTGTGGAACATTTGATAGTGGTAGTTAGGAAGGAGAAGACGCATATCTGAGCTGGTCTTTTGTGTTGGTTCACATCTGGCAACCCTGTTCAGCTCCAAACAAACACACGCCTCAGGTTAGCTGAACCAGGGCGGTTTTCTGTAGTTGAGTCGGGGTTCAGCGCCAAAATCTGGTAAGTAACGCTGTACTGATCAGAAAGAGTATGCTAGCGAAGTCCGCCAAATCATTTAATCTATATAAACCGGTAATAAAGAGGAAAATTGTGGAGATTGAGAACTAACAAGTTAGCTAACCTAGCTATGTATGCTAGTCTTCACTATCCAGCGAGTAAACTTGCGGTTAAACAATACTGTGTGCGCTTATTTGCTTTAATAACATTGTCTAGTTAACCAGAATGTATCTTTTGGGTCAATAAATTTGTGTGTATTAAGCAAACAAACAAACAAACAAACAAAAACAAAAAAAACCTGAACAATGAAAGTAGCCTAGGTTAGTCGCAATACGTATAAGGCGGAAGTAGTTGAAGTTAGTAAAGTACAGTAATAACTTTGCAGTACAGCTGAGTAAGTACCTCACTGACTGCCCTAATCAAGTGCTTGTTTCATGTTAATGAACTTAAGTTCACAGAGTGGTGAATTTACGGTGCAGGAACTGTGTGTGTGTAAGAAGTGAAAATATGTTGACGGCTGCAGTGTTTCCTGCTATTATTATATACAACTATCTTACTTATAAACAGCCTTTTCATTTAGGTCTAGTTGAAGTTACTATACAGTATATTATTGTACAGGATATTACTCCACAGGAACACATCTCAAAATGGAGAGAAAATAGGAAGCTGACACAAACACTTCCCTAAAACTCACGTTTTGAGGTCATATTTTACTCATACAGTTACAACTCTCAACTTTTGTTCTCGGTTTATCTGTCTGTGTCCCACTTAATACGAAGGGTTTTCTGTAAACGCCTTTGTGACAACAGAAGAGTAAGAACGGTAGGATTCTAATATTTATTCATTCACTGTTCATTCAGCTTAAAGTAAGCACTTTATCCTGGTCAGGGTCGTTTTGGATCCTGAGCTTATCCCAGGGACACTGGATACACGCCAGTCCATCACCACGTGTAGTCACTTTGCTTTCCGTCACACAAAAATAATTAATTGTAGGGAAACAACACCTCTCAGATAGAAAGTCCTTCATCAGCTATGCAAGCAGTTCAAATTCCTGGCACAGAGATCATAACATTCATCCTTTACACACTGTCAGTCAGGTCTATTTCTGATTGTAGTACAACTGTTAAATTAGCCTTGAGCATATTAGACAGTTACTTTTGGTCCTTTTGCCATTATTATTTTAGGCTTCTATACTGTGCATACGTAAGCCTGAGCACCTGCCACACAACGAACACGCCGATTTGTTCCTGTCTGTTTCTAAGGTGGAAAAATTCTGACGCTGTCTGCTTTCACTATTGTTCTAGATCTCACAATGGATAAAATATGCACGATATCTGACAACGAGTCTGACGCGTCAGGTGATCAAGAAGACAGAGAGCACGTAGAGGTCAACCGGGGAGCCGCGGCGTCTCGTTCCGAGCACTTCCTACGTGCTCCACAGACATCCCGAGGTGAGTCTGTCTCTAGGCTTGGGCCTGTGGGAAATGTACAGAAGCATCCTCCTGTGTCATATATTCTGTATCCAGGACACACAAACACAAAGTACAGTGATCCCTAGTTAAAAACATGTCATCTAGTTTTGTGAGTAAAGAAACTAAAGGGTTGAGATGGAGAATTTCCACACACTAACACTAGGGCTTACAGTTTTCGTAATTTTACCTCTGTACACAATCAGTGGATTTGAAATGAAGCAATCAAGATGTGACTGAAGTGTAGAGTTTCAGCTTTATTTTTTTCAAGGGGCTTAACAAAAAAAGATTGCATTAACCGTTAAGGAATTACAGCCATTTGTTTTACAGAGTCCCTCCATTTTCACAGGCGCAAAAGTAATCGGAGAATTAAAAGTCTCCGCTTCAATCATATCTTGAATGCTTTACATCAAACCCATTGTCATGGTGTATAGAGGCAACATTAAGAAAGCTGTTTCACTATCCAAATACTTATGAACCCGACTGTATAATATTCATGGAACATGACACGTTGTCTTTATTATTACTGATTGTAGGAGAGCTAACAGCAAGGAGTAGGAATTTGTCTATAAACGAAGAGGACTTCAAGGAGGCTACTGATGGGAAATCCGGAGCCGCTGCTGGAGATGGAGATGCTTTCCGACGCCGGTCCCGCTCCGCACCTCCGGCTTTCTGGGCGGCCAAGAAATACGGCAGAGAGCTGAGGAGGATGAGCGATGAGTTTGACACCTTACTCGACAAAGGGGTAAAAGATCATAGATGAAATCGGAAAAACTGATTGAGGGTTCGAAGCTGCTGGCAGATTTAAGGAATATTTGAAAAACAAATTTCTTTCTCTATTCCCCGAGTGTTGAACAGTTAAGACATGTTTGGTGTACACAGTTTACTTCTTTAATCTTGTGCAGGAGCTGAGGGTGTGGCTAACGGGTCAGGAAAGCTTCTAGTCACCAGTTTAGCACTGTGCAAACTACAAGCTTGAATCATCCCACGCATGCCTCAAAGACACTGCTTGGCTCATAAAATACCATGTGTATATATACGGTTTAATAAAATAGCAGAATAAGTCTGCATCAATATTATAAATATGCAAATGTAACTACAAAATGGTATTGTCAATCCAAATAACTTCTAATAAACAGTTCTGATTTAAAACTAGTTATGTAACACACTTTTGTACAAAGTGTCAGTCAGAAACCACAAGCAAGTCTATTCGAGATGACATTTGTCATAGCTTGAGGACAGTGGGTTTTTTTTTTGTTTGTTTGCTTTTTTTATTTCAGGCATGCAGTTTGTACATTGCTAAACTAGTTACTAGCTTCATAGCGCAAGTGTAAAAGAAAAATTCTTACCCAAAACATGTCTTAAGTGCCTTTCTATTTCTACATCTTGAAATGACTTTCTTGTTTGAAGACAATCAGCCTGACCAGACACCGACATGTCTAAGTAAAATGTTTGTTTTTTTTACCTGAAATGTAACTAAGCAGGAAACATTTCTCCTCTGACAGATGAAGAGGGTGAGGAGTGCGGGTACAGCCCGTCAGATGCACACCTCCTCCAGCTGGTTCAACTTTGGACTCTGGAGCCACCAAGAGTCAGACTCTGAGACCATGAGCAGTCTGACGGCACAAAACTCCCGTCCTGCTGAGTGACACATCAGTGGACCACATGGAGAGAGAGAGCTGGTTATACCGTATATAAAGGATGAAGCGGAAGCATTCAGAACCCAGAAGTGAACGACTGATGCTCTGTCTTCATAGACTAGTTTAATACCTTCCTCAGAAGTTGACGGATATCGGGACCCTGGACCAATCACAGTCTCCAACATCGCCAGAGTGACGTTTACAGATGGAGATTAATTCCTGGGTCTGAGCTCCAGTACTGTGGGGAAACTATGCAAGCTGTTTTGTGAGAATGACCGGTTAGTTCAGTGTGTGTGAGATTCAGTCAGAATTAATGGAGCATGAACAAGGACCCAACAATGTCCTTCACTGCCATCTTTCGGGGCTGTAAGAAAATGTTTCTTCTCTGTGGTATGGGCTAATGAAATCTGCACAAAAACAATAACAAATTTGTCTTTCATTTGATGTTTATATAACTTTTATCACCCCTTTCAATTGATCGTTATTTGAAGGTTTTAGATGAATACAAAAACATACTGAATTAACATATGATTAATTTTACAATAAAACAAATAATAGCTGACCTTTATAAACTGTTTATCTGTGTAGGGGAATGAAGGATGGGTAAAAAGGACTTTGAACAGTTTTTTTTTATTTTTTTTTTTTATATGTTGTTACATCTTCTGCTATTTCTTTCTATTATCTTAATGGAACTTTCTGCAACCTGAGAGCAATAAAGACACATAGGATTGTTAACGGCTGGAAGAGATGGCAACGGGGCCTTATTTTCATTGATGTTACTTGAAAATGTAATAAGGAAATGTGATGTATTGCTTTTATGATTTTAAGATTATTGAATAACTTACCATTACATTTTTAGAACCACTACAATGTGAAAAATAAATACTTTATTAAAGAAACCACTGCAAGAGTGTGTTTTTGTATTGTTCTTAAATAGTATTTAGCTGCAATGAACCAATTTGAGTTTTGGGGAAAGTGCAGTTTTACAGAATAATACTTTTACATATAGAATTTAAATGATATAAATATATTACTAATTAGTATATATGGATTAATGGTGTAAAGAATTCAGATAAACACTTTGTACATTCAAGTAGGCGAGCACGGTTTAACATTTTAAGTATTAATGTTTAAAAAAAAAAATCACATTGCTATCATTTACATGCAGTTACGAGGCACTTGTAGACACCATGAACATGTCCGTAATAACATTTTATTCATTTTTATTCTGCCGATGATGAACGTTCATCCCTCATTTCAAGAAGACAGATTTTGTTTGATCCGATATCACTGTAATAACGTAAATGACTGTAATTACTGATCAAATTCAAATTTAATTCCTACTACTAGTTTACTTTTCAGAACCTCAGTGGGTGATCTTTCTAAGTTAGTTATGGCACTGATTACATATTATAAAACTACTATAATTACATATACAGTACATATAAAAGTCATATATATGTCTGGTTTTTATGGAGACCTATAGTTATAATTTCTTGATTGACATTTAATCATGAATCTCCTTTATTGTTATATAAAGAAAACTAAGAATGGTTAACATTTATTTTTCTGTACATTGCTGTGATTTTTTCTGTTTTCATACTAAATAGTTTTAGATCTTCAAACGAAAACGAAATCTTACAACATGAAACAGGCAACCTGAGTAAACACACAATACATTTTTCTTTTTTTTATTGAAGCAAGAAAAGTTATCCAACACCTATCGCCAATGTGAAAAACTAATTGCTCCCTTAAACTTAAAATCTGGTTGTGTCACCGTTAGCAGCAACCAAATGCTTCCATTAACTCCACAGACATCCATCAGTCTTTCACAGCACTGTGGTGGAATTTTGGCCCACTCTTCTTCTGGAGGGTTTTCGAGCATGAACTGCCCATTTAAGGTCCTGCCACAGCAGCTCAATTGGTTCAAGTCAGGACTTTGACTAGGCCACTCCAAAACTTTAATTTAGCTTTTTTTGAGCCATTCAGAGGTGGATTTACTCCTATGCTTTGGAGCATTGTCTTGCTACGTAATCAAGAAAGGTCCTTTAATGTTGTCCTTGGCTCTTTTGTGTCTTGCTGGATGAGTATTTGCCGTGCTGAGTTTTTCCATTTGGAGGTAACGGCTCTCCCTGCGGTCCTTTGGAGTCCCAGAGCTTTTGAAATAACTTTGTAACCCTTCCCAGCTTCCCACCTTTTAACCTGCTTCATGCTGTTGAAAAAGTTCTATTTAAGTGTTGATTTGATTGAACAGGGTTTGCAGTAATCAGGCCTGGTTGTGTCTAGTCCAGCTGAACCCCATTATGAATGCAGTTTCATAGATTTGGGGAATTATTAACTACAGGGGCAAATACATTTTCACACAGGCCTGGTTGGTATTGGATAACTTTTTTGCTTCAATAAATAACTAGCATTTAAAAATTGTGTGTTTACTCTGGTTGCCTTTGTTTTATCTTAGATTTTGTTTTAATTTCTGAAACTATTTAGTATGAGATATACACAAAAACAGAAAGAAATAAGGAAATACTTTTTCACAGCACTATAGATGTATCTGATGTTCAACTATGAGAGCCCTGACATCATCATCATAATCAATTTCACCAATAACAGACTCATTGAAGTAATATATTACTCAACAACCAGTTGACTAAACCTAAACCAGCATCTGGAAGTCTGACAAAACTGATATTGTTCTAGATTTGACATTGGAGGCAGTCTAGAGTACCAGTGAAGGGTCCCAGCAGAACTTCTCCCCACAGTCCAGAGCAGAAAGCTTTACCATGTCACTGCCACTTAGCTCAAAGTCAAACAGGCACCCGTTCTCCTGCACCCTGTCGGGCTGGCATGATTTCGGCAAAACAGGAACGTTTTGCTGCACAGCCCACCTCAGAAGCACCTGAGCCGGAGTTTTTCCATAACGTTCTGCTATCTCGTAAACCAGAGGATCAGAGAGGAGGAAGCCTGTCCCCAAGGAGGAGTACGCTTGGAAACACACTCCACTTTTCTCACATAATTCCCTGAGCTCCCTCTGGACCAACCTGGGGTGGAACTCCACCTGGAGAACGGCTGGAATGACACTGCAGCTCTTCAGCAGCTCCTCCATGTGCTTCACCGTGTAGTTCGACACTCCAATGGCACGGAACTTTCCCTCTGCATGGAACTCTTCCAAGGTTGCCCAACTTTGAGCTCGATTTTCAGGGTTTCGCTTATCCTTCACATCCAACCCTTGTGTACCAGGCCAGTGAATGAGAAACAGGTCAATATAATCTAAGCCTAATTGCTCCAGGCTTCTCAAACAGCCATCCCTGGCTTTCCAACCCTGGTCCTTGGGACTTAGTTTAGTCGTTATGAACACATCAGCTCTGGAAAGCCCGTGCTTGGGCAACAAAGTGCAAAGGGCCTGACCAATGTCTGCCTCGTTGCGGTACACTGCTGCTGTATCGAAAGCTCTGTAGCCTGCTGTTAAGGCAGCATCCACGGTCCGATAAGTTTCCTCACGGCCTCGCAAACGGAACGTGCCGAAACCCAACAGTGGCATCTGAGCTCCAGTGTTCAGCTGGACACAAGGCCTGTGGTCAGTCATTGGGAATCGGGGCTATAGAGCACAGAACAAGACCCAGGTCTAATTTGATAAACACAGAGTTACAGAGAAATTAGCTCTCGATCACATCGATAATATCATCGTGAACGATAATATCTGTACATGAAAATTATAATTCGCTCTATAATAGCAGCAACAGCTGGAAATGAAATCTGTATAATAGGTGTACATGAAAGTCTCCACTATACTGATACTGTCTTTCAAAATGCTGGAAACCAAGCACTTTGCACGAAGAGAGAGAGATTAGGCTTTGGAATAGACAGAAATTAGAAGTAAATTATATAGAAGTTGCATTACGAGTATGTTATCTGCACCAATTTCATTAACAGGCAGAACTTCAGCGTTATCGATGTAGGGCCTATATTTTTAATCACGTTTTGAACATAAGCAGTTTTCAGTGTTCTTTCTAATATAGCCTAGCGGTGGTAAGTCACAGCACAATGATCACACATATTACCCTTAACCTCCGGCACAGCTAAGGCATCACCAGGCAGCATGTGACTCCATGAGACAGCCATCCCCTAGACCACAGGCTCCCAACCAGGGTCCTGGAGAACCCCCTGTCCTGCAAATTTTAGTTTTTTCCCTCCTACACACTTGTTGGCAACAGGTTGGCAACCTGTGCTCCAGCCCAAGATCTTTCTCAACCGAACAAAATACTAGGCCTACATTTAAATTTTTTTTTTTTTTTTTTTTACAGGTTAAGAGGACAATCCAACCTGAACAAGTCACATCTAATAGAAAAGGCTTCAGTGCATTTCTACATAACAACCCAATGTCTGGATCCTCTCCGGTTCAACAGTTATTATTGTATGCAGAATAAAAGTGTGAAATCATATAGTAATGGAATGGTGAGTGTAGATTCATTCACTCACTCATCCATCCATTTTTGGGTAATCATTTAAATAGTTTGGACACTAGCCTCTTGCGGTACAATGTGCGGTTCCACACGTTGTCACGGCATGAGGAAAAAGCTCCCCAAAAACAGTGCACGTATCAAACATCCCATAATATTTACCACTCGCTACCAAATAACCAGCGGAGCAGAGCGGGGAACACAGTTAGCAGCATTAGTAAATTAATACATGTATGAATTCAAGAATTACAGCAGTTAATCTACGAGTCTGAAACGCAACTAAAGTGACGACAGCTTTCTCTAAACGAAACACTGAAACACAAAATTCTAAACAGTTAACATTTGTTTCTTCGGTACTGAGCTGCCATGTTTAATCTCACCTCAATCACGTGACGATATGGGCGGGATTCTGGTGTCCGTAAACATAGAGACAGCAGAACTGCCGCGGCTTACTGGACGCTGAACCGTCCAATCAGATGAGCGCGGGATTGACGGCGTTAACTCGTCTCTACTGCTTAACTTTTAACTGTCATTAGGAGATTCTCTTGACTGACAGGACGCACCGGTGTATCTACATATCTGACTTTCGAAGGTTTTTACTTCTATTTTTGTTTTAGGATGTTAATACAAGACCAAAATGTGTCTCTGTCTGCCAGCTATGTAAAGCTACATAGGTCATTTAGATTCAAATGAACATGGATTTATGAGCATTGTAAGCTAATTTTGAAGAAAACCATCTGAGAAAAAAACTATATATAACTGTACCTACAGGTTATACTATACACAGGATGTACATAATAGGTTTATCCAGGAGACATAGCTGGGGGAAATGTTGAGAAAATATTGATTATTACCAATTCCCTATTACCTATATTACCTATTAACGACAACCTGCATTTCTTTCTGTCAGCAGGTCAGTCTCTTGAAGTGAAGTGACATCATGCCGATCCAGGCCTTCTCATTCCCTATACCTGAAACCAGATTCTTTCAGGTTGGCCAACATGTCTACAAGTTCAAAATAAAACGAGGAAGTAAAATCAGGCAAGACAGAGGATTAAATACCTTGTTATACATTCCAATATTAATAATATTGTTAATATTACATATTAAACTTAGACCGCTAAAAATATAGAACTATACACTCACCGTCCACTTTATTAGGGACACCTGTACACCTGCACGTTCATGTAGTTATGTAATCAGCCACGTGGCAGCAGCTCAATGCAAATAATCATGCAGACACAGGTCAAGAGCTTCAGTTGATGTTCACATCAAACATCAGAATGAAGAAAAAGTGTGATCTTTTTGTGACTTTGATCGTGGCATGGATGTTGGTACCAGAAGGGCTGGTTTGAATATTTCTTAAACTCCTTTAGACGGAATGGTGCAAAAAAACAAAAAAAAACATTGAGTGAGCAACAGTTCTGTGGGTGGAAACACCTTGTTGATAAGAGAGGTCAGAGGAAAATGGCCCGATTGGTTTGAGATATAGTAAGATAGTAAGATATAGTAACTCAAATAATCACTCTTTACATCTGTGGTGAGCAGAAAAGGATGCACAAAACATCGAACTTTGAGGAGGATGGGCTACAAGAGCACAAGACCACATCCGGTTCCACTTCTGTCAGCCAAGAATAAGAATCTGAGGCTATCATGGGCACAGACTCAGCCAAACTGGACAGTTGAACTGGACAGTTACACTCTTCAACTGTTCCACCAACAAAAATCAACCATGCCCTGGTTAAAATCACTGAGATCACATTTTTTACCCATTCTGATGTTTGATGTAAAAATTAACTGAAGCTCTTGACCTGTATCTACATGATTTTTTGCATTGTGCTGCTGCTACATGATTGGCTGATTAGATAACTGAATGAATTTGCAGGTGTACAGATGTTCCTAATAAAGCGGATGGTGAGTGTATGTTTTGGGGCAAAAACACTCCTTGCCCAAAAAAAACACATGTTTTGGTTAATAAGAAAAATAGAGTACATTTATTTGTTCATATTCAGTAACCGCTTTATCCTGGTCAGGTTTGCGGTAAATCCAGAGTCTGTGGGAGCACTGGGAGAACATGTGAAACTCCACACAGACATCAACCAACGTTTGATGGATTACATATGCACTGTAAAATTGAATATATAAAGTTCTTTTGGTCAGAGCTTTAGGTGATTGTTGACTGGCCCTCTGGCTTCTGCTAGTATATTAACTCCACTTGCTCATTTACTTTGGGTGTTTTGTAGTGGTGAAGAAGAGATGTTGGACAGTGAGTTTGTCAATGAGGAGCTTGAGGTAACAGAACGAGAACCAGTTTACTCACATTATATGAAATATAATACCTATATGTGCAAGTCTTCATTATCATAATGCTGTCTTACAGAACGCTGTACGAGTTGTACTCATGAGCCTGGACAGTCTTCATCCATTCGCCACGCAACATTTCAACATCTTTCCCTGTACGCTATATTCTATGATTATGATATACATATATACATGTACAGTTATAGTCTTCACTCTGTAGCCCTGTGCATATACCATATACTGTACATAGTGAATATTTGAATTCAACTACAATGACTGCATTGCCATTGGGTACTTATTATTAAAAGTTAGCTGTGAACTGTTGTTCAGAATAATTTTCAGAATGATTCAGTACTCTGCCTGCAGATAGGAGTAGGTGGGAGCGTGTGTCAGAGTTGAGATTTAGGAAAGGAGACAAGAAATTATTTGCTTATCCCTTCCTCATCACACTGTATGTGGAGACGAATGAGCCATTCACAGGTGAAAAATACTTAGCATCTTATACATACACATAACTAAATAACATCATGATTAGCTGTATAATTAGTGCCCGCATCTGTTTTTTGTCCCCCAGTGAAGCATGCAAACAAATGGGTCCCTTCAGTAAGTTTTTTTTCCATCACCTGGTGTGAATTTATACCACACATATAAAGCAACTATCATTCCTTACAGCTAATTATCATATTATGCACTTCTCAGCCAAAGTAGTTACGTTTCAACCTCAGTATAGTGTTAATGAGATAAAATATTATGCAAGAGAGATCTATAATCACCTACCTCTGACAGTTTTGACAGTTTTGTTCTGTACCATGGAAAATGAACTGTCACAAAAATTGTGAAATATATGTCAAATTTATTTAAATTATAAATGTGAAATTGTTCCACTTATATTTGCTTTTAATTCTGCACATTGTTGATGTTTTAAATCTGTCTTTTTTTTCTGCCTGCTCTTTAATCAATGATTTTAATTAGAATTTTTTGGGCTTGTGTTTTCCTGTACAGGATAGGGAATCTAGATCGGACAGTCCACAGCTTCCTACTTCCTGTGCCCTATCCCCAGCTAATGAGCCCAAGCGCAGGAGAACAGAGGAACCACAAGAGGGCCCTCTGAGCTCAGACCAGCATTACAACAAGGTGGCTGCTCATCTGTGTCTCCAGTAAGTGTTGTAAATATGTGGTCAACACATTTCACTGTTTTGTTTTGTTTTTCCTTATTCCAACTTTTCAAGTCTATTGTCTAATCATTTTCTAAAACTGTAGATAGTGTAGATAGAAAATTGTAGCTGTCTTGTGTGCTTATCAGCTGATGGATGTGAAGCTCGTTACTGACCATCCCTACAAATCGGCTTTTTGTTAAGATTTGAATTATGATAATTATGAGAATTAGGTATTATGAGAATTATGAGAAGTCAAAACCGGAAATGACGATATAGAACAGAACTAGACAATAGAAATATGCAACGTTTACATTACATTATACCCATTTGGTTAGAGATTTTAACCAAAGCAACTTTCAGTTAAGACAGGAGCAGTTGAGCGTTTAGAGCCTTGCTCAAGGCCCCAACAGTGTAAGTGTCAACTCACAAACTTGACTGCCAAAAATGGGATTTGAACTCATAACCTTTATCTCAGTAGCTCAAAGCCCTAACCACTGAGTAAAAGCTGACAAGGGTCAGTCCATCCAACCCTCCCTATCCCAGGGAACTCAGGGCATAAGGCGGGGGACACCCTGGACAGGGTACCAACCCACTACAGGGCACAATTGCACACACACTCACTCACCCATTCACACACTACGGACAATTTAGAGATGCCATCAGCCTACAGTGCATGTCTTTGGACTGGGGGAGGAAACCGGAGTACACGGAGGAAACCCCCAAAGCACGGGGAAAACATGCTATAAGAAAAAATGATGAGGATGTTGAAGATCTCAATGAAGAATAACTTTATTGCAGCATGGCAGTGACAACGTACATGAAGCACTCCGGGTTCATCGGAGTCAAAGTGAACCTCGAACAATATCAGCACAGACATTTTATACTGTACTTCAAACCAGGTTTTCTGCCCGTAAGGTAAATGAAGTTTCGCTCTAAATGTAAATTAAGGATAGCATTTGATGTGATCACTTTCTGTTCTCACAGTACTGATGTTGTTACAGGTGTGACCCCCAAATGATGAGTTGAGAGGATTGTCTAGACAGATGTCTTTCTGAATGATAATTACGGTCACAGACTCCTTTGTTCAGGGACGGTTTTTGATGTCCCACTGCCGCTCCCACGCTATAACTGATTGAATGTCTTATGTGGTATTATACACATATTGCTGAGACTGAGGTGTATTGTCCCTTTGATAATTAAGAATCTTGATATTTGATATCTAATTATTTGATCATTCGAATCTGTTTAGAGGCAGTCTTTCTTACAACGCACCAGGGGCGGAGGTGGACCAGAGTCAGAGCAGAACTATAATGATAATACGGGAATACAGCCTAACACAGGGATATAGTATGTGCACAGGATAAACACATGCCAAGGCTAATTATGCAATAATAAATAATGCAATAATAAATTGAGACACAGGCAACACAAAGTTTAGAAGTGAAGAAAACCAGGAAGGTGGGTGGGGGTTGTCAAGGTGTGCTTCTGAAGAATTTAGCTCATTGGCTTTACAATGATCTTGTACAACAATAAGCATCAAAACAGTTCAACAACATTCATGGTTTATTATGTGAATTACAAGTTATAATTTTCAATTATGGGACTAGAATACATAGCATAAAATTAATATTATACAGTATTTATAGTGTTTATATCAGGATACCATGAAAAGAAAACTTTGTGTGCATGACCACTAGATGTGGATGATGAACTGATGATTCTGACTATATTCATAATTGATCTTCTGTCTGTTGGGATTCAAGATTTTGTAATCCAGGTCTCTGTGTTTGGGACACTACCACTAAAATTTTAAACAAAAAAAATGACTGAAAACAAAGGACAACACATGGTTGACAGCACAATATGAATTCCATGTAACACAGCAATTAGATTTCAGTGTGGCTAATCAGAGACACATTACTACAATTGTGAATGCATGTGATTCAGTTCTTTTCAGGATACAATCCAGATACAGGACACATGAGACAACTGTATGTAAACAGGATCTTTGTCACTAGTCTTATGTGCTACATTAGGCGACTGTCTGGAGGCTGTAGTTATAAAATAGAGGAGGCGCCATCGCCATCAAGCCATCACTTAGCCGACAGGCCGAACATAATTGTTTAGCTATTACATAAATATCCCATTCTAAAAGAGCATATCTATAAAGCAATCAGAGAGAGGTTTGACAGTTCCTGTTAAATCAGAATTGTGCGGTTGTAGCTGTAGGCTTGTTCTGTGCAACACAGTTTAGTTTTTCAGGTAATCGGTGTGGCCTCAGGCGGAGTAGCTCACAGACATGCCTCAGACAGGCTTTTTGTTTTTATGTTAAATGTGCTGGAAATGGGAACCGGAATTGAATGTGTCAACTAACAAAGAGCACATACAGTATCTCACAAAAGTGAGTACACCCCTCACATTTTTGTAAATATTTTATTATATCTTTTCATGGGGCAACACTGACGAAATGACACTTTGCTAAAATGTAAAGTAGTTCAAGTTCAGTTTATCTGTGTAGCGCTTTTAACAATGGACATTGTCCCAAAGCAGCTTTACAGAAGTATATAAATTCAGGACATAGATTTTAAATTTATGAATTTATCCCCAATGAGCAAGCCAGCGGCGACGGTGGCAAGGAAAAACTCCCTGAGACGATATAAGGAAGAAACCTTGAGAGGAATCCAGTGGGTGACACTGGATAGTGCGATTATAAATAAATAAATCCCTTCTATGAATGTACCAGTACAACACGGTCAGAATGGCAGTTGTGAGACCATGAAAAATTCATTACAGTTTTTATATGAAGTTTGTTTTGTTGAACTTCACCACTGTAATCTCAATGATCTTTAGGCTGCACCGTGTGGGGCCATCCTCAGCAGCATCATGTGACCTCAATTGATGAGGTCTCCAACCAGAAGTAGGGCATCAGGATGGATCGGGCAGGTCCAGAGAGCAGAAGGGGTCGGGATCACTGGCATCTTAGGAGTATCATGTGAAGCTCGACAGAAGGGGAGGGAGAGAAAGCGAGAGAGAGAGAGAGAGAGAGAGAGAGAGAGAGAGAGATCATTAGGTATGCTTATTGTCCAGTAATGGTTAAGGACAATTTACTTTGCGTAAGTGAAAGCAGGTACTCTGGCAAGACTAGCTTATGACAGGATAACTAAAAGGGAGAGCCAGAAGGTAACACAGACAAGAGGGCTCCCTCGGACAAGGCGGCCAGCCACCCCACCACCAACAAACCTTGGTGGACGCCTGAAGGGGGGGGGGGGGGGGGGGGTGACAGCATCCAGACATCTCAGTTCACCACAACACACTATGCCCGTGAGATCTCTCGATCTGCTCCTTTACCTAAGGGAAAAAAAAAAAAAAAAAAAAACTATTCACGAAAGGCTTGATTAAACGAATATGTTTTCAGCCTGGACTTAAACACTGAGACTGTGTCTGAGTCCCGAACACTAATTGGAAGGCTGTTCCATCCATAACTGTGGTACTTTATAAGAGAAAGCTCTTCCCCCTGCTGTAGCCTTCACTATTCAAGGTACTGACCAATAGCCTGCGCCTTTTGATCGAAGTAGGCGTGGCGGATCATAAAAGACCAGAAGTTCACTTAGGTACTGTGGTGCGAAGCCATTTAGCGCTTTATAAGTCAATAGTAGTATTTTATAATCAATGCGAGATTTCACTGGGAGCCAATGCAGTGTGGATAAGATAGGGGTGATGTGGTCATATCTTCTAGTTCTTGTAAGGACTCTTGCAGCTGCATTCTGGACTAACTGGAGTTTGTTTCTGCTCCTACTGGAACATCCAGCCAGTAAGGCATTACAATAATCCAACCTAGAGGTGACGAAAGCATGGACTAATTTTTCTGCATCATGTAGTGACAATATATTTCTTATCTTAGCAATATTTCTGAGGTGAAAGAAGGCTATCCTAGTAATATTACCTACATGGGCGTCAAAGGAAAGACTGGAGTCAATGATCACACCAAGGTCTTTTACTGCTGCACATGATGAAACAGAAAGGCCATCCAGAGTTACTATATAATCAGAAAACTTACTTCTAGCTGCATGTGGTCCTAGTATAAGTACTTCTGTCTTGTCAGAATTTAGTAAGAGGAAGTTAATAAGCATCCACTGTCTAATGTTCTTTACACATTCCTCGACTTTATTAAACTGGTGTCTGTCATCTGGCTTTGCTGAAACATACAATTGTGTGTCATCAGCATAACAGTGGAAGCTAATTCCATGTTTACGAATAATTTGACCCAGAGGTAACATATATAAAGAAAAGAGCAGTGGGCCTAAAACAGAACCTTGCGGAACACCAAACTTTACCTCAGTATGCATAGAGAATTCATCATTTACATCTACGAACTGATGACGATCAGTCAAATAAGACCTGAGCCAGGAGAGGGCCGTTCCCTTAATGCCAACAACGTTTTCTAGTCTGTCGAGGAGAATAGAATGATCAATTGTATCAAAAGCTGCACTAAGGTCAAGCAACACAAGCATGGAGACACAACCCTGATCAGAGGCCAGCAGTAAGTCATTTACCACTTTAACCAGTGCTGTCTCTGTGCTATGATGAGGCCTAAATCCTGACTGATACATTTCATGAATGTTATTCCTATTAAGGTACGAGCATAGCTGCTTTGCTACAACCTTTTCTAAGATCTTGGAGATAAAGGGGAGATTTGATATTGGCCTATAAAGTAGTGAGTGTACAGCTTGTATAACAGCGTAAATTTGCTGTCCCCTCAAAATAACTCACAGCCATTAATGTCTAAACCAATGGCAACAAAAGTGAGTACACCCCTAAGTGAAAATGTCCAAATTGGGCCCAAAGTGTCAATATTTTGTGTGGCCACCATTATTTTCCAGCACTACCTTAACCCTGTTGGGCATGGAGTTCACCAGAGCTTCACAGGTTGCCACTGGAGTCCTCTTCCGCTCCTCCATGACGACATCACAGAGCTAGTGGATGTTAGAGACCTTGCGCTCCTCCACCTTCCGTTTGAGGATGCCCCACAGATGCTCAATAGGGTTTAGGTCTGGAGACATGCTTGGCCAGTCCATCACTTTTACCCTCAGCTTCTTTAGCAAGGCAGTGGTCGTCTTGGAGGTGTGTTTGGGGTCGTTATCATGTTGGAATACTGCCCTGCGGCCCAGTTTCCGAAGGGAGTGGATCATGCTCTGCTTCAGTATGTCACAGTACATGTTGGCATTAGCTCCCCAGTGGCGGCAGCACTCTTGCAGCCCCAGACCGTGACACTTCCACCACCATGCTTGACTGTAGGCAAGACACACTTGTCTTTGTACTCCTCACCTGGTTGCCGCCACACACGCTTGACAACATCTGAACCAAATAAGTTTATCTTGGTCTCATCTGACCACAGGACATGGTTCCAGTAATCCATGTCCTTAGTCTGCTTGTCTTCAGCAAACTGTTTGTGGGCTTTCTTGTGCATCATCTTTAGAAGAGGCTTCTTTCTGGGACGACAGCCATGCAGACCAATTTGATGCAGTGTGCGGCGTATGGTCTGAGCACTGACAGGCTGACCCCCCACCCCTTCAACCTCTGCAGCAATGCTGGCAGCACTCATACGTCTATTCTGCAAAGCCAAAGTCTGGATATAATGCTGAGCGCGTGCACTCAACTTCTTTGGTCGACCATGGCGAGGCCTGTTCTGAGTGGAACCTGTCCTGTTAAACCGCTGTATGGTCTTGGCCACCGTGCTGCAGCTCAGTTTCAGGGTGTTGGCAATCTTCTTATAGCCTAGGCCATCTTTATGTAGAGCAACAATTCTTTTTTTCAGATCCTCAGAGAGTTCTTTGCCATGAGGTGCCATGTTGAACTTCCAGTGACCAGTATGAGAGAGTGTGAGAGCGATAACACCAAACTTAACACACCTGCTCCCCATTCACTCCTGAGACACTGTAACACTAGTGTAACACTAACGAGTCACATGACACCGGGGAGGGAAAATGGCTAATTGGGCCCAATTTGGACATTTTCACTTAGGGGTGTACTCACTTTTGTTGCCAGCAGTTTAGACATTAATAGCTGTGTGTTGAGTTATTTTGAGGGGACAGCAAATTTACACTGTTATACAAGCTGTACACTCACTACTTTACATTGTAGCAAAGTGTCATTTCGTCAGTGTTGTCCCATGAAAAGTCCCATGAAAAGTATAATAAAATATTTACAAAAATGTGAGGGGTGTACTCACTTTTGTGATATACTGTACCTTTTTATCTCTCTCTGTCTCTCTCAGAGAGTTGCCAATGTCTGAAGGTGCGGAAGAGGTGGTTTGTGGCAATGAGGTGTGTATGTATGAGAGATCTGTCTATAACTTGTGCACAGAAACTTTGTCTGTCTGTGTCTCTGTGTTTAATCATGCGTTATTACACAACCTGACACATTAGTGTAATCAGGTTTCATGACAAGCCTCAATATGTTCTACATGTTTTATGTTTTACACACACTCTTGTCTCTCAGGTATATGCTGATTCAGAGGAGTCTTCACCAGGTGCCACAAGCCCAGAGTTTCACGGTGAGTCACTTAGTCAGTACGAACATCACTTTAACTCTTTTCTGTTTTCTGCAGTTATTTTTCTACTACATGCATGTAGAAACTAATTGTGATGACTGGAAATCATCTCTCAAGTTGTTGAGCAGTATGCCCCTGACTCTAAATCCACAGAGAGAGAAAAACCTGGAGTCTTTGCTAGACTGGCTAGGTGAGAAAACCCTCAGCAGCTCACAACCTGATGTGTCTGTGCGCTGATTCCTCAATGCTCCCTGATTCTCCACTGTTTTTGTGTTGTTTTTCAGCATTGCAGCATTCCCCTTCTCCCTGCTGTTCAGAAGGAGCTGATGACGCTGATGACACAAAAACTGTCAAGTTCACAGGCATTTTCATATTAGTCCTTACCAAAATTAATTGAAAATGAATTCTATTAACCCCAGAAAATAGTTCAGTGTTCTTTTACAAAAAGAACATTTCACATTTTTCAGTAAATAAAGTATATCTGAGATGAAAACTCCACTTGTAACCTGCCCCTCTCTTAGAAGACCCTGTGTTTTGTGGCTTGGCTAATGTGAAGGAGGTGACTTCATTAGTTCACTTAGGCTTTACACACTCATTTCCTGTCTCTGCTCATCTTCCTAATCACACATTTATCTGACAGCAGCCATCACAGATCATTACGCTCCCAGGGAAAAATAGGTTTTCTGAACGGGAACCTTTCCTAAAAGTGAAATCTCTGGGGTTGGGGGTTTGATTCCCACCTCCACCCTGTATGCACAGACTTTGCATGTTCTCCCCATGCTTTGGGGGTTTCCTCCGGGTACTCCGGTTTCCTCCCCCAGTCCAAAGACATGCATTGTAAGCTGATTGGCGTTTAGAAAATTGTCCGTAGTGTGTGAATGGGTGTGTGCTTGTGCCCGGGCGTCCCCCACCTTGTGCCCCGAGTTCCCTGGGATAGGCTCCAAGCTCCCCGTGACCCTATACAGGATAAGCGGTACAGAAAACGGATGGATGGATGCCTTATTGTGTGGTTATAGTATAGAACAATTAAAAATTAACTTCTCAAAGCATGCTAACTTTAGTTATGATTCAAAGGTGCCTGAAGCCACGTTTGACTCTCTTGCTGCTTTTTATTTTCAGATTGTACTGAAACACTATAAACTAGAAACATGAGAGAATTAAACAAAATATATTCATATCTTTTTTTTCCTTCAGTGTCATTAGTTGTGTTGTCTTTATATTTGTGGCCATGATGACAAAGGAGACTATGGAGATGATTCCCTTCATGACAGTTAGTTGTACGCCTATCAGATTTTCTAAGAAAATGAGTAGAAGTGCACATCAGACTCACTAATAACTTATCTCAGAGGAATAAGTGTAGGTTACACCAGTATACTTGCAATCAAACCCCCATTGCAAATCAGGTTTATTGTCAAAATGTACAGACTTTCAGCTGTTTGCAATGAACAAATCAAACAAAAGCAATTGAAATAGTTCAACACAACAAATGCTTCAAGTGGTTTCCCCAAATTCAACTGAAAATGCAACTTATAATGACTTCTCCAGTCTCAAAATTATTCAACCCCCTGAATAGAATCCCTCACAATAGCACAAATATGCAAAACAGGTGTTGTCTCAAGCACACTTGATGCAACTAATCAAGGGCTTCATTAGTTGCACCAGGTGTGCTTGAGCTGGAACACATGAAATACCTGAACTGGCTAGGGGCAGAAAATACATGAAATACCTGGACAGGGCAGAAAAAGGAAGCTATCAACGGCTGCAACCAGATTTATGAGAAGGCAGGTTGTGAAAAACCCTCGAGTGACTGCAAAAGACCTGCAGTAAGACTTGGTGGCAACAGGCACTGAGGTTTCAGTGAGCACAGTATGGCGCGTACTAAACGCAGAAGGTTTCCATGCCAGAACTCCAAGACGTTCACCACTACTGACCCAAAAGCACAAGAAAAGTCGCTTAAAATCATATAAATAAGCCACAGAAGGTTTGGGATTCTGTTCTGTGGAGCGATGAAACAAAACTGGAACTCTTCGGCACGATGGATCAGCGGTATGTCTGGAGAAAAAGGAATAAAGAAAGAACACTCTGTCCACAGTCAAGCATGGTGGTGGCTCGGTGATGCTCTGGGGCTGCTTGTTTTTTTTTTGTTTTGTTTTTTTAGGAGAAAACGTCATGCCGTCTGTGAGGAAGCTGAAGCTTGGGCATCATTGGACCTTCCAACAGGACAATGATCCCAAGCATACCTCAAATTCCACCAAGGCTTGGTTGCAGAAGTAGACCTGGAAGATTCTACATGGCCATCACAGTGGTGTCACCTGACTTGAACCCATAGAAAATCTCTTGTGGGATTTGAAGAAGGCGGTTACAGCACGCAAACCCAAGAATATTAATGTACTGGAGGCCATTGCTCATGAGGAATGAGATCTCAACATCATCGAGTCTGTCTGGGATTACATGAAGAGAGAGAAGCAGCTAAGGCTGTCTAAATCCACAGAAGAACTGTGGTTAGTTATACAAAATGTTTGGGCCAACCTACCTGCCGAGTTCCTTCAAAAACTGTGTGCAAGTGAACCTACAAGAATTGATGCTGTTTTGAAGGTAAAGGGGGGTCACACCAAATATTGATTTGATGTAGATTTTTCTTCTGTTCACTCACTTTGCATTTTGTTAATTGATAAATATAAACTATTAACATGTCTATTTTTGAGAGCATTCTTACTTTACAGCATTTTTTCACACCTGCTTAGAACTTTTGCACAGTACTGTATATGACAATATTCAAGATATTTTCACTTGCTAAGACGTCGTCTTTTACAGTGTTGCTGGGTCATGGAATGAGGAGCCGAAGTAATTGGAAGGAAAGTAAAAAAGAATCTTAGTGGGTGTGTCTAGGTGATATCGAATTTTTGCTAGGTGGGAGGTGAACTTACACTACTTATATTAGAAAGAAAGTGTGAAAGAGAGAGGACTTCCTTTACACATCAGGATAGAACACGATTCACACCAACAGGTAACAAAGCCTTTCTACAATAATTCTAAAACTCCTTTCTTACCGTACAAAGGTTCTTTTCCCAAAATATTTTACATAACAGTAATAATGATTACTGCTTTCAAGATTTTTTTTGTCTTTACAGACTGTATTTGTGTCATTTCAGATAACTGGTTTGTATGAAATGCTTTCAGTTTTTTGACTGTTTTTCTGTTGATTTTGTTCATGTTCATTTTAAATGCGTGACTTGAGTACTGCTCTAATGAAGTTTAGATTACAATATTTTGGATAAGGACGATAAAATGGTCAGGATAAATGTGCTCCTATAGAGTTATTCTTGTTCTTAGCTAACACATCTATAGCAAGGCTACATATTTTTGCTTGGGAGGTCTGTAAATATATATAAATTTAATTTGTTATTCCACTCAAACAAAGCTACAGTAAGACGAAAATGCAAGTGTGTGTAAAGTTCTTAACCATAAATTTTAAAACGTTTTAAAATATGTTTTGAAATGACCTGGAATTTGAAAAGATCTGTATTAACAGGAATAAGGAACAGTATCCGAGAAGAGATGGAAGGTTCAAATACATTTATATAAAGATTGGAATTTCCCTTCAAAAATTCAACATATAAACTGTGACTATTGTGAAGTGACTATTCTGAAACGCCGTGAAATGTAAGAGGGATGTACGTGGAAGGGAGGGGTTTTTTGTTTGTTTGTTGCAAAAGTAACTCATAAAACTTTTACAATTGCCCAAAAGTCAATTCTAAAAAAAAAAAAAAAAAAAAGCATAAAGTCCACTGCTTTCTATACATTGAACATGAAGGTCAGGAGACAAGAGAGATTTGATGATCTACTTTTTGTATGTAAAAAATATAATTAATGTAAAGAGGAATTGACCAAATAAACACATTAGATCATGCATGAATATGCTAAGCTGTGGCTTTTTGTCCTGTGCAGGACACCGTCCCTATGGCTCAGCGCGTGAACACCGATGTTCTTATGCTCGTGCTGCCCATAGTTCTGCTGGTGCTGTTGACTCCATTTAGCTGGAGTTCTGATGGACTGGGCCCAGGCTGCCACCTCTACCGTGAGCACGCACACACGCATGCACACACGCACGCACACACACGCACACACACACACACACTCAGCAATACATCTCTCCTGAGAGTAAAAGAGACACAATGTGAATGTCAGCTCTATATTCATAGGCTACCACCTTGTATAATCTTGCCATTTTTTCCAAGGGGCATCATGACTTATGAATGGATGGTTGGTGAAATCTTTGCCTTGACTACTACTAGACATCAAGCACTATTTGCTCACCCAAACACCCTGACAGAAAAAAATCTGAGAGAAGGTCTTAATGTCAAATATATTCCATATTCATTCTTCCTTTCCCATATCCTCTGTTATTCTCTCAGCAATTAACTTGACTATCAGGAGTGACCCGAGGGGGACATGTCGAGGAGCCCGTGTGGTCTACGCCTGTGTGGGTTACTGTGACTCTAGCGCATTTCCCTCCCGCTACTCTGTCCTGCTGGCATCTAACTTCACTCATAACATCACCTCTGTTTCACGTTGCTGCACCATCAGTAAATCCATCAAGGTACTGAGATGCCACACAGACACCAAACACCGATATCAAGCCACAGGCTGAAGTGAAACCGGCTACTGACACCATCAAAATTCTGCTGTCGGATATATTTAGTGTTGGTTTCATAATTCTGCATTACAGCTACAGACCTGCAGCCTTTAAAATCCATTAATAACACTGATCATATCACAATATATGTATGATATCAAATCCCCTCTGTCTTCCCTCAGGTCAAAGTTCGTGTGGAATGCCCTGAAGGCCATCTCCATGACAACATTGAGATCCTAACAGCAAAGGCCTGCCGTTGTCATGTGTGCCACAAGGCTCGTTACTAAGCCGCCATAGTAACAACAGTTTAGCTTGTGTTACATCGACATACACTACTGAGAGAGAGAGAGAGAGAGAGAGAGAAGAGGAAGAAGAAGACGAAAGAAAGAAAGAAAGAAAGAAGCAAATTATCACTCAGATTGCAAATTATTCCCAAAAGCACTCAGCTACTTCAAACATTCTTACTGAATTACCAATATATATTTTTTTCTTTTTAAATTGTTTTGATAGTTTGTTTATTATGGTGTGAACAAACAAAAATGGCAGTAATGCACTTCAAAATAAAAATAAACAACTAGTCAGTTCATGTTTTAATGTCTCCAATGAATGTACACAATTCTTTTATATTCAAATGTTAAATAATTTGCAACTTGCTATTTGACTGAATGTATTAAAATAGTTGATTAAATAAAATATAGAATGAATTAAATACCTGTTTTTTGTGTTTTTGCAGGACTATAAAGCTGATGTGGATGTCACAGTGTAATGTCAGTGAGGTATTATATAGAAATAGTTGTTGTATGGGGAAGTGGCCAGTCATGTGATGTCGGGTTGGACACACTGCCACAGTTTTAAATAAAATTGCATTTTTACACATATAAAGCAACAGATATACTGAAAACAGATTCGTTGGTGGTCTTAAAATACACAAACTGGTAATACTGCATATATGATGCCTTACATATATAACTTTTACATTAGCTTATGTATGGCTAGCTAGCTTTTTCCTCTGTTAAAATTGTATCTTTTTTTTTTTAATGGCTTATTGCATTTACAGGGTGATTTAATGATAAATGATTAGATACAACCATGCTATCTAAGCCAACTAGGTTTTTGTATGAGCCAAAAATTAAATAAATACTTAAATGTAAGCATACCTCAAACCACTCTGTTGTTTGAACCCAAAATCATTTTACAATTTAGCCCCTTTTCCCACTGTAATATTCATCATGCGTGGACACTTCCAAATGAATAATTATTAAACCGCATAAGCACAAAGATGAACATTTAAAGTTTGTACACTCCAGTAAACATGCTTTTCATATTGGTAGACTGTACTGATTTTAAAAAATGTATAGCCACAGTAATCGGACACACTGGGGGTCCGTGAAGCATAACCACTGGGTCCACATTATTTAAAACTGTGTTAGTGATAGAAATCAGAACCTCCCCGTGACAAAGTAATGATATTATATTCATTATTGTTTTTATTTTATTAATTTTGAGAGGGTCATTTGAATTTAAAGGAGTTATCCCAAAATTCAGTAACTCATGTTAAAGAATGAAAAGCTCAACGGCTCCAATATATAGGCAAAAATATTATTGTACACACTTAAATAGCAAGTCTACTATTTGAATAGTTTATCAAATAAATCTTTATGCTAGTTGTCCATAGGATTTCTTTCTTTCTTTCTTTCTTTCACAGTTAAAGGGATCACTAGGTGTGTGTGTGTATATATATATATATATATATATATATATATATATATATATATATATATATATATATATATATATATATATATATATATATGAAATGCTGTAGAGCAAAGATGCCTTCAAAATAATGAAATTAAATGTTTCTACATTTAAAAGAAAAGGGAAAAAAATACCGTAAAGAGCAGTAAACAGTAGTAAATGAAAGAAAGTCAATATTTGGTGTGACAAAAATAAAAATAAAAATAAAAATAGTAGTCTCTGGTACAATGTGTGCAGTTTTATAAGGAAATGAGCTGGTAAGTTTTATTGAGCATCTTGCAGAACCAGCCACAGTTCTTCTGGAGACTTTGACTTTCGCACTCGCTTCTTATTTTTGCAGCAAAACCCAGCAGCCTTCATTGTGTTTTTTGTCTGAAAAGTGTCTCTTACGTAATATGCTGCTTTCTTTAATGACGTACAAACATTTTTCTGTCACATTTTGTAATTTTGTGCTAGAAAACTAATGTTTGGGAAACTAAAATGTTTTTTGTACTCATGTAGAAGTCGTAAAATAAAAAATCGATAACAAAGTTTGTACTAATAAATAAATAAATAAATAAATAGGGTGCCTAAAACTTTTGCACTGTTCTGTATATGTAAGGGGATGCCTGCAGTGCAAGTACTGTATACAGTAGATGTACTTCCTACCCTAATATACTAAAAATGCGCGCCCTCTTGTGGACTCCACCAGAAATACAATATTAGTTTTCAGTGGTACTACTTTTTGTCAACTCTTTCTGCTTAGTTCGCGTTTGTAAATATGAAAACTAAACTTGTGGTGCACAAAATATACCTAATTGATGTGTGTAAAGCTCATCTAGGTGTCAAAAGTCAAATATTGCTGGCTGTAAAGATTCCAGAGCACCAAACACTGGCACCGAACTGAAACTGGTAACCTTTTATCGACAAACCATTAACTAGTGAATGAACAACATCTCAGCAACATGTTTCTGTTCACCTACCTCAGTCTCTACATGTAACAGAATGCCAAATGTTACCTTTAGTTTCTGTTTCTGAGAGACTGGACTGTCTCAATAAATCTGAGGTAGACTTTTTTTTTTTTTTCTGGTTTGTGTGTGCTTAGCGAATAACGACATATAACACTCAATTCTCCATGTGAAGCACTTCAACAGACATTTTCATGTTTATATCCCATATTTTATACATTCATATCCCAAAGCCGTTGGTCCCCCAAAAATACATTGCTATATTTAAACACAAAACATCGATCAAGAGGACAGTGCAATTCTAGTTGAAGTGGTGCTACTTATGCTTACAGTTCCAGTTCATGTATTGCCTTCTCTCTATTCTACTGAGTCCCTTACTGACTCTCTCACATCTAAACCTTCTCATTGTAGGAAGTATGGGGGATGGGGGATGGGGGTGATCTGCACCTTTTACAAAATCAATAACAAAATGAGCGATGATTTTTCTACACTTTTCTTGTTTGTTAGTTTTTTTTCAGAGGAAAACAGAGGAAAGTCATGGAATATGCTGGTACACAACCAACATCCAACATCAAAACATTGACAATCCATCCCAGACTTAAGTACGCTTAAGCATACGGTCACTTCCAGTCCTGTTCATCCAGTTTTTGCTCCAAGATGGTCACAATATGAAATAAATATTAATAAATATCAACAGCCAAACTGTTATACAAAAATAAAAAATTGAAACAATCAACAAAATATCAACCCCATCTTTAAAACTATGTGTACTGAAGTAGGCGGAATGGTTTCCAAAGAAAACTGCTGACACACATTCAGAGTAGATGAGAATATTGCTAAAGTAATACATTTTGGATGCTTGTTGTTGTTGTTGTTTTTTGTTGTTTTTTTAAGAAACCCCAGAAGAATGGACTAGTGTAATGTTTCATCTTCACATCAGAACAAGTTTAGTCTAGCAGCATACTTTTGTCATGTTTAAGAGGTGCTACACTAGAATACCCCCACCAACACTATAATCGGACATAGATATTATATTTATATATATTTATATTTATATATATATGTATATATAAAAACATCAGTTGAAGTAGCAATAGAAGTGTTACTTATAGAATAAGCTGTAATAAGAACATTATAACCATTACTTTTACAGAGTTATCTTCATCATAATTCTTCATAATCATCATCATTTTCAGCATGTTGCTTCATCTTTTGGGAGAGTGTGTGAGTCCAATGGTTTACATGACACTGGGACTGAGAGAGGTCCCGAGTGAGATTAGACCCGTTCCAGAGTTTAACAGATGACTGTTTGCGTGTTTGCATGTGTGTGTGTGTTTGTGTGTGTGAGAGTGTGTGTGTGTGTGTGTGAGACTCCAACCCATCCATGTATCCATGCATGCATGTATGTCCTTGTTTGTGCTGCATGTGTCTTCAGTGTGTGTAGCTATCAGTGTGTGTATGCATGTATACATTTAGTGTCAGAGAGGAAGAGAGAAACAGAAGGGAAGCAATGAAAGCGATAGATTGAGAAAGAAGTGTGTAAGATATGTATAGAGACAGAGGAAATGAATAAAAGGCATGAAGAGTGAGAGGTACTCATCTTTTCTTTCTGCATCATTTACATCTCACTTCTATGTGTGTGAGAGCGAGAGTGGCTTGTATATCTACATATAGACAACCGGCTGTTGGTGTGTTCCGTTTGATTGTTCCAGCAATGTTGTCTGTATGATGCGTGTGTGTGTGTGTGTGTGTGTGTGTGTTTGTATTTACATGTAGGAGTGTTTGTGTGTATGTATATTACGAGGTGATGGTAAGTTCCAGAGTAAAAACTGTCAGTAGAACAAAGTGTGTGTTGTTATGTTCTCCATGTTTGTACTTATTGGCTTGTGCATTTGTGTGTATGTGTGTGTGTGTGTGTGTGTGTGTGTGTGTGTGTGTGCACGTGTGCGTGTCTGTGTGTGTGTGTGTGAGTGCGCACGCATGTGTGTTCTAGGTGGCACTGGCAGCGCTGCTCTCCGGCTCGTTCTTGCTCAGATTCTCTCGGTCTTGCAGGTTCTTTTGGTTGCGACTTGCTTCCCCCAGACTCTGCAGCCTCCGCTCCTGCTGCTCCTCCAGCCCCTTCCACAACTCAGCACGCTCCTTCTCCCTCTTCAGCTCCCTACAGAGAAAGCCATGGAGAGAGAGTGAAGATAAAGAGAGTTGAGGCAGTAGAGAAGGTCAGAAATGAGACCTGACTGTAAAAGTTACACTGACACATGTTACTGTAGTGAGAATCCCTACAAACATACTTCTGTTTCTCCACCTTGTAGGAGGCGGTAAGGTCATCAAAAAGCTTGCTATTCATCTCCATAAAGGTCTTCAAGACGTTGTAGATAAGTGACACAATCGTTCTGATGAAGAGAAAGACAAAACATCCTGTAGATCTAACGATAATGCCTCTTGATACGTTACATAAATTGTTATTTTGAATCAGTCATTAATCAGTGAATAAAGTATCTTTTGATATATCGTAATGTCCATTAGGGCGGGGTATACAGTATATTACCTACGGTTATTTGTACTGGTCCTTTTATATAATGAATCTTTCCAGATGCCCATGAAAATTACAGATATGACAGATTCAGATGGGACTAAAATCCCAGAGATACACCGGTAATAATTACATTACCCCACCTACCCATTTAAAACTAATCCAATCTGAAAAGGGCTACAGTAGATGATTATGTCAAATGCAGACTAAAAAATATTTAAGAGGCATCAGTCAAGGACAATATGACATGTCATAGAATTTGATTATGTTAAATGCACACTACATTTTTTGCAGTTCAGCGATTTGATTTACTTTAAGCAGCCACTGAGATTCAGTCCCTCCAGGATTCTGCGATTTTGTGATTGCAGAAATGAATGCAAAATCAAGGAAACTCCGCAATATTCGCAGGAGCCTGCAATTTTTTCAAGATTTCCGCAGATGAAGACGTGTCATGCGACGTCATCACAACGTGCATTCAGCTAAAGCCTTCTTCGATTCACGTGTGTCGAGCATGAGTACAGCTAAAAGGTCTCGTTTACCAACGAAAGGCCGCGCAAAACAATTTCGTGCAATTGCAATTTCACCGATTCAAAATGCCGCAAATTGCATCACAAATCTTTTTTAAAAAAAAAAAAAAAAAAGCCAACGCAAAATCAAGCCGCAACAATCACAAAAAAAACAAACTGCGAAATCCTGTACAGACTGAATATTTTCCAGCAAAAAAAAGTGTTAGAATCAGTGTCTCAGGGTGGCATGCACACACACTGTGAGCTGATTGGACCCAGACAATGGAGGGCAAGACCACAAATGCTTGTTTAATGTTTCCCCATTCTCTTCTACATAATTGTAAGAAAAATACTGGTTGTAAAAAACTGTAAACAAAAAAAAAACAACAAAAAGTGATAAATGTCTTGTAGCTTGAGCAGTACAGTGATCATGGCATTTTAAAGGTTCTGTAGTGTCCACTAATTACTACAAATTTTATTTCATCAACCGAACACCAAAGATGGAGTTTCTAAAAATGTTCTTGCTTAGAATCAAGGATACTGCGTGTGCTACTTACTGGTTCCAGTGCTCTTTGGAGACTCGGTAAAGCGTGCCAAAGACCAGAGGCAGGATGACCTGACAGTTCTCCTCGATCAGACTCAGAATATACTCATTGTTCCAGAAATACAGAGCCCGCTCTGCAACCTGACACACACACAGTCAGAGTTCAGAACCGGAGGACAGGTAACACTTCTACTTTACCAGCTCTTAGCTCAGTCTGCTACAGAATACAGACTGGATTTCCCATGAATACTGTGAACCAGACGGAAGTTAATACACTTCAGGCCCCAGCTCTGTTAACATGTGAGTGGTGCATGGTAGGGTGTAAATAATTATGATCTTGAGGAGGAAGATCACACAAGAGACCAACCTGGAAGTGGGGGCTGGAGATGCAGCTGGCGATCTGCTTAAAAAGTGGCTCTTGCACACGACTAAACTGTGATGGCTCAATCACATCCAGAATCTCCTCAATCTCCCCCAGGAACATCACCTAAAACCAGTCCAGAATTGTACATACACTGTCTACATCAGTGTCCACTGTCTACCACAAACCACATCCATCCATGAACTGACTTTCTCACCTCTTTCTGAGTGCATGTTTTGGGCCAATATTTCAGCAACCCTCTTATGATCTGAAAATACATAAAATACACAGATCTCAGTTTATGGTACAAATGAACAAGGAAGGCAAAAAGCTCACATTCTTGCATTTTCTGTGTTGCAGTGACTTACATATTCTGTAACAGTGGCGTCTTTCTCCATAAACTGCACAACACAGTAGGCAAGCTGAGGAATGGAAAGGACAGAAAATAAGATTTCACCGAATATCTGTTCTCAACAGTGGTCTTTTCTATTGCTTCTGTTTTACTAAAAGATCCCTCCTTAATCAGTCCCTCCAGGATTTCATGATTCCGCAATCGCAGAAATTAACGGAAAATCAAGCAAACTCGGCAATATTCGGAGGAGCTTGCAACGTTTCAAAATTAACGCGGATCTTCTGCAGATTCGGGCCAAGGCGCGTCATGTGACTTCATCACAACACGCCTTCAGCCAAATCCCTCTTCGATTCACGTGCGTCAAACATGAGTACAGCTAAAAGGTCTCATTTACCAACAAACATCATTGCAAAAGACCATGCAAAACAATTCTGTGCAATAGCAAAAAACTCACATTGCATCACAAAAAACACAGCGAAATCCTGTATGGACTGCTTAATCAAGATTTATCAAATCAAACCCCATCATGAGGTAACACTGTACCAATGTTCATCATTTAAATATCATGAATACCGCAGGCCAACGTTGTCTTCAATGGTGTTATTAAAACTAAATCTAAAAGTTTAAAAGCATGTCTGTATTTTACAATCATTATCTATCTGACACCCCTGATAGTTTAATCCTGAACAATAACGTTCCATTGTGGTCATTTGTTATAACATCGTGTTACAGAATTGGACCATCAGAGTGTTGCTCAGGTGTGTTCAACTATTTTACAACATTGAAGGTGACAGAAGGTGGTGTCTGTCTTTACTTCTTTCGTCTCACTATATCTGGAAGCTTCAAGAGGATGAAGAATAGAAATTGGCGACTACTACACTAGGGAAAACTTTTTAAAAAGTAATTATAAGGAGGTGTTTTTTTTTTCTGTAACTGACTTCAATTTTTCACACCCTGACAAGGAATCTGTTCGAATCTATCCATTTTTCTTCCGTTCATCATTTGATGCCCTTAGAGACACTGGCCTATGTATTTCAGTTGCTTTTCTGCCATAGCGAGGTGTCATGTTAGGTGTAAGAACAGTGATTGTCTCGGAAGAACTGATGTCATGTAGACTGTTTCTCTTGAGGGCGACAAAGAGCTTTTGAACAGTATAATTAACCCTCTTGCTGCTTCCCCTGGTCCCTGAGTCAGGCTCTCTTGCTACTTCTCCAACCCCTTTTTTCCACACAAACTTAAATAATTCATGGTGTAATTACAAAATCAATCGTATCTACTTCATTTATCTAGCTTCTTACCCCCCCCCCCCCGACTCCCCCGTCACCTCCAACTTTTCTCTGCAGGATACTGTTGGACAGTGTGTGTGTGTGTGTGTGTGTGTGTGTGCACCTTCCCACGGACCAAATGGAGCCAGCAGATAAGTTCAGGAGTGGTCTCAATATAAACCTCAAAGTAAATATCATCTCAAATGTCTATGTGTAACATGTATATTTTGTAAAAAAAAATAAAATAAAATAAAATAAAATAAATAAAAAGGTTATTGTTAATGTATTTGGAAAATTAATTTGAATCTGTATAATAAGGAAACAATATAAGGAAAGAAGTTGTGGTTATGCCTTGCCACCTGAACACAGAAGTGATACGACAAAACCTTGATGAAAATGGAACTAACAAGGACTTTCTACTGTATTGCTCCAATATCGGAAAGTTACATATTGTAAGAACAGCTTTGGCAAGACCTTCAGTGGTAGACTGTAACGTTTGTGGTTTTGAGGTTGCATTATACAGCTGTAGATTTTAAACATTCATCAGATTTCCACAGATTCGCCCATTTAAGTGAGTTTCAAGTCAACTGTTTTTTTTTTTCTTAATAGTACAAAGTTATAGTCTGTGATAATATGCAGTGGCTAGAGATCAGCTTGAATATTTGTCTAAAGTGATATTTCACCTTTGAATAGCATACAGGTGCATCTCAAAAAATTAGAAGATTTTCAAGTTTAAAATATTCTAGATTCATTACACATAAAGTGAAATATTGCAAGCCTTTTTTTTTTTTTTTTTTTTAATCTTGCAGCTCATGGAAATCAAAAATCCAGTATCTCCAAATATTAGAATAAAGAATTTATAATACAGAAATGTTGACCTGAGAGGAGCTCTAATCAGCTAATTAACTCAAAACGCCTGCGAAGGTTTCCTGAGCCTTTAATCTCTCAGTCAGGTTCAGTACACACGACCACAATCATGGGGAAGACTGCTGACTTGACTGTTGTCCAGAAGACACTCATTGACACCCTCCACAAGGAGGATAAGCCACAGAAGATCATTGCTGAACGTAGTCTGCTGTATCAAAGCATATTCATGGAAAGTTGACTGGAAGGGAAAAGTGTGGTAGGAAAAGGGACACAAGCAACGGGAATGACCGCAGACTTGAGAGGATCGTCAAGCAAAGCCGATTCAAGAACTTGTGGGAGCTTCACAAGGAGTGGACTGAAGCTGGAGTCAGTGCATCAAGAGCCAACATGCACAGACGTGTCCAGGAAATGGGCTACAAGTGTCGCATTCCTAGTGTCAAGCCTCTCCTGAACCAGAGATAACGACAGAAGCGTCTTACCTGGGCTAAGGAGAAAAAGAACTGGACCCAAAAAAAAGACCCAACAATACAGACGAGCTGAAGGCCGCTATCAAAGCAACCTGGGCTTCCATAACACCTCAGCAGTGCCACAGGCTGATCGCCTCCATGCCACGCCGCATTGATGCAGTAATTCGTGCAAAAGGAGCCACGACCAAGTATTGAGTGCATAAATTAACATACTTTTCAGAAGGTCGACATTTCTGTATTATAAATTCTTTATTCTAATTATTCTTATTTTGTGATACTGGATTTTTGATTTCCATGAGCTGTAAGCCATAATCATCAAGATTAAAACAAAAAAAAGCCTTGCAATACTTCACTTTGTGTAATGAATCTAGAATATGTAAAAGTTCCCCTTTTTGAATTAAATTACGGGGAAAAAAATGAACTTTTCCACGATATTCTAATTTTTTGAGATGCACCTGTACATGCATTTACTTCCAGGACATAATCGATGTCTGAGGAAGAGTAAAAGCGAAACCGGTTCGAATAAAGTTAATTAGTCAACATTCGAGTAGTGTTGTTTCATTGTGCAGCACAAGATGTTATTTTTTGTATAATTTGCATAGACATCACATAATGAACACACAGTGTGTTGGATGAAATGTAAATAGGCCAGAATCCTCATTTTTGATTGCTATAAAAAAGGAACAGAGATTTTTCTTGTTCACATGAGGAAGATTGTCAGTTATGTTATGAGAGGCTGTCATGTAGTAAAACCATGCTCAGGGAGTGAGAGGCCAGTGCAGTGAGCTCACATCTGACACAGAACAATATAAAACAGTTCAGTCATTATACAAGCCAGCTGTAATTCCTACCAGTACATGCAAAGTACTTCCTCTTTTTTTTTTCCAATAACCTGTGAATTTCAGCTACAGCATCATTTATTTGCAGGTTACTGTCAATAAAACTTTATCCCATCACCTGACAAAACTTTGAAACTCGTCAATTAGATTTTACTTTTACCCAACTCTTCGCATTGTGAACGGTAAAATATAGTATGTGTGTGTGTGTGTGTGTGCGCGCGTGTGTGTGTGTGTGTGTGTGCGCGTGTGTGTGTGTGTGTGTGTGTGTGTGTGAGACACTAACCTGTGCATGAAAGATGGACAGAGATTTGGCAGTGTGTAAGGGGATCAGGACCCTCACCAAGAACTGCTTGTGCTCTGACTTCAGAGGCAGAGCAAAGCCATTAATGATACTAAAAGAGGAGAGGAGAGGAAAAGGGAGAGGAGAGGAGAGGAAAAGAGAGAGGAGAAAGAGAGAACGAGATAGGTAAAGGGTAGAGCGGAGAGAAGAAATGTGGAAAGGTGCAGTAAAGAGAGGAAATAATAGAAAAGAAACAGAACAGCATTTTAGAGAAAAGACAGCAGACAGAGGGAAGTGGGTAGGAGGCAGAGGGAGGGAGATCAAACAGGATTAGTATCAGTAGACCTGATGATGCTCTGTACACACATATTTCGCTACGCTTCTGTTCAATAGCTATGTCTCAACAACCCCCACCCACCAACCCCTCTACTCCTCAGTTACTCATCTTGCACACAGACATAAACACACACTCTTCTTTGATAATCCATGTCCTCTTTTCCTCTTTTGTTTAATGCATTCTCCTTTCATTTCTCCACCTGATGATATAAAGTGCCTCCGGCATTCTTTACCCTTGTTTACTTCATTTTTACTAGACTCCTTTAGCACTCTTTTAACGCTTTCCGACATTCATATTCCTCCTCTCACCCCTCCCACTGACTCCTCTCATTCCCAACGCTCACATTTCCTTTGTGGGAGGAGGACATGGGAAGTGACAGAAAGGCTACTGTCAATCTTTTCCTTGTCTTTCATTCTCATTCTCTCTTTCCGTTACCCTCAGACTCTGTTGCTCTGTTATCAGAGCAAAAAGTGTGGGTGGCGGTAAAAATAGCACGAGCATCAACCTGAATGCAGCCCTTTATCCCTAGCCCCTCTCTGACTCATCCTCTACCTCTCCTACTCCTCTCTCCATCTTCTCCCCCTCATCATTCACTCTGTCAGAATTTTGCTTTGTTTTTGTTTCCCCGTATGCTTAGGGGAAAAAAAAGCCACATTCTGTTTGCAATGAGACAAATTGTAGGAGAATGACACTGTAGACCCAAACACGGCTCTAAATTGCATAGTAGCTCTTATTACAGAAAAGAACCACAAATAGTAAAGTGCTCTGAGGTGGAATGCAGATAGCACTAATGTTTAAACCCCTGCTAAGGGTCTGACTCACTGGCCCACACACTGCTCAAAGCAGCACTCAAGCAATTACCAGCATCCTTGGATTAGTTACTGCCACGCTTCAAATATGCATAAAATTATATTTTGTTCCCATAGGATAGTGATATCCTATAATTTTATAAGATGCTAAATTTAGTCCTGCCTGCAAGTACTGAATGAGTAGTGACTTTCCTATTTGAGGCAAAAGACATCAAAATCAATGATGTATCTCATTTTAAGGTTTGAATAATTTGTAAACAAATGGTATACCAATCTGAAACTAAATAAAAGACAGTGCTACAATAAACAACACATTTCATCTTATACAGCAGTATTGAACATGTACCTGCCCAAAATCTCTAGCAGTTCAGCCACTCCATTGAAGTGTTCAGTTTCATAAATGAACCTGTACAGTTGAGAAACAGATGAGAATTAGTAATCCATCCATCAATTTTCTGTACTGCTTATCCTACACAGGGTCGCGGGGAGCCTGGAGCCTGTCCCAGGGGACAAGACGGGGGACACGATCCATCACACACACACTACAGACAGTTACAATTTAGAGATGCCAATCAGCCTACAACGCATGTCTTCGGACTGGGGGAGGAAACCCCCGAAGCACAGGGAGAACATGCAAGCTCCATGCACACAGGGCAGAGGCAGGAATCAAACCCCCAATCCTAGATGCGCAAGGCAAACGTGCTAACCACTAAGCCACCGTGCTATATAATTCACCGTAATATATACTTTTAATTTACTTAAGTGTAAATTACTTGGTCATTAAAGGGGCCAAATAAAATGGCCAAAATATGTGGACACATGACCATGACACGCATCTGTGCGTGTGTGCTTGTTGAACATCCTATTCCATCCTATTCCACCTTTGCTGCTATAACAGTCTCCACTCTTCTGGGAAGGCTTTTCACTAGATTTTGGAGTGTGGCTGTGGGGATTTGTGCTTATTCAGCTACAAGAGCATTAGTGAGGTCAGGCACTGATGTCAGGTGAGGAGGCCTTGGGTGTAGTCAGGTTTCCAGTTCATCCCAAAGGTGTTCAGTGGGGTTTAAGTCAGGGCTCTGTGCAGGACACCTGAGTTCTCCAACTCCAACCTTGGCAAACCATGTCTTCATGGGCTTCACTTTGTGCACAGAGGTATTGTCATGCTGGATTATGTTTGGGCCCCTTCGTTCCAGTGAAGAAAAATACTAATGCTACAGCATACAAAGACATTCAAGATGATTGTGTGCCTCCAATTTGTGGCAAAAGTTTGGGAGAGGACATATGGGGGGTCATGGTCAGACATCCACATAGTTTTGGTCATATAGTGTACCTCATATTGTGGCTTCCTGATAGGTATTATGATTATCTAAGCTATTAAAATAATGTGATATCACTGTATTTCAGCTGAGATCTTGATTTGATCATTATAGACCAGCAATACAAGGCATATCTGTGTGCCTCTAACCTGAGGAAGATGTTGTTGATCTGTTTCCGGATGTACGCTCTGAGGCCTAGCAGTTTGCCATAGACACGATGCAGTATGGTCTTCAGATATTCCCTCTCTCTGGGATCCTCACTATCAAACAGCTCCAGCAGCTTGGAACATAACGATATATCCACAAAACAAGTCATCTCACATGCAAACACCTGTAACCAGGGGTTAAACCGGGCCAGGGCCGTCCGGGACTTTCCTCGTACATTTTCAACAATATGCTATATCCTATATTGTAACATGACTCAAAATGATTAATCTATTTAGCTCTGGCTCATTGCAGCAGTAACAGTGCTCGTCAATGTCAAAATGTTTGAGATGGCCAATCAAATCAAAGAAGGCAGGATTTACTGTTCACAGAAGTCGAGCCTGAGCAGTAATTCAGCGTGGCACTTTTTATCGCTTGAATAATGCGAGGTAAGATGTAAGGAGCTGAACATGACGAGGCTAAATACAGCAATATTTTCCAACTGTTTAAAATTAAAATGCTAAATAGGATGGCCATCTGTCCGATTTTAGGTCGGACAGTCCGATTTTAAAATACCATGTCCATCTATCGGCACAGCCTTGAGCCAGACGCTAATTTGTCCTCCTTTTAAGATCATCACTATTGTATACTTTATCCAATGGTAGCCTATATAATAAATAAATAAATACTAGGTACCGTGGGCCGCTCTGTGCTAGAAAGTCCAGGACCACTTTTTAGTCCCAGTTTGCCCCTGTATGGTGTATTCAAATGATTGAATCATTTTTTGACGGACAAATGCCAACCTTTCTTATATCCGATAAAATTTTATTTCTTGATATAAAAGTGCCAAACTGAATATACAAGCTAATTCTGGTTTGTTGTTCCTCTGCATATTTTCAATCTGTTCAAATAGTTTCAAGCAGAACAGGGCCGGTGATGAGGGAGCAGCAGAGGAGCATCTAGAATGATTTATAAGAGTTTGTAGGCTTTGCATACACATGTGCACCCCTCGAAACCCTGAAACCACAGAGCCCCCCCCCCCCCCCACACACACACACACAAACAACAAATCCCAATAATTTAACCCCTGCCTGTAACTGATATAAATGACCTCGCTAAAAGCAAAATCAAGCAGGTATACCAAGGACAAAAACCCAGTATGGTTTGCATATGTGAGTGATACACACAAGTCTTTATGACAAAAAATACTGAATATGCTACCTACAAACACACATACAATCTCCAGGTTCATTTCAGGTTGAGACACTGTACCTGCAGAACAAATTTCTGATCCACATAACGTTTGGCCATGGAGGGTTGGAAATCAGGACTCTCCAAGAAGCGTAAAAAGAACTCATAGACCAACTAGATAAAGGGAGAGATTACAGTTTAGAAAAGACCTCATGGAACCACAAGCCCACCAACAACTGTTTTCATTCCATCAGTTAGTAGACACTAAAAAAAAAAAAAGGTGATACAAATATGATACAAACACATGTTCGTATGGCTTCTGCTTCTCGACTGATGCTTTTTCAGGTCATTCTTTTTCTGATTTTTTTTGTGTGGATTCTTTGCTGATTTTGGACTCCTCCCCTGTTGAACTTTTTTGGACCCCAATTTTCTCCTCACTGCTCTTCTTTCCTCTGGTCATTACTACCTGGTTGACCCTTTCCCACCTCCCTTTACCTTTTTGATTGCATCTGCAGAGAGTGAGCCTCTATCCCCTCTGTAAGCTGTAATCACTGGTCTCATCGTTGTCTATACTAATCTTGCTGTTTTCATTCCCTCAGTCTTGCTGGTAAGTGTGTGGAATTGGTGTTTAACTAATGAGGTATGGTGTTGGCTAACTTTTGTGTCATCAAACTTTTGTTTATGAAATCGGACCAAAAAATTAGCCTCATTACACCTGACTCTTGACTGCATTTTTACTTTCACATTCCCTTTGAAATCACTGCTTGTTTTTTGTCATGGTAAATGGTCTGCACTTATATAGCGCCTTTTAACCTTAGCAGTTCTACAAAGCACTTTATACCGTTTCTCATACACCCATTCACACACACATGCAAGGTGCTAGCCTGCCATCGGGAGCAACTTGGGGTTCAGTGTCTTGTCCAAGGACACTTCGGCATGTGGAGGCATGTGGGCCGGACGACCCGCTTGTGCAGTGCAATTAGCATTGCTTGGTGTCCCAGGTCTGGTCTATGCGATACCATTCTGTTTACTACTACTCATCTCTATTGGCACAAAGATATATGAACTTCACCCAATGTGTATATTAAATATATGGATGTATACCTTCTTTTAATCATGCACATTCGGCACTTCTGAACTCTCGCTCCAAAGCTAATCAAGCAACACCAGTTAATCATTAAGAAAAACACTTTCTTTTGATGACTGAAACCTGGCAACAGCCAGGAGACTATTTACATTTAACATGCTGACTCCCCCAGGGTATAATTGTATATCTAAACTCTTTTTGAAAGGGAAAGGGGAAGTCCAGCTTCAGGAAAGTCTCAAAGTAAGTGCACCTTTTGAGTACACTGATGGTCGACGGATTAATTTCTTATTAATTTAAAGTACTTAAAGATCTTACTTGATGATTTTAATGCGTTTCATAATCATGGTCATGCACTTGATTTTTCTGTGGTCTACTGGCCTTAATGGTATTTATTTTGTATTTCTTGTTTATATTTCTGTGTAATTCTGATCATCGCCTCAGTAAACGTAGCCACAGTATTTCTAACTCCAATTCTATGGAAAAGACTGTTGTCATAATGTTAATCGCTGTCTACCTCTCTCGTCCTGAGTTTTTTGCACTTTTGTGTCCTGATATCATGGTTTCACATCATCATAACGTAATTTCCACTTGTGCCCATACTTTTGCCCATTAAAGACCAGGTTTTCCCCATGATTCACTCCAGAGCTTTGAGAAACGGAGGTCATTAGCTGTAAGTCAAGGCTACTGAACCTGTGTTACCATCTAAAATCACAAATACAATGGGCTTTATTAGTTCATTCGCTAATACAACCTGTTTTCAAGATTATAATAATGTGAGTTTGTGAGTACCTGTAAATGGGGCCAGGAGGCCTCCAGTGTGGGTTCATCCTCCTCTGGATCAAACTCTGGGTTCTCACTGGGCGGCAGAGTACGGAAGATGTTCACTGAGATCTAGAGGAACGGGTGGAGCCAGTACATTTTTTTGTTCAGTTCAGTTTTAATAATTCACAGGAATACCCAGCACAGGTCAATCCAGCCAACATCTACTGCATATACGAAATTCTAAAAAGATAACGTACACAAAAATGTAAAAGCGAACCGTTATGTTTTTACACATTATTCCTTTCTACTGAAATAACCCAGACATCTATTCCAACACTAATGTAGCCAAGTAAAAGTAAATAATATAAAATATCACAAAACCACCCCATTTATAACTCATTCAAGACAACTTTATCTTCATCTTTCTCTCCTCAATCACAATCATATTATTAGTTCCATCATTCATTCTGTGGTGGGATTCTTACCATCTTGATGGCCTCAGGATAGAGGGGCTCAATAAGGATGCCGCGGCTGGTGGCCACGCTCTCCACTAGCTCATTTAGCGCCGCACGCTTGATCTCTTTCCCCTTCAGGTCAGCCACACAGTCCAGGAAGTCAAAGAGCACACAGCACTGCTGCAGCTTCTTACAAAACAGATCATGCAGCTCTGCCACTGGGGCATCTAAAAGACAAAGAGGAGAGAAAAGAAACAAGGTTAAGCATCTCTGTTTATATTACATACAGGGCTCTTGAGTGGTACAACAGAAAAGCATTCACCCTATCATCAGGAGATGGCAAGTTTGAGTTCCGATGATACCATAGCCACCCTTGGGCAGGAGCCCAGGGAGCAAAATTGTCTGGGTGAGACGGGTGGTATGCTTTTTCTCCCCTGATAATTACAGTGACACTAGCTGGCTAAACTAACAGCAATATGTTTCTGTGAGCTAATGTATGAGAAAGAGGGTAGATAGAGCTTTCCTCTGAGTGTGTTACTCTGCCTAGTGACGCAGCATGAGCAGCAGTTTGAAAAGATGCAACTGTGTCAAATTTCTCAGCAGCAGCATGCGTTAGCCTTTACTCTCCCTCGTTGGTAGGTGTTGTATGATAGGGGAGAGCTGGCCGGTGGGTGGGAATTGATTCTTTTGACTGGAAAGGAATTGCATAGGTTGGGCATAAGCACACACCGAAACACAGAACCTGGCAATCAATCATGTATGAAATGTTTATACTAGTTAAGTGATCCAAAAACAGACCCTCACACTGCACAGTTATAGGTGCACATATAGGGGTTATGTAATGTAATGTTGAGGTTATGAACTATAAGAAAGAGTCTCTGGGTTTTTACCGTGATACACATGGGAAGGAAAAATGAAGATTAAGCTTCAACAGGAGAGCTGCAATGGGCAGTAGTGGCTTTGACATAAACTGAATATATAATTAGAATGAAATGAAAATCATGTGAAGAATGAAACAAAATGTGCTGTGCTTTATAGGGAAATAATTGATAAATTCCATATATGTTAAACAAACATCTATATTTTTTTCTTTGTTAAATAACGTTTTTAATGTTTTATTATTGGGTCCATAAATTCAACAAATCTACACACTGTCTATAACTTCAGCATTTACAAACACAGTCCATAACCTCAACATCTACACACACAATCCATGACCTGAGCATCTACGCACACAGTCCATAAACCCCTACATCTACACTCACAATCCATAACCTCACACACAGTCCATAACCTCAACATCTACACACACACAGTCCCTAACACACACATACAGAGCTCATAACCTCAACATCCATATACACAGTCCACTGTGTGTTTGTGTGTGTGTGTGTGTGTGTGTGTGTGTGTGTGTGTGTGTGTGTATGTGGGGGGGGGATGATGGAAACAAGAGTGCATGACTCTGCTAGAGACAAGTGCAGAAGAGCTGAAATCTCCAGGGGAAAAATGAGAGAGAGAGAGAGAGAGAGAGAGAGAGAGAGAGAGAGAGAGAGAGAGATGGGCAAGGAGAGGAGGGAATGGAGAAGAGGTTTTACAGTTACCCCTAAAAACAAGGCAAAATTATTTATATACATATAAAACATATAAAAGTAAATAAGTAAATAAACATGTTAAATTAATGTGTGCTAATATGATACCACAGATATACAAAATTTGATTGCAAACTACAGTAATTCAACATTTATCATTCATGCCCATGGATGTCTTAATGGCGAAGCCTCTCTGCAACAAGGCTGGCCATCACTGAATTAAACACCCACTAATATCCTCAACTCAAAGCTGGAGCTAAATATAGTGCAGCAAATGAGCAAGGCAGAGGAGGAGAGAGGGAGCAGTGTGTGCATGTGTGTGAGTGAGAGAGAGTGAGAGAGAGTGAGAGAGAGAGAGAGAGAACAAAACCAAGGGAGAATAAAATGAAGGAAAAGGCTGTGGGGTGGAGAGAGCAACAGGATGATGTCATCCCTATACCAGACCTCTCTCTTCCCCCACCCATCCCTTCCTCCATCTCCCTCTAGGTACATCCATCTCTCTCTCTCTCTCTCTCTCTCTCTCTCTCGTTAAATAACAGTTAAAGTGTTTGGGTGGCTGCTGAGCTGTTGCTTTATTTTCAGGGCTGCCAAACCCACCTTGTAGCTTACTGGTAAAAAACAGTAACACTGCAGACTGGGAAAGCAAAAGTTTTCTCTTTTCCGTCATCCAGCAAAGGCATTAAAACTATTTTTAAATAAAAGAAAATACAAAAATACACTTGATATTCTTTCTGCAGTATGATATTTCCCAAATTCTTCACAGCTGTATATAAAAGGGAAACATTTTTTAAACGTAAAAACATAAGTACTTTTCAGGAGTTAAAATGATGTAATAAAATTATGAGGAAAAAAGAAAGAGAAAAAGAAAGAAAATTAAGATCTACAGGAGGCTTGCTTATGCACAAAAAGAAACCTATGCTGGAATTGAACTAAAAGCTCTTTATTTGATTCATAAATACATTAAAAGAACTGAAATGCTTTTCTGCAAGAATTATTACACTACAATGTCCTGACATCAGATTTGGGCAAAATAGGACACAAAGGAATAATTTACTGGTTAGGATTTGTGTTATTAAACTATTTAAAAACCACAAGTGATCTTTTTTCTTCCTGGTTCACACGTCCCAAAATCAGACGCAGCTTTTCTGGTTTGAAACTATTTTTGCTAGACATCCTTTACCGCCTCAGATTCGATTCCCCCAACACTTCTCTCCCTCTCCGTCCATTCTTCTGCTCTTGCCCTCTTTCTCTCTCATCCCCCTTATTGATCCGAGGAGGCCAGTGAAAGAGCAAACCTTCTGTCTGCCAGTAACCCTACACCATTCTGTCCAGCTGGCTCTATATGGACATGCAAACATGGACACACACATATGCGCAAAGAGCTTAACAGTGAACTGCAGAGTTGTGGAACACACACACACACACACACACACACACACACACACATGATGATTACTTATTCACTTAATATACAAATGAAAAAAACATTAAGAGGTGCAATTTATTTCCCCACCCAATCAGTGTCACTTCAAAGCACCCGATTAAGAGGACCAAATATTTAACCGAAATTGCCTTGAAACCAGAAGTTATGACTCCATGACTCTATTCAGTAGTCAAGACTGAAGTACAAGTTCTGAGTGGCTCATTGTGAAAGAACGCCCTGCTTCAGGCTACAGAGCCTATTTACAGAAACACACTCACTCACGAGGAGCAGCTAAAGCCAAGTCGCTGCTGGAGACTAGCTGGGAATAATAACAATGATACCAATACACATAGGGCCTAATTCAATCAGATCCCTGTTAATAGACTATTACTGGCTTTGATATTTCTTTTTCTTTATCATATAAAGCCAGTAGTTTATTATGTTAACTGTCTTTGGCTTAATCTGTCTGATCACTGATTTAAACCGCCTGAATCAATACTGTGAGTGTCTTCATTTATCGTGTGTGTGTGTGTGTGTGTGTGTGTGTGTGTGTGTGTGTGTACAAAATAGGTGGATGGAAGTATGCATCTGTAGTGACAAAGCAAAAAGGAGAAATATATCAGTGTAGTGCATATTACATGAAGCACAGTTGTAATATAATATTACCCAGTAATCTAAAAATTGACTCATTTATACAGGATATATAAGTAAATTTTGGTTTAAAAAGCATAATCATTTTTAATAATACCTTTTTTCTATTACCAAACTACATTTGGAATGAACAGACTCTCAGTTAGGGTTGCAAATTTATTTTTCTTGATCAATACCATCATGATCTGTTGCCAACTGACCCCAATGCTGCTTGGCTTTTCAGATTCTCTCTCGTTTAAACTTTACCATTTTACAGAGCGTACTACAGAGCAATAGTGTAAAAAAAAAATTTTTTTTAAAAAAGACAAATTCGTATAGAATAATTACACTTTGGGAATTACACATTTTTCAGACACAGACTTCTGTATAGCAGAGTTAAACTGCATGTAACAATATGTCTATCACCTGTGAATGAGGTAATCAATGACATATCTTGATGACTGTTCAGCTACAGTGGGGGAAAAAAGTATTTGATCCCCTGCTGATTTTGTTCGTTTGCCCACTGACAAAGAAATGATCAGTCTATAATTTTAATGGTAGGTGTATTTTAACAGTGAGAGACAGAATAACAACAAAAAAATCCAGAAAAACACATTTCAAAAAAGTTATAAATTGATTTGCATTTTATTGAGGGAAATAAGTATTTGATCCCCTATCAATCAGCAAGATTTCTGGCTCCCAGGTGTCTTTTACACAGGTAATGAGCTGAGATTAGGCACCCTCTCTTAAAGGGAGTGCTCCTAATCTCAGATTGTTACCTGTATAAAAGACACCTGTCCACAGAAGCAATCAATCAATCAGATTCCAAACTCTCCACCATGGCCAAGACCAAAGAACTGTCCAAGGATGTCAGGGACAAGATTGTAGACCTACACAAGGCTGGAATGGGCTACAAGACCATCGCCAAGCAGCTTGGTGAGAAGGTGACAACAGTTGGTGCGATTATTCGCAAATGGAAGAAACTGTCAGTCTCCCTCGGTCTGGGGCTCCATGTAAGATCTCACCTCGTGGAGTTTCAATGATCATGAGAACGGTGAGGAATCAGCCCAGAACTACACGGGAGGATCTTGTTAATGATCTCAAGGCAGCTGGGACCATAGTCACCAAGAAAACAATTGGTAACACACTACGCCGTGAAGGACTGAAATCCTGCAGCACCCGCAAGGTCCCCCTGCTCAAGAAAGCACATGTACAGGCCCGTCTGAAGTTTGCCTGAATGATTCAGAGGAGAACTGGGTGAAAGTGTAGTGGTCAGGTGTGGTCAGATCTCTTTGGCATCAACTCAACTCACCGTGTTTGGAGGAGGAGGAATGCTGCCTATGACCCCAAGTCATAACAACATCCCCACCGTCAAACATGGAGGTGGGAACATTATGCTTTGGGGGTGTTTTTCTGCTAAGGGGACAGGACAACTGCACCGCATCAAAGGGACGATGGATAGGGCCATGTACCGTCAAATCTTGGGTGAGAACCACCTTCCCTCAGCCAGGGCATTGAAAATGACCTTAATGACTCGGAGAGGATCTGTAAAGAGGAGTGGGACAAAATCCCTCCTGAGATGTGTGCAAACCTGGTGGCCAACTACAAGAAACGTCTGACCTCTGTGATTGCCAACAAGGGTTTTGGCACCAAGTACTAAGTCGAAGGGGTCAAATACTTATTTCACTCAATAAAATGCTAATCAATTTATAACTTTTTTGAAATGTGTTTTTCTGGATTTTTTTGTTGTTATTCTGTCTCTCACTGTTAAAATACACCTACCATTAAAATTATAGACTGATCATTTCTTTGTCAGTGGGCAAACGTACAAAATCAGCAGGGGATCAAATACTTTTTTCCCCCCCACTGTACTTACCTGGTTCGAGGTACAATGATGAAATCCCTGAATCTTTTTGAGGAGTTAAAAACAAGTACATTGGTGGTGGCTGACATGGCAAAAATAACATATAATTATACCTGAAAACATTTTTCTTATACACAGTATGTATCATGATATTCTGCTGATGAAATGGCAACATTATGAAATGCAATAAGCTGAAAGTTTAATTAGATATATAGATGTATAGATGGATGTATAGATGTAAGATATGTTAGAAAAGTTAAATGCACAGTATTAATTGACTAGAGCATGACTGATCGGTTTACTGATTCATATCAAGACAAGTGTCAGTGTTATGATTATATGATATCAGCAGTTAACCTAGAACTAGGTGCAAAGTGAACTGTGAACTGAAACACAGCTGCTTAAAGTCATGCTGTCTTTTCTAGTTGAGCAGCACGTTTCATTGTCAGGAATACTCATATGAACATTAAGGGTTATGTTTGCTTACCCTTACACATTTTGTTTAAAAGAAAACATTTTTGTAGCCTTATTTTCCGGATGCATAGCTCAGCATATTGTTTCTACTTCCTTTTGTTCTCGACTGCCGTACCTTGTTGAGAAGCCGAGGAAATGGATTGAAAGGGGCCTTGTATAGAACTCAAATCCTTCGATTTGAACTAATCATCTTATTGTTATTGTCAATCTGCACCATTAGATAGAGTGTGCTGATGCTCACTGTGGGTGCCAGTAATTCTAGTATTTGATGATATTACAATTGTTTGAATCAGTGTGAAGCAGCACTGGCACTGCAGACACAGCGTAAACAATCTTATAATCTTAACTCGAATTCAACGTGAATTGTTGAAACTTTTTTTGAACCTTGTGTATTTCAGGGCATGATGGCCAGCTGTTTGTTCTTCCAAGCCCCGGTGAAGTTCATTGATGGTGTGATCAATGCCCAAACTGGTTGAGACATGAACATCTGTGACAGGCACTAAAGAGCATTGCCCTAATCGCAATGTAAAGCCATTAGCCATGCACCAAGCGTGCTTCACAGGCTATGGAAATACTCCTGGCTTTTCATCACCTTAATTTGACGCTGCTTAAAGTGAGCGGCTGATACGGCCACAGAAGAAAGAGCTCACTAGGAAGAAAAAGGTATCCTCCTTCACTGTGTTGCAATGGCAGAAAAAGAAAGGTCCAGAGGACTTGGCTGATCAGTTCCATGGAAGAGGAAGTGTGAGTGTCTATACATTAGACACTTTAAAGATTAGAACAGTCTGAAGATCAGAGGGTAAAATAAAATAAAATAAAAGCTGGGTCACCCACCAAATACAACTGGCCAATTGGCTAATCCATTTTGTAGTACATCCGCCAAGTGACTGGGCTCTTTCACAATGTACTGATTTCACTAATGAGCTCATATTCATGTTTAATAGCAAATTGAAGCTGCAAAGGTGAAGGCATACTGACTGTAATGACCAATGCAGAAGCATTAGGCTTTAGGCTTTTGTCACTTCATTAGTAGTGTCACCTAACAAAGTTTTGCTCATAAAGCCATACTGCATACAGCCCTAATATAGAAGAGATGGCATACTGGTCTGCAAAACATATGATACACTGGCAAGTGTAAGTGTACATTGGGCAGGACTTTGGCACGCAGGACCACAGGGCATTAAATGATTGACTCCTTCTGTCTGAGGCACATACAAAGCACATGGTGCAACAGATTGCATTTAGGCACTCATGTGCACCAGCATATTATTCCCGCAGAGTTGGGTTTCAAAGACCGCTACCGCCGATGCAGGTAGCTTCGCAAGAGACAGCGCAATGACCAAGTCTCTAAAGCATGATTTACTGAATGTGCCAAGGGATCTTGGCATTGGTTCTGAAATTACACAGCCAACCGAGGGATGGTTCCCCCTTCTGCATCTGAAGCATTGGAGCTTGATAACAACAGATCTACTTAACACAATGTTCACAGGATATAGATCACAGTTTTATTGTTGGGCACCGCCAAACACAGGGGTCCTCCCCACAAAGGTGCAATACCCAAGTCATTTGCCTTTACTGAGTACAGAAGTGTAGTCAATACTAGAAAAAGAGGCAACAGAAATGTAAGCAGCCAGACCAGAGAGCCTGTGCAGGTTCTTCTGAAGATTTTTTAGATTCCAGAAAAAGGAGGCAGAATCCACCTGATTCTAGATCTAAACGATGATCTTCAAATAACTGCCATTCTGTATGCTACACATAACAGATATGATGCAAGCAGTGAACAAACATGATTAGTTTGTAACCATAGATTCCAACTGCTGTGGTGCACAAACCCTTCCACATAAGCGGAATGACAAGCAGTGGTAGTCCGAACAGCAAGACAGAACTCCTGATCTTGCATGTGGAAGTTCTAGGATTACACAGACTACAAAAAGAGTCATTTGTCACCTGGGTAGTCTATGCAGTTAAAAGTAGACATGAAACTCAGCTCATGGGCTTACCATCCACAGTGTACAATATCAAGATTCTTGTCTTCAGTGGAGGACAATATCAGCACCTTGGTTGATGATTACAGTACTTAAGTGATTTTCATCCTCATTAGGATGCCTCATTCATAGTAAACTATAGTATCAGCACTATTCCTGAGTGCTGCCTATTATTGTCTGCAGAGATGCATCATCAGGATGTGCTATGAGCCCTCGTGATGAATTTTATGCATGGCCTTCACTACTGCAGATGGAAACAGTCTTAGTGGTAGGTAAAAGAAGGCAGAACAAAAGGTTAAGTATATAGCTGTTGTTCTACAACTGAGGACCGCCAGAATTTTCTATATATCTGCATAAATATGCATAAATAGAAGAATAAAGTTAATGTTTTGGAATGGCCAAGTCAAAGTCCTGACCTTAATCCAGTAGAAATGTTGTGAAAGAACCTGAAGCAAGCAGTTCATGTGAGGAAACCCACCAACATCCCAGAGTTGAAGCTGTTCTGTACTGAGGAACGGGCTAAAATTCCTCCAAGCCGATGTGCAGGACTGATCAACAGTTACCGCTAACGTTTAGCTGCAGTTATTGCTGCACAAGAGGGTCACACCAGATACTGAAAGCAAAGGTTCACACACTTTTTCCACTCACAGATATGTAATATTGGATCATTTTCCTCAAATGACCAAAACAAATGACCAAGTATAATAATTTTTGTCTCATTTGTTTAATTGGGTTCTCTTTATCTACTTTTAGGACCTCTTTTAGTGTGAAAATCTGATGATATTTTAGGTCATATTTATGCAGAAAATTCTAAAGGGTTCACAAACTTTCAAGCACCACTGTATATTAAAAATGACAAATGATTGTTGTAGATATTCTTATTTAAAATTTTTCAGTTTATCATTTATGGGAAAACTGAAAATGTTTTTGATTATTTATCTTGTACTTGTCCGATCAAATGCTCTCTAGAATGCGTTTGTCCCATCCTTGTATATTATTGCTCTAAAGTAGCAGCAACTTCAAACATGGGTCATTTGTGTAGTTGTAGTTGTGCAACTTTCTGCATGTTATTCTCCCTCCAAACATTCCTTTGTGTGTTGAAAAGAAGGTCGGAGTTTATTTGCATGTATGTCTTCGCTCATTCCCCCTCCAAAATCTTTATCTTGACTATTGCAGGCTGCAACAGGCTGGACATGTGCTGTGATGTGTAGTTTAATATACAGCTAATGTACATTTGGACATATGAAGGCACATTAGTTTTTTTTTTTTTTTTTGTGTGTGTGTGTGTGTGTGTGTGTGTGTGTGTGAGTGAGAGCGAGAGCGAGAGCGAGCGAGAGAGCGTTATCCAAAAATTTGCTTCTTTTTACAGTCTTTTCCAAATGGTGGGTAATGCTTTCACTGCCACAGAGAGTAGGAAAAAAAATGCCTTGGCTGGTACCAATACAGTGGCTGGAATTCTACACTATAGTATATCAAACATGCCAAAGCTGACAATGACAATGAATAAATTGGCAGTCAGAAATCTTACACCATTAAATATAAGCTCTATTTAAAATTGTGGCCTCTTATATATATATATATATATATAGAGCCCATTTGCTGAGCCTCTATCGAGTCTCTTTAGGCTTGGCAGGAGATATGGTGTATCTCAAACACTATCGGCTATTTGGGAAATCAGTTAAACCCTACAACATGCTCGTTCCATGATTTCCTGTTTCAAAAGGAAATAATCAGAATCAGAATCAAATCACTACTCTCAAGCCATTTCACTGGCACTATAAGAACCATAATGTGATCAGTCAAGGGTACAATGTTCCCAAATGCAATAAATGCAATATTTACACAGAGAATGATTCCAAAGATCCCTGGTCTATCAGTACAAAACCAAATACATAACATGGTAAATGCCATTGCTCACAGTAAGTCCTGTTGCTGTTGTTCACACTTTAGTGCAGAACTGCTGAAATGCTGCTATGGGGCAGGAACATCATGGTTTAGTCATAAAGCTGCAACAGTATGTGGAGCGTACCAACCAGTAGACACTAGACTTTGGATTGTCCATGAAACCTAAGCACACACTATACTAAATACTTTCCAAAAAAAAACCAATGCTAAGAAATAACCATTTTTAGAAATAACCAATAACCAATCTTTTGGATTTTGACCTACTTAGTGCACGATTCTAGATAGTGAGTCAAGTAAAAAAAGAAAACAATTAAAAAAAAATAAAACAATGCTTTGCCGCTCTTAAGCTCTCCAGATAAAGTGGCCACAACAGATTAATTTGAGTGCTCACTGTAAATGTTTGCACAGGTTATTGTTAATGTTAAAAGCACGGTCATGGATTGCATTGAGAACATTATACGACAGACATACAATACCAAAACCATTGTGCAATGGAGAGCATGAAGGTTAAATGTATTATTAGTCAGATATAATTAATGAAAGACTAGAAGTACAGTAGAGTTCCTTCACAGCTGCTCCTACTTAGAGGATCCATGTGTGTGCGCCACTATAAATGGTGGATTTGGATGAGAAAGAAGGGGCGCTGTCTGGACCTTGATGGCCACATTTGCTGGCAACAATTTCACATCTGCATTTTCACATGCGAACATGTCCTGCCAAATCCTGCTGCCCTAGAAATGAAACTAAAGAGAATCCCAGATGAATCCTAGGAGAATCATACAGCTGAATTGTGAATCACAAATGTCTTGTGGGTGTCTAAATGAAAAGAACAAAATTTGAGTCATATTTGTGATCATTATGAAAGGAGACATCTTTCTTACAAGTGATGGTAAGAGAGAAACTAACTTTTGAATACATCTGGCCATGGTTTGGTGAGTCATCGAGAAATATGTTTAATATCCTGTGGCGGAGGATGCTATCTTCTGTTTCATAACACTACCAGTGTCCTGAGCTATGTTGCGTTGCAGCTTGAGTTGTCAAGGTGATAAGGTGATAAAGATGACTTAGAGTGATTGAATGTGGGATTTATAGATTTTATACTGAAACCCAGTGATTTTGTGTGCTTCTGTCCTTGACCATTCTTCCATTGCAACCCTTGAAAGGAATCATTATGAATCATGTGTGATACCTAAATAAATAATATTTTATATCATGTGTGAAAATCACGATTTATGTTGCTTCATGTGTCCTGGACATCGATAATGATTGAACAAATGGTGACTACACATAAGGACAAAAGAAAATTGAGAACATTTTCGTGTGTATTATCTAATCCTGCACCAGTACATTGCCTTTTAATGCTGATTGACGCACCTTCCCTCAATCAGCATTAAAATCCTTATCTTAATCATTTTAACTTGTGAGCAAATTTGAGCTCAGGAGTAATGGGTTACTTCCAGCCTAAATGTTTCACAGTCCCGGAAATCAAGTGTGCACGAATGGATGTCCCAGAAATGTTAATGTGCAAGAACCATATAATATGCTTTGATCAGGTCATCATATTTCAGTAACGGATACTTCTCTCATTCTTTCGAAGATTTAGTCATATATGGGGTCTTGAGGGAAAGGTTTAGACCAGATGTGTATAATGATAAAACGTTTATACTTCAAGTAAATGTTATAGACATCACAATTTGGTGGTTTTATTAATCGAACACACCTATGTTTTTTATATATCTTATATATAGTATTATATCTATATAATATAATTTCTATGCAACACTATATCCATCTACTATATGAATTATAGGTGTTTGAGCAGGGAAAATGCCAGACTGTGTCAGACTCCGCTCCTCTGCAGCCCTGCACTTAAGACTTTTACCATTCCAATCTCTTAATGGACAGAGGAACTTAAGGATGTTTATGGAAGGAGCCTTCTAATAGACAATATGCCTGGAGGCATAGTCCCAGGAGTCTGTGGCCTACCTTTGAGCAGAGGCAGAGGTGTGAGCTCCACCTGCGAGCTCTGATAACGGAACTGCGACGAGCTGTGTGACCTTCTCTGGCGGGCTCTGCGCATGGAGCGGCGTGGAAAGCCATCCACCTTCTCAGCACTGGGCACAGAGAAGGCCGCCGTGGGCGAGGACGGACTCGACGGGGGCAGCTTGGTGGGTTGATCCATGAGTGCGAGCCCGATAGAAGCCTGATGTCCGTCTGAAGGCTACGGGAGAAAACTGTTCTTTAGTGCCTTGTATTAGCTGCTGCCAAAACAGCAACACACACACACACACACACACAAAAAAAAGAATTTGACCAAAAATAAGTGTGAAGTAAATATTGGCCCAGTCAAGGATGTGGATAGAATGATCAGTGCTGGATTTGGAGGATCCCTGCGTTTTTAATAAGCACCAAAAAAAAAAAAAAAAAAAAAAAAAAAAAAAAAAAAAGCCTTTAAAATAAGAACATCTCCAAGACAACGAGTGATGAGGAAATCTATAGCAGTCTACTTATAGAAATATGGGGGTGCACAGACACATCCAGCGCTACTATAAAGAATGCGCTGCCGTATTGGCGTCATTGGGAAGTCATCAGCCTGGATTTGGGCTTTATTCAAATATTTATAGGCTCGAGAGATTCGCCTAGAAATCGTCGCGGGATGAAATAGACAATGAAGATGCGATCAACATGCCGGGTTTTTTTTTTTTTTTTTTCTCTCTCTCTTCTTCTTCAATCAATGTCGTCCCATGTTGAAAATAGGTGTGAGGGAATAAAAATCCGGTCAGATGCCTCGTCCATACAGAATAAACTGCATCGGTTGTTGATTTGATGTCCTATCAGGCCAGGTACTGATCCCGTGTCTTAATTGTAGGCCACTGGTTCGGTCTTACAGGCTTGTGGAGCTTGTAGCCGGTGTGTGATCCGGATCAGCGCTGGTGTCCGCACAGGGAGACGGAGAATCCGCGCTGCAGGGCGGAGAATGGCGACTTCACACCCGCGGACATGTGCATCACATCAGCAACGGCAACCGCGCCGCTACGACCACCTCTCTCTCTCTCTACCTCTCTCTCTCTCTATCAACAAAAAAAAGGATTTGATCAGCGACTCGGTATGGCAAAACACCGATCTCCCGATCCGTGCTTCCGTTTCTGGTCGCGTTCGGGTTCCTCGCGCTCCGTCTCCTGATGTCTGAGCGCGCGCAGGTGCTGCAAGGAGATGGAGGCTAAAAAGCTAACACACTGCGGATGACGCTCGCCTCCCGTTCCTACTTATTTATTTATTTATTTATTTACTCACATGCGCTTGCGCTATCGACCTCAGAACGTTTGTTGTTTATTGATTTTATTTTTAAATCCTTCCCACACTCGCTCTCACTAATCCAACCGGCACCGATGCCGTATTATCGCCAGATTCTTTCAAATAAATCCGAGATCATGATCATGTGTCGGTCTGGCAGGCTACAGCCTAGTCGTCGCCTGTGTCTCCTTTCTCCAAGCCCTCTTCTTCCAGTCAGTCTCTCTCTCTCTTTCTCTCTCTCTCTCTCTCATTATAGCCGCGGTATTTTGGGACTGACATTGCATGCGCACAGAGCCATTGTTCTTACTGCTCCATCACATATCCATCATGGCCACACAGAACACATTAGCTCGCTCTCTCTCTCTCTCTGTCGAAGGATCGGATGCAATACAGATGAAGGGAGTGTTGCTCAGCCATGTCCCTGTAGCCTCGTCCTTATTATGTGCGCGCGCGGAGGAGCTTATCAGCCTCCTCTAAAAAACCTTTCCGCCATCTCTCCTCAATCATCAACAACGCACACTTAATAAACAACAGCCCCCACTTTTGCATCTGACATGAACACAAACCCGTGCAAGAAATCAATCAAACTGTATATATTTCAAATATATTACGTATAAATACAACATACAGGCTACATTCAGCGATTTACTAGTGACGCAATTTACATTCGGGTTACACATACATACATTAATGTTCATTTGTTCATCATACAGATGGAGCAGCAAGTGGTTTGTGGACAAACTGAAATAATCGTGTTGGTGTATACATTTTTCATTCAGGTTATTGCATTCTACACTGAATAGTAGGCTACTTTTGTCAAATATAAAAAATAAATTTAAATTTTTAATTGTAAAGCATAGTACAATGTTAAATCTCACAGACTTTTTTTTTTTTTTTTTTTTTTTTTTTAAAAATAGCACCCAGTAGAGCATGTTAAAGTCAGATAGAGATGGTAGGAGGAAGTAAGTATAGCACAGCTACATTTTTGTTTGTTTTCAGCTTCCACCATCTCTTTTCAAAATGGTGGCAATCTTATGTCTGAGTCCCATGGCATCCAGTCAGTCCTGTCCAGGAGCTCAGCAAGCGAGACGTCCGGTGTGGTTAGATCATCCGTTGGGAAAATGGGCTCTTCCCCAGGGTTTGGGTTAAAGGGTTGGGGGAAGTCTGAGGTAGACATGTCTGGTATGGAAGGTCCAGACCAACATGATACTGTACACTGGGGTTCGTGTTCATTTAAGGCTGTAGTGTAGCGCTGCAGTTCTTTCTTCAGTTCGGAAATCTCTTTCACTAAGGCAGCATTGGACCGTTCCAGAGTCTGCAGTTCCTGTATGGAAAAGCAAGAATTGAGCTCTAATTTCATGTTAAAAGCACATCACTACAACCCCTGGCATAAATTATGGAAGCACCACATTTAGAGGATGCTCACCCAGATTTTTTTTTTACTTCGTAGCAAATAAACAAATCACAGACAGACACAAAACAGTTTTTCTTTAATAGCTGAACATTCTGGCTTCATGACACATACCTCAAACAAATTAAATTAAATCGTTTTTATTAACGGCATATTTTGTCCAGATCAAGTACAGGAAAAAACTATGGAATTACTCAATGTTGAGGAAAAAATTATGGAATCATCAACAAAAAACATCACAATTAGTATTTTGTTGCTCCTCCTCAGGCTTTTATGATGGCCTGAATTCTTTGAGGAATGGACTTCACTAATGAAAAACAATATTCTCCATCAAGCTGGTTCCAACTTTCTCGAATAGCGGTTGACAGATCAGCTTTGCAGGACGAAGCGTTGTCATGGACCAATATTTTAAATTTCCACCATAAATTTTCAATCGGATTGTGATCCACACTGTTTGCTGGCCATGTCATCGTTCTACCTTTCCTGAAGAAAAGCTTTAACACTCTTTGTTCTGTGGCAAGATGCACCTATTTTCTATAGATGGAATGAGAAAAGTGTCCAAACTTTCAGTGTAAATTAGTGCTTTACCTGGTCCTTTACCTGACATGCAACCCCATATGATAAATGAGTGGGGAAATTTTATTGTTTTCTTCAGGAAGTCTTCTTTATATGTTTCATTAGAACGGCACCAGACAAAAGTTCCAGCATGGTCTCCTTGGCCAATGTAGATTCGTGATTTATCACTGAATATCACTTTCATCCAATCATCCACACTCCACGATCGCTTCTCTTTAGCCCACTGTAACTCTACGTAAATCCCATTTCATTCAGACGATTTCTTACAGTTCTGTTATAAACATTGACTCCTGTTTCCGCACATTTGTTTTTCATTTGTTTTGTTGTGCATTTTCTATTTTCAAGGCATATTGCTTTGAGTTTTCTATCCTGACGTTTGCCATCTTCCTTGGTCTACCTGTATGTTTTCCTTTCATAACTTTCCCATTTTGTTTATCCTTGCAACAAATTTTAGACACATCTGACTGGGAACAACCAACATATTTTGCCACACTCAGTGTTGGATTTCCTTCTTGAAGGAGTTTTATAATCCTTTCCATTGTTTCAATTGACAAATCTCTAGTTGGGGCCATGTTTCCCTGTAAGTCTACGGTTATGGTCTGTAAGCACTCTTTTAAGGTCTGTAAGCACTCTCTTTTAACTGCAGACTAATTTGCATTTTTAGACTTGTGCTGGTATTTGTTTTAGAAATGCAAATTACAAGGTAATTCCATATTTTTTTCCTCTACTGGAAACAAATATGCCATTAATTACAATAATTTCATTTAACTTGTTTGAGGTACGTTTTATGAAGCCAGAATCTTCAGCTATTAAACAAAAATTGCTTTGTGTCATATCTGTGATTTGTTTATATGCTACGAAGTAAAAAAGCCTCTAAGTGTGGTGATTCCATAATTTGTGCCAGGGGTTATATCACCTTACATCTTACAAAACATTTACATACGGTCACTAGATACTTTAATAGAAACATAATAAGGTTCATAATATGGTACCTACTTTAATAGCAACCCTTCTCATTCAGGCAATTATCCAATCAGCCAATCATGTGATAGCAGCACAATGAAGAAGAAGAAGAAGGAGAAGAAGAAGAAGAAGCTTTTATTTGTCACATACATTACAGCACGGTGAAATTCTTTTCTTCGCATATCCCAGCTTGTTAGGAAGTTGGGGTCAGAGGGCAGGGTCAACCATGATACGGCACCCCTGGAGCAGAGAGGGTTAAGGGCCTTGCTCAAGGGCCCAACAGTGGCAGCTTGGGCTAAATCATGTAGATACAAGTCAAGAGGTTCAGTTAATGTTCACATCAAATATAAGAATAGGGGAAGATGTGATCTCAGTGTCTTTCACTATGGCATGCTTGTTGGAGCTAGACAGGCCAGTTTGAACATTTCAGAAGCTGCTGATCTCCTGGGATTTTCACACACATCAGTTTCTAGAGTTTACACAGAATTGTGTGAAAAACAAAATAAAAAACATCCTGTGAACAGCAGTTCTGTGGGCAGAAGTGCCTTACTAATGAGAAAACAGCCAGACTGGTTCGAGCTGACAGGAAGGCTACAATAACCACTTTTTACAACTGTGGTGAGCAGAAAAGCATCTCAGGACACAACTCACAACACACTCCTGTCAGCCAAGAACATAAATCCATAAAATGAGGCTACAGTGGGCATGGACTCGCCTAAACTGAGCAGTTTAAGATTGGAAAAGAATAGGTGATGTTTCTTTCCAGCAGTTTCTGAAGTACTTAAACCAGCCTTCTGGCACCAACAACTATGCCACAATCAGTCACTGAGATCACATTTTTCCTCATTCTGGTGATTATGACGTGAACATTAACAGAAGCTCTTGACCTGTATCCACATAACAATCAGCATGAGGACTTCATTGATAACAGCACACAACAGCAACCAACAAACATAGCTGAATAAAATCTTCTGTGACTATTGAAAAGTACAAAAAAACATGTACCCATACTTAGTCTGAAAATAGAAAAAGGTATTGATGCCTCTCTACTTATTTACTATTTATCTATTCATCTACTTATGCATTGCACGGCTGCCACTTGACTTGATTTGACTGGATAATTGCATGAATGAGCAGGTGTACAGGTGTTCATATTAAACTGTTGAGTGTGTATTGATTAATTATGCAATATGTATATTTCAGTGTGTATGTTTTCATAGCAATTACTGCATTTTTTGACTATAGGGTTTTCTTAGCTTCTTAAATAGGTCCTGATTGTTACCCACTCTGACAGGAGAATGCTCTGTTGTAGGGTCCTACATTGAAATTGTTAGGATTCCCCCAGCGGGAACGTTCAATAAGCCCTTATGGGTGGTAAAGTACACCTATTGTTTAGGAGTTGATGCTATTGTGAAGATAATGAGGCATAATAACAAGGTCAAGCACAGGGGAAAGTCCAAGGTTTGTACACCCTCAAAAGAGAAAGTGAAAGCGAAACAGCTGTAGTGTTGAATTAAATCAAAGAGCTTATTGCTAAAATAGAAAAAAGAACTAAATTAAGCGTTGAAGACAAAGTAAATACACATTAAGTTTCACAAAAGACTTTACAAGTAACCAGTGTAGTAATACTACATAAGAGAAATATCAAATGAGACATAACACATGGGACAAGGAATGTGACCTCCAGTTACCATAAGTTTTCTGTTAACAGACAGTGTTTCCAAGAAATGCCCGCCTGGGCAGGCACATTTTATCTCACACACACACACACACACACACACACACACACACTATATTTTACCGTTCACAATGCAAAGAGTTGGGTATTCTATCTATTACCAACTCATATAAAGACACTTGTTATAAAAGAACAGAGGATATTAAACGTTTTCACAGTGAACACAGAGTCATATACTGTAACCTCACTTCTGCCCACAACGTACTTAAAAATACTTCCTTTTCCTAGTCAATAAAAAAACAATAAATGTACAGTATACTCTTTAGAAAATGTGGAACCCTTAAACTTTTAAGAGCCTTCAGTGGGGTGTTTCCCGATCAGAAAGGTTACAAAGTAGATGTTGAAGGGTTCGGAGGGTTCGAACCCTTCAAGAACTATTTCTAAGCATGTAATGGAAGATCACGACTTAAATGGCAGGTTTCATTGGTTGGCAACAAGACATGCATTATTAAGATGATGGACTGGCATGAGTAAACAATAAACGTGGTAATATTAATAAGGTAATAAGGATGAAAAAAAAAAATCAAATGATCACTGTACTGAAAGTGTACTGACCTCGTGGAGCACATCTGCCCTCTCTGTCTGCTTTTTGCGACTCTTCCGAGCTGCATCTCTGTTGCGCTGTCGACGCTGTTGCGCTGAAGTCCTCTCATCTGGCTGACCTCTGCCCTGAACACAGTACAACATCAAGCAAATTAACACAATGCTGGACTTACTGGATGTAGACATGTGTGTCATAGTAAAATGTAAAAAAAAATAAATAAAAAAAAACCTCATAATAATAATAATAATAATAATAATAATAATAGCAAATTATTACTATTATTAGTAGTAGTAGTAGGAAGAGGAGGAGGAGTATTTGGATCATTATTATTATTATTATTATTATTAGACAGAATATGGAATACTATATTAATTCATAATTATATTATTAGTGGTAATATTAGTAGACGTGGTATCGATACTATTATTACACATCTCTGTATATGCAATCATTTGCACAAATATGCGTATAATTAATAATATTCGCCTATAATTAATGCGTGTAATAAAGGCATTACCCAGTTCTGTGGACTCTGAGAATCACTTCCAGAGAAAGAGCTTGTTTCTTCGTCTAACTTTTCCATGAGAGCAACTGGCATCTCGAAAGAACTGTTTCGTTTCTCCTTGCTTTTTAAAAACTAAGCTGTTTAAACGATGTCTCCATGTTAACTTGGTCCAGTGAAGATGGCTGAGTGAAGCTCCAGTCCGGTGAAGCCCTTTAAATACGACGCATGTGCAATTCTTTCTAATAGAGTGAGCTTAAACTGATGCAACCCGGCTGGAGGCTGTTTGGTCTGACAAGGCTGAACTGGGGTAATCTTTGTCCTGCTTTATTTTATGCTGAGCCGCTGAGCTGGGTGCAGCCTCTTTCACTTTCACATTATTTGAAACGGGCGCGATCGCGGAGGTGGAGAGCGGAAGGCAGAACACATTGCGCCAGGACCTTCTTCCCGTACACTTCACCCTTCCCGCTCTCGTGTGCTCATTCACTCCCTCACACACACACACACACACACACACACACAAATATCCCGCAGGCTTCTCAAAACACCCACACACAGACCCCTTTCCTCTTCAGCGCGACAGGAAATGCACAGTCAGAAGACAAATAAAGCTAATCTTACACTCTCAGCAAACCATGGTGCAATATTGTGGCTACAGTGGTAGCTTTTACCTACAACGATGCATTTCGTGTACATTCACTCACTTTACTCTGCTGGGTGTAAAAAAAAAAAAAAAAAAAAAAAAAAAAACCCCTAATAGAATTTGTAATGGTTTTAATGGAAGCTGTAATGGTCCCCGTGGGTCTCTACTGGTAATTTGTTGCCTTTTATTGGTGGCATGTTGTGTCTAGTGGATACCATTAAGGACCAATAACGGTAATGGTTTTAATGGTTAACAACTGATGGTTTGTAATGGTATTTGTAGTGGAAACCATTAGAATTTCTGTTATGGTTTGTATTGGTTTTTTTTTTTCTTTTTTTCAGCAGGGTTCATTTATGTGCCTTAAATCTCCAGGTGAAAAATACATATTAAAGGTACAAAAAATATGTGTACCTCCCCAGCCACAAAGAGATATACAGTCTAGTGCTCTTTTTTCTGATCGTCTTCTCTGCATGACTAACTTACAAAATCCTAAAGGTGAGAATCATGTACGTGACAAAACAGCATGGAGATGGACAACGCCAAATGCATCTTGTCTTGTACCAATAAACCTACACGATATGTAAGCTTTTCTTTTTGTCAGTCTGGATGTGACGGTTTCACATAATACATTCTAGGCTATAGTCAGTCTACAAATCCACAAGGTCAACCCCCATTGCGATAGTAAGTGCAGTGCGAGTGTAGGATACATTGAGGTTTACAGTAAACTCCAGGCGCTTGGGGGGAGGGTGGTGGAGCGAGAACTACTGCTACTGCTCGTCTGCTTTAGTTAAACTATATACCCTACAAAAGTTTCCTCTCTGAGTGCATATAGCCTGTATGTCTTCTTCGAGACTGTCTTTTAATCCTGTTAGCTGTCACTGGATGTTGCCTGTATCTCCTGTCCACCCACATATCTGACCCCACACTCCACTGGATACTGTAACAGTTATAATATTGAAAAGTGTGAAAATATCAGAGGTCTCTGATCACTCAGCAGTGAGATCAGAAAAACTGACTCATTTTTCTTCTTGCATCAGCATAACATCTGTGATTATACCAGTTCCCGACCCGAAAATTCCCTACCAATTCTGAACAGTTGTCTTGCCTGAATCAGGGAATAAGTGTGGCAGAAAATCCTGTACAGCTTACAATGACTCATGGTCTGGGCTCTCAGGGCACAGCAGCACTTTTAAGTTCAGATGACATTTCCTGTGAAGATGAAATGGTCGTGAAGACGGAAATCTCTTGGCATTGATCCAAAAGGGGAAGGCCACTGATGGGACGATCATTATGTAGCAAACTTCCCAATCCATGCACATTACTCACTAGAGCTATTGCTGTACTCTAATACACCTCTTATGAAATCCACCATTTGAATTTACAAGCCTGCTATTATCACAGCGTCTATACTTAGGCTTTATCCAAGAACTTTTTGAAAACATACGATAGGTGAAAAAATCCTAGACATCAGTTCTAACTTGAACATCGCTAATCTTTACAAGGAACACCCAGACACAACCCACTGACCCTTCTGCACTCTCAAAGAAGAACGCTGGAGCCCTATGGTTTACTTACTAGCCTTATCTCTGAACATTTCTGCTGTTCTTGGCAGAGACGTCAGTGTTGAGACCCCATGTGGGACTGACAACCCATGGCCCTCAGGCATCCTGGACTAAAATGTTTCTATTTCCAAGAATTCAGAAGGAGGCACCACTGTGACTGGATTTGCACAAGGTCCATTCATTTGGAGGATGTCCTGCATGCTTCCAATACACACTATATGGCACAAAACCCAAACCCTTGTCCTTTACATTTGAGTGTTTTCCCTGCTTTAAATACACCAGCTAACTTCCTGAGTCGAAGTAGGTGTGTTAGAGAGGGGTCTCTGACATTTTAGTGTTTCCCTCTAACACACCTACTTTGACTCAGGAAGTTAGCTGGTGTATTAGGGCAGGGAAAACACTCAAATGTACAGGACAAGTGGTACTCCAGGGCTGGGAACCTGTGCTGTATAGAGGAAGGCATTCTCTTTATGTGGTCATTTGAATGAAGTCTCTGGTGTGGTATTAGTTGTGTTCGAGTTCAGCTGGTCAGGCTGCACTTGGGGCAGACTTCGAATGTCAATTTAGACTTTTTTTTTTTTTTCCACATAGTGTGTTACCAAGTAAGAGTCATGGAAGATATTTTGAGGGGGGAAAATAACTAACACAAATCATTTTAAATATTGTGACCAGAGAGGTATAAGTTTGCCAAAGGTGTATAAACTGACTATTAACCACAAACACCTCACAGCTACATTCTATTTTTATTATAGTGTGTGTCTATATGATGGGATTTCTATTCTTTAAGTCCCAATAACACCGAGTCTGAGTTTCTATATTCATTTTATATAGAATATATACTTATGTTTACTTGAAAAGAGATTGTAGCCTAATGTAAGAGTGTATAACTTTATTACCTCATAGACTATTACACTTGGCTTAAAAGCTACTGGAATATATTAGAGATAACATAAGGTTATTCTTTTTATGACTTCCATATGATAGAAAATAGCAAAATCTTGTAGAACAAAATACAGTGAACACAATGGTATAATAAAGGGGGTTGCTAGACTTGTGTGTTAGGGATTAATACAGAGATTAATTTTGCAATTAGGTTTTTTGGAAAGATTCTGTATTTATGAATATATAACATTTAGCTAAAATCACTTCTGAATTTTTTACGTCAGAGCTTCCTGCTTCACAGGTTACATCAAGAGTTTTGCATGTTCTGCTTATATGTTCCAGTAATATTTAGCTGGTTCTTCTAGTTCCCTGTGTCTTTTGTTACTTCATGCTTACCTTCAGGGGTTTTCCTCAGTTATCTCTGTGTGCTGACTGTTTACTCAACTGTTTCAACAGTGTAGTGCTTTCCCTGCTCTAACCCACCCACTTCAACAGCATGGGCTTGTTATTCACCTGGATTGGTTCAGGTGACTCGGGAAAACCCAAAGATGTGCAGGTGTACTCCATGTCCATGACTGGGAATCTGTGTTTTAAAACAGTCTGAGTTTTGAAAAGCACCAATATAACTTCTTGCACACCAGGGGAGTAAATTTCATCTAACAGCTGGGGGGGGGGGGGGGGGACAATAAACATAAAATTTCTCAAGAGCAATTTTTTGAAGGGGACACAAATAATACAGCCAAAATTGTACTTGTAAGGATATGTGTACACAGAGGAAAGTCTTACTATTATTATTAGTGTAGTGTGGAGACGTGGAGACCGTGTCATTATCCTTCTTCTCAAAGTTTCTCTCTGGTTCAATGACAAAGCTGACTAAATTGACCAAAATATTCTTCTTCAAAACCATTTATTTATTGCAATATTTTTGAAGTTGTTTACAACCAAGTCACCAAAAAAAAAAGTGTCCCCATATAAAATAAATAAAATGATTTTGTAACAAATAATATGATTAGGTTATTAGGTTATAGTCACTGCTCTATATGTAGTAATAAAAAATAGCTGTAACTAAAAAAAAAAAAAAAAAAAAAAACTTACATGACGGGACAGGAACTAAACAAAAGTACTTTTGTACTTTCGGTCTCCTTTGCCTGTGACCCCGTGACGTTAGTATTTCCATAAGCACCCATTCTTATAAATGTTTTGCCTTAATTAAAGCTAAATTGCCTTGATATGGGGACGTTTTGTACTTACTTGGCGTTTTGGTGAACTGAAAAATCATCCAATGTCCGTTTTTTCTTTTTTCTGTCATTTTATCTGACCGACAACACGAAGCGATAGTTGTTTAAATATGAGTTAGGTTCACCACGCGCTCATATTATAATTATTAAATTATCTTGCGTCCTCCACATAGTATTTTAGGTTTGGTCTGGGACAGAGGACGTCTCTTACTAACGTTATATTCAACTGCAAAACCCAACACAACGGTAGAGCTACAATCTGAGACTAATATCAGTTCACACAGAGGCTTATCGCCGTGTTAGTTGTAGTGGGTGACTTACTATCCAACAAGCTTACTATTAAACAAGCTACCAAACAGCCTCCTTACTGGAGTTTCACAACTACTGTCTAAAGAGCTTTGTTCTCTCCCACAGAACTTGTGTGTGTAGTTGAGGCGTGAGGTGGACCAAACCACTGTGAGGCGTGGGGGGGGGGCTCAAAATGTTTCTAAACTTAAAACGCTTTTTTTTGCCCCGTTTGTAGTTTTACTACTTATACAATTATTTTAAGTATATATCATTATATTATTTACAATACTCAGCGTGGTTTTTAATTTTTTTTTTTTTTTTTTTTTTGGGGGGGGGGGGGGGATCCTGACCCCGACCCCCCCGCGATTTACGCCTATGTTGCACACACATTATTCTTCCAGACTTCAGACTCTCTCCTAGAAGCTGCTTCATCCTACAGACTATTCGTTGTAAGTTTCATGACCAGGCTAAAACGTTTGATCTGCATAAAAAGGTATAGCTTGGTTATTTAAATGAATTTTCTCTTACACTAAGACAAGTTTTATGTGCACAAGACAATTCTGGTGTAAAGTGGACAAATCATTTTACTTCTTGTCCATTTCTGGCTACATAACCTCATCTTCAGTGTGAGCTTGCTGACAGGGGAACGGCACTTTCACGAGGGCAATACTCTTAAATCTAGCTTGGAAATAACCGATAACTCTACTGTAACTTCGGCTGAAGTTTCATTATAAAAATAATGACAAGAAGAACCCAGGTTAGTTTGTGTGACTGAAGCTCTGAGCGCCGCCAGGTGGCGGTGTGGAGTCAGTAGGCTGAACATGTGTGCCACAGTGTGGACGCGTTTCTGTGCCTGACAGATGCTTTGACCAATCCCGTGTACAGACACGCCCTAAAGGCTCGGAGTGATTGGTCAATCTGTGAGCTGGGCAAGACCTATGACAGACAACCAATCATTTTCTTCAGGCTGTGTTTCGTAGTGGTTCGTTTGACCAATAATGTTTGAGGATGTTGAAGTCAACAGCAGCAACACTTCCTGGTTTGAAGAAAGCGGTGGTGTCATGACGGAGTGATGCTTCTATTAAAACAGAAAAGATAGCTGTGCCGTTTTAGAGTTATAAAGTGTTTCATTTTATTTATTTATTTTTGTTTTGTGAGACAGGGTGAAAGCTTCACAATGGGTTTACTGACGATACTAAAGAAGCTGAAACATAAGGAGCGAGAGATGCGTCTGCTGATGCTGTATCCTTAATACACCACATATAGCTTTGCATCATGTGTCCTTAATTCCCAAAGAATATGTGTATGCTTATTTACTCATTTATGCTGTTTTGTACGTGTTTTTTTTATTTTTATTTTTTTGACTTGATCTTAGATTTAATTCAATTTTAAATTTACCCTAGCTGGATATTAACGCTGCTTAGTTAAGAGACTTGTTATTGGTGATAAGTTGAAACGCTTGTCTTCTCTGGTTCCTTAACCACTGGGTTAGTGGGCTGGACAATGCTGGAAAAACCACCATACTGAAGAAATTTAATGGCGAGGATGTCAGCACCATTTCTCCCACATTAGGATTCAACATAAAGACACTAGAACACAGAGGGTAAATCTCAACATTAAATATATATATAGAGGCTTTTTTGTAGATGGTTAATATGAAGCCAGAAAATGAATCCAGTTTCATGCTTAAATTCTATAAATGTGTGTGATTGATTTTAAATCTTGTGAATTTGCTACACAGTAGTGTAACTGAGCCCTAGACTTAGCTGAGAGTCAAATCATCCTCAGTTGACATTTGTAATTAATTAAATAAATAAATAAATAAAAGCACACTGTAGATCAGTGGTCCCCAAAATCGGCTGTGAAGCTCGGTGGCTCTTAAAAATTTTTTAAAAACAATTTTAAAAAAAAAACAGACGCTATTATACACATTTAAGTGATGTTCATGAAATAAATGTATTTTACTGTTAAAGAGGTTTCTGACTGCAAAAGGTTAGAGAACCCAGCTGTTGTGAGCTCTAAGACAGAAAAGGAAACCATGAAACAGGATCAGGATCAAGAAACGCTGAATATGATGCGGTCAAAATCAAATATCTCAATTTACACATTCCAAGCTAAAAGTAACAAAACCTACATGGACCTACAGTGTGCTAGTAATTCTGCCAAAACAACTAAATATAGCATTTTTAAAAATGCGATACACATTGGCTTATTGGTTAGCACATTTACCTCACACCTCCGGTATTGGAGGTTCGATTCCCACCTTCGCCTTGTATGGAAGTATTTTATGGACCGTTTTCAAAAACAATTGCAAACTGTATTTTCTCTGAAATAAAAGCCACAAGGTCTAACACATAAAAGTGAATTAAGTCAGAAACATATTACTATTGTTATATTACTATTTGTACCCCCACATAAAAAATATTATTATTATTAAGTATCATTCAGTGCAATATTTTTTATATATATATATATATATATATACACACACACACACACAGTACTGTGCAAAAGTTTCAGGCAGGTGTGAAAAAATGCTGTACAGTAAGAATGGTTTCAAAAATAGACATGTTAATAGTTTATATTTATCAATTAACAAAATACAAAGTGAGTGAACAAAAGAAAACCTACATCAAATCAATATTTGGTGTGACCGACCACCCTTTGCCTTCAAAACAGCATCAATTCTTCTAGGTTCACTTGCACACAGTTTTTGAAGGAACTTGGCAGGTAGGTCGGCCCAAACATCTTGGATAACTAACCACAGTGCTTCTGTGGATTTAGGCAGCCTCAGTTGCTTCTCTCTCTTCATGAAATCCCAGACAGACTCGATGATGTTGAGATCAGGGCTCTGTGGGGGCCATACCATCACTTCCAGGACTCCTCGTTCTTCCTTACGCTGAAGATAGTTCTTAATGACTTTCACTGTATGTTTGGGGTCGTTGTCATGCTGCAGAATAAATTTGGGGCCAATCAGATGCCTCCATGATGGTACTGCATGATGGATAAGTATCAGAAGATTTTTCTTCTGTTCACTCACTTTGCATTTTGTTAATTGATAAATATAAACTATTAACATGTCTATTTTTGAAAGCATTCTTACGTTACAGCATTTCTTCACACCTGCCTAAAACTTTTGCACAGTACTGTACCTCTATAGAATTTTACCTTCTGATGGTTGATGTGAACATTACCTGAAGCTGTTGGCCTGTATCTGAAGGATGTTATTCATTGCACTGCTGCCACACAATTGGATGATTAGATAATTGCATGAATGGTCTTTTCCTTTAATGCACCAGTTTAAACAATCTTACCCATATTTTATGCACTTTTGACATGTACCCTTATTTACCTTTTTTGGTGTTCTCATTTTTCCCATATGGAAATAGGTTCAAGTTAAACATCTGGGACGTGGGGGGTCAGAAGTCACTGCGGTCGTACTGGAGGAATTATTTTGAGAGCACAGATGGACTGGTGTGGGTGGTGGACAGTGCAGACAGACTGAGACTGGAGGACTGCAGGAAGGAACTCAGTGCACTTTTACTGGAGGAGGTGAGAAAATTAACCCAGTTCTATTTATTTTAAATCCTTAAAAAAAGCCTTTTGTCTGCTTTCACAGCCTCTGCTGTCTTTTTCACCTTCTATTCTCTACACTCTATTCATTTCTTCTACCAGAGACTAGCAGGAGCCACTCTCCTAGTGTTTGCCAACAAACAGGATTTGCCTGGTGCGTTGTCTAAGGATGCCATCAGAGAGGTCAGTATTTCTATTTATTTATTTATGTATGTATGTATGTATGTATGTAGGAGAGTTCAATAATTTGGGTTTAGAGAGTCACTGCACTGCCCAGGGTAGTCATGTCTTATTACAAGTGAGAAAATGCTAAACTGCAGTGCTGTGGACTGAAACTGCTCATTACAGATATTCGTCCTACCGAGCTGTTCTTCCATTTTCAGTGCTACAGGGTCACAGCACTAAATGACATTTGTTTCAGTTATGCAGTACACCTTTCTAGTAATTATAAAGTATTAAAATAGTATATTAAAGGAAATTCGAAATTCGCAATCACCCTACCCTCTAATAGGTAGTTGACATTTGTCAAAGGAAGCTTTAAAAGGGATTTCTGTACCTGATACAAGTCTTGATTTGTATTGTCCATATTTATAAGAGATGTACCGAGCACTTTATTAGAAACACCTGTACATCTACTCATTCATGTAATTATCTAATCAGCCATTTGTGTGGCAGCAGTGCAATGCATAGTATTTGCCCCAAGTATTTGCCCCCATCCAGATTTCTTCTGTTTTTGTGTATGTCTCATACTAAATTGTTTCAGAAATTAAAACAAAATCTAAGATAAAACCTGAGTAAACACAATACAGTTTTTAAATGATGTTATTTATTGAAGCAAAAAAGTTATCCAATACCAACTGGGCCTGTGTGAAAATGTATTTGCCCCCATAGTTACTAATTCCCCAAATCTGTGAAACTGCATTCATAATGGGGTTCAGCTGGACTAGACGCAACCAGGCCTGATTACTGCAAACCCTGTTCACTCAAATCAACACTTAAATAGAACAACAGCATGAAGTTGTTGTTGTTACCCAGTAACACACTATGCCAAAGTTGAAAGAAATTCCAGAAATGATGAGGAAGAAGGTGATTGAAATACATCAGTCTGCGAAGGGTTACAAAGCTATTTGGACTCTGGGACTCCAGAGAACCACAGTGAGAGCCATTGTCTCCAAATGGAAGTCACAAAAGAGCCAAGGACAACATCAAAGGACCTATAGGCCTCTCTTGGATCAATAAAGGTCACTGTTCATGACTCCACTGTCAGAAAGTCACTGGGCAAAAATGGCATCCATGGAAGAGTGGTGAGGCGAAAACCACTGCTAACCCAGAAGAACATTAAGGCTCCTCTGAATTTTGCCAAAACACACCTTGATGATCCTCAAAACCTTTTGGGAGAATGTTCTGTAGATTGATGAGTGGAAAGTGGAACTGTTTGAAATACTGTGGTCCCGTTACATCTGGCGTAAACCAAACACACAATTCCACAAAAAGAACATCATATCTACGGTCAAGCATGTTGGTGGAAGTGTGATGGTGTGGGGATGCTTTGCTGCTTCAGGGCCTGAGCAACTTGCAGTAATTGAGGGAAACATGAATTCTGCTCTCTACCAGAAAATCCTAAAGGAGAATGTCCGGTCTTCAGTCCATGAGTTAAAATTCAAGTGCAACTGGATTATGCAGCAAGATAATGATTCAAAGCATAGGAGTAAATCCACCTCTGCATGGCTCAAAAAGAGCAAAATTAAAGTATTGGAGTGGCCTAGTCAAAGTCCTGACTTGAACCAATTGAGATGATGTGGCAGGACCTCAAACGAGCGGTTCATGCTCGAAAACCCTCCAGTGTGGCTGAATTAAAAGAAGAGTGGGACAAAATTCCAGCACAGCGCTGTGAAAGTCTGATCTCCAGTTATTGGAAGCGTTTGGTTGCAGTTGTTGCTGCTAAAGGTGGCACAACCAGATTTTAAGTTTAAGGGGGCAATTAGTTTTTCACATGGGTGATAGGTGGTGGATAACTTTTTTTTTGCTTCAAAAAAAAACTGTATTGTGTTTCCTCGGGTTGCCTTTGTTTCATGTAGTATTTCGTTTGAAGATCTAAAACTATTTAGTATGAAATATACACAAAAACAGAAGAAATCAGGATGGGGGCAAATACTTTTTCACTGCACTGTAGATACGGACCAGCAGTTTTAATGTTCACATCAGCCATCAGAATGGGGAAAAATGTGATCTCAGTAATTTTGACCATGGCATGGTTGTCGGTGACAGGCTGGTTTAAGTATTTCTATAACTGCCGATCTCCTGGGAATTTCACACACAACAGTCTCAAGATGTTTACACAGAATGGTGCAATAAAAAAAAAACATCCAGTGAGCGGCATCTCTGCGGACAGAAACGCCTTGTTGATGAGAGAGGTCAGAGGAGAATGACCAGACTGGTTCGAGCTGACAGAAAGGCTACAGTAACTCGGATAACCATTTTGTACAATTGTTGTGAGCAGAAAAGCATCACAGAATGCACAACACATTGAACCTTGAGGTGGATGGGCTACAACAGCAGAAGACCACATGGGGTTCCACTTCTGTCAGCCAAGAATAGAAAGCTGAAGCTGCAGTTGGCACAGGCTCACCAAAACTGGACAGTTGAAGACCGGAAAAACATAGCCTCCTCCGAGGAATCTCAATTTCTGCTGAGGCACACAGATGGTAGGGTCAGAATTTGGTGCCAACAGCATGAGTCCATGAACCCAACCTGCCTTGTGTAATCAGTTGAGGCTGGTGGAGGTGGTGTAATGGTGTGGGGAATGTTTTCTTGGCACACTTTGGGACCTTTAATACCAGTCAGTCATCGCTTCATTGCCACAGCCTATTTGAAACATGTTCATCCCTTCATGGCCACAATTTGCCCATCTTCTAACGGCTACTTCCAGCATGATAATGCACCATGTCACAAAGCAAAAGTCGTCTGGTTTCACGATCATAACAGGGAGTTCAGTGTTCTTCAGTGGCCTTCCCAGTCACCAGATCTGAAGCCAATAGAACACCTTTGGGACGTGGTAGAACAGGAGATTCGTGGCATGAAAGTGCACCTGAAAAATCTTCATGAACTGCTTTGTATAATCATGTTAACATGGACCAGAATATAAAAGGAACATTTCCAACATCTCGTGGAATGCATGTCACGAAGAATTGAGGCTGTTTACTCAGTAGTGCTCAGTGAGCGTATGCAACAGTATATACATATATAATGTCTAACACACAATGGAATCAAGCCATTAAGCACATTTTATTCAATTCAAAATGGAGTTTATATGTAGTTCTAAACACCAAGTATAATCATGATCAGTCCTGCAAAAAACATGTTTTTTGTTTGTTTTAGTACAGGGGTATTTTAAATTTATTCCCTGTCAAATGCATCAACTTGAGTCATGAATAACAATCTCTTATTGTTTTGACAGATACTGGCTCTGGATGAGATTAAGACACATCACTGGTGTATATTGGGCTGCAGTGCAGTGACTGGAGAGAACCTCCTGACTGGCATAGACTGGCTACTGGATGACATCGCTGCTCGGATTTTTACAGCAGACTGAGAAAACCATGTGTTTTACAATTCAATGTTGACATACAACTGTAGAAACAGCCATCTTATCTATAGTTTATAACCCAGAGGAGGCAGCATAACTAATGCACAAGTGTTATAGATTTTTTTCCTTTTGGATTAACATTAACAGCACACCATTTTTGGCACCTTTAAAGGTCTGTTTTAGACTCATGTCTCTAACTCACATAAGGCTGAATGTTTATCATGTGTTAAGGAGAAAACTGACATGTTCAAATAGTTCTGATTTACCTGAGAAATGCATTCAGTGTCAGCAGACTGCTCGTTGTTAAGATGGTTTCAGGTTTGTGCATGCTTATCAAAATGATCCAATTATTTTCTGTACTGTTTGAAAAAAAATGTGACTTACTTCAAAATAAAGTTGAAAACTCCCAATTTTTTAATGCTTCTCCCAGATAGAGATTTCCTAAATGGCAAGTAAATTCACTTTTAGACTTAACTCATTGCCAAGTGCAGTTCCAGACTTGTGGAAGCCATGCTGCACAATTTTTTTTTTTTTTTTTTAATTTAAACTACACTGTGTACATTCTGTTCCAGCAAGTGTTGGTTAACATTATTCACAAAAGGTTCTCTGAACTAATCAGAATGTGAACCTCACACTAGTGAGGTTTAAGAGGAGTCACCCAAGTCACTTAAATTGATGTCAATACCCTTAATCCAACTTGTTGCACTAAATCAATTTTATTTTCTAAAGGAACTTAAGACACTCATTAAGCACCGAACAAAATGGAAAATTTAGAAAGTTTACCCTGCTGGTTTAAGTGATGGAATCACCATGTATGAATCTCAAAACACCACAGCAAACAAGAATTCATTTAAGAGCTTTATTAAGTCTTGACAGCATTTATAGGCAGAACTCCTCAGGTCCATGACCTCCAGCACCTTAAAGAGAAGACTACATTTGAGAGAGAATATATATATATATATATATATATATATATATATATATATACACACATACATATACACACACACACGCATGTAAAACATTTGCTCATACAAGACATATCAGAGGATTACCATTCAGTCAGATTATAATCAGACTGGGGCGGTATCACTACTCATCATTTATTATAGTAGCCTGAGACAGGAGTAAGTAAACAACTCACCAACTTGATCAGTTCTACGACAAAAATGACCTGCAGAAGAAACAAAAGAAAGTTACATTTAGAGAAACCAATACACTGAGCTAGATTATGTCCATCTTCTAGAGGATATCAGAGGGGTACCAATCAGTCACTACACATCAGACTGGGGCGGTATAAACTACTCATCATTTCACTTCAAAGTTTAATTTCACAAAAAGACAACGTACTAAAATACAAACCTCATCCAGGGCAGCTATAGTATCTTCATGCACAGGATTATGGTCCTAAAGGAAAAGACAAGACATCCCTTTTAAACAAACCAGAACTACCCAAGTCAGTACTAGTGAAAAATTTCCAGTGATTCTAGGGACTCGAGCTCAGGTTTATGACATGACTTGAGCTGACGATCCTTGACTATTTTGGATTGGAGTAGGTAGATCAGAGGGGTACCAATCAGTCAGATCACAATCAGACTGGGGCGGTATAAACTACTCATCATTTCTTATCAGTTTTCATTTCACTTCAAAGTTTAATTTCACCTGCACACCTACCTGATCAGGACACCTTTGTTCCAAAGAGCATCCAGTTTGTCCATCGTTTCAGCTGAAATAAAAAAAAATAAAATATGCATTGCATGAGACATTAAGGGAAACTCTAGAGAATAAACTAAAAATTATAGCTGGGCCATCAGACTGTTGGTAACCCCAACAAACTATCCCCTTGTTGCTCTGGCAACACCAGTGGGTTCACCTTTACAGGTTCTGGTGTAAACACAGTGCGTAAGACATGTGCAAGATTCATCATAAGGACCAGCAACTACCCTAAAAACCAAAGTTAACTAACCGTGTAGTTTAATATTTATTTTTAAAAAAATAAAATAAAGTTCTCACCTGTTTAAGGCCTCAAACTGTGAGGCCCACCCTAAACAGAGTTTATAATTAGTTTCTGCATTTTAAGTAAAAGTCAACTAGTAAGAGACTAGAGCATCATCAGTATCAAAAAAAATTCTCAACAGGAATTCAGACGAACGAGATTCCAAAGTAAATCATCATAAGATGCAGAACATTTAAATGGACATGAAAAAGCATTAGTGATGTACCTGAAATCCATCGTGGACCATTAGGCTCTCTTGAAAATGCCGAGACAATCCTGTAAACAAGACAGAAGGATTAAGGACACACCTGGGCAGGCAGGTAGAGTGGAAAGCATGCAGATCTCTCAGGTGTTCTTAACTTTTCACAGTGGGTCAAAGTGAGCTAAGTATCTTCATCACCGAGACCAGAGCCATTTATAAAGCAATTTATAAAGAATTGATATTTACCATGACAACTGCATTCAAGAGAGCACTTATGAGCCAAGACCAAGTTGGCACAAACATCTAGGCTTCAGTTGGATGACAAGTCTGTAGATTAAAGCAGAGCATATTTTTTTAGTGAAGAAAACTTGAGCTACCTGTGTTATATATATATATATATATATATATATATATATATATATAGCCAGAAATGCTCTGGCGGCCATTTTACTATTCCCTTCTGACAGACGGCTGCCGGCCACCAACGGATGACAACTTATGACCTGATGTGCCGCTTTTAACTGCAAAAAGTTTGCTAAAGGATGTGGCAGAAGTGCACACATCCTGTACATTAAGCAAAAGTGTAGTTAATAAACATTAAAACTACATCAAAGTGCATAAAATAACCCCCTTTAAAGCAAAAACACCCAATGGTGTTTTAAAGATTTCACACCATGCGGTTTCAGCTTTGGGGTCAAAAGGTAAAAACAGAGCTTAGCAACAACTGGTGGCTAAACACTAAACCTTAAACACTACTGTAATCTACTGAGGAAAGAGATGCAGAAAATAATAAAAAAGTGCATGAGAATAAAATGAACTGGTCCTGGGAGGTAAATATAAGTGTAAAAATAGTGTATTAGGTCTATCTAGCTCTCTCTATCTATCCATCTATATATAAGTAAAAGAGAATAAACCAGTCCCGGAAGGCACATCCCCTGTTGCAAACGAGTTTATATTTATTCAGTAGTGTTGAGCGGTTTGTGACTTTCTTTGGGCTGTTTTGGCTCCGAGAATCTGGCAACCCGGAATCCCCTCCACACACAGCTAGTACACACAGCTGTAGTTAAACATCCATTGGTATAATAGAGTCATTATTTGCTGTATCTTTTCCCCCCTCGGTAGATTACAGTAGAGTTGAAGTGTTTAAGTATTAGTGTTTAGCTGCCAGTTGTTTCTAAGCTCTCTGTTCTTACCTTTTGACCACAAAGCTGATATTCTAAGAGCATGGAGCGAAATCTATAAAAACACTAAAACATCCCCATTGAGAACGAGTTTATATTTATGTGGCTAAATATTCTCTGTACACAGATATCTGCTGTATTTTTGTTTTATGCGTCCGAGCACCAACCACTGAGAGATAAATCGATCAGTGATTACGACCCACAGTGAGTTCAGAATGTTGGGGAACACAAAGATGGCAGCACAGTAGCTTCACTGATCCTTAGTTAGATGGGTAGATCTCAGTGAGTGCAGTTCACATCTATTAGCTCGGTGCAATCAAAAATCACTCCTACACATTAAACTGGCAAGGACACAGTCTTAAAGGAAAGGTTTTGGTAAATGGTTGTTTCAAACAAATGGTACATGCAGTTTAACTGGCACAATCTCAAACTGTGATGCTACTTAAACATCTGCTTACCCGGATCTGAAAACACCCTCAGCCTTCCAGGCAAAGACAACCATCTACAGAAATCAAGAAAGAAAACTGTTGTACATAAACTCACACAAGACGAGTTATAAAATTTGCATCTCAATCTCTCAGATGTTTCAATGTTTTCACATGGGTTCAAACTGAGCTAAGAATAAATGCCACATCACCGAGACAGCACCAACAAAATTGAGTGCACCTTAATGTAGAAGACATACCTCTGGTCAAAGCTATGGTCAACAGGTTTTCATTTCACAGCATCTGCAAGACAGATGCTAGTTGAGATGAAGCAGTCACTTTCACTATAGCAGGATGCATCAGGAGCCGTCTGATCAGTGCTTTGGTGACTTAAATGCCATGGGACAATAATGTCGTCCACAAGTTTAATGGGTAGAACCCAATTCATCCTTTCAGACTGCAGTGTAAAGACAGAAACATGAACATATGCTCACCACCTCAAGTCTTTCAAGGACATTGAGACCAGAGCCACTGTTGGGAGGAAGAAAAAAAAAATATATAAATTCAAGAAAGTAGAAACAAAGTCTGGTCAAGTGACAATTCTGATCTACACTAATGTTTGTCTGATCAGACTTTGGTGACTAGAATGCCATTGGACCTGGTGGCCGTCCAGAAATGATGGGATGAAACCCACTTAATCATTTCAGACACTTCATGTCAAGGACTTAAACACTGAAAACCTGAAAGTGCAATTACTTACAAATAAGACACCCACTGCACACTGGGCTGTTGGGAAGTTTGTCTTGAGATAAACATCTTTATCTGTTCAAGAAAAAAATAAATAAACTTAGTGAAAGAGGACAGAACATCTTCAGTTATATTAACAGGTAAGGGTTCAGATTTAAAAGTGAGCATCACTGAAATTCAGACATATGCTTGTCGATAAACTCATCATAAAACCCCCAGACAAGCCAAGTAAACCTAGAACACAATGAAACCCACCGTTTATCAGCAAACTGCACCAGGAGATCAAAGAAGCTGTGAAGAAAATTTCACAAATTGATCACAATGCACATGAGCATATGAAAACGTACAAGACGAAGGATAACTACTCAGAATTAAACATCGACTCCTCAACAGAATTCAGTAAGAGAGAGTTCAAGACTCATCACAGCAGTGGAACAAGTCACTACAATTTGTATATTAAACTCCGAGCAAGCAACCTGCTCTGAGATTTAACCTGAGATTAAAGGAAAGAAAATGCACACCTGTCCAGCTGCTGAAGCTCCAGGTGACTAACTGAAATGAGAAGAAAGCATGGTTAGTCAGGGGCCTGATGACCACGTGGAGGCCTTAGAAACTGGTCACACTAGTTAATTACCAAACACTGGATATGGAAGGAAAAAAAAAAAAAACAAAGAAAAGAAAAAAAAAAATCTCTCGTCAGATAATATAGTTGCAATCACAGTATTTCAGTACAGGTCTGTGAAAGTTATCATCACTGAGAGATCTGATGCGGCTGCAGCGTGGATCACTGCGCCATAACTTCAGCAAAGTCATTCATCCAGACAAAAATAATTTAAAAAAAAAACACCTCAATACCCGCTCATAATAATACATCACCAAGTTAACATTAATGTTCAAGTCTACATTTAAGCGATCAGCAGAAACAGTTAGAAGATGGCGGCGGATTATGAATCTTTCCAAAAGCAGAAGAGGAGGATTTAACCTCGGTTTGGGCTTCTCACTCCAAAACTATAACTATATAACCACCCAAATACTCAAGTATCACTGCGCAAACATCTCCACATGATTTAATTAAGCAGAATTATAACGCGAGAATAACGTGTCCTTTCTCAAAACATTTTCAAACATAAACACAAGAAACCAAGCCTCACCTCAGTGCGTGCTGCAGGAAAGCGGCCGAGGAGATGGTGGTGTTGCCTTTTATCAGACCCCATAAACCCCGCCCCCATTTTTAAAAAAAACTTTCCCACATAAACGTCTCAACCGCTTTTTAAAATTCCCTAACGTGTCACTAATGTGTTTACTAATTTTTTTTGGTGATTGTTAATTTCACGAAGCACATCTGATACAAAATTTTCATAGATATTAAACAGGTTAAAGTTCGTAGTTTTTAAGTTGAGACGCTCTATATATACGTCACTTCCGGTAAAGCTTACGCTCGACTAGAGCCCCCTATAGAACAAAAAGCGCATTGCATGAAAAATTATTTCATACCTAATGTAGTACATTTCCACAAGCAGGAGGAAGTCGTTGAGGATTCAGCCACTAGTCCAAAAGTTCTTTATGACTTGACAAATGCATTTATATTTCCAAAGCTCAGAATTCATACATGTGTCAATGCGTATACAAATAAATAATATTAATAATCTTCTTCTTCTTCTTCTTAGTCCAAGCATTTTTTTTATTTGATAAAACTGTCCAGACCAAACCGTATGTGAGACAGACATGAAACTTGGTCAGTAGGTACGGCTCTCTCCTGCTACTCAGATAGATGAGGAGACAGATGAGCCTGATGGGTCTAATGGTGGCACAATCGTGAATCCCACCCCCCACTTATTCCTTGGGTTCTCCCAAACAAAAAAGCCTCAGTTACAATTTAGCTCCAGCCACTTACATTTTAGCTAATGCTGCAGTTATTGCATGTGTAACAGAAGCAAGGCGTATGCAAAAAGTGTTTTTACTTTCATTTACTTTAAGAAACAGAAGTCTCAAACCTGTAATGTTCTGCATACACACTATACTTAACTTAGGTACCCCCTAAAAAGTTAAGACTGAGACTCGAACCCTTCCCGTTATAAATTGAACCTAAAAGTGGGACTGTGAGCAATCTTGAGTATTACATTTGGACTTAAGTTCTAAGTCTAAGGAACACGAATGTGCAAAATGTTTATATATGTATATGTACCCAGTATGACCCAATATGTGTTCAGTTTCAGTATGAAGTTGCCATATCCTTGTACACATAGTTAAGGTTCGACAGTGATGTTAGTTAGCATACAAAAGTGTGAATTCAAATGTAAATGTGTTTAAGAGTTAAATAAGTTAATATCTTGAAACTTTTATAGTTTTTATTTTGTTACCTTGCATAATTACTATAAGCTATGTGTAGAGCTGCACGATTAATCTTATCTCGAATCAAACACCCACACGATCTCTTCCCTAAATGATAATGATTCGCCTGTCTATTAAACCTCACACTGGAGGTGTGTGCTGCCGCTGAGTCAGAGAGAGAGAGAGAGAGAGCACTTATCATTTCTACAGGTTTTGTAACATTCTAAAAGCTCTTTATTCCACAGACACTCCAAGCTAGTCAGTGTATTCAGTAGGTTGCTTCAGAGGCCTAAGGTAATGTAAGTATTACACACAACAATGCAACAATGATAAAACAGTGCGTTGACATAAAAATGGAAATTTACTTTTGATACTTAAGTACTTTTAAAAGTAATTACTTCTGTACTTTTACTTAAGTAAAAAATCTGTCTTTACAACTTTCACTTAATGGAGAATTATTTGACCAGTATCTGTACTTTCACTCATGTAATGTACTTTGTCCACCTCTGTAAGACAGTGATCTCATTAGGCTGTGTATTCCCATGTTTTCTTTTTATCACATTTCTGACGACTAGCCACAATTATGTTTCTTTCTTCATATCTTATCTATAAAGGGGATTCACAAGTTCAGTCAGCTTTTTTTTTTTTTTTTCAGTCACAAGTTTTTATTTTACAGATCTACGTCATGGATTTCAACAATCCCTAACATCAAGCTGTCTTTAAACATACAGATTTAAACTCAATGTCCCTATACAGGTACAGAGTGTAAATTCTCTCTGAGAAATATCAGAACAACCCTAGATGAAGGATCCATTAATAACCGAGGAGTGCGCGCTCAATGATCTCACCAAAATGATCTCACCAAAATGATCTCACCAGCTTGACCTGCTTTTAGTTTCTTTGATTAATACCCTGATTTCTTTTCTTATATCCAATACATCTGTCACACATGACTGGATCTTACTTTTGATTGCTTAACCGACACCAATTGCTTATTTTAATATATACCATTTGCTTTTAAAATATACCATAAGAACACCATACTCTAGCTTGCTATACTATGCTTTCCATAATAAACGTTTTTTTTATTATAAAAGTTTATGCATTTCGCATATTGCAGGGTCGCGTTTAAAACTGAAGTTTCCAAACATGTGGTGTTGTTTGCGCATGCGCGGATGATTGAGTTTCCGTGCCGTGACACGTTAACGAACGCATGCGCGTTACAGATCATGATACAGATGGCGACACGTCCCATCTCCATCACTAGGTGGCGGTAGTGCGCAATACACCTGTGCCCCACCTGCCGAATCATACTGCAGGCGATATTTGAGGTGCTGGAAGGTACAGGTACATTAATACATTTTTAATCTTTTAAACTTTATGTACTTAATCTTGCCCAAGTCCCAATAAGTTAATATTTGGTGTTTGGGTTTCACCAAACATGGCGCTGTGCATGATGACCAAACGTCTCCACAAAGGATATTGTTCCAGATTTTATTTGAACTTGTGTGTTCAGATGCAATTTTGCAAATCTAAATCATGCTGTCATCCTTTTTGGAGAGAAGGGGCGTTTTCCTAGCCACCCTTCCATGAAAGCCGTAGCCTACTTGTTCAGTCTTTTTCTGATTGTGTTGTCATGAACTTAAACCTTCAATGTGCTTACAGAGGCCTGTAGATCACATGATGCAGCTCTTGGGGTTTTCTTTATAACTCTGAGCATTAAAAGGTCAGACCTTGGACTGAATTTGCTGGGACGTCCACTCCTGGGAAGATTGGCAACCGTCTTGAAGGCTCACCATTTGTAAACGACCTTTCTCACTGTAGAATGGTGAATTTCAAGTTGTTTTGAGATGGTCTTCTAACCATTCCCAGATTGATGAGCAGAAACAGTTGCTTCTCTGAGGTCACGGCTGATGTCCTTTCTTCTTGGTACGATGTAGACATGCGCCTGATCGCTCCAGAACATGAAAATGCCCAAAGAGGTGGTCACAATTCTTGATGATTAACTATGATTATTGCATTTCATTAGTAACATCTGGTTGCTAATTACTCTTCTGATGGTTGTGGAAGTAGGAAGGGTGTACTTATTTTTTTTCCCCTCCACCTGGTTTGTGAATGTTGGTTTACGTTTTGGGGGGAAATGACTATCTATTCTGGAGAGGGAATGGCTGTTTATAGCTGCTGGACATTCCATAACATTAAAAATGTGTGTAATTGCTGAATTCTTATTATTTTTTAAAAATCCTTTTTTGTGGATTATGACCTCTGTGTTCTTGCGAGGGAACAGGGCCTAGGAGGAGTTGCTGAGGTACTGGTTATTAAAAAAAAAAAAAAAAACACTACAACTTGAGAACAAACAGGTATTGGTTATCTTTAAACGAAACTAAGCATACAGGTGATACAGCTACAGTTTGTCTTACACACTTGCAACCTTGGCAAACCATGTCTTTGTGGACCTCACTTTCTACACAAGGGGCATTATCATGCTGGAACATGTTTCTTAGTTCCAGTGAAGGGAAATTGTAATGCTACAGCGTACAATGACATTATATACAACTGTGGCTTCCAGCTTTGTGGCAACAGTTTGGAGACCCACCCACATATGGGTGTAAAGACTGGGTGTCAACATACTTTTGGCCACGTAGTATATTTTTGATGATGATTTATTTTATTTATGCATGTATTTATATATGAGTGTGTTTGTGTGATCACTCTGATGGGTGATGTACTGTGCTGCCAAATACAGTAATTTTTCCATTATGTGAGATCGATTCATAATGTGAGTTCCTGAGGAATTCTGTTTATTCTGTCAAAGTGCTGTTCTGTTTTAGTGGCACTGCAGGCATATTGTATTGCATCTCTCACCAATTACTAAATTACATGGAAAGCCAAGGGAAAATCCACATAAGCCATAAGCAGAGGAAGAAACTTGGAGCAAAGAGGAAATAAAAATACGGCAGCCAAGCAAAATGGTACAAAAAGTACTGAAAGTAGCGAAGTCTTTCAGGGATAACTGTTAAAAGAAAAGCGATCTAGAGTTTTGGCATTCTTATTCAACTTAAGCGATGTTGAAATCATTTAAATAAATACATTTAAAAAAAAAAAAAAAATGATTTACAACTATCCACTTGGAAGCATGAATGTGCTGCACAGGAAAATTGCACTTATTGTACCTGGCCTATATAGACACTGGAGGGCAAACTAGAGACTCCAACCCAGTTGGATTTAAGGTTCTGCAAATAAGTTACAGGGAAATATCTGAATGCCTCCATTCAAGTAACAGCATGTAAGCCTAAACGTGTTGGGTACTTTAAATTCAAGTATGTAAATTATTAGTGCTCATGATATAGCTCCCAGAGAATAACCTGGACAAGGGTTTTACAATCATATGTATTTTTTTCCGTTTATTTCTCTGTAGTCCTGATCATATAAGGTCATTCATTCTTACAAATGTTTTATGATCAATTTTAAATAACTCAGTCAGCTGGCTCAGTCATGGACTTCAAAGCCAAGAAAGATATGAGCTCCCAGTGTTGGAGTTTTAGTCCCAGGGTCATGGCAGATTGCCCACTAGCAAAGACCGATGACATCAAAGAGCTCTGCCTCCGTGATACTGTTCTCAGCTCAGTCAGTTTCGCAACATTCATAATAAATCCTAAAATGATTCCATTATGTTTTGTGAGATCTTGTTTTGTGGGACAAAAGCTTATTGAGCAGTAACATAATTCACCATGTCCTGCACCCAAGTCAGAACCAAAACTACAACCTCACAGGCACTTTCAAGATATTAATCTTGCTTTCTCAGGTTATAGGACACAAACCATCCTAAAACAAGATCCATGTTAGATACTGTAGTAACATAAACAGACAAACAAACAAGGATGATTCTTGTGGAGATAAATCAAATATAAATACAGCTTACAAAAAATAAATTTTGTAATAATTACTACATAATTACTGAACACATTATCAGGCGCTCGACAACTGAAATGGATCGTTTTATATTTAAATTAAATCAGCATCTAAAATCTGCCAGAGCAGCCTTCCTGTCCTCTTCAGTCTTGCTTGGTGAGGACACGGAGGAGGAGACAGGAGAGAGGGTCACGCTGTACAAGTTAGCAACAAAGGTCTCCCATCCTCGTCGGAGTGCTTTATCCAAAACCTGAAAAACAAATCAGTGTTCAGTCGACATGTAGAACAATCTGGCTTTAATACTAACAAACTGCACTGGGTAGAAACCGAATGTAAACTAGTTTATCCACACATTATTAATATATGTTTTAAAAAAAACAACAACTTTGAATAGTATAGTTGGACATTTATATAGTAAGCAGGACTATTGGATGTTGGCAGAGAGTTAAAAAGTTCTCTCTGTAATCCTGTTCCCTCCCTTTCCTCTATATGTATGTTCAGTGTAAACAAAAAGACTGGAATAGAAAGACTGTAAGAGATGGACAGGAGCAGGGGTTCAGTATGAAGCAAAGAGTGTAAAGGAAACATGATAGAATAGGAAAGAACAGGAGGAAGACTCTGATCATATCATACTGTGGAAAACATGTATAGCAAAGGATAATTTAACAGACCTCATCTTTTAATCTGCATTAGAAAAGGGAACTTTGGCCACCGTAAAACTTCCTCATTATACGGATTACATCACCTGGGAGTTAAACTATATCTAAGTCTGTACTTATTTAAGTGTAATTTGTACTGGCACAGGCTCGCTCATGAAATACTGATATGAAGGTGTGGCAACAACAACAAAAACCCCTATACATTAAACTTTACTACTATGCTACTATATTAAATGTATTAAATTTAAGTTGTTATTTCAGATATAAAGTGATAGAAATATCCTAGGTTATTTCCAAAAATCTCCCTGAGTAATCCTTTAACTAACCATAAACAGGTCATATTACATCAGGAATCTGTGGCATGAGATTACGTTTTATCTCGACATAACCTTACGGTATCTCACCTTGTGATAATTCCTAACAGAACTCCTTTTAACAACCTTCATGTTCTCTACGTCTGGTTTCCCCTCCACCTCTCCTTCTTTCCTTTTCTCCTTCATCTCCCTTTGTTTCTCCTTTCCTTCAGGAATGAGCTTCTGATCATCAGCTTCCTCTCTTATAGAGAAGTGGATTAGCATGAGTTCTTGAGATCTGCTGCCTGATCCTGTTTCAGTTTTTAAGTGCACATCCAGGCTCGGGTCAATAGAAGGAGCTTCCTTCTCAGGAGTCTCGGTGCTTTGGATGTCCATATCCAGGGACGATTTATCAGACTTGATCCTCCTGGAGCTTTTCCTGCTCCAGCGCCGGCTCAGTCGGCTCGGCTTCCTCTTCAGCAGGGTGGTCCCATCGCTGAAATCAAGCACACAGTGCTCCTGATCATCTGGCAGCTCCCCGCCGTTCATTTCTCCTGCCACAGGCTTCGACACTGGTTGTTCCTCTGTGATCTGCGCCTCTGTCCTGAACTCCGTTTCTATTTCATCTAAACGTCCATAGAATCCACTGGCCCGGTCTAGGAAAGGAGGAGACCGAGGAGCCTTTTGCTTTTTGGAGCTTTTGCCGATCGTCATGATTTTTCCAAGTAAATGGGGTTGTCGCTTATCTGTAGACTGAGGGAAGATATAGACAGGAAGCGAGATATTAAAACAATGTTCTGGTTTGTTCTATGACCTCAGATGTAACAACTGGTAAACAGTTTGGTAGAAGCGTTCGGCCTGATATCAGAGATGTTTAGAAAGCTCTGAAGGCTATTGGTATGTACTTATTATATATCTCTTGTGCAGATCACCTCATCAACATGACACTGTTCAAAGTTCAGTGTCTATGTGTGTGTCTGACGTATCCACGTGTCCCTGTATCTGTGTGATAGTATCCTGATAGATAAGAGACGCTCCAGCCTGACTTTGACTTTGACTCTGTCTAGTCATGATGGAACTGTGACTCGTGCCAAGATGTGAGTGTGTGTATGACTGAAAGCTACCATCACACAGTTCTCTGAACAGATCTGGTAATATTACATGTCCATATTAATGTCTATTGTGCAGGCAAATATAGCACATCCTATGTTCATTTGATTTGAATTGTATGCTGCAGATATATCTTGTCTTAAAGGAATACTCCAGCGTCGTCCAACCCAATGTTTATTCGCCTCATCTGTACTATATATGTAAATACCACAGACAATAATTTTGACACATTTCCCTGTACTCAGAAAGGAACTTTACTCAAAAAGTCTACAGGAAGCTGTTGGTTAGCCATCTGACATTTATGTGAAACATGGTTTTGTAGGACATTTTATTGAATAGTCAGAGCTATTGGTTAGAGTGTAATGGTTAAACAATTATTGAACAAATTCAACAACTTCTCTTAGACTTTGCTTCCATAAACAGTCTTTCTATTCCTGAGTACAGCAAAACACTGAAATTGTCTGCGTTAATCACACATACACTACAGCGGCAGTGGATATTCCTTTAATTAATATCAAGTAATACACTTATACACAATATACCAGTGGCTCTTAAGCTGTTTTCCCTACCTTAGTAAAAAGCATGATTTGTCTCAAGAATGTAAGAAAATGAGAGCTGAGTAGCTTACCTGCTGGTGTTCTCTCTGGGATTGTGTGTGTGTGTGTGCGCTCAGTACTCCCTCAGCTCACCTCATACACACACTTACACGCACACCCACACACGCTCGTCACAGACTCTGCCTAAACCTGTCGTCACTAAAACAAACACAATCACTTTCTCCAACTCACAACCTCCATGGGCCTCGCTCTTGATAATTATTATCAAGGCTAATCGATATGTACTACAGTTACACTAAGCATGCAGGACCTTCCCTATAAGAATGATTGTAGGACACCATATGAGCAGTGTGAACACTCCAATAAACTGGAGTTCTGAGGTGGTTCTTTTCTTCCCTTTATTGGGAAGAATATCTGTAGAGGATCATCATTAAGGTACATAACTGGACCTTAAAGCCCACTGTAGTACTTTGGTGAATACATTTATATGAACTCTAAAGACCATAGTAGTGTGTTTGATGATATATCACGTCGTACTCTGGGAAAACAAATGTACCTTTTCCTGACAGTGAATGTTAACTCTCTTCTGGTGCTACATACAGAGAAGCCATGGATTTCATGGATGTGTAGTATTTGGAATGGTGACAGGTTTTGGGTGTGAGCACATTGCAACAATCAAGGTTTCGACCACAAAAGCCTATTTATTGCACCGCCGTTAAGGTTAACTCGCGGAGCAAAACAAAGGAGGCAGCTACTTTAGTAAATGCAACACAAAACACGCAGCCACGTGTCTGCTCACGTATCATACAGTTTCACTAAGGAAAGATATAGTGTTTTATTGGATTTATTATTTTATCAGTGCCAAGGAAAAGAGACTTCGACTTAAAATTGGGAAAAATAGTTTGCCTCTACACGCCCTGAACTCCATACCTCTAAAAATTGTCGACTTGATTAATAGGAGCCCAAGGGAGGGAATAGTAAAGGAATGCGGCATATCCCTGGAAACACTAGGTGTGTCGTTTAACAAATAAAGACTTGAAAAGCAGCAGCAGGTCAATCCTTGATAATGTAACTTTAAGAGGGTGTGTGTGTGTGTATATGTGTGTGTAAGTGTGTATGACAGGATTTCAGAAGTTGTGAGTCAGCTTATCCCCCCTCTCACTTTGAACCTCAGGCAAGTATCGTCACACGGTACACGTGAGCCAAGGCAGCAGCTGTTTTTCAGCTGTGCATGTCGGTGCCTGTGTATGGTAACGTGAGGACCGCATCAGATTCGGATGGGATGTGGTTAGGAGTCATTAAGAGGGGTGTGTGTGACGGTATCTTCTGTAGACAACAGAGCTATTACTCACCTAGCAACATGACCATACTCATCAAACATGAGCACAACCCCATGCAAGGTCATAGTGTATTCAACTAATAGATGGATATTTCTGTCAAAGTGGAAACAAACTTTATGTTCTTGTTTGTTAACAAATATGCGATTGTGAAAGGTATGATCACGCTGAGCAGTAAAGCTGTAATGTTTAACAAGACCCAACTTTAAAGAGGGAAAAAGTTTAATCTAATCTTGACCATTTGTTCTATGAACAGTGCATTCCTTACAATGTAAATAAGTTTGCACTTTAAGAGGAACACTTGCTCATTCATGCAGTCATCTAATCAGACAATCATAAGATCACGCAGCTCCAGGTCAGGAGCTTCAGGTAATGTTCACACTGAACATCAGAATCATGAAAAAGTGTGATCTCAATGACTTTGACGGTGGCATTGGTTGGTGCCTGATGGGCTGGTCTGAGTATTTCAGAAACTGATGATCTCCTGGGCTTTTCACACACAACAGTCTGAAGAGTTTACACAAAATGGTACAAAACAGAATAATAATAAAATAAAATAACATGCAGTGAACAGCAGTCCTGCGGGTGGAAAAACCTTGTTGATGACAGAGAGGTCAGAGAGAGGAAGAATGGTTCGAGCTGACAGGAAGGCTATGGTAACTCAAATAACCACACTTTACAACCGTGGTTAGCAGAAAAGCATATCAGAGCACACAACACATCAAACATTGAGGCACATGGGTTAAAACAGCAGCAGACAATATCAGGTTCCACTGCTGTCGGCCAAGAACGTGAATCTGAGGCTACAGTGGGCACAGACTCAACCAAACTGGACAGCTGAAGATTGGAAAAAGACCAGACAAACATTTTTCCAAAGTTGGCGTATAGAGAATGGTTCGCCACATAAATATCTGCTCAGTGGTCCATTTCCACTGCTGTATGGAGTAGTGGGGTCTGACATGTTGTGCATAACAACAGAGTCACTAATTGTAGACCTACAAAGTGCAACTGTATGACTTTGATTTATTTCAGCTAAACCTATGAGTGCAGAACTGTACACAATGACTGAGATAATGTTGACACTGACAAGACATACAGTTTTAATTATTCCTATTAACCAATTCCATTTATCTTGTGCCTGAGGTTAGTTGCTGTTCTACACCATTGCTTCTATGTGTACACATTCCAAGATTGGAATAAAACTAGGACTTTTTTTTGTTGTTGTTGTTGTAAAATGTCTTTTATTTTAAGTCATTAAGCTCAAGATATACATAGCTAATACAATTTTTGGATCTTTAGGGTCCCATTGAGCCCCTTGTCTACTCAGGCTACTCTGGCCCCTTGGAATCATCCTCACCCCAGAATTCCTGTTTAATGGATCCCCTGATCATAGCAATAACATGTCACTGTACAAGACAAACATTTACAGGCATGAGGCAGAAACACTGAACATGTACATGTGTTCTACATAATACCATGAATGATAAATAAATATATAAATAGAAAACTGCATTCATTCATGCACACAAATACATACATACACCCAATCATGATAACCATACAGTTATTCATACAGTGTCGTGATTCCTGGACAACAGTAAACGGACCTCCCTTACTGAAGAAAGAAGAACGTTCTCAGGTTAACGCTACAGCAAGATGTGTTTTTGGAACTGGGATGTACCAGGGTGTTCTTGGAGAGTGTTCTTGGAGAGTGTTCTTGGAGCTTACACCTCCACATTGGGATCTGATCCTAACCCCTGCTTTATAAGAGCCTCCTCTCTTTTCATCTTCGGCTTCTCGGTACGTGTGTGCCACACCAGGACCTGACACAGCAAAACAAAACACATTTAGAACATTACCACACATATATTACGCATATACCAATTACTAATATGCAGTCCACAGATTTATAGCTGTGATTATGCAGCGAAAATCTACCTTAGTGCACATGTCGGCTTTGGGCTCCAGCTCCTCCATGGTAACCAGGTTCTGCAGGAAGCTGCTTTCCAGGAAGCCCATCTCTGCATTGCCATCAAACCAAGCCTCAGGATTGGCCAACACCAGGTTCAAGGAGACAGCAAAGCCAGCCATGTCAATGGGGAAGGGACGGTTGGGTCGCCATCCGGTGTGGAACCGAACCACCTTCCCATTCTCCACCACAGGCCGCTCAAACCTCATAGCCCCCACCAGACCCACCGGCCAAACTGAGACTTTCTTAGTGTAACGCATCTGAGACAGACAGACAGACAGACAGACAGAGGTAAGGAAAACAACAGAGAGAAAGAGAAAAAATGCTAACACTGAAGTGCTATTCAGAGCCCCCTGCAATCAAGGAAACAATATTATTTGCTAGAACGTCTTTGGGGGGGAAAAAATAGATTTGGGGGAGAGTGTTGGGTATGAGCTCAATATGTGATGAGCTCAGGTTGTGACTTAATAGTCCATCAATACTTTCTTCTTGTTACTTTCTTCATCCACTGCCCTCCTCTGCCCTCTATCTTCAAGAACAAGAAGGTCTTTTGGCCCTGCTTCTTGGTTTCAGGCATGCTATGCAACGATCAGAGAGGACTAAAGGGATAGTTCACCCAAAAATGGAAATTCTCTCATCAACTATTCACCCTCATGTTGTTCCAAACCCGTACGACTTTCATTCATCTTCGGAACACAGATGAAGACATTTTTAATGAAACCTGGGAGATTTCTGTCCCTCCATTTACAGTCCAGTAACCAGAACTTTCAAACTCCAATAAAAGAATCATAAAAAGTATTCCATGTGACTCCAGTGGTTTAATCCCAATTTTATGGAGCGATACGAATACTTCACTCCTGCGTAGCTCTCCGACGCGCGTTCACGAGAGAACCACGACGCACGCATGCTGTGTTGACACGAGGGCGGCCAAAAAAACACGAGTCCTCCTCCAGGTCGAAATCTGTAGACATCTTTGTTACAAAGATTGTTCCACTCTTGCGATACAACAGGATCCAGAACCACTGCACTGTTTACAGCAGAGGAAGAGGGACGCTGTACACAAACTGAGCCACAGAGAACAATCTTTGTAACAAAGATGTCTACAGATTTCGACCTGGAGGAAGACTCGTGTTTGGCCGCTCTCGTGTCAACACAGCATGCGTGCGTCGTGGTTCTCTCGTGAACGCGCATCGGAGATCTACACAGGAGTGAAGATATTTTGTGAATAAAGACTTAAAAAAATTTTTTTTGCGCACACAAAGCATTCGTATCACTTCATAAAATCGGGATTAAACCACTGGAGTCACATGGAATACTTTTACGTCCTTTATAGACTTTCCGGATATCCTTTTACAAAAGAAAGCTGGAAGCATCTGCATTTGATCCATGCAAGCTCCATAACATTATCACCTTCTTTAATAAGAAGACAATAGGTTCAATATTCTTCAACAGTCACCTTCCTGTTTGAAATACATTTAAAGGGTATTTCAGGCATTCAGATTAGTAACAAGAAGGTCTAGACTTGTTTGCAGCAGAGGCTATTTTTTTTGTTACTGTACTAACTTTTTGTAATAACTTCTCTCTAACAGGGATTTAGCTTAATTATATTGCTATTTGCACTACCATGAAGATGTTTTTTTTTTTTTTTTTGCGTGTGTGAACATGACAAAGAGCGTCTGCCAAATGCTGAAAAAGTAAATGGATGCAAATGTGATGTCACAAAATAAGCTCCACAGCTCTGGACACACCAGGTCTGATATACAAATTATTAAAGGATGACATTGTACTTCTAACAACCGAACCTAAATGCTTAGTGAACTTAGCTAATGTTAGTGATGAACAAATTTGTATTTCCTTATGATACATTTTGCAACGATTGTCTAATGTTTTAACAACTTAAATACAGGGTACACATTAATGAACCACCTTTCTGTTTTTTTTTTTTGTTTTTTTTAAAAATCTTGGCTGATGTTGCTCACCTCCTCAAAGAGCTGCAGGCTATATGTGTTGTCATCGTCAGCAAAGTAGATTACAGCACTCTCGAAGGCTAACCCTTTCCCCCCATCAGCAGCAGCCTTCTCCCTGAGCCAGCGCAAACCCTCGTTCCTCTGCTCAGCCCCACGAGGCTTCAGCCAGTGAGGGTCACCTTCCTGCAGTTTCCGGTCTTTAGGCGTCAGCATGTGTAGGTGAGTGTAGGTCAGTCCAGACACAGCCAGAAAGTTTCTCACTAGCTGTGTCGGGCTGGGAGAGTCCTCCACCACGACCCAGTGGAGCTGAGGTACGTGCAGAAAAGTGTGGAGCAAGCGTGTGAGCTCGGCCTTCTGCACCAGTCTAGAGGAAGAAAAGAGTTTGTTTGGGAATGAAACTTAGTATTTGGTCATAAAAGTGTAGATCTCAAAATTGTTCGTACAAAACGCAGACCTTGCATAGGTAGGTGTTATTACATAGATTGTTGGCAAACTAGATTGCCTGGAGGCTTTTGATGCCTCTGATTTTTTTATTTGTTCTTGCAGCTTATGTAACTCCCCTCTCAATTGAGAGATGGTTCGGTCCTTAGGCAAGTCATGTTCTCTGCAGTCACAGCGCTGGCCTGTTTTTTTTTTTTAACAAAAACAAGATCCGTGGATTACTGTAAAGTAAGTGATATTGATAAATCAGTAACTGGAGCGTCAGACAGGAGAATTAAGATACACCGGTCTTACCGAGCTGCATGAGAGCATAGATGAGGCCCAGGAGGGAGACCATAAAGTACAGCAGGAATACAGTCTTCAGTCTGAGCTTCATTCTCAATGTATAGAGGTGACAGCAAAAACAGAATGGGTGAGGCTGCTGTGAACTTCACCTTATAACCCAGGACACACAAGTCTTTCTTTTGAATGTAACCAGCTTATTGACAGCAGCCTAAAACAAAGCATGATGAGCAGCAGTGGTCTGACATGAGAATAGAGATATCCTCCAACGCAGAAAACATACATTAAAGCCAGTTAGCTAGCTGCTAACGAATGATCGTTACTGGGTTGCTGACATACTCCTGCCATTAAACAGGCGCTTCTCCAAACCTACCATAGACGTCATCAATCCAGTCCGGTCCAGGCAGCAGAAAGGCTTTAGGATTTCTGTTTAATTTGCCTGAGCGACATAATCTTTTATATATAAAGTCAACGACGGAGCTCCCGCATCCAAGAACAAACGCTCATTGTATTAAAATCCATTTCAAACACCTCCAGCAGTTTCCGCTGCGGTGCAACATTCATTTGCGTTCCCGTGAACACGATCCGGATCATTGTAGTTCCGTTTCCATTTTGACCGTGGAGACTTAAAGAGAAATTAATGATAGCCTTCCACAGTGCAGGGAAAAAAGGAGGAAGTTATAAGAGAGATGTCAGAAAAGAATGTGGAATGTGGGAGCTACAGGAAGTGAAATATTATACCTGTTCAGAGAATAAACAGTGACGACTGAGAGGCTGTTAAAAAGGTAAAGAGAGAGAGAGAGAGAGAGAATCTTTATATCATACTCAAAAGGGGAAATGCAAGCCTTTGACCTGATATGTTTATTTCCCCCTATTAATATTTTAGCATATTCCATTTTAATTGAATTTTCAATTCAATTTTATTTGTATAGCGCTTTTAACAATAGACATCGTCACAAAGCAGCTTTACAGAGATACATAAATTTTGGGTCTAATTTTTAAATCGATAAATTCATCCCCAGTGAGCAGCCAGAGGCGACGGTGGCAAGGAAAAACTCCCTGAGACAACATGAGGAAGAAACCTTGAGAGGAACCAGACTCAAAAAGGGAACCCATCCTCATCTGGATCACACCGGATAGTGTGATTAGAAGTAATTTTATTTTTGATTACTTTTAAACATTTGATTATTATTTTTTAAAGTAATTATTAAGGAACATTCGTAAAACCTAACACACTAAATCTCTTGTTTCTGTAAATAAACACGTTCGCAACTGTAGACCCATAGTCGAGTCTATAATTGGGTCTGGTAGATGTAGTCAGGGCATCTACAATGGTTTTGTTTAAAATAAATAAATAAAAAGTAATTCCTGCTTTGATCACTATCAGCTACTAGTGAGTGACATACGACTTCTAAAGTAGTCAGTTATTGTTAGTAGTAGTTGAATAATAATCTTAATTGACTGGCCACTTGATTTTAATCTAAACTTGAGTACTTAAAAAAACAAGTATAAATCATGTAAAATCTGACACTTAATAAAACTAACAAAATACTGTTAATATTATAATCCAAACGGTTTTACATTATACATTTGTACATGATCGTATACACAGAATGATCGAATCCATCATATGGGTGGAACATTAAGGAATAAAAATCTCTAATTGCTCCAGTAAATATTATGAAACATTCCCTCACATACTTTATACAATCATTATTACTACTAACATTTAAAAAAATATATATAAAATATAAAACAATATAAATATAAAACAAAGCAAACAAAGCCACTGAGTCAAACAAGTTTATTTGTTGCATACAAATAAAACACCAAAAGCTGAAATAACTTCCCTTTCTGCATCAACAACAAAGCATGAGACAGGAATACTCATTTATCAAACATATCACTTTTAAATTGTCTCAATGTTATTTCTCCCCAAAGACCTTTGTGAAGGAAAATAAATTGAAAATGGCAAACAGATTATATACAGTTAAGGAAAGAAAAAAAAAAGAAAAAAAAAAAAAAAAAAAAAAACTCATGTTTTGAGATGATAGAAGAAGTCTGTGATACTTTTAAAAAAGGACAGTACGTTTCTACACTAAGGGTGTGTTGCAATAAGCATCAGCCCCTTCATCAATTAGACAGGGATAGCTGTTATAAAATATTTGATATAGGTTTTTCCTTAGTTGAATGACCTGAGACTGACCAGTTTGAGTGATTATAAAGAATACAAAGCCATTCATTGTATTCAGTTACTTAAAGAAATACAACACTTAAGCCCCTTGCATTTTGTTCAAATGTATGTATGTACAAGTACCCTGACAGAGCAATAGAGAGAAAATGGCAGTAACAGCCAGTGTGCCACGCCCTTGAACTCGCTATAATGATCAGCAGCTTGGGAGAGAGAGAGAGAGAATTGTAGGCTAAACGCATCAAGTTCAGCCTTGATGTTTGCTGTGATTATCATGGGATGTGTAGATGTACTACTCACCATGCTGGTTCCTGAGGTGAGAGAAAAAGTTCACTACACAGAGCTGTCACATGAGCATTACTGCCATCTCTGTTATTCAAAGATTCATGAAGCTGGAGAGGGAATATACTTATTTTTCCATCAAGTCTTGGGCAGGTATTAAGTTAAAAATAGTAAGCAACAAGGAGGACCTTCATAGATGGGAGATTAATCGAAGGCCTAGTTCAGTCACCGCTTCACAGCTTCAGCTTTAAAATGGCATCGCCTTTACACCATCATTAAGAGCACCATTTACCTCTAAAGCCACATGGCTTCTTATTCTTAACTATAAAGCCTACAGAGTAATTCAAATTAATTCAGGGAAAACTAATTTAAAAACAAAAAAAAAACAAACAAACAAACAAAAAAAACCACCCAACACAGAGGTAGAAAATAGCGAAACCTTGGAAACTCATTAATTGGTTTTATACAAACTGAAAATACTTAATGATAGGACAACCTTTCATGATGTTTAAACCCAAACATTATGTAAATAAAGCTTTAAATCTGCTGTGATCCTCAATATCTTGACTTAATTTGGATGTGTACAACACAAAACCATTCTGTGCATCAAATTTGTAACTGAAGGATAATGCACTTTCATTACAAATTTCCAATCACCTACTTCACACTCATTACACATGACTAAACACTCAAGAAATTAGCTATCCAAACCATATTTCACATTATTTATGGTGATCCTGTTATACGAGTCACTTATGAACTATAATCGACTGCAAGATCTCTCACTCCAAACACTCTGTTAAATACCAGTTACTGAAAGATGAACATATCAGTGGCACTCTGACTGGCTCATGTTCGTTTCTTGTTCTTTTTGGCTACACTGTGTGACTGAACTAGGCTTAAGGGGCTGTAATATGGGGGTAACGTAGGGAAAACATGATTGTTGACAGGGAGGTTCAGATGAGGAGTGTTTGTGTAACAGAACAGCAGGACCAGCACCTAATGGCAGCAGCCTCCACAGTGGCTGCCAGCATGCGCATGACCCGACACCTCGCCATATTTTGTCCGTCGACTCAAAATCTCGTACGAGTACTCGTCTCCACAGCATCCAGACATGCTGGGCGAGGTTTCGTCAATCTCAAATCTGAGGGAGAAAGCACAGTAATCATGTGACTCACACCGAAACATCATTGAGCTCTGCCACAATATTAGAAACAGACCATTTCTCCACCTACACACCTATTAGAGTGCTCTTTACACACCGTCTACTATTTCAGAGGACTGTAAGTGAATGGACAGTTCATATGTACAGATGACACATAAGCTGAAGACATTAACCATCTGGCAAGCAAGAGAGTGCGAGCTTACTGTAAGGCCTCCCGGAAAAACTGGTAGGCTCCATGGTTGTGTTTGAAAACAGTCAACATGACCTTTTTCATCTGTGTACTGAAACAAAGAGCAAAACAGAAAGTCAAACAGCAGTATGAGAATTCTATTAAATCTTAAGCAGAATGACTCCAAGAGGGGTGATGTAGTATTAATTATACAGAAACCTGACAGCAGCACATCACAGCACTGAGTCATGATGCATGATTCACTATTATTCCTGAGTAGCCCAGTTTGCAGTAGGACTTTAGATAATGGAAACTGTGTCTCAAAAGGTCACTCATTAACTCTATTCAGGATATTCATCTAACGCAGAACATTTTACATGGCAGATCAACGGATGTCCTTGACTTATTTCCATTAGAAACTATCACTTGCAACTAATAGCAGATCTTACAGGTTTATCTAGGTGTAAGCACAGATGAAAGGAATCCGATGAAGAAATTTGTTCAACTGTCCCTTAAAGTCTTTCTAAAGGCTGCTTTCACATACGCAGCATTTAATCCGTTTGAACCAAACTCTGGGTTTTGGCTTGTGCAGTACTGATTTTTCCCTACTCTTGATTTTCCATTTTACAAAAATCACAAACAATTTAACTGTCCAGAAACTATGGCCTATACCAGATAGGAAAACATCATTTCAGGAATATAAAAACATAACAGTACATTTTCAATATAAACCTTGTACAAACTGGTTGTCCAACATCCACACAGCCGACATTTTCTCTGTTATTCTGCTGCTTCTCGGTGTTTGAATGCATCTGCAGTGACCAGCGCTGGTCCAAAAATAAATAAATTAAAAGGAACACACACAAAAAAAAAAAAAAAAAACCCAGCGTATTCACTTTCCGATTATAAATCACCATTCACATAATTTGTAAAGTGTTCACAAAATGTAAAATGTCATTATAGGCCTATTTAATTTTTAGGTCAAAAAGGGTTTTTAGATTTAGGTCATTCTCCCTTTACCATGACAGAAAGCAAGGTGCACCGTGAGTTCAGTCGAAAGCATGTGACAGGGGGAGGGGCTGTTAATATCAGAGTTCAAAACACCTGCAAAAGTCTTTCCACATTCACATGCCAACGGCTCATCTTCAGCATTATCGTGGAGAAAAAGACGGCTCTTTTGGCGACTTTTGAGTGATAACTCGTATTAACATATGCTGATGTAAAATGTAGAGATCCTACGCAACAGTATATTTAGAGTAAACCTCACTGGATATTGTGTTTAAAGTGTGTGGATGATAAAACTATTTTATTTACTATACATTGCCCAAGCCTACCCTGGTGTGTTTTCCCCACACACACACACACACACACATACACACCATTGTGCAGCTTTGCAGACCGAAACAGCTGGTCTGAGAAAGGTGGTCTCAGACCCATTCCAAATGATCGCTAGAGTGGTTTGATTGCAATGAGAAAGCGATTCGCCCCTGAATCGACCCAACTGCAGGAAATGAACCCTAAATGGTGTGTATTCCAGAACACATTCTTTGTAGATGCAAACTGCTAAACTGATACAGAAAGTGCAAACCGAGGCAAAAGACAGAGCTGTAGAGCTGGGAAAAAACGGATGCATTCCGTTTTTAGAAATATCAATCTTCAGAAGTGCAGTCCATGACAGAATGACATGCTTTCCCAAACTTCCTATATGTCACTGTATCTCAGAGCTGTGCTCCCTGTGCCCGTGTGTGTATTTACTGCATACAGAGTCCTGAAGCACCCTAATCACAGTCCTCTACTGTTGCATGACGCATTGGAATTTGTACCTGTTGGCGATGAGCTGCAGGATCTGGACGAGAAACTTTCCCAGACCTTTCCGCCTGACCTTGCTCTCCAATTGGAGTTCGTAACTGAAGAAAAAGTTTAAAGGGGTTAGTTTATTAACAGCTTTCTGCTGCGTTTACATTTTCACAAATTACACACACACACAGCGTCTAATGGGTGAACATGCAAGGATGAGATTCAACCATGAGTTACAACAGAGTTAAAGAACTGAAGCTGGTAGCAAATGATTATTTAAGACGACATGATACATATGGCCATACTGAAAATAACAGACCTTACCAATATAACACCTCGTCGCCACATTCAACATCGAATCGAAAATGAGAGAAAGCAACAGGGGCAGATTCGGCATCACGGGCCAGGAGATACCACGCTCTCTCATCCTTCATCTCCTCCCTTTTCTCCCTCTCCTTCCATCCCCACTCGCTCTGTTCATATCTATGAACGATGAAAGCAAGGACCATTAACACAAGGAACCGTGCACATTTGTAAAACCTGCTTTAATCCACTAGCAGCCATTATGTGGCTCCACACTGACTGCTGAAATGGTAATCATGAATATTATGACTATAAATCTGTGAATCACATTAAGATCCTCCGTAGTCACATTAACAGTGTTAATCTCTTAAATGCAAGTGATGCATAGAGACAAGCACCAACAGTGTGAAAGAAGCTCTCCCACAGACCTGCCTCAATAAAATAATGTGTTTAGTCCTACAATACCTCAATCTACTCTCAGACATTCATGATACCAGTTACATTATACATCACCTAATGAAAAACAGACACATCTATACTTTTGGTTCATTTAAAAAGAAAAAAAATCTGTGTGCTTAATACCTACAGTGTCTGTACGTTGGCTCTGGTCAGCTCATAGGCCCACTCCACAGTGATCGGAGACAGCGCAGTCACTCGCTTACACTCAATCTCCAGATTTAACCTGCCATACAAAAAAAATAATAAAAAATACAACACCAATTTCATACACTTTTTCCAGAGACACAGGGCTCCAATGCTGGAGCCAGTGAGTCAGGATACTGGTGAAGCTTCTTAAGAACCAGCCTGTGTGGTCACCCATTTAAGTGCCAAACAATTATGTAAACACATGTGGGAGTTTATCATTGTGCAGTGTAAAAATAACAGTGATGGGGGATTTCAGATGATGTGAAAAATCCTTTAGCAGCTCTACAGTACTGAAAAACAATTACCCATGTAAGAGCATGAGCTACTTATTTATCCAGCCAAAAGAAAGTGGGTTTTTTTTTTTGTGTGTGTTTTTGGTTGTAATTATTTCAGTACTAAGTATTACAGTTGCAATCAAAATTACTCAACCCCCAGTGCAAATCAGGTTTACTGTCAAAATTTACAGCTTGATCACTTGAATCATTTACTGTGTTGAACTATTCCAATTGCTTTTGTTTGATTTGTTCATTGCAAACAGCTGAAAATCTGTAAATTCTGACAATAAACCTGATTTGCAATGGGGGTTGAATAATTTTGATTGCACCTGTAAGTACTAAGTACTTAGTATTAAGTACTAAAAAAAATGAATTATGAAAATGCTTGAACGTGTTTAGGAAAATTTACAGTTATAGCCAAAAGACACCAGTTACATTTATAGTAAAAACTACTGACGAGTTGCACGACTTTACTCTCAGATACCTGAGCCAGCCATTTTCAGCAAGAGAGAACAAGGAGTTCAGGCACTTAATTAGCTACATCAAAACAATACAAGATAGCAGATAAACTGAATTTCGGTAATAAGCCATACCCTTGCTATATCAGGACATAATGAGCAGAAATAATTGGACTGATGAGATTTGCAGGCATTTCTAATTCACAGCGAATAGCTATTCATAATAGCTTTCACCATTTTGCAATAGGAAATGCTACTTAGTAATCTCCAAGTATAATAGTATGTAATTAATTTAAAATCGGTTCAATTTTATTTGTATAGTGCGTTTAACCTTGCATTATCGTCACAAAGCAGCTTTACAGAAATCCAGATGTAGATTTATATTTCGGTCCCTAATGAGCAAGCCAGGGGGTGACCGTGGGAAGGGAAAACTCCCCGAGATGACATCAGGGAGAAATCTTGAGAGAAAACAGACTTAAAAAAAGGGAATGTATCCCTTTTTTATGTACACTGGGCAGTACAATTATAAATTTCTACCACGACTGATAAATATCACAGTTTATGATGTTATAACCATAATAATTCTCATTTATTTTAATATGGTGGGCTCAAAAATAACTGGCAGTGAAATGACACCACTTGTTCTTGGTTTCAAACCAGCAGCATTTTTTGCTGGCTGAGAACAAGCGTGGAACGGTTTCAGCTTAGACACCAAACACCTTATCAGTGGAAAAAGGCAATCAGCAAGTTCCAAGGCCTAGAAAACAACTCGTGGAAAAGTGACATCACGTACCCGTTTCTGTCGTACTTTTTGAACACTGGAAAAGCCGACAGAGGGTCTTCAAGCTGCAGAGACAAAAGATGTGACGATCAAAATGACAAAACAAATTCCAACTACAAATAAAGGTACTTTCAATTTCAGGATGTAGAAAAGACGCTGTACCTTATTGGCTGCAACCACTTTAGCACACACAGCATCCATAGCTGCCCTTTCTTCAAGCCTCCTCTGCTTCTTCTCCTTCGCTCTATTTGACTTTCTCTGCAGAGAGTAAGAGAGAGACAGGTTCTGTCAAACATTAATCCTGAATGAGCGTCGTCATCTAAACAGTGTCCTACCTTTCCTGCCGGTTGTTTTGGAAAAATCGATGCACAGCAAATTCTGTGGATTCCTAATTTCCAGCACACCTGACTACATGGATCAGATAATTCAGTGTACACCTGACCTGTGTATTTTCTCTGGCCCTTTCTGAATCAGGGTTGGTGTGTTAGAGCAGCTAAAAATAAAACACTGAGATGCACAGAGCAGTGGTACACCAGGACCAGGGTCGGGAGACACCAAGATATTTTTGAATAAAGAACTCAGAAGTTTAAAATGGATGTTGGAATATCGATGGCTGAACCAGGATACGGGTATTGGTAGGTATCCTCAAGTTAAATGTAATCTTAAGATTTTGTGCAACACTTCTTCAAATGTAATACAAGACCAAATTTCCAGTGAAGCACAGAATATAAAGCCACTAAACCAGCTCATGTGTATTTTACAGCAAGAAATACAAAACTATACAGTATACTGCAGATGTGAATGCACATCAATGTGTTTTTTTAAAATTAAAATAAAAAAGTTTTAAAATGATATTCAGCAGGGAGCTTTAAATTAAATGGAAGACACGCGTTTTAACCAGCGATAGTATTCGCTGCTGTCTAGCCACTTTTGGTTGAATTGACATTTCCCCAGACATCAACGTTCCTGTGTGTCAGCTGCAGGTAGTCAACGCTCACCTCAGTTTAACACACATCCCGTTTTTCCCATGTGATCCAATGCGAGTGCGATATATTAAGTGGCTTTTTAAAAACAATAATAAATAAATAAATAACCTACACCAGAAGCCTTAAATGAATTAATTGCAAATCTAATAAATGTTTATTAGGGCCTGTCAAATATTTTCAAATTTCGAACAAATTAAGATGTTTTAAGGACCCACAGACCCCCCTGGAAGGAATAAAATAATTGGAATAAACTGTCCTACATATACACAGTTTTACAGTGAGGCTACTATTTAAAGGACGTGTTGGGAACAACACATTCCTCCTCAGGTCATACGATTAAATACATGTTCACCCTCTAAAACTCCCACAGCTCTGATGTTAATGCAAAAATTTACAGATATATATTTTTTTATATCTCAAGGGAATATATGTTATTAAGGGACCGAGTGTTCAAAGCAAAGTACATCCACTAAACTGCAGATTAAATATAGGAGAACCGAGTCCTGCTGTAAGCGGAGGGAAGAAAGGACGCCGTGTCAAGGTGACGAACACTTTACCCTACTTATACACCCAGATTCAGTTCATCCTGAGGATGGGGATGAAGCTGGGAGAAGTGATGTGGGATGTGTCTGGCTAGGACACGAGGACATCTAACCCATGTGTATTTAGCAATGGATTTACTGTTCACAGTCCATGTTGACTTTGGGAGCAGAGACAGCTGGACCATTGAAATAATGGAACAGAGGGAATTCACCTATTTGTCTCATTTTTGTTTAAAAAAAAATTATTATTATTATTATTATTTTTTTAAAGGCCTTGGTGTCAAGTGATATTTCACGTTTTTCATGTTCTGAGAAAATGAGCCGAGCAAATCAGTGACAAAAAAACAAAAAAAAACAACAAAAAAACATTTCTTAGTGCGGTTCCACTTCAAGTTAACATTTAAAACGGGTCACACCGATGCCGACAGAATACAGGAGTTAAGAGATCTGGAGATATTAGGGATATCTGAAGAAAACTTATCTGATACTGGCTTGGAAAACTGGATCGGTCTCGGACCTCATCTGATGTATTTTATGCTGTGAACAAGTATGATGTTATGATGTGTGATGGACACACGACAGGTTTTTCATGTAAATACAGAACTAAAATGTTACCCATCGATGTTACTTCCATACTGGAAGCTGATATTACCATTGTATTTAAAATAAATAAATAAATAAATAAATAAATTTTTGGAAGGGGGGGGGGGGGGGGGGAGAGATGTACAGGAAATTTAGGATCTTGGATCAAGCATGCACAGAGGAGTATTTCAGTAACGGTTACAGAGACAGTATTTCTTTTAAAGCAGGAAACACGCGCATGGACTGGAGACACGTTTAAAATAAACTCGGTACCGGAAGCGAACTGGAATCAGATATAAATAAATACATCGTGATGTGTAGGTGTTCATACAGATCAGAGTGAGGGGTTGAGCTGGTGCTATAGGCCACATGTCGTGTTTCCTCCTGCCACATGTTCGCTAACACAGCATTCCTGCATTGACTGACTGCACAATAGAGAAAACACATCAATGCAAGTACAGCACTTTCCTATTCTGCCCCGCAGTCACTCACTCATGTTCACCCCGCACTGGACTAACACATCCCTCACAACTGGACTGGGTTTAGTTTCTACCGTCAGAAATCAGAGTGAAACGTAAACTAATGTTATCACCACAAAACACTCGGGGGTCCACGGACGCCGGTGAGAGTTATATAAGGCTGAATGTGAGCTAACAGACCTGCTCTGCCATCACACTGGCTCGGGTTTGGACAGATCAGGATTCAGCAGCGAGTCTTTGTTCAAACTGCCGCCCGCATTTAGCACAAGCGACGTGAACCCCATCATAACACTAGTGAGCAATGAAAGTCAAACTCACCCCCATTTTGTAGCTCTTAATCGTTCACCTCGAAGACTGTTAATATGTTAACGAATATATCAGGAAGCTTGAAACCAGCGTCCTCAAGCAGCCACCGTTTGATGCACTGAAATAATACCACGCTAATGAGCACGCTAGCCTACTGTACCACAACTAAGCGTTAGCTGCCTCGGCTAGCTTAACATAGCAGCGAAATATAGATAGTCGATATTAGCTCGCATGCTACGTTTATTATCCCGCTTTTATCGCTCCGGCAGATTGGCGCCAAACAGCAGGGCCGATAGCTAATTACGTCTACAGCTATGTTCTACTCTTCCTTCCTTCCTTCCTTCACTCACTCCTTTCCTTTCCTTTCCTTCCCCTCCGCCTCCTCCTCCCTCTCTCTCTCTCTCGTTCTCTTTATCTCTGTCCCCTCGTCCACAGCAACCGCTTTAAGGGAAATGACGATATCTGTTCAATCCTAAATAGATCCGCGCTCCCTATATACGTGCGCTATGGGGTAGGGTATGAAATCATGACCGGTACACCCTCAGTAGTGCACTATATATTCAACACTGAGTCATTTGCGATTTAACCTTCATACATTCTGTAAGTACAGGTGGAAAAGTGTCCAGTGCTCCAGATGTATACAATAGAGACAAATACGTTTTTTTTTTTTTTTTTTTTTTTTTTAATAAATAAATAAATAACATTTGTCTAAAGGCTAAAGGGGTAAATAAGCATTAAACATTTTAATATGGATGTAATGTTTTGAGATAAGTTAAGTTATGGATAATGTAGTTAAATGAGGAACAGGAAGTCCAGTTTATGAAGGAACAAGGCTGCAAAAACAAAAAACTAACAAACAAGCAAACAAAAAAAAAACCCAGATGTTTCTCAACAAAGTTTGTGTACTGTGACAATTTATTCAGCATTTCCATTTGTCATTCCTAGATCTTTAATAATGGGGCATATAAATTTACACAAATGTAACGAAAGATACTGGAAAAGAGACCTGTCCATAAACATTTACAAGAGAGCGCTGGAAAAAATATAAAATTTGGGGGTGTAAGGCAAGGGATTATAACATCATACAGATTATCCACAAATCGCCTCACTTAACAGTCTATTCATTTCTCTAATAGTTATCAGTCATTATGATTTTACATAAAGGATGGTGAGCAGGGTTGGTTTTCCACCAAACGTAGCACTTTGTACCAAAGCCAAAAAGTTGCAGTTTTGTCTCATCAGACCCAATAATCTTTTTCCACATGTTTGCTGACTCTCCAAAACGTTTTGTAAAACTCACATGGCTTCCCCCCCCCTCCTCTAGCCACTGTTCCATAAAGTCCAGCTTTATAGAGTGTCAGTGCTATAGTTGTCCTGTGAACAGTTTCTCCCATCTGAGCTGTGGATCTCAGCATCTCCTTCAGAGACCCTTGGCTTCTTAATTGGTTTTGGTGGACACCTTCTCTAGGCAGAAGTGCGATTGTGCCATACACACTTTCCATTTTTAGTAATGGATTTAATGGCGCTCCGTGGCATGTCCGAGTTTGGGATGTTTTTTAAAACCAAACCCTGATTGATTTTTGCTTTTTCCCCGAACTTTATCACAGATTTATTTTGACAGCTTCTTGGTCTTCATGATGCTGTTTATTCAGGTATGTTCTAGGGCCTTACAGGAACAGATGTATTTATATTAAGATCACATGATGCTTTCACTGCACACAGGTGAACTCCATTCACATAATTATGTGACTTTTGATGTTAACTGGTTGCACAAGAACTGATTCAGAATTAATTTAGACCAGATGAGGTTTTTCCAATCTTCAACTGTCCAGTTTCTGTGAACCTTGATTCATATTCTCAGCTGACCGGAGTTGAACCAGATATTCTGCTGTTGTAGCTCATCCACCTCAAGGTTAGACATATTGTGCATTCTGAGATGCTTTTTTGCTCACCACAGTTGTAAAGAGTGGTTATTTGAGTTAATGCAGACTTCCACATGATTGGCTGGATGGAAAATTGCACGAATGAGCAGGTGTACAGGTGTATATACACCCTCCGATGGCTTTATTAGAAACATCTGTACACCTGCAGATTCATGCAGTTATCCAATCATCCGTGTGGCATAAGCACAAGAGCTTCAGTTAACGTTTACATCAAACATCAGAATGGGGAAAAAATGTGATCTCAGTGACTTTAACGATGTCAGTGATGACACAGCTAGTGGTGGCCAGGAGTTGAGAGAGCAAATCTGGTATTCTCCAGATAGGAAGGATGGTATTACTGTCTTTCCCCTGTCGATCAGAGCAAAAGTAGCCAACCACAGGCGTCATGTACAGTGGGGGAAAAAAGTATTTGATCCCCTGCTGATTTTGTACGTTTGCCCACTGACAAAGAAATGATCAGTCTATAATTTTAATGGTAGGTGTATTTTAACAGTGAGAGACAGAATAACAACAAAAAAAATCCAGAAAAACACATTTCAAAAAAGTTATAAATTGATTTGCATTTTAATGAGGGAAATAAGTATTTCACCCCTTCGACTTGGTGGCAAAACCCTTGTTGGCAATCACAGAGGTCAGACGTTTCTTGTAGTTGGCCACCAGGTTTGCATACATCTCAGGAGGGATTTTGTCCCACTCCTCTTTGCAGATCCTCTCCAAGTCATTAAGGTCATTTTCAATGCCCTGGCTGAGGGAAGGAGGTTCTCACCCAAGATTTGACGGTACATGGCCCCGTCCATCGTCCCTTTGATGCGGTGCAGTTTTCCTGTCCCCTTAGCAGAAAAACACCCCCAAAGCATAATGTTCCCACCTCTATGTTTGACGGTGGGGATGGTGTTATGACTTGGGGTCATAGGCAGCATTCCTCCTCTTCCAAACACGGCGAGTTGAGTTGATGCCAAAGTGATCTGACCACACCTGACCACAACACTTTCACCCAGTTCTCCTCTGAATCATTCAGACAAACTTCAGACCGGCCTGTACATGTGCTCTCTTGAGCAGGGGGACCTTGCGGGCGCTGCAGGATTTCAGTCCTTCATGGCGTAGTGTGTTACCAATTGTTTTCTTGGTGACTATGGTCCCAGCTGCCTTGAGATCATTAACAAGATCCTCCCGTGTAGTTCTGGGCTGATTCCTCACCGTTCTCATGATCATTGAAACTCCACGAGGTGAGATCTTTCATGGAGCCCCAGACCGAGGGAGACTGACAGTTTCTTCCATTTGTGAATAATCGCACCAACTGTTGTCACCTTCTCACCAAGCTGCTTGGCGATGGTCATGTAGCCCATTCCAGCCTTGTGTAGGTCTACAATCTTGTCCCTGACATCCTTGGACAGCTCTTTGGTCTTGGCCATGGCGGAGAGTTTGGAATCTGATTGATTGATTGCTTCCGTGGACAGGTGTCTTTTTACAGGTAACAAACTGAGATTAGGAGCACTCTCTTAAAGGCTCCTAATCTCAGCTCATTACCTGTGTAAAAGACACCTGGGAGCCAGAAATCTTGCTGATTGATAGGGGATCAAATACTTATTTCTCTCATTAAAATGCAAATCAATTTATAACTTTTTTGAAAAGCGTTTTTCTGGATCTTTTTGTTGTTATTCTGTCTCTCACTGTTAAAATACACCTACCATTAAAATTATAGACTGATCATTTATTTGTCAGTGGGCAAACGTACAAAATCAGCAGGGGATCAAATACTTTTTTCCCTCACTGTATGCAGAGTAGTTCAAAGTATGTTATGCTGCCCTGTGACGCAGCATTAGCAGCAGTTTGAAAAGGTATGGAGGTTGGTTATGCTGATCTCGAAAGAAGCATGTGTTTGCCCCACCCTCCCTGGTTTGTAGTTGTCATGTGATAGGGGAAGTTAGCCAGTGAGTGAGAATTAGCAATACCAAATTGGAGAGAAAATCAAACTTTAAGGCAGATGGGCTACACCAGCAGAAGACCACATCGCGTTCCACTCCGGTCAGACAAGAACAGGAATCTGAGGCTACAGCTTCAACCAAAATATCATCTATACACCTTATATACAGTCATGTGAAAAAAGAAGCACAGCCCATGGAAATTGTTTTTATATGTTTGACATATCTGGACAAACAAACATTTGATCACCACTGAAACGGTGCCTATTAATAAAGTTTATATACTTGAACAAAACCACAAGGAAAATTAGCTTTTTCAATCATTTATTCAACAGAAATATCAATAGATGTGATATTCTTCTGTGGAAAAAGTAGCAGAAATAACTTCTTGTAGGCATTTTGCATAACTGTCCACCAGTCTCTGACATCGGCTTGCTGGAATTTTTCACCACTCTTCCATGCAATATTCTTTCACTTGCGAGATGTTTAAGGGTTTTCTTGCATGTTTCAAATCCCCCCGCAACATTTCAATGGGATTCAAATCCGGGCTTTGACTAGGCCATTCCATAACCCTCTATTTCTTCTTTTTGAGCCATTCCTTGGTGGATTTGCTAGTGTGCTTAGGATCATTATCCTGTTGAAAGGTCCACTTTTGGTTCAACTTCAACTTTCAGACAGATGGCCTCACATCATCTTAAAGCACTCTTTGATATGATGCAGAATTCATAGTTGAATGCATCAATGAATGCAAGCTGTCCAGACCCCGAGGCAGAAAAGTAACCCCAAACCATAACATTTCCACCACCGTGCTTCACAGTTGATATGAGGTGCTTCTCCTGAAAAGCTGTCTTTGGTCGGCGCCAAATATGTCTGCTGTTACTGTGGCCAAACAACTCTATCTACAGAGCACATTATTCCAGAAGGCCTGGTCTTTGCCTAATATAGAGTCTTCTCTGTTTTTATATGTACTGGTGGACAACCTTTATCTGATTACAAACTGAAGTGATTAGGCTTATGTCACTATGGCATGTAGCTTTTCAACAACTTGATTAAATCATGAAATTAACTGTGTGAAAAGATTTACATTACATTTAGCTAGCAAGGTTTCAGTCATCTTGAGGCAGATTGATTGCTTTTAACTCTGTTTGTTAACCTGGCTCCTTACACAACATGATCTTTGCAGGCAGGTGCCAATGCAAGGTAAGCTAACCCTAACCCTAATGCAGTCAACAATAATCCAGTCTGTGTGACTAAATTCTCATTACCAAAACAGAGATTCTCTATTGTAAAACTGGCCTTCAGTTGTAACGGTAATTGAGAATGGTGTTGTGGAAGATGAGTTACCTTATCATGTTTAATTAATAATAGTGAAATATGTTGGTTAAGTTTTATTTTCAGGACACATACTTCAAATCAATTATCTTTTCTGAATCTTTCTGAAAAATTCCTGTTTTGATCATGATAATCAATATTGTTGTGTATAGAATCTGACGGGGGGAAAAAATAGCTTGTAGCTGGGATCAGGGACATAGCAGCCATTTTAAATGTGAGGAGACACAGCTGTCAATAAGTAACTCACCCCCATATCCACACCTCAGCACCTGGGGAGACACTGTAACCAACATCCTGTAAGGATCTTCCTTACAATGTGGTTAAGCTAGTAGCAGTGAGTGTATTTAGGTGTGCTTGGTGCCAAATAGTTACTATCATTTTTATACCAGAAAATAATCAAATCTTACATGTTCAAACCTTCTTGTCCAGTCCACTCTGTAGCTAATTGTGCTAAGTCAGTCCCTCAAAACTTCAAGTGAAAGTCCATTTTCTTTTTTTTCATCTTCTTTTCCTTTCGGCTGTTCCCATCAGGGGTTGCCACAGCGAATCATCTGCCTCCATCTAGCCCTATCCCCTGCATCCTCTTCTCTCAGAACGACTACCTTCATGTCCTCCTTCACTACATCCATAAACCTCCTCTTTGGTCTTCCTCTCGGCCTCCTGCCTGGCAGCTCTAACCTCAGCATCCTTTTACCGATATATTCACTCTCCCTCCTCTGAACATGTCCAAACCATCTCAACCTGGCCTCTCTAACTTTGTCTCCAAAACATCTCACATGTGCTGTCCCCCTGATGTACTCATTCCTGATCCTATCCATCCTCGTCACTCCCAAAGAGAAGCTCAACATCTTCAGCTCTGCTACCTCTAACTCTTCCTCCTGTCTTTTCCTCAGTGCAACTGTCTCCAAACCATACAACATCGCTGGTCTCACTACTGTCTTGTACACCTTTCCTTTCATTCTTGCTGGTACTCTTTTATTACACAACAGACCTGACACTTTTCTCCACCCATTCCAACCTGCCTGCACACGCTTCTTCACCTCTTTTCCACACTCCCCGTTGCTCTGGACTGTTGACCCCAAGTACTTAAAATCCTGCACCTTCTTTATCTCTTCTCCCTGTAACCTCACTGTTCCACTTGGATCCCTCTCATTCACACACATGTATTCTGTCTTGCTGCGACTAACCTTCATTCCTCTTCTCTCCAGAGCAAACCTCCACCTCTCTAGACTTTCCTCCACCTGCTCCCTGCTCTCACTACAGATCACAATGTCATCCGCAAACATCATAGTCCATGGAGATTCCTGTCTGACCTCATCTGTCAGCCTGTCCATCACCACCGCAAACAAGAAGGGGCTCAGAGCCGATCCTTGATGCAGTCCCACCTTCACCGTGAAATCAATATTGTTGTGTATAGAATCTGACGGGGGGAAAAAATAGCTTGTAGCTGGGATCAGGGACATAGCAGCCATTTTAAATGTGAGGAGACACAGCTGTCAATAAGTAACTCACCCCCATATCTACACCCCAGCACCTGGGGAGACACTGTAACCAACATCCTGTAAGGATCTTCCTTACAATGTGGTTAAGCTAGTAGCAGTGAGTGTATTTAGGTGTGCTTGGTGCCAAATAGTTAATATCATTTTTATACCAGAAAATAATCAAATCTTACATGTTCAAACCTTCTTGTCCAGTCCACTCTGTAGCTAATTGTGCTAAAAGTCAGTCCCTCAAAACTTCAAGTGAAAGTCCATTTTCTTTTTTTTCATAAAACTGCCAAAAATATTGCGGGGGTCTTAAAACAACTATCATGGACACATGTTTTTTTCCTCTATTATTTCTTTCATATTATCAGTGGTGGATGAAGTACCTGAAAGCCACACTTGAGTAAAAGTACAAATATCTTACCAGAAAACAACTTTGGTAGAAGTTAAAGTCACCTTTTAGAATATTACTTGTGATATTCTAAATATAATATCTTATGTGATATAAGTGAATATTACTTAAAGTATCTGATATTTATTGTACTTAAATATGAAAAGTGTTTTTTTTTATATATTAAAAGTACAAGTAAAGGCTGTTAATACAAAAAGTTTATTCTTTTTAAGCATGTACACCACCTTAAAAATGGAGCCTACCAAACAAAGTCTTCAAACTGAAGCTCTCAAAAGGAACAAAGAGCTCAGTCTCTAGCAGCTTTGTCAGGGACAACATGTCATTCAATCTGCCAAACTGCAAAACTTTCAGAGTAAACAACTCACCATATAGCAAAACTTTAATATTGTACTATACACAGTTTGAGCAACAAGATTGTGTTAAGTTTTAATTTTAACTAATACAGACATCCGAACCTGCAAAAATATGTACTTACACTGTTTTGTATTATATTATACTATATTGTATTACTGTATTATTCAACTGATGGAGTCATTTTTTTATTCAATAACTACTTTACACATGTCTAGTTTGGCCTCATCACCTAGACATCAATACAGTAGCTCCTTATAGCAGCTAGTTAAAATAATGTTAGCTATGCTAATGGACGAATGACATTAAACTCACCTCAACATGTCTTTTACAGTCATTTAACCCACCATGGGCAATTGAGAAATCACTGCTGCAGAAAAAAAAATTAACTTTCACATGAAACCCAAATATTTTAAAATTATTTGCAGATCCTCATATTTTACTCATTGTATTGCATTCAACTCTAATAACCACTACACCATAATCACATATATTTCTCTCTCATACACAGATAAAACACACACACACAAGGTCACCCTGTCTCCACAGCTAATTTCTCTTTCTGGGTCACATGGGAGACAACCAACCTACCAAACCTTGAAATATTTTCCTAATATATCACTAATTTTTATCTAAAATGCCCATTCTCACACATACAGTCACAGATGAGAAAATACTCCCACAAAATTTCTTCTCTCTCTCTCTGCGTTCCACACATGCAATCACACCCAAGAACACACACACACACACACACACACACACACACACACACACACACACACACACACACACACACACACACACACACACACACACAGGATCCATCTCTCACACACCCAAACAAAGATAAGACGAGACACACACACTGACAGGCCTGTCTTTTCCACACAAACACACACAGAAATACAGGTCAAGAGGCACGAGGCATTTTACATACAAATTCCCCAACTAGGCCTTTTTTGACTGTTCCATGACAGTTTAGGAGAACGAATGTCCAATGAGATACACACAACCATATACAGTATCTCACAAAAGTGAGTACACCCCTCACATTTTTGTAAATATTTTATTATATCTTTTCATAGCACAACACTGAAGAAATGACACTTTGCCACAATGTAAAGTAGTGAGTGTACAGCTTGTATAACAGTGTAAATTTGCTGTCCCCTCAAAATAACTCAACACACAGCCATTAATGTCTAAACCGCTGGCAACAAAAGTGAGTACACCCCTAAGTGAAAATGTCCAAATTGGGCCCAAAGTGTCAATATTTTGTGTGGCCACCATTATTTTCCAGCACTGCCTTAACCCTGTTGGGCATGGAGTTCACCAGAGCTTCACAGGTTGCCACTGGAGTCCTCTTCCACTCCTCCATGAAGACATCACAGAGCTGGTGGATGTTAGAGATCTTGCACTTCTGTTTGAGGATGCCCCACAGATGCTCAATAGTCTGGAGACATGCTTGGCCAGTCCAAGAGGTGTGTTTGGGGTCATTACCATGTTGGAATACTGCCCTGCGGCCCAGTTTCCGAAGGGAGGGGATTATGCTCTGATTCAGTATGTCACAGTACATGTTGGCATTCATGGTTCCCTCAGTGAACTGTAGCTCCCCAGTGCCGGCAGCACTCATGCAGCCCCAGACCATGACACTCCACCACCATGCTTGACTGTAGGCAAGACACACTTGTCTTTGTACTCCTCACCTGGTTGCCGCTACACACGCTTGACACCATCTGAACCAAATAAGTTTATCTTGGTCTCATCAGACCACAGGGCATGGTTCCAGTAATCCATGTCCTTAGTCTGCTTGTCTTCAGCAAACTGTTTGCGAGCTTTCTTGTGCATCAAATTTAGAAGAGGCTTCCTTCTGGGAAGACAGCCATGCAGACCAATTTGATGCAGTGTGCGGCGTATGGTTTGAGCACTGACAGGCTGACCCCCCACCCCTTCAACCTCTGCAGCAATGCCGGCAGCACTCATACGTCTATTCTGCAAAGCCAAACTCTGGACATGATGCTGAGCACGTGCACTCAACTTCTTTGGTCGACCATGGCGAGGCCTGTTCTGAGTGGAACCTGTCCTGTTAAATCGCTGTATGGTCTTGGCCACTGTGCTGCAGCTCAGTTTCAGGGTGTTGGCAATCTTCTTATAGCCTAGGCCATCTTTATGTAGAGCAACAATTCTTGAGTTCTTTGCCATGAGGTGCCATGTTGAACTTCCAGTGACCAGTATGAGAGAGTGTGAGAGCGATAACAACAAACTTAACACACCTGCTCCCCATTCACACCTGAGACCTTGTAACACTAAGGAGTCACATGACACCGGGGAGGGAAAATGGCTAATTGAGTCCAATTTGGACATTTTCACTTAGGGGTGTACTCACTTTTGTTGCCAGCAGTTTAGACATTAATGGCTGCGTGTTGAGTTATTTTGAGGGGACAGCAAATTTACAGTTATACAAGCTGTACACTCACTACTTTACATTGTAGCAAAGTGTCATTTCGTCAGTGTTGTCCCATGAAAAGATATAATAAAATATTTACAAAAATGTGAGGGGTGTACTCACTTTTGTGAGATACTGTATATATATATATATATATATATATATATATATATATATATATATATATATATATATATATATATATATATATATATATATATATATATATATATATATATATATATATATATATATATATATATATGAGCCATCAGACACAAAAGCATGCTATTTTAATTTCATTTCATCCATCCAACAAGAGTGTAAAGTCCTCAGTTTTCTAATAATGGTGTTCAGTAAAGGAGTTAATTGATGACACATTCGCTACATTTTTTCTGGTTTCACACTATTACGAAGAATCCGATCCCTAAAATCCTTAATTCTCTACCCTCCATTTTAATATTAAGCATATATAACCAATGTTCTTAGGCAAACATCATATCATGTAGTTCAGTTAGTGTTTTAATTATTAACACAATAAATTGAACAAACAATAAAACATTTCTTTCAAAATGAACAAAAACCTCCATCTGACGGTGTTGACAAATAACCAACTGAGGTTACAACAGATTAAGTACTAGCAAATATTTTTTCAAACAACTGATTGACAATACAAAAAATTAAGAGAACTTAAGGTTTTTTTTTTCTTAGATTTAATTTAATTCAACAATTTAATTTTGTAATTTTATTATAATTGGGTTAATTTTTCTCTTTGTAGCAGTATGTCTCATTCTGGGTCTCTGGTGGCTCACTGGAAAAACAGAAGAAGCTTATGTTAAGTTCAGTGTAATAGTAAGCATTATTATGTGACATCTTGTAGTAGCAACAGAAATCTTTTCAATTCTATAGGAATGCAAGGGATCTGTAGCCTGTTTTTAAACTATATCAATTACTTAGGTTTTATTTGTGTCTGATCTGCTTGATTGGAGTGGAGGTGCTGTTCCCATTAACTTCAGTAGAATGCCATTGACTGGACAGAAACAGACATCCTTCCTACCATGTTTTGGGTTTGCTTTTTTGCTGTTGGACCATGAGAGTGCAGAAACTCCACTTTTACATGTTGGTGCTCATTGTCCACATCGATGGCCTTTGCTAGCCACCAGTGGTCATCGTACACCACTGCAAGCCAGTCTCCTTCCTCAAAGCAATGTGTGTATTGATGCCTTCAGGACCTTTCAGCAATGGCTCTGGAAGGGTGTCTACTTGCTGTTGCACTGCCCTGTGGACCTTCTCTGATACCTCTGCTCCCTATAGTCCAATTTAACAATTTTTTGTCTTGAACCTTTTTCTTCCACCTTTGTCTTTCCTTCTCTAGAATCTCCCTTCTGCTTTCTGGGTCTCTGTTTAATTTCTCTCTTCTCCTTCTTTGCTCCTCCACTGACAGTTTGTTTCTAGCCATGCTTGCCTATTGTATAGATCAAATCAATACATTTCAGAAATCTTATTAATGCCAAAATTTATCCCACAACTATAGACAGAAATGATCACAATTGGAAGACGATGTTGACATGTTAAAGCTGTGACCACAGAGAATTAAACATTGTTTGTTTAAAATGTAAAAAAATAACAAAAATAAAAAAATAAAACTTACCAGACCATGCATCCTACTGTTGCATGACATTGTATGATTTATTCGGGATTATAAAACAAATATGACGGAGTTGACGCAAAGTGAGGACACAACTTTGATAATCAGGTTTTTATGGAAAATATCATTTAAGATTTACTTTATGTATTGTTTGATATTTTACAGATCTCTGCCTTTCATTCTAAGTGTATATTTATGAATTTGTTGCATTTTTAAGCACTTTGTTTGGCAGTTTGATATTGTGACCTCTTGCTGAGGACAGGTTAAATGACATGTTTTCCAAGTATAGAGCACGCATTTAGAAGAATTGTAATGAAATTATTTAAAAATATAAGCAATATATGCACTGAGTATACAGATTTCCTTTAGATTTAACTCTTCAAGAATTTTCATTTTTATGAATTTCTTAATTTTTTAAGAACTTTTTAAGGACTGTATGTTAGACATGTTTTATCCCCTATCTCAAGAATCAGTGATTATATATATATATATATATATATATATATATATATATATATATATATATATATATATATAAAACATCTTGTCATGCTTGCTATTTAAGAGCTACTAACGAAAATGATTGAATGTATTACACATAGTAATGGTTTAATGTGTGTGTGTGTGTGTGTATAATATACCTACAAACAAAGATCATGTGATACCGTTAGTCAACTAACAAACTAACCGAACAACAGAGAAGTTCTACATGCATAAAATATGAGATGCTAATCACACATAAACAATGAGAAATATATCAAACACAACGTGGGAAAACACTCCTAATAACAGAAAAACAGTTAGAAGCTCATGCGCGCTGTTGTGTCTGCGCATGCGTGTTTAAACGCCAATTACGTCACCAGACAACTAAGGCGCATGCGTGGCTTTTCTCGACTACGTCATCGCGCTACAGGCTGCAGCGAGCACAGTATCAGCTGCTTTGGTACATGCTGTGGCTGTGATGATGTTTAGAACCAGAATCAGAATCGGAATCGGAATCAGAATCAGAATCTTTATTGGGTTTACGTCACTGTTACACACACACATATATAGAGAGAGAGATATAGCGAGATAGATCAGTAGTTTACCTGTACAAGGAGTTTGTGTTGGTGTACTGGTGGTTATCAAAAACAGTAAAGATAATTAGCTGATTAAAACAACATCATGGTAAATATAAACGTACTTTGAACAAACGAAATTTAATGAAATTTCAAATGAAATCAGTTTAAAGGGTTAAATGTTTTTTCATAGCTAACGGGCTAGCTTTTGATAACCATTACAGCTTACATATGTTACAAACCGCTAGTTAGCTAAACAACATTAGAGCCTAGTCTAGTATTTTGTTGTTAAAAATATGTTTAAGTTTTAAATATGCAGTTAAGTCTAAACCAATAACACATTACTGTTTCAGCCTCCGAAAAAGAAAAGCACAGGGAAGTCTGTGAAGAGAAAGAGTGGTACTGTAGTCCATGGACTTTCTTCAGAGGACAGGTTGAAGGAGCAGGTAAAGTTTAAGAAATGTGCAGATTGTCTTATCCTAACTAAATCATCACCTAAAAAATGTCAAATCAGACAACCGAAAAAAGAAGTGAGGATTATCATGTACATACATATGAAGAGGTTAGGGAAAAATAATAATAATAATAATAATAATAATAATAATAATAATAATAATAATAATAATAAATAAAGGACAAAAGGGTTAAGTACCATACGATTCCTATAAGGAAACAGTGCTAGATAATTAAAGATAAACAAATGAAAACAATAGATGAAAGAAAGCTGGTTAAACTTAATCACCAGAGTCATTACAAAAGAATTTTTCATATAGTTTCAGAAATCTATCACATTTTTTATTACTAGTTAAACAAAAAGACCTGAGCAGTAAAAAAAAAGCTGAAAATATACTCTTTAGATTTGTTAGCAGAGTCAGTGTGTAATAGCAAATGATGTCTTTCAAATGAAAAGATTGTGCACAGATGGGGAATTTATTTAAATGGGAATATAAGTCAAACCAAAACTTCTGAACCATTTCACAAGAATAGAATAAAAGTATTAATGTTTCATCTTCGTTACCACAAAATGTACAAGTATTAGGAATATCAACATATTTGGACACAGTCGAATTAACAGGGTATATCTTATGCAGTATTTTAAAGTGGACTTCTTTGGTCTTGTTAGGAATAAAATATTTATGGGGCAACATCCTGCTCTTCTCCAGTCTATATTGTCAACTAGGGCAGCCCAATGGGATCTGCCTCGAGGAAATATTCGGTCTCTCTTCTGAAAAATCTGGCGAATATGTTTGTTATTACATTTGTGGTCATAAATACCAATACCGTCCAGTAACACATCCGACTCCTTTGTATCTTTGTGGCCATACAATATATGGCTCTTAACCAGCTACACCAGACCTGTGGGAATAGGAACAAAGAGAACAGTATTATATTTATTCTTTAAATGGAATAGAGACGTCATGGACAGTCATGAAGCGTTCATAAGACAAGACGTTACCAGAATCATCAAATAAAGAAAGGATATAACTGAAACCTTTATTGAACCAGTTGGGGAAAAAAGAGATTTGTTCCTAACAGTTATATCCATATTATTCCACAAGAGTTTTGTGTGGTGAGAAATTGTGGATGTAACACAACTTCCATGCAAGAAGAGCCTGCTGATGAAAAAGAGCTAACTTAACCGGGAGTTTATTATGCATATAATTACATTTTAAGATAAAGGGGAGGCCTCCGATTTTAATTAGGAATAAAAAACATAGAGAATTTGGATTTATTAGACATCTTCTCAGCCAATTTATTTTAAACGCATTAATAGTGTTAGGAAAATGTAGAACTTCTAGTCCCCCATCACTTCTACAATTTTCATACCCTTAGGATATAATGTAACTTAAATACATATAACGTAAGTTAAAGGTGCGAATGTCAATTTTTATGTATTGCTTGAATAAATAACCTGTAAAATATGTAAAACATGATTTTAAAAAATGCTTTAAGCCATGACATCAGAACAAGTAGTAAATTAATTGACTGAGAAAAAACCGTTTGAAAAACTGACTTCCGGTCCGGAATGCTCGTTTGTGTTTGGCCTCTGGTCAGTCATTTGATAGACGCTCTAATGATACCGTAGATCTTGGGGGCTTTGTGAATATGGGTGGGAATGAGATGGGGTGGGATCAAGGAGTAAAAATATATATAATCATTCAAATATCGAACCCACTTACTTAACGGTTAGACACCTAATCTTGAAAAAATAAACACGTGCCCAGTGCACCATTAACTTACATCAACAAGACTTTTAGTGTGTTAGGTCAAATAGTGTATGCTATCTAAGGAATAAACTACTTGGGGAGGTGCTGTTATAGGAAATAATCAACAATGGTGTGGTGTGATGAAGCGGCGTCACACCACACCAACTTTGAAGTTGATTAGTTTCCTATAACGGCACATCCCGAAGTGTTTTATTCCTCTTATTCTACAGCTGTTTGCTCTAGAATTCATGTAAGACACATTATTTTTTATACATTATAATTACATTTAATGTTGTGGAACTTCAACGAAACAAGCCCTTGCGTTATAGCAGCTATAAACGCTCGTTAGTTTTTGCACCGCACTGTAGATTAGCATTAACTAAGAACATTTTTTGTAATGGATTTGCTTTGTAACACTCCACTGTGTACTGTAATTCACCGCTAATGTTGATTCTCCGTCAGCTGAAAGAAGAAGTTATCCAGCTGCATGAGGAGCTGGACTGGGTGCGGAAAGAGTGCAATCACTTCCAGCTGGAAGGAGATAAAATACACACCTTTTGGGAGATCACCAAAACGCAACTAGAGGAGAAGAAAGCTGATATAAGGAACAGAGACAGAGAAATGGAAGAAGCTGAACTGAACCATCAGTCTAAGATCAGGGTATCAGTAATAATGATCAGTGTTCTTCAGTGACACAGAAAATGTCTAAAAGGAAGTGTCTAAAAGGATGCATCTTATGTTCTGTTTTTTTTTTTGGTCTTCAGGTGTACAAGCAGAAGATTAAACACTTGCGGTTTGAACAGCAAAATAGCATTGCAGAGCTTAAGGCCGAGGGAGTGGTTGTCACCAAACTCCTGGAGAAAGAGCAGGCAGACCTGGAGAACGAGCTGCGGAGACGCATGGACGACCTGAAAGTGGATGTGAAAGAGCAGGAGCTCTCCTACGAGAACTTAATCAAGAACGTAAAACTGGTGTGTGCTTGTTAGTCCATTTATTATTAACCTTAGTTCACAGGTCTCAAACTCGAGCGTCTTCCGATCACACGGTGCCGAAACTCTGGTTAAAATCAGTGCTTATCTGTTGCGTGTGACGTGATAACGTACCCAAAAACCATCCAGAAATGCCTCAGTGCTGGCCTTTAGTGTGATTCAGTGATTGGCTACTAATCCCAAAATGTTTTTTGAAATTACATTTGACATATTAAAGGCCATGATAAGGATTAAACTGTCTTAAATTTCAATTGTCATGATCTCAAATTTTAGTCACAAACATTCCTAAATAAGTGTGATTTTTAAACATAACCTCCCTCTAACTCTAAATAACAATTCACTCCAAAAGCCTGAAACCAGAAATATAGAAAAAACTTTTAGATCATCTGATACAGCAGAGAAGCATAGAGCCTCGTTTCTGTGCTTTCTTCCCGTGAGTTAGTAAATATAATGCAGATGTCTGTGCTGGATCTTCAGATTATTCATCAGTACTGTCATGTTAATAGACACTCATTTGTTTCCACAGAGCCATGATAAGGAAATCCTCAAGCTGAGAAGTGCATTTGAGGAAAAAGTACGAGGTACTGTATTAATAGTGTCTGTCTTTTACTCTCCATGAAATGTAACCGTACATGGAGCATTGTACCACATCATAACGTGCTGATGTTTATCGACAGAAATCAAGGCTACATATGAGAAGAAGATCCAAAAACAGCAACATGAGCAAGACCTGAGGCGCAACGCTGAAATCAACGAGATCGAGCAAAGGAAGAGCGTCCACATTGACACACTGGTGAAGAAGCACGAGAAAGCGTTCAGAGATATTAAGAACTATTATAGCGATATCGTTCTCGGGAGCTTCAACCAAGTCGGCTCGCTTAAGGTACGCTGAGAAGAGTTATCATCTCCTGCTGGTTAGCTTTACATCAGATTTATTCTTACAATCTATCCAGAATTGCTTAAGTCATCAGTACACCCATCCTTAAAACCTTAATTATTCATTTGCTGCAAATGGGTGTCACAGAAGTGTATCATTTATCTGCATAATCTCCATTTTGTTTGGAAAAAGTGTTCCAGCGCTTAACGAGTATCAGTTTCTTCTAGAAAAAAATTCTTCCGGTTGCTAATTCATGTCGTACTTACAAGTATTTCATGTGACTCGTCCTCGTACAGCTATTTCATTCATTTAATTTGTTCAGTCTGCTTTATTCTATTCATTACTTTGTTTTGTCTTTTTGTTCATTCTCATTATAGAGGACTTTCCATACAAGTGGCTGCTCTAAGTGCTGTACAATCAATTAGTAAAATTAAATGATAAAAACTAATCTAATAACATAAATTAAAACATGAAGTGAAAATGTAAGTACAAAAATGAGCGTATACAAGTACACAAATATAGTATGAAATGAAATTGTATATACAGTATAAAAACGGAATAAAATAAAATACAAATGATAATTCAAATAAAAAAAATAAAGTAATTCAAATCATTTAAAAATGAAAATAAAATTAAACTATAAGTACTAAGTCAAATTGATTTTGTTTGTAAAGCATGTTTAGAAATACCAAAGTGTTGACCAAAGTTCTGTTTATTACGTTAATAGAATAAAGTAACAAATTTATTCTTTAAAATTCTTGAAATAGATTATAAATAAAAGAAAGACACATCACACACCTTTCTTTCTCATACCAATCAATAATCGTGACAAAACAGAGGAAGTACTTTGATCAGTCAATCTATCTATCTATCTATCCGTCTGTCTGTCTGTCTGTCTATATCTTTTACATTGATAACACTGTTACTAAGCAATCATACCAAGGAGTTGGTCATAACTCCTCACCTATTTGGATCTCTGATTGATCTCAGCTTTATTCTGATCCCTGTGTGTCATTATAGCTCTTCATTCTCCCTCTGACTGTCTAATTACAGGAGCAAGTGGCTGACATGAAGAAGAAGGACGAGATATTGGACAAGGAGATGGCCAAGGTGCTGAAGGAGAACAAGCATCTGACAGAGGCACTGCCGAAAGCCACGCAGGAAGCGTCAGAGCTGCAGAAACAGCTCGCTGACTATGAGAAGGTCAAAGCCTCACTGGCGGTATGTGTCTCTTTTAATCTCAGTCTGCACTGAAGTTGCATCACTTTCCCTGTTAAATTATCCTTCCATTATTGCATACTACATTCACATTTAGTAAGCTTGTGTTATGTAAGGAATAACACCCTTGGAGGTGTGCTGTTATAGGAAAATAATGAATGACAAGGTGGTGTGCTGAAGTGGAGTTAATGTTACTGATTATTTTCCAATAACAGCATGTCCTGAAGTGTTTTATTCCTCTCACGCCACAGCAACTTACAAACTACAAGAACCACACATTATACTCTACAAACTCTTGTTAATAGTTACATGTAATATTGTGGAACATCTGCAAAACATGGTGACGTATTAAAACGTGTGCATTCATATAAATCTGTTATTTGTTAAAATAGAAAATTAATCAACACCTTCTGACCAATCAGAATTGAGAATTAAACAGTGCTGTGGTCCAAATGTTACTGAGATATCGTGATATGTTGTGTGTTTGAGAGGGTTACTGTGTGTGTGAGTACTAAACACACCTCTACTAGGTGAGTACTAAACACACCTCTACTAGGTGAGTACTAAACACACCACAAACACACCACAATTTCTAAGTGATCCCGTTTCATTCCTCTGTCAGGACGCGAAAGCACGTCTCAAAGTGTCAGATAAGGAACTGAAGGACCTGAAATTTGAGAATGAAGTTCTGAGGCAGAGATTCATTGTGGTGAGTGAGAGAGAGAGAGAGAGAAAGAGAGAGAGAGAGAGTCAGTCCTAGGTTATTTAAGGCATAACTTTGCTCAAAATCCCCTGTCTCTCATTTCATGGCCATCAGGTGCAGCAGAAGTGTGATGAAATGTACCAGAAGTTCACCAAGGCCATCCTGGAGGTGCAGCAGAAGAGTGGCTTGAAGAACCTGCTTCTGGAGAAGAAACTGGACAACTTACAGACACCACTGAGAAGAAAGAGACACAGCTTAACCAGGCCCTTTCTGCCTCCAATTTAGAGCCCAGTGCCCTGAACGTGGTCGCAGAGGTACTGCTGATTACTAAACCTGCTCTCTGATGAAGGAAACGGAAACTTGAGTCATGGGTATTGGGTTGTCCTGTGTAAATTTGTAAAAATAAATAAATACATAAATAAAAATTACAATGATAATCAAATTTAGTAGTGAGTTCAGCTTTTTAAAACTTTACTTTATTAATGTTAAATATATGCTGGGGAGGCTGGTATAGAACGTGGTTAGCTTTCAAAGATAAAAGACATGTCAGTATAAGGTTTCATATTTGGCATCCAGATCAGAGGCTGGGGCTGATTTCTTTCAAGCCCAGACAGAGAAATGCCTTTGGAGGAGAAACTAAAAGTAGACAGACTAAGCACACATTGTCCAATCAAAGTAGCAATTACACAAAATTACACCAACACCATAAATATAAGTTTAGTGTTTTTTGTTTTGAACGAAAGCATTACACGCATTTCTGTTTGTCAAGCACTGCAGACGAATAAAGCTACCTATCTGCCTTTAAGATGTGTAAGATCTGCCTTTAAAATAGTGTGTGTGTGTGTGTGTGTGTGTGTGTGTGAAATAGGTTGCTTCATATCATTCCTACCATGTGATAATAATCCATTATTCAACACTAATAGTTTCTTTTGTCAAGATAATAGATTTTAGCCTCACTTCTAATCTGAATCCCTGTTCATTGTAATTCTGACAAACCCCTGTCCACACTCGCAAGGGACAAAGTGACACACGTCCATTTATTTGCTGTGTGTGTTTGCAACATGGAGCTTTGAATTTGGCAACAAACTGCATTATATTTCATGTTATTTCACTGTTTATTTAACGTAAATGAGTTAGGAAACTATATTAGGAACCCAGGAACTTTTTTCTGGATCCCAGGACCTTTAGGCGTATTTCAACCAGCGGAACCTTTCTCGAAACCCAGGAAGTTTAGGCGTCGTCTCAGAAATTAAGGTACCACATTGTACTTTTCCTTGTTGCTGGGGTGGAGCCACCAAGGGTCCCTTTATTATGCATCTTTTACCTGTAAATGTAAGTATAGTCTAGATTTAATATAGTTTAAGGCACATCATTGAACCTTAAGGACCACTTACAGTATGTACAGGTACAGGTACACCACATGTACCCTTGACAGTAGCACCCCAGCAATAAGGAAGAGTAGTTTGGTACCTTTATTTCTGAAAGTGTGCAAAGTTCTGAAAGTGTTAATTCCCATTCAACACCAAATAACAAAAAGTAACCTGGTTATAGATACAAAAAACCCACAATAGCTTGTATGTATTTTAGCTAGACAGGTGGTTAAAACACGCCCACACAAGATAAACAGGAAAAGAAATGACCCCAGTGATGTGCTCATGTGAACACAGGTTAAATACAATAGAATCTGCTTACAAATGTGAACCCTAACCCTGGTGGCAGGATTTTAAGAATGCTCTTAAAGATTTTTGCTCTAAAAGCCTGTTTTCTCCCCCAGGCGCATGCTGAGGACATATGAGGCGAAACTGAAGGCTTTCGGCATTCCTGCAGACGACCTGGACTTTAAACCTCTGGAGACCAGCTGGCCTGTTGTCTGCCCCTCTCTAACCTCACTGCCTTAAACATGTACTACCCCAATTCCAAAAAAGTTGGGATGCTGTGTAAAATGTAAATAAAAACAGAATGCGATGATTTGCAAATCTCATAAACCCATATTTTATTCACAATAGAACATCAAAACATATCAAATGTTTAAACTGAGGAAATGTACCATTTTGAGGGAAAATAAGGTAATTTTGAATTTGATGGCAGCAACACGTCTGAAAAAAGTTGGCACAGGGCCATGTTTACCACTGTGTAGCATCCCCTCTTCTTTTAACAACAGTCCGTATACGTCTGGGAACTGAGGAGACCAGTTGCTGGAGTTTTGGGAGAGGAATGTTGTCCCATTCGTGTCTGATTCAGGATTCTAGCTGCTCAACAGTCCTGGGTCTTCTTTGTCGTAATTTTTCATTTCATGATGTACCAAATGTTTTCAGTTGGTGAAAGGTCTGGACTGCAGGCAGGCACCCGGACTCTTCTACTACGAACCCATGCTGTTGTAATAGATGTAGTATGTGGTTTAGCATTGTCTTGCTGAAATATACGAGGCCTTCCCTGAAAAATATGTCATCTGGATGGAAGCATATGTTGCTCTAAAACCTGTATATACCTTTCAGCATTGATGGAGCCTTTCCAGATGTGCAAGCTGCCCATTCCATAGGCACTAATGCACCCCCATACCATCAGAGATGCAAGCTTTTGAACTGAGCGCTGATAACAAGCCGTATGGTCCCTCTCCTCTTTAGTTTAGAGGACGCGGCGTCCATGGTTTCCAAAAACAATTTCAAATTTCGATTCGTCTGACCACAGAACAGTTTTCCACTTTGCCTCAGTCCATTTTAAATGAGTTTTGGCCCAGAGAAAATGGCGGGGTTTCTGGATCATGTTCACATATGGCTTCTTCTTTTCATGATAGAGCTTTAACCAGCATTTGTGGATGGCACGGCGAACTGTGTTCACAGACAATGAGTTCTGGAGGTGTTTCTGAGCCCATGCAGTGATTTCCATTACAGAATCAGGCCTGTTTTTAATGCAGTGCCACCTGAGGGCCCGAAGATCACGGGCATGCAATATTGATTTTCACCCTTGTCCCTTGCACACACAGAGATGTCTCCAGGTTCTCGGAATCTTTTGATGATATTATGTACTGTAGATGATGAGATATTCAAAGTCTTCACAATTTTAAACATTGAAGAACATTATTCTGCAATTGTTCCTCAATTTGTAGATACAGTTTTTTGCAGATCGGTGAACCTCTACCCATCTTTACTTCTGAGAGACTCTGCCTCTCTAAGATACTCTTTTTATACCCAATCATGTTACTGACCTGATGCCAATTAACCTACAGTAGGTATAGAAAAGAATCACCCCCTTTAAAATAATCACATTTTGTTGCTTTGAAATGAAGATGGACAGTTTTTGTTTTATCCAGCTGTATTTACTCAGTGCAACTTATAACATCCAAGTGAAAGATATAACACCAACATGTCAGAAAAAAATATAAAAATATAAAAAAAACAGAATCACTGAGTCGGAAAAAGGATCACCCCCCTCCTAAAAATGACTCAGAGCTGGGCTAGCTGTTCACTGAGCATGTCTGCTGCTGCTGCTCTCCTATGAAGCAGTCCTGTGCCGCTAGCACTTCGCGTCACTTGCAGTTGCCTGCTGCATCCATGGAATGGTGGAATATTCTGCCAGGTTTCAGTTGAGGAGGCAAGTGCAGGTACTCAATGGTTTTATTTATCATAGCAGTCAAGACAGAGAGATAATCCAAAAACGTAGTCACAAAACTGGCAAGGGTCAGGTGATGAACAAACAACATGAATGCTAGAAACTAGATCAAACCAGAAAATTACAATATCAAACGGCTTGGTGAAAACTGGCACAAAAGGACACAAAGCGTATACCTCACACTGACTGTGAGAAGTGAGAGTCTAGGTCTAAATCCAACAATCCCTACTACCCTATTATACAATAGGCAAAAAGCAGTACGCCAAAGGAATAGTATGTCCGAATTCTCAGTATTTATAAAACAGTAGGCGAGAAATACCCGGATGACCTACTGCTTCTGCCAAGATTCTGCAGTAGGGAACTACGCTATCCCATAAGGCAGTGGGATTGGCACATGAGAGCTGTCAGAATCAAAAAATGGTGGAAGTCTTTTTAAGTTGTATGTCACACCAATATGGCAGATGTAGTACAGTACATCTGGATTGTATTCATGCTACACACTTATACTGATCAGTACGTACTGTATCAACAGCCAAGCAGTAGGTACTGAATTGAATGCAGTAGGTACTGTCACAATCCATGATTTTGAACACAGCCTAGGTGTTGTAGTTGTCAGCAGCCATGTTTGTAGGCCATGCTGAGTTCTGGGAAATACAGTGGGTATAGAAAAGAATCACCCCCCCCCTTTAAAATAATCACATTTTGTTGCTTTTCAGCCTGAAATGAAGACGGACACAGTTTTTGTTTTATCCAGTTGTATTTACTCAGTGCAACTTATAACATCCAAGTGAAAGATATAACACCAACATGTCAGAAAAAAAAAAACAGAATCAGTGGAGTTGGAAAAAGGATCATCCCCCTCCTAAAAATGACTTATAAACTCAATAAAGTGTAGCTAATCACCTTCTCAATGGCACACAAAGACATTTGACTTTCAACCGTGATCAGCTGTAGTCATTTTGATTAGCTCAGCATGAAAAGAGCTTTCCTGGAGCATTTTGTAGGCAACTGAAGCAAACAATCAACTATGGGTGGCAAGGCACTGTCAAAAGATCTCTGGGATAAAGTTGTGGACAGGCACAAGTCAGGAGATGGATACAAAAATATTTCAGAGGCTTTATCAATGCCTAGAAGCACAGTGAAGTCTATTATTAAGAAGTGGAAGGCATTTGGTACAACACAGACCCTCCCTGGATCAGGACGTCGCTCCAAACTGGATGAAAGAGCCAGGAGGAAACTGGTCAGAGAGGCTACCAAGAGGCCTACAACAACTCTGAAGCAGTTGCAGGAATTTCATGACAAATAGTGGTCATTGTGTGCATTTACATTTACTGCATTTGGCAGACGCCCTTATCCAGAGCGACTTACATTTATCTCGTTTATACATATGAGCAGTTGAGGGTTAAGGGCCTTGCTCAGGGGCCCAACAGTGGCAGCTTGGCATGTGTGCATGTGACAACAATATCACAAATTCTCACAAATGTGGCTTGTATGGGAGGGTTGGAAGAAAAAAGCTACCCACGACTGAGCTTTGCCAAAATGCACCTTGAAGATTCTGAGGCCACATGGAAAAAGGTGTTATGGTCAGATGAGACCAAACTGAATTATTTGGCCTCAACACCAAACGATATGTCTGGCGGAAATCCAATACAGCTCACCATCCAAATAACACCATTCCTACAGTAAAGCATGGAGGTGGTAATATCCTGTTATGGGGGTGTTTCTCTGCAGCAGGGACTGGAGCACTTGTCAGGATAGAAGGAAAATGGATGGGGCAAAATACCGTCAGATTCTTGAGGAAACTCTGCTGCCCTCTGCCAGAAAGTTGTCAATGGGAAGAAGGTTTACCTTCCAACATGACAATAACCCAAAGCACACAGCAAAACTGACCACACAGTGGTTGAAGGAGAAAAAGGTGAATGTCCTTGCATGGCCTAGTCAGAGCCCAGACTTAAACCCCATTGAAATCCCCTTTGAATGACTTGAAGACTGCAGTCCACAAACGGTCACCATCAAATTTAACTGAGCTTGAGCAGTTCTGCAAAGAAGAGTGGGCAAATATTGCAAAGTCTAGATGTGCAAAGTTAGTAGAGACATATCCCAACAGACTAAAGGCTGTAATTAAAAAAATAAGGCAAATTAAAGCAAGGGGGTGATCCTTTTTCCAACTCAGTGATTCTGGTTTTTAATTTAAAAAAAATATATATTTTTCTGATATGTTGGTGTTCTATCTTTCACTTGGATATTATAAGTTGCACTGAGTAAATACAGCTGGATAAAACAAAAACTGTGTCTGTCTTCATTTCAGGCTGAAAAGCAACAAAATGTGATTATTTTAAAGGGGGGATTCTTTTCTATACCCACTGTAATTAGTTGCAAAATGTTCCTCCAGCTGTTTCTTTTTAGTATCACTTACTTTTGTTGCCCCGTACCAACTTTTTTGAGACATGTTGTGGCCATCAGATTAAAAATGACCTTATTTTTTTCCTTAAAATGGTTCATTTCCTCAGTTTAAACATTTGATATGTTTGCTATGTTCTATTATGAATAACATATGGGTTTATGAGATTTGCAAATCATTGTATTCTGTTTTTATTTACATTTTACACAGCGTCCCAACTTTTTTGGAATTGAGGTTGTACTTTCACATCAGCCATAATGCCCTCGGACTCGTCTCATATTCATCCTACAACAAAAACATCTCTCTCTCTCTTACTTTCTCTTTTATGAAAGAAAGAATTCTAAATGAATCCCAATAAATATTTTGGAAAAAGAAATACTTTACTGTCCTACCACTATTTACTTACCACTTTATTAGGAACACCATACAAAGGGATGCACGTAGTCAGTAACAATATTCAGATGTACTTACTGCTTACATTCAGGCTGTAAGCTGTGGCATCCACATGATGCTTGGCTGGTATTAAGTGCCCCAGTGGGTTACGAAAACATTCCCCACACCATTACACCGGTTGGGTCCATGGATTCATTCTGACTATTATTTCTTTGCAGAAGAACATCCTCTAAAGTCACTGAGGTACTGAAGTACTTAAGTGCAACTTTCAACATAATAACATAAAGCTGAAATAATTTATGGATTGATGGTATTTATAGATCATTTTACTTTGTCTAGGTATCAATTGACCATGCATGTGAATAAGGCTAGTGGAGTATTTAAGCCATCATTTCTTCTTCTGGTTTTATTATAATTACAGTAACTGAAGCAGGATTAGCATGGGGAACGTTTCATTAAAGCAGTTCTGGTATTTTAGACATCAAATCTGTTTGTACTAAAGTTTCTGCTTCAGAAAAGAGATACTTTTATAACTGCAGTGGATGTATACAGTATATTAATTAATGTCATACATTAGCTTATTACACCACAGTATTTAGGTGTTTAATGCTTACCGTTGGTCAGGTACAGTATTTAGTTCTTCCACTAACTTCCAAATTTAGCTGCTTCTTATGTCCCCCAGGTTACTCTGTAATAATTCTTAAAGAACTGTCTTGTATTTAAAAACAGTATAGGATTTTGTTTTGTTTGTTTTTTTGTAACATTTTAAGAGGTTTCAGATATCTTCCTGTTTTCGGTTAAAATTGGTTGAAATGTTTCATCTTAACAAACCTATTGCAACTGCAGGTAACCTGCCTCATGACAAAAAGATTAATGTGCGTGCAAGTTTAGGGGAAACGGTGGATTAGCGGTTAGCTCGTTTGCACCTTTGGGGGTTTCCTTCAGGTACTCCAGTTTCTTCCCCCAGTCCAAATACACATTACAGGCTGATTGGCTTCTCTAAAATGTCCGTAGTGTGAGATTGTGCCCTGCGATGTAGAACACACAGATCAGCAGTGGATCAGCCATGGATCAGCAGTAAACAGCCAGATGCCCCAATTTTTTTTTAAATTTTACAGCAGTGATCTTAAAATATTATATAGTTGTTATAGTTATGCACATAACTGACTGGTCTTGATACCAGGAACAGTAATGTTTACTTGAACCCAACTGTAATTTTTGTGAAACCAAGAACAGCATTGTTACTGTAAAATGGTTCAAGTCTTTATTATAACTGTACATGGAATGTGTTCAATAGGTGTAAGCTGCAATACCCAATGGTTTGAATATATTGTATCAATAAAATAGAATTTGTTAAACACTACAAAAGGTCCCCGACGCTAAAATTTGAGCCCCTACTGCAAACGCTCTGTAATCGTTGCCTATTAGTTGGCCATAAATTAGCGGCTCTTCTGACTGCTAGCGAACTCCCTCCAAACGCACATTATAAAAAAAATAAAGCTAGGCAGAACCACATTGAAAACTGGAAATGCAAAATTACCATCATTATTGCTTAGTGTCACTGCTGTAAAATATAAAGTTAGGTTTAAAGTTAAACTACACTAAAATAAAGATGTCATGAGCGAGTTCTCGTAATGTGTACCGATTCTGTGATACACGCGTCATATGGACTTTAATAAAAACCCTAAACTTTGAGAAAGAGCCCACAAAATATTGATGTTCCAAAAACCAACAAGACACACACAGGTCTTTGTCCAGGGGTGGGGCATTTTATTCAAGAGGAAAACACAGCCTTAGGCCTTGACAGCAAATTTGCGCATGGAGTAGAGGCGTGACTTTCTCTGCATCTTCTTGGTCATGAGGCCCTGCTCATGTTTGGTGAGCTCACGGCGGATAGCGCGAGTCTTTTTGGGCCTCAAGTCCAAAGGCTTGTACTTCTTCCCCTAAAATAAGAAAGAGAATGGGAGAAACAGTTAAAATATATTTGTTTATATTTTATTTTTTATGGCTGCTTTATTTATTAAAAAAAATAAATAAACAGAAAGGCACAAGAACAGCACACTGGCAGTGCAACACTACAAAGAATAAGAGGGAAACTTGTTAGTAATGTTACTTTAGTAATAAGTAACTACAGTGGGCAGTGCTGGAGGAATATAAAATTTGAGACAAAAGTCTCTTGCACCCATTTTTTGTTTGAAGTTTAGACACATGCTGGATTTAGAAACCTGCAGGATTGACTAGCTCTGAAATGATTGTTTTCAAACCCATCTTGACTCAGCACTGACCAAGGGAAGGTAATCCTTCTCACCCAGAAAAGCAGGAACTGTTGTCCATGATTGTTTATGGAATTATCGAGATCTGAACACTCAGTCGTCCAATGAAAGGGTGAGTGCTGAAGTCTCACCACTATCTTTACCATCTCGTTTTTGAGAAGGCACGATTAAGCCAAAACGATCTGACAAACTGTAAGCCGCCCACAGCAGATGTGTGTCTGAGACGCTGCAGTGTGCAGCCATGATTACTGTAGCAAGAGAATATTCACACTAACTCCACTGATCCAGGAGCCGTGCTGGGTGATCATCCTGCTAAACGTTTCATCGACACTTGAGGTGTGCAGGTATTAAAGTAGTTATTACTAGGCTACTGCCAAGTTCTGACGTTGAAATTGGCAAAAAGAAAGAACCTTAGAAGCTGTTCCTCCTCCCAAACACACAGTAGTGATATTTTAATCTAAAATAAGTTAATGTGACCTTTTGTACCACATCCCTGTTGAATTCTCAAATATGATTGGTTAGAAGTTGTTGATTAAGAAAGGAACACAACAAATCCCCTGAGGTGCATTAATTTCTTATAACAGCAGTCTGGAGGGTGGAATTCCTCTTATAATACACCAATTTCCCCAAAGATTACAATGTTTCCTTTATTAATGTACAAAACATATTCCATGTATAAACCTGGTTTATAGTTAGATTTAACACTGTGGAACGTCAAAGAGAGACAAATTAGTTCCTGTGCTCACTTGTCATAGCCGTGATAAACAGTCGTTCCCTTTCCGGCATCGCGCTCTCTTCCTCTCTCACTCCATTAAATGTTACAGCCGGAACTACTTTCCAAGCCGTGCCGTTATACGAAAATAATTCACACCTGGCCAATCAGGTTTGAGTATTCAACCACGTTGGGACATCATTTTCTATAACAGCAACTCACAATACTGGCTGCTTGACAATGTGCTCATTTCAAACGTTATTGTTTCTATAGTAACAGCTGAGTCACAGGGACTTTTGACACACCACAATCTAAACCTATTAAAGAATTACAAAACATTACTTGAACATAACTATTGATACATCGAAGCTTTCACTAAGATGTTTATACGTTTGCCAGCCACAGAATAAACCTTGTCTGGGACAAATTCATCCATAGATATATTTCTGTGTGTCGCAAATAAAATCATAAATGCAAGGTGCTGCTAATCAATTACATTTACAATACCAATTACATTTCACCCATATTACACTCACCTTGTAGAACTTCCTCAGATTCTCTTTCTGTGTCTGGTTGATGACGGTAAGAACTCTGGCGATGGACTTACGCACAACGCGACTAGAGAGACACAAACATACAGACATAAGACGGTGACTGAATGAAAGACAGCATGCAGACACCAGAATCATTCCAATATTAGCAGCGTTTGATTTGAACTGAAAGTAGAAAATTGTGCAAATCTATTAAATTTCTGGACAAAGATGTCCCTCATGCCGCGGTCACACTAGGCTTTAGCGCTCCACTGACTTCCATTCAAACGCAGCTGAAAACGGCAGACCGGAAACACGGGCTCGTGCGTAGAATTTTTGTAACTATGCTGCGTGATGAAAGTTCAAATTTGGTGAACTCTGACCTGCGTAAACGTGTCACGTGAAGAAGCGCAAGATGATCAACAGATGATCGTGACTTCACTTTAGTGTAAAAAAAAAAAACAAACCAAAAAAAAAAATTGTACTTTTACGATGCCTTTATGCACTTTTCGGAGCTTGAAAGTTTTGGTTACTTGGACTGTAAATGAAGGGACAGAAATCTCCCAGGTTTAATTAAAAATGTCTTCATTCGTGTTCCGAAGATGAACGAAAGTCTTACGGGTTTGGAACGACATGAGGGAGAGTAACTGATGATGGAGTTTTCATTTTTGGGTGAACTATCCCTTTAATTCATGTCAGTAAGAACAGCATCTAGTGAAGATTTCAAGTGTGTCTCTCTCTCTCTCTCACACTCACACACACAGCTTACATCTTTGAAAGCTTGGAGGCAGCACCACCGGTCACCTTCGCCACTCTAAGCTGGGAAAGTTCTACTTTCAGGTCATCCAGCTGCTTGAGCAGCTCCTCCTTCTTCTTACCGCGCAGATCTCTGGCCTTGATCTTTGCCTAAAACACAGAAAGAAAAATAAATAAATAAATAAAATCACATCAGTTTAGGCCCAAATCTGGTCCTCTACAACCTGAACACAACACAAGTCTGATGATTATTATGATGTTTATATTAACCTCGCCATGAACTTAAATCCAGGAATCAAATCAGGGCCAATTCAGGTGTAGGGCTATTCGGGATATTTAAACAAACACATTACAGTATTCTTAAAAACCAATGACACGTGTAGCATTTTAAAATGTTTAACAGAACGCGCCGAGCAACATCACCTCTGGGGGAAAGTCAAAAGTAAACATCAATAAACACCAAAGTGACAATGGTCAAAGCAGTGAGTATAAAAGCCTAACAGCTATAATAACGCTCAAAAACTCTTAAGGCGGATCTGAACTCGCATCACAGACAGTTAGCTAGTTAGCTAATACGACTGCTACAGACTCAAAACTCCCAACAAACGCCACAAAAAGTGAATATTTTAGAGGTTGCAGACTAATTGTATGGTTTATCGACAGACTGCCGCTCGCAAGCGTGAATAATTTTTTTTTCTTTATTGATGAACAATCGGAGCTACAGACTCGCTCACCGGGCCGGAGTGCACTACACACTGCAGCTAAGCTACAAGCAAATAGGAAAAACACTAATATATGACAATTTCAGACTCGGCGCACAAAATATAGCATCCCGGCATTTAAGACAGGAAAGTCTAGTGTGCAAAACCCCTTTGTTGAACAATTTAGGATTTTAAATCAACAAGATTGCGTTAGATTGAAAAGTCTTCATAAAACCCTCACCATTTTACTCGACGGCCGCCACAAGAAAGGAAGTAGAAGAGGTCAGACAGGAACATCTACCGGGTGACGGATGGAACGTACCATCCTCTTTATCAAGACGGGGGGGCGGACAATTCTAACAGGAAAACGAACTGAGAGGCCAATAAGATTAATACGATGTCTAGGAATTAAATGTTGTTGTGTATACTCGATTAATTTTTATTATTATTTTTTTAGGGTGTGAGGGAAAAAAAATCTGAAACTCAGATACAACGTGAACACTTTTTTTTAAACGACGAAAGAAGCTATTATAAAGCATACTATATACCAAATGTATTTATTATCTATGAAAAATTGTACAGGTGCATCTCAATAAATTAGAATGTCGTGGAAAAGTTCATTTATTTCAGTAATTCAACTCAAATTGTGAAACTCGTGTATTAAATAAATTCAATGCACACAGACTGAAGTAGTTTAAGTCTTTGGTTCTTTTAATTGTGATGATTTTGGCTCACATTTAACAAAAACCCACCAATTCACTATCTCAACAAATTAGAATATTTCATAAGACCAATAAAAAAACATTTTTAGTGAATTGTTGGCCTTCTGGAAAGTATGTTCATTTACTGTACATGTACTCAATACTTGGTAGGGGCTCCTTTTGCTTTAATTACTGCCTCAATTTGGCGTGGCATGGAGGTGATCAGTTTGTGGCACTGCTGAGGTGGTATGGAAGCCCAGGTTTCTTTGACAGTGGCCTTCAGCTCATCTGCATTTTTTGGTCTCTTGTTTCTCATTTTCCTCTTGACAATACCCCATAGATTCTCTATGGGGTTCAGGTCTGGTGAGTTTGCTGGCCAGTCAAGCACACCAACACCATGGTCATTTAACCAACTTTTGGTGCTTTTGGCAGTGTGGGCAGGTGCCAAATCCTGCTGGAAAATGAAATCAGCATCTTCAAAAAGCTGGTCAGCAGAAGGAAGCATGAAGTGCTGAAAAATTTCTTGGTAAATGGATGCAGTGACTTTGGTTTTCAAAAAACACAGTGGACCAACACCAGCAGATGACATTGCACCCCAAATCATCACAGACTGTGGAAACTGAACACTGGACTTCAAGCAACTTGGGCTATGAGCTTCTCCACCCTTCCTCCAGACTCTAGGACCTTGGTTTCCAAATGAAATACAAAACTTGCTCTCATCTGAAAAGAGGACTTTGGACCACTGGGCAACAGTCCAGTTCTTCTTCTCCTTAGCCCAGGTAAGACGCCTCTGACGTTGTCTGTGGTTCAGGAGTGGCTTAACAAGAGGAATACGACAACTGTAGCCAAATTCCTTGACACGTCTGTGTGTGGTGGCTCTTGATGCCTTGACCCCATTCCTTGTGAAGTTCACTCAAATTCTTGAATCGATTTTGCTTGACAATCCTCATAAGGCTGCGGTTCTCTCGGTTGGTTGTGCATCTTTTTCTTCCACACTTTTTCCTTCCACTCAACTTTCTGTTAACATGCTTGGATACAGCACTCTGTGAACAGCCAGCTTCTTTGGCAATGAATGTTTGTGGCTTACCTAGTGAACCAAACTGAGAGACCATTTTGAAGGCTCAGGAAACCTTTGCAGGTGTTGATTGGCTGATTGGCATGTCACCATATTCTAATTTGTTGAGATAGTGAATTGGTGGGTTTTTGTTAAATGTGAACCAAAATCATCACAATTAAAAGAACCAAAGACTTAAACTACTTCAGTCTGTGTGCATTGAATTTATTTAATACACGAGATTCACAATTTGAGTTGAATTACTGAAATAAATGAACTTTTCCACGACATTCTAATTTATTGAGATGCACCTGTACTTTCCAGAAGGCCAGCAATTCACTAAAAATGTTTTTTATTGGTCTTATGAAGTATTCTAATTTGTTGAGATAGTGAATTGGTGGGTTTTTGTTAAATGTGAGCCAAAATCATCACAATTAAAAGAACCAAAGACTTAAACTACTTCAATCTGTGTGCATTCAATTTATTTAATACGTGAGTTTCACAATTTGAGTTGAATTACTGAGATAAATGAACTTTTCCACAACATTCTAATTTATTGAGATGCACCTGTATATTTATAAATTTGAATAGTTAATAATTAAACCATAAATAAGCCAAGAGAGTTCTTAGACCCCTTTTGCTGTGATGAAATCAATGTAATGCACAGACTCTTGCTTAATATAGTATTATTATTATTATAAGGGGGGCATGGTGGCTTAGTGATTAGCACTGTTGCCTCGCACCTCCAGGGTTGGGGGTTCAAATTTTGCCTCCGTCCTGTGTGCATAGAGTTCGCATGTTCTCCCTGTGCTTCTGCGGTTTCCTCTGGGTACTCCGGTTTCCTCCTCCAGTCCAAAAGGCACGCGGTGTAGGCTGATTGGCATCTCTAAAATTGTCCGTAGTGTGTGAATGGGTGTGTGAGTGTGATTGTGCCCTGCGATGGGTTGGCACGGTGCACAATTGCACCAATGGCACCCTGTCCAGGGTGTCCCCTGCCTCGTGCCCCGAGTTTCCTGGGATAAGGTCTAGGTTCCCCCACGACCCTGTGTAGGATAAGCGGTACGGAAAATGGATGGATGGATAATAATAATAATAATAATATGTACTTAGTACAGTAATGTCAACAAAAAAAAATGTGTGTGTGTGTGTGTGTGAGAGAGAGAGACAGAGAGAGAGAGTCTTTGGGTTCCTCCAGTCTGCTCTTTTCTGATTGGAGGAGACTCGTTGAAGTTCCCGCCTCTTCCTTCTTCGCAAACACACCGAGTATCATGGCGCTGGTGAGGAACGTCTACAGCTTGCTGTTTAGAAGAACATCGACTTTCGCCATCACCATCATGGTGGGAGCCGTTTTCTTCGAGCGAGTTTTCGACCAGGGTGGAGATGCGTTATTTGAGAATTTAAATCGGGGGGTAAGTTTTGTCGCCTGCGTGATTTAATTCAACTAACGATGACCCATGTAGCTAAAGCTAACGCTAGCGGATGACTGACCTTAGTGTACTCGTCGGAGGACGAGGTCGTGGTTCAGTCCCTGATGGAAAAATATCATAATAGTATATGCAACATTTATAAGCCAAGTTTGAAATACTTCAGTGGCATTGAATAAATATTAACAATACCTGATCGACCGAAAAAGACCCGTATTACCTCAAGCTCACTTTGAAGAACGTTTGGGTTTGTGAGCCCATTTTGTGCACGGGCGCAGATTGATGATGAAAGCAGAACGTAGTCATGGAGACCTAAGGCTAGGTGATCTTTATCCTATAGTCGGACATGGAGAATACAGAACAGTCTGTTATAGAATTAAAAAAGATTTTATTGGGATCATCTTGTACATCGTGACTAGTAATCGTTTTAAAAGAATGCTAAAAAAAAAAAAAGAGTGTATGGCTTAATTCACTGTATGAATATTTGAGTCTGTCTCGAATATATAATATTAGAAAATATGGACTCGTCCCTAGCATGTACCCTGTCAAGTGCATTGTGTGTGTGATATAGCCTGCTTGGGACGGTCTCTTATTTTACTCTTTTTCTAGAAACTGTGGAAACATATTAAACACAACTATGAGAAGGAGGAGTGAGCAGAATGTCATCTAATATCGTGTCTCGATGGAGCGCCCAGACACCACCAGCTTGCCATGTTTCCTGACGAAAAGAAATTGGCTTTGGCAGTGTCGTTAACGTCATCCTTTGTGGCACTGGGATCCAGAGAGACTTTTTATGATCATCATGGAATACTGAGAGCCATCCTGCATGAATATTGCATCATATATCTTGTATTCCTCACATTTTGTAAATGTATACTTAAATTAAAGTCTGTGTTAATAAATCGGACATAAGTTACTTTTGAATCTTTATTTTATCTTTAATAAGACCTGTGATTCATTGTGCATCCATTACAAGGAGAAGAAGTGTATTTTAAAGGTTTCTGCCTATTTTACTTATCTTTTGTTGCTTGTTGAATATTTCATCAGGGCTTCACTAAAAACTCCAGTTTTAGACCCACAAAATCATATTATGAATAGGTCCAATGCTTGCCAGAAGTATTTTGTGCTGTTCAAGATCACGGGTAACATTTTTATATATAAAAATGACATGCAATATGTGATATTTTGAGGTCAAACAAGCATGGACAATGTATTTTATATATATATATATATATATATATATATATATATATATATATATATATATATATATATAAGGTTTTACAACCCCTATTCCAAAAGAATTGGGATGCTGTGTAGAATGTAAATAAAAACAATGCAATGATTTGCAAATCTCATAAACTCATGTTATTAACAAAAGAAGAAGAAAACAATCAAATATTTAAATGGAGGAAATGTACATTATTTCAAAGGAACATTATTCTGCAATTGTTCCACAAATTGTAGACACAGTTTTTCACAGATCGGTGAATCTTTACTTTTGAGAGACTCTGCCTCTCTAAGATACTCCTTTTACAGGTGCATCTCAATAAATTAGAATGTCGTGGAAAAGTTCATTTATTTCAGTAATTCAACTCAAATTGTGAAACTCATGTATTAAATAAATTCAATGCACACAGACTGAAGTAGTTTAAGTCTTTGGTTCTTTTAATTGTGATGATTTTGGCTCACGTTTAACAAAAACCCACCAATTCACTATCTCAACAAATTAGAATACTTCATAAGACCAATAAAAAAAACATTTTTAGTGAATTGTTGGCCTTCTGGAAAGTATGTTCATTTACTGTACATGTACTCAATACTTGGTAGGGGCTCCTTTTGCTTTAATTACTGCCTCAATTCAGCATGGCATGGAGGTGATCAGTTTGTGGCACTGCTGAGGTGGTATGGAAGCCCAGGTTTCTTTGACAGTGGCCTTCAGCTCATCTGCATTTTTTGGTCTCTTGTTTCTCATTTTCCTCTTGACAATACCCCATAGATTCTCTATGGGGTTCAGGTCTGGTGAGTTTTCTGGCCAGTCAAGCACACCAACACCATGGTCATTTAACCAACTTTTGGTGCTTTTGGCAGTGTGGGCAGGTGCCAAATCCTGCTGGAAAATGAAATCAGCATCTTCAAAAAGCTGGTCAGCAGAAGGAAGCATGAATTGCTCCAAAATTTCTTGGTAAACGGGTGCAGTGACTTTGGTTTTCAAAAAACACAATGGACCAACACCAGCAGATGACATTGCACCCCAAATCATCACAGACTGTGGAAACTTAACACTGGACTTTAAGCAACTTGGGCTATGAGCTTCTCCACCCTTTCTCCAGACTCTAGGACCTTGGTTTCCAAATGAAATACAAAACTTGCTCTCATCTGAAAAGAGGACTTTGGACCACTGGGCAACAGTCCAGTTCTTCTTCTCCTTAGCCCAGGTAAGACGCCTCTGACGTTGTTTGTGGTTCAGGAGTGGCTTAACAAGAGGAATACGACAACTGTAGCCAAATTCCTGACACGTCTGTGTGTGGTGGCTCTTGATGCCTTGACCCCAGCCTCAGTCCATTCCTTGTGAAGTTCACTCAAATTCTTGAATCGATTTTGCTTGACAATCCTCATAAAGCTGTGGTTCTCTCGGTTGGTTGTGCATCTTTTTCTTGCACACTTTTTCCTTCCACTCAACTTTCTGTTAACATGCTTGGATACAGCACTCTGTGAACAGCCAGCTTCTTTGGCAATGAATGTTCGTGGCTTACCTAGTGAACCAAACTGAGAGACCATTTTGAAGGCTCAGGAAACCTTTGCAGGTGTTTTGAGTTGATTAGCTGATTGGCATGTCACCATATTCTAATTTGTTGAGATAGTGAATTGGTGGGTTTTTGTTAAATGTGAGCCAAAATCATCACAATTAAAAGAACCAAAGACTTAAACTACTTCAGTCTGTGTGCACTGAATTTATTTAATACACGAGTTTCACAATTTGAGTTGAATTACTGAAATAAATGTACTTTTCCACGACATTCTAATTTATTGAGATGCACCTGTATACCCAATCAAGTTACTGACCTGTTGCCAATGTTCCTCCAGCTGTTTCCTTTTAGCAACACTTATTTTTCCGGTCTTTTGTTGTCCCGTCCCAGTTTTTTTAAGACGTTGTGGCCATCAAATTCAAAATTACCTTATTTTTTCTTAAAATGGTACATTTCCTCAGTTTAAACATTTGATATGTTTTCTATGTTACATTGTGAATAAAATACGGGTTTATGAGATTTGCAAATCATTGCATTCTGTTTTTATTTACATTTTACACAGCGTCCCAACTTTTTTGGAATTGGGGTTGTATTAAGTAGTGTTCAAAATGATCAACATCCAGATATAGAAAAATACCTAAAGGGCTGTATTCAGAGTCGGCATCTTGAGTCCAATAGGTATGCCAATATTGTTGCAGGGAAAGTTACTCATATTCAGAGTTGGTTTACACACATACAGTGAGGAAAAAAAAGTATTTGATCCCCTGTTGATTTTGTATGTTTGCCCACTGACAAAGAACTGATCAGTCTATAATTTTAATGGTAGGTGTATTTTAACAGTGAGAGACAAAATAACAAATAAAATCCAGAAAAACGCATTTCAAAAAAGTTATAAATTGATTTGCATTTTAATGAGGGAAATGAGTATTTGACCTCTTCGACTTAGTACTTGGTGGCAAAACCCTTGTTGGCAATCACAGAGCTCAGACGTTTCTTGTAGTTGGCCACCAGGTTTGCACACATCTCAGGAGGGATTTTGTCCCACTCCTCTTTACAGATCCTCTCCAAGTCATTAAGGTCATTTTCAATGCCCTGGCTGAGGGAAGGAGGTTCTCACCCAAGATTTGACGGTACATGGCCCCGTCCATCGTCCCTTTGATGCGGTGCAGTTGTCCTGTCCCCTTAGCAGAAAAACACCCCCAAAGCATAATGTTCCCACCTCCATGTTTGACGGTGGGGATGGTGTTATGACTTGCGGTCATAGGCAGCATTCCTCCTCCTCCAAACATGGCGAGTTGAGTTGATGCCAAAGAGATCTGATCACACCTGACCACAACACTTTCACCCAGTTCTCCTCTGAATCATTCAGGCAAACTTCAGACGGGCCTGTACATGTGCTTTCTTGAGCAGGGGGACCTTGCGGGCGCTGCAGGATTTCAGTCCTTCACGGCGTAGTGTGTTACCAATTGTTTTCTTGGTGACTATGGACCCAGCTGCCTTGAGATCATTAACAAGATCCTCCCGAGTAGTTCTGGGCTGATTCCTCACCGTTCTCATGATCATTGAAACTCCACGAGGTGAGATCTTACATGGAGCCCCAGACCGAGGAAGACTGACAGTTTCTTCCATTTGCGAATAATCGCACCAACTGTTGTCACCTTCTCACCAAGCTGCTTGGCGATGGTCTTGCAGCCCATTCCAGCCTTGTGTAGGTCTACAATCTTGCCCCTGACATCCTTGGACAGCTCTTTGGTCTTGGCCATGGTGGAGAGTTTGGAATCTGATTGACTGATTACTTCTGTGGACAGGTGTCTTTTTACAGGTAACAAACTGAGATTAGGAGCAGTCCCTTTAAGAGAGTGCTCCTAATCTCAGCTCATTACCTGTGTAAAACACACCTGGGAGCCAGAAATCTTGCTGATTGATAGGGGATCAAATACTTATTTCCCTCATTAAAATGCAAATCAATTTATAACTTTTTTGAAATGCGTTTTTCTGGATTTTTTTTGTTGTTATTCTGTCTCTCACTGTTAAAATACACCTACCATTAAAATTATAGACTGATCATTTCTTTGTCAGTGGGCAAACGTACAAAATCAGCAGGGGATCAAATACTTTTTCCCCCACTGTACTTAAAAAGATTTTTCATTTAGAATAGTGTGCCATTCAGATTATGCAAATTACCTACATATATGATTTATTTGTGAATTGTTTGTATGAGCATTTACACAAGAAAATTGGTATCCATGAAAATCCCAGAATTTCAGAAAAACATTCATATCTTACTTGTGTTCTTGATTGTTTGTGTAAATTTATGCAGAATTAGATTAATGTAAACCTCAAATGACTGGCTTAAAATCATATACTAACCCCATTTCCATAAAAGTTGGGATTTTTTCTAAAGTGCAATAAAAGCAAAAATCTGTGATTTGTCAAGTCTCTTGAAACTTTAATTAACTGACAAAAGTACAAAGAAAAGATATTCAATGTTTTCACTGACCAACTTAATTGTATTTTGTAAATATAAACAAATTTACGATTTGATGCCTTCAACACACTAAAAAAAAATTGGGACAGAGGCAAAATAAGACTGAAAAGTTTATAGAATATTCAAGTAACACCATTTTGGAGGATCAGGTTAATTGGTAACAAGGGAGGGTAAGGATGAGTTGTGGTTCACCACTTTGTGCCCAACTTCATGAGAGAATTGTCAGTCAGTTCAAAAAGAACATTGGTCAACGCAAGATTGCAAATAATTTAAGTCTTTCACCATCTACAGTGCATAATATTGTGAAAAGATTCAGGGAATCTGGAGAAATCTCATTGCGTAAACTGCGAGGCCGGAAACCACTGTTGAATGTGTGTGACCTTCGAGCCCTCAGGTGGCATTGCCTGAGAAATCGTCATGCTACTGTGATAAATATAACCACATGGGCTTGGGAGTACTTCAGAAAACCATTGTCACTTAACACAGTCTGCCGCTGTATGCAGAAACGCAACCCGAAACTCTATTACGCAAGGAGGAAGCCACACATCAACTCTATGCAGAAACGCCGCCGAGTTCTCTGGGCCTGAGCTCATCTCAGATGGACTGAAAGGCAGTGGAAACGTGTGCTGTGGTCAGATGAGTCCACGTTTCAGCTTGTTTTCGGGAAAACTGGACGTCAAGGTCTCCGTGCCAAAGATGAAAAAGACCAACCAGACTGTTATAAATGAAAAGTGCAAAAGCCAGCATCTGTGATGGTATGGGGGTGCATCAGTGCCCACGGCATGGGTGACTTGCATATGTGTGAAGGTACCATTGACGTGGAGGCGTATATTGGGATTTTAGAGAGACATATGCTGCCATCAAGGCAACGTCTTTTCCCAGGAAGTCCATGGTTATTTCAGAAGGACAATATCAGGCCTCATTCCTCACATGCTACAACAGCATAGCTTCATAGACACATAGTGCATGCGCTTGACTGGCCTGCCAGCAGTCCAGATCTGTCTCCTATGGCACATCATGAAGAGGAGAATCAGACAATGGAGACCAAGGACCGTTGAGCAGCTGAAGTCTTGTATCAAGCAAGAATGGGCAAAAATTCCACTTGCAAAACTGCAACAATTAGTATCCTCAGTTCCCAAACCATTAAGAAGTGTCATTAAAAGGAAGGGTGATGTAACACAGCGGTAAACATGCCTCTGTCCCAACTTTTTTTGAGTTTGTTGAAGGCATCAAATTCTAAATTTGTTTATATTTACAAAATAAAATTAAGTTGGTCAGTGAAAACATTGAATATCTTTTCTTTGTACTTTTGCCAGTTAACTAAAGTTTCAAGAGACTTCACAAATCACAGATTTTTGTTTTTCTTGCATTTTAGAAAAAATCCCAACTTTTATGGAAATGGGGTTAGTAATTTGTGATGAGTTATTGCACTTTTATATATGGATTACGCTGTCAAGTTTAAATAGCTTGTGTATTTTGGTTACATAGACAAATTTAAGGAATATTTTGTTATGGCATTAACGAAAGCATAAAATATTTAAAAAGAACTAAAGCAAGCCGACATAAAGTTGCTGTATAAAAGGAGGATGTACTGCAATGATTCAGTATCTTATTCTAATTCTATGCAACACATTGTTAGAGCAAGTATACAGTACCTCTGTTCCTGTGTCACTTCTAAATAGGAAAAAGTATGGCAGTGAATGCCCCATGCCAATCATGCATAATTAATTATTAACTGCAACACCTAACTGCTATTTAATGACAACATCAGCAACATCATCAGCAGTCCAAAGTACTTTTCATGATCAAAACCATGTTCATTATTGTTGGTATTGGCTAATATCTATGTAAACATCAATATGTAGCAGAAAATTGTTAAGCCCTTCTTCCTCTACTAATTCGCTAATTCATTGGCCCTGAGTGGGGAATCAAAAGGTCTAATATACAAATGAGTGGCTCGTCCCTAACCTCTGTCTCCAACTGTTACAGATAGGTAATTCACTGTGTCTGTCACTATGTCTGTCACTGTGTCTTTCACTGTGTCCACATGTGCAAGGGTGTGTGTGTGTGGTTAATATAAAGAGCTGTCACGCAAGTGACTTGGAGCCATCAAACTACATACTGTAGGTGTTTCAATCCCAGCAGTTGCAAGCCTTCTTTTTCTGGAATAGTCTTCTGTCGGATAACAGTTTCTGCCTTTCTGCCTGTCTTTCAACAGGAGAAAAGTGACGGTGACCCCACAGGTAACTCACGTAGAGCTGGACCTATTTTACACTAAATCTCTTAATTCCTAGATATTTATATAGATATATGTGGTATTTTGTATATTTTGATGATGGATAAATCGATGGTTTCTCATCATCATAATTATTAATTAAAATAGCAAATCAAATATGGTTTATCAGAACTTTAATTAAGCTAGAAAAAAACCCATAACAGAATATTGGATGGAAATAGCTCATATTAAATATTTTACTTTTTTTTTTTATTGATCTCTTGGTATTTAAGATCTCTTACATAGGTCAGAATATATATTAATATGTTTTTATATTTGATGATATTAAAATGATAAGTTTATGATAAATGTGCTAGTTTAAATATTGTATTTGAATTCTGTTAGCATTACCAGATGATTCTAGTTGCCTTCTTTTTGCTGTGTGTTGAAAGTCAGGATGGAATGCATCTATAATGTGGACTTGGAAGAGTTGTGCCCCGTGTGTGGGGACAATGTGTCTGGCTATCACTACGGTTTGCTAACATGTGAAAGCTGCAAGGTACAAACTAACACCTTTTTTTTTTTTTTTTTTTTAAAAAGGCTTAATCAGAAACTTTAAACTGGTATAAATTTATATATTTTAAATAACTATCTATCTTTCAGAGGCCTCAAGTTTAAAACAATTTGGAACCTAAAGCACTAATTTAGAAGCTAGATTGAAAAAGTCCTTCTGTGTCTTGTTGATATCGTGTTGTATTCCGAATTTGATATAACATATAGGTTTGTGTTTAAAGGGCTTCTTTAAGAGGACAGTACAGAACAATAAGCGCTACACCTGCGCAGAGAGGCAGGAGTGTAAAATTGATAAGACACAGAGAAAGCGCTGTCCTTTCTGCCGCTTCCAGAAATGCCTTACCGTGGGCATGCGACTCGAAGGTAAGCACTAAACTAAACACATTGTTTTCCAATCAAAGGAGTTAACAGTCTGCAATGGCCACAAATGGGATCAGTTTATCTTGTAAATGACATAACTACGAGGAGACAAGTAAACCCCTGAGCTTTTGGAACTTTTTGGAGGGTTTCTGGGGATTTTCAGAAACTTTTGTTCCTGTTTATTTTCAGCAGTTCGTGCAGACCGAATGCGAGGAGGCCGAAATAAGTTTGGGCCAATGTACAAGCGAGACCGTGCCCTAAAGCAGCAGAAAAAAGCTTTAAACCGGGAGAGTGGGCTAAAGATGGAGTCCATGCCACCTGCCCTGTTACCTGCCCAGACAGACTATAACCTTAGTAGCATGCTGCCCAATCTGCCAGACATTTCCACCCCTAAAGACATCCTCCTAAACATTCCCTTTTCCACCACATCTGCAGAGTATGAGCAGGGCCTGTACACCACACCTGGCTGTGTGAGCATGGGTTCCCACAGCCCACTACCTTCACAGTATCCTTACCAATCTTTGCCCTGTCGCATCATCAAATCAGAGTTTCCTGACCACTACACCAGTTGCAGCTCACCTGGCTCCACTGGGGGATACACTTACATTGATCAGACTCAGACAATGAGCTCACCCACACCACACACAGGCCTGGACTTGCCAGCATTAGTTTTGGAGTTTGTGCGCTGTGAACAGGATGAGCTGCTCGTGAAGAGCAAGATCAGCACTCACCTGGCGCTTCTGCAACAGAACCAGAGCTCCAGCAGCATTGAACCACTCTCAACCTTTGGCCTAATGTGCCACATGGCAGACCAAACACTATTCTTCATTGTGGAGTGGGCACGGAGCTGCAACTTCTTCAAAGAACTAAAGGTAAGGGAGAAACACACACCAAGAAGAGTGGGAAGTGTGTATTAAGGGTGAGCAGTACTACAATGCAGTTTAATGGAGCCTAACATAGTAAACATCTCCTGATTGTTAACCCCTCAACAGTAATATCAGCCATGGATAGTCATCAGTACAACCATAACACCGACCGATCTAATATCACCTAAAATCCAATGGCAAAAACACCAACTCTCAACACCATTAGAACAGGAAACATGATTACACAGTTATAGCGAAGTGGCATGATAAGGTTTGCAACTGATATGGTGATATGACACTAACATTAAACAGTGTTTGGAGGCTTCACTCAGCAGTTTCATCTTGTATGTTTGTGTCTGTCTGAGTCAGTTTTCACATATGTGCGTGGGTCCTCCCAGGTGTACAAATGGCTTTATGATCATCAATCTTGTTCCTAGAATTCTACCCCTAATACAACACAGCTCCTCCAGATAATGTGAAGTGTACCAATATTATGAATTATTCATGTTCATTGTACATAATTTTGCAGTACATACTGTCATTTTAAGGACTTAATGATCCTAAAAATATGTTGCAGCAAGCAACTTACAGAATAACATTTGGTAAATTAATCTGATGGTGACGAGTAATATTAAGTACTTCCTGTTGTTGTGGCATCAATGTGTAAAGAAATATGACATATTAGGGGTGTAACAAAACACAATAAGTGGGCATGGTCTATACTGGAAGGTTTTTTTGCTGTAATTATTTATGCCCTGCAAAAACTAGAAAACACTGAAAGATAGGGCTGCTGAAAAAGAGGACATTTTCATTGACGAATAATATATTGTTTTAATTAATTGATCTTTGCACTTTTTTATTATGCAAGTCTAAAATAATAAATATATATTTTGATAGACCTTTGTGGTCTGGTTTTCATTCGGTGTGCGGGACAACCTCTGCCTTGGACACTGACAAATTATAAAAACAATTTGCGGAACATAACTGTATTCCACTCCTCAACCAGACATCCTGTGGAACTTTCTGGCAAGCTTTCTATCGTCTATCTGATTTGCAAACTGTGTGTGCACTTTTCTATCATAGCCAGTATGAACTTTTTCAGCAATTTGTGCTACAGAAGTTCTTCTGTGGGATTGGACCAGGAAGTCTAGCCTTCGCTCCCCACACTCATCAGTGAGCCCTGGGCTCTCATGACCCTGTCGCTGGTTCACCGGTTGTCCTTCCTTGGACCACTTTTGGTAGGTATTAACCACTGCATACTGGGAACACCACACAAGACCTGCCATTTGGAGATGCTCTGACTCAGTCGTCTAGCCATCACAATTTGGCCCTTGTCAAAGTCACTCGGATCCTTACGCTTGCCCATTTTTCCTGCTTGCAACACATCAACTTTGAGAACTGATTGTTCACTTGCTGCCTAATATGGTGCTGTGAAAAAGTATTTGCCCCATCCTGATTTCTTGTGTTTTTGTGTATATCTCATACTAAATAGTTTTAGATCTTCAAGCAGAATACAACATAAAACAAAGGTAACCCAAGGAAACACACAATACAGTTTATTTATTTATTTACTTACTTACTTAAAAAAAAAAAAAAAAAAACTATCACCCATGTGAAAAACTAATTGTCCCCTTAAACTCTGATAACTGGAGATCAGTCTTTCACAGCACTGTGGTGGAATTTTGGCCCACTCTTCTTTGCAGAACTGCTTTAGTTCACCCACATTGGAGGGTTTTCGAGCATGAACTGCCCATTTAAGGTTCTGCCACAGCATCTCAACTGATTCAAGTCAGGACTTTGACTAGGCCACGCCAAAAATTTTTTTTCAAAACTTTTGCTTTTTTTTGGGCCATTCAGACTTACTCCTAGGCTTTGGATCATTGTCTCGCTGCATATAATCCAGTTGTGCTTGAGTTTCAACTTACGGACTGAAGACTGGACATTCTCATTTAGGATTTTCTGGTAGAGAGCAGAATTCATGTTTCCATCAATTATTGCAAGTTGCCCAGGCCCTGAAGCAGCAAAGCATCCCCACACCATCACACTTCCACCACCATGCTTGACCATAGGTATGATGTTCTTTTTGTGGAATTCTGTGTTTGGTTTACGCCAGATGTAACGGGACCCCTGTCTTCTAAACAGTTCCATTCTCGACTCACCTGTCCACAGAACATTCTCCCAAAAGGTTTGAGGATCATCAAGGTGTGTTTTGGCAAAATTCAGACGAGCCTTAATGTTCTTCTGGGTTAGCAGTGGTTTTCACCTCGCCACTCTTCCATGGTGCCATTTTCCCCCAGAGTCTTTCTGATAGTGGAGTCATGAACAGTGACCTTTATTGATGTAAGAGAGGCCTGTAGTTCCTTCGTTGTTGTCCTTGGCTCTTTTATGACTTCCTAGTTCTGTGCTCTTGGAGGAATTTTGGAAGGTCAGCCACTTCTGGGAAGGTTCACTACTGTGCAGAGTTTTTCCATTTGGAGATAACAGCTCTCACTGTGGTTCTCTGGAGTCCCAGAGCCTTTGAAATATCTTTGAAACCCAGACTGATGTATTTCAATCACCTTCTTCCTCATAATTTCTGGAATTTCTTTCAACTTTGACATAGTGTGTTACTGGGTAAGACCTTTTAACCAACTTGATGAACTTCAAGTTCGATTTAAGTGTTGATTTGATTGAACAGGGTTTGCAGTAATCAGACCTGGTTGTGTCTAGTCCAGCTGAACCCCATTATGAATGCAGTTTCACAGATTTGGGGAATTAGTAACTAGTGGGCAAATACATTTTCACAAGCCCCAGTTGGAATTGGATAATTTTTTTGCTTCAGTAAATAATATTATCATTTAAAAACTGTATTTTGTGTTTACTCAGGTTGCCTTTGTTTTATCTTAGATTTTAATTTCTGAAACAATTTAGTATGAGATTTACACAAAACAGAAGAAATCGGGATGGGCAAAATCTTTTTCACAGCACTGTATAATATAATTTTAAATATTGAATAATTTTTATTAGCTTATGAGTGGTTACGTTAACTTTTACATAAACCATTAGTCAAATTTTTCTCTACTGAGTTTTCTTATACAACAATGGCAATTATTTTAACAGTATCAAAGGTACAGTACTGTGCAAAAGTTTTAGGCACATGAAAAGAAATGCTGTAGAGCAAAGATGCCTTTAAAATAATGAAATTAAATGTTTCTACATTTAAAAATAAATACCATAAAGAGCAGTAAACAGTAGTAAATTAAATAAAGTCAATATTTGGTGTAACAAAAAAATAAAAATAAAAGTCTCTGGTACAATGTGTGCAGTTTTATAAGGAAATGAGCTGGTAAGTTTTATTGAGCATCTTGCAGAACCAGACACAGTTCTTCTGGAGACTTTGAATTTCGCACTCGCTTCTTATTTTTGCAGCAAAACTCAGCAGCCTTCATTGTGTTTTTTGTCTGAAAAGTGTCTCATACGTACATAATATGCTGCTTTAATATGCTGCTTCAAACATTTTTCTGTAACATTTAATTTTGTGCTAGAAAACTAATGTTTGGGGAATCAAAGTTTGTACTAAAAAAAAAATAGGGTGCCTAAAACTTTTGCACAGTACTGTATACATGTATAAGTCACAAATAGAGGTGCTTACCATGCATAACACACACACACACACACACACACACACACACACACACACACACACACACACACACACACACACACACACACACACACACACACACACACACACACACACACATCTGCTGCCTGCTACAGACCGTCCTGTCATCCCTGAGTCATCACTAGCAAAAATATATGCCCAGCTGCATTCAAATCTATCTGCATTTAGTCCAGATGCAGTTGAGCTCAGCTCAGTAATAATGGTTGTGGAAGCGGATTTGGGTTCAGCAACTGAGTGCACAAAAACTGCTTTCATTACTCTCACTGTGCTGATGGACTGTTTCCACCTTATATTGTCACACCTGGCCAGGTGAACTAAATACACATATTGAATTTCCTAACAGATAAACAACTTCTGCATATGAGCAATTACATTTAGTATGTATAGTCAAGGGTATATGGGGTTAAATTCTTAGAGTGTCCTTATACTCATAGGGCCACATGAGTTTGAAAATTTACATTGCCTCTATGGGTTCACCTTTCTTCATAGTCGACTTCTCAACTCATCGTGTGAATGGACTTTGCCACATGATGAAAAATTTAGTGCTTGACATGGGTAGTAAAATAAGAACTTTAATCTCCTGGTCCAAACTCACGCAGCTGAATGTCCATTATACAGTTGGGACTGGCAGGAATTCTGGGTTTGGCCACAGTGAGACATTTTTAAGGTCAGGTACCCAATGCAGACACTGCTTGCTTACCAATAACACATGCAATAGATCTACTTATCAGGCTGTAGGGATGACCAGTAAAACAGCTGTCTTAACCGAAAGCCATTTCATGCTACATCTTCCATTGATCCTCCTCTGTGACATTGCCAATGATCTCCCTCATCCTAGCCAGGGTGACACCCCAGGATGATATCCAGGCATAGAATTTTCTGTATTTCTGCATAAATATGACCTAAAACATCATCAGATTTTCATAAAAGTCCTAAAAGTAGATAAAGAGAACCCAATTAAACAAATGAGAAAAAAATTATTATACTTGGTCATATATCATATCTGTGAGTGGCAAAAGTATGTGACCCTTTGCTTTCTGGTGTGACCCCCTTGTGCAGCAATAACTGCAACTAAACATTTCCGGTAACTGTTGATCAGTCCTGCACATCGGCTTGGAAGAATCTTAGTCCATTCCTCAGCACAGAACAACTTCAACTCTGGGATGTTGGTGGATTTCCTCAAAAAATGCATTAGGTTTTTCCACAACATTTCTATTGGATTAAGGTCAGGACATTGACTTGGCCATTCCAAAATATTAATTTATTATTCTTTAACCATTCTTTGGTAGAACGACTTAGGGTTGTTGTCTTGCTGCGTGACCCACTTTCTCTTGAGATTCAGCTCAAGGACTGATGTCCTAACAATTTCCTTTAGAATTCGATGGTATAATTCAGAATTCATTGTTCCGTCAATGATGGCATGTCGTCCTAGCCCAGATTCAGCAAAACAGGCACAAGCCATGACACTACCACCAGCATGTTTCACAGATGGGATAAGGTTCTTATGCTGGAATGCAGTGTGTTCCCTCCTCATTTAAAAAAAAAATTGGTCTCATCCGTCCACAAAACATTTTCCCAATAGCCTTCTCTCTTGTCCACCTGATCTTTATAAAACTGCAGAGGGGCAGCATGTTCTTTTTGCCATGCATGACATTGTTGTTCAGTGTTCTCCTGATGGTGGACTCTTGCTTAGAAGTTACCCTGGGTTCCTTTGTGACCTTGCAGACTATTACAAGTCTTGCTCTTAGATTGATCTTTGTTGGTCGAACACTCCTGGGGAGGGTAACAATGGTCTTGAATTTCCTCAATTTGTACACAATCTGTCCAACTGATTGGTAGAGTCCAAACTCTTTAGTGATGGTTTTTCAACCTGCTTGACAATGCCACTGTGTACAAAGCAAGGTTTATAAAGACATGGTTTGCCAAGGTTGGCATGGAAGAACAGCAGTGGACTGTACAGAGCCCTGACATCAACCCCCACTGATCATTTTTGGGATGAATTAGAGAAGGAATGCACGCCAGACCTTCTTGCCCAACATCAGTGCTCAACCTCACTAATGCTCTTGTGGCTGAATGGGCACAAATCCCCACAGCCACGTTCCAAGATCTCGTGGAAAGCCTTCCCAGAAGAGTGGAGGTTAGTATAACAGCAAAGGGGTGATGTTCAACAAGTACATATGGGTGTGATTGGTCAGGTGTTCACATATTTTTGGTCATATAGTTTAGCACTGGATGTCTGAAGTTCTCCTGTATCTACATCTTGCAGTGGATATTTGGCTGAGCTCGAGGCAGGATCAGCCAGAATTAAGAGTAAAACACACAACTCTGAAGTTGACCATCAGAGATCCAGGTGGACGGAATCTAATGGCCAACTCATAGATGTTTGAGTTTCTGGGATTTATACTGAAGCTTGGCAGGTCAGTGTTTCTGATTATCCTCATTCAGTGTTGCTGATTGCTTGTTGTTTAAAGGGACCCCTTACCCCCAACCCCCTAGGACTGTACTGGGGACATAACATCAGAGGTTTTGATAAATTTCTGTCCAGTGTCTTCCTGGAGAGACTGACTTGCCTTTCCTGGCTCTGAAGTATAAAAAGTATACCCCACTTCAATCCCTTTGGAAGATCACTTACTGCCCCAGAGAGTAGAGGTTGGCAAGTTGTACGCTGAGTTTTCAGACAGGATTCAAGACCAGCTGGAATTAATGGTGATCTAACAGTTTTTCTTACTGCGTTTGAGACATTCCACATGTTGGTTTGTTCAAAAAACATTGTGACGGTCAGTTATACTGACCATCATGGTGGTATGAGGTCAAGCGGCTCAGAATTTCTCTGACAACAAATCATCTGCTTGGGGAGTGGGATCTGCACCCAGATGTATTAACCAGATCTGGAACAGGTTTGGCAAGCAGCAGCTAGAGCCAATGGCAAGTCAACACATTGCTGAATGTAGTTTTCTGACAGAGCTGAATGAGAGAGAGAGAAAGGGAGACAGAGACAGACAGAGCTATAAAGAGAAGCACAGTCCTGGTTTTACTGCAGCGTACAATAGTTAAGCTTCCCAGCCTCATCTTGGATACCAATATACATCATGTCTGGTGCAGGTACGTATGTGCAGGTATTCGTGTGACTGTTTTTCCTTGGTATTGACCAGAAGGTTTAAAAATGTACCCTCCCCATATCTCCCTCTTATTTACTCTCTCTCAGGTGGGGGATCAGATGAAGTTACTACATAACTGTTGGGGTGAGCTGCTGGTGCTTGATTATATCTCCAGACAGGTGCATCATGATGAACAAGACACTATATTGCTCATTACTGGACAGAAGGTACAGTTATACACACATGTACCCACAAACATACACACAAAAAAACAACTCCATTATTGTAACATGTAACATAATAAAGGGAGAAATGCTTACCTATTCTTAACAGGAAAATATACTATGTATTATTTATTATTATAGAAGGTTGGGCCAATTAGTTAGGTTACAGTTTAGGAAGTTTATTCTGGGTCCAGAAGAATTACACCTGATAAAATATAAAGCCAATATGTAGGCTACAATGTTAAGAAATTGATGGAAGACAAAAAGTAAAGGCTTATCTATTAAATGTTACAGCACGGGTCTAATAGGATCAGTGTTCAATTTTGCATCATAATGAAAGGAAACTTTTCATATATTTATGAACTTATAAACTCACAAATTTACTCGATCCGTTATTTTTTTGCCAAGCCAACTCTCTGGCTTTTGCCGTGCAGCAGTGTTACTTTTTTTTTTTTTTTGTTATTGTTGTTATAATTGGCTTATATTCCTCATAAGCATGCATTAAAACCTCTAATTTTGCTTCGCTAAAGTACGCGGCTCGCTTTTTCTCACCCTGGGTTCCCATGGTAACTCCTGAAATCGGCGCTCCATTGACAGTGTCTTTATACACTCACTGTGCATGCGCCTTAACTCTGAGTTACCAACTGGAGGTTGATTAAACTAACCCTTCTCAGGTGTTTTGGAACCGACATACCCTGAGTAAGCAAGGTTTTGGTTAATCAACCTAGAGTTCAGGGTTTAGCTGACGGTAAGTTAACCCTGCTTTCTGGAATACCCCCCAGGTGTCCATGATTAGTATAATGGTGACTGTGAACGTGTGTGTTGGGTGTTGTAGTTCATGGCGGCCATGTTGTTAGGCTGTGTTGTTCTCTGGGAGATGTATTGTAATGACTTTTCTGGTGTTGATGTGACAGGAAATCCCTCCCTCCCCATCTCCAGGATTGGGGCTTTTACTAGGCCTGCCCCTGCATCTTGGTCCTCTGCAATTTGGGTGGTGAGCATGAATCTCCTTACATAGCAGTGGGTCAAGAACATTGTTAGCTGGAACCCAGCATATTTTCTCTAGTCCATAGCCCTCCCAATCAATGAGCAACTGGAGTTTTCCCTCCTTTTGATGAGACTTGAGGATTTCCTTGACTATATATGCAGTTTCTCCCTCAGTGTTGAGGGGTGCTGGGGAGAGGAGGGGGGAATGCCTTCTGTGAGGGGACCTGGTGTGATTATGGAGCTAGGCAGCAGTGAGGTGGGAGGTCAAGTTTGTAGGTTACCTCTCTGATTCTCTGGAGAATCTTGAACAGGCTGATGTAGCGATGTGACAGCTTGGATGACCCAGGTGTCCTTGTCCTTTGTTACTTGGGCAATGTGTTCAAGGTGCTGGTGTGCCATTTCCCACACCTGCTCACTCCACCTAAACCAGTTGTCTACTGCAGATGAGGCATTTCACAGGAACAGAGGAGGCTTATAGCCAATGACATATTGGAATGGGTTGAGCTTGGTAGCAGAGTACCGGAGAGAGTTTTGGGCATACTCTGCCCATGGAAGGTGCCATGCCCTGTCATCCTGGCTGTTGGCTCAGAATGTTCTCAGGAATTGGCCAATCTCCTGGTTCAAGCTCTACACTTGGCCATTGGCTTGGGGTGATATAATAATAATAATAGAGATCCCCAATTTTTCCTTGAATCCCCCCATACTTGGCACGTGAAATGGGCTCCCTGGTCACTCACAATGTCCTCCAGGATGCCAAAGTACCTGAACACATGGTTGAAGATGAGCTCTGCAGTCTCAAAGACAGAAGGCAGTCCGGGGAGTTGGAGCAGGCAAAGGGACTTGCAGAAACGGTCTACTATTGCCATGATGACCATATTGTTCTGAGAAATGGGGTGGTCAGTGATGAAATCAGTGGCTATGTGTGACCATGATTGCTGTGGCGTGGGCAAAGGGAGTAGGAGGGCATGAGGAGTGTGACAAAATGAACTTGTGTACAGTACTGTGCAAAAAAATGCTGTAGAGCAAAGATAATTCAAAATAATGAAATTAAATGTTTCTACATTTTAAAATAAATACCATAAAGAGCAGTAAACAGTAGTAAATTAAATAAAGTCAATATTTGGTGTAACAAAAAAATAAAAATAAAAGTCTCTGGTACAATGTGTGCAGTTTTATAAGGAAATGAGCTGGTAAGTTTTATTGAGCATCTTGCAGAACCAGATACAGTTCTTCTGGAGACTTTGACTTTCGCACTCGCTTCTTATTTTTGCAGCAAAACCCAGCAGCCTTCATTGTGTTTTTTGTCTGAAAAGTGTCTCTTACGTAATATACTGCTTTATTTAATGACATACAAACATTTTTATGTAAATTTTCTGCTAGAAAACTAATGTTTGGGAATCGGAAATGTTTTGTACTGACTTGATAATGTAGAAGTCTTAAAATAAAAAATCTATAACAAACTTTGTACTAAAGAAATAGGGTGCCTAAAACTCTTGCACAGTACTGTATGTCAAGAAACATAAGGGGCCAGTAGTTGCCCTGGAGATGTTGGCATGTTTTGTGAGTGCCGGGTGTCCAGTAGTTGGGGAGGTGTGAGACCACATAATAAATTTGTCTCTCAGGTGAGAAGCATGTATTTTCTGTTGCCTGGGCATTGTGCGGGAACTCTCACATCCAGTGTGTTCTCAATCTCCCATTCTATGTCCCAGGGCATAGCCTTTACAAAGCATGACACTGGTAGGATGCATTCATCTGTGGTTTCTCTGGGAGGGTCTTAAAAGAGATGGGAGAGATTGTCAGACTTTGTGGTCTTGGAACCTGATCGGTTGGAGATGGTAAATTGGAACCCTGCGACGAACGTGAGGATGTAACAGCATTTACATTATAAGTTTCCTTTTTCCTAACCTTGGGGGACATGCCTGTGGGTCATCCTCAGGAAAAAGAGGTGGGGTGGTCACTAAAAAGATGATTGACATGCAAACGGCATGCACCAGGGCAAACTTACCAGTGTATAAAAAATTATCTTGTAAATATTTTACTTACTCATAATTGATTGATGTGAAAATGGCCTCATTTATCAAGCTGGAAACAAATGGATTTATGCGTAAATTGTCTGTGTATGCATTTACACAAAAAAATTGGTATTGGTATGCAACGTAATCTATAAACCATTCCATTCTGTATAGAGATAATTAGTCTTTATTAGTTTTGTTGGAGCCTAGCCTAAAACCTGTGACATAAGTTTAGTAATTTTGCCTCTGTACACCACCACAATTGACTGGATTTGAAATTAATCAATCAAGATGTGATTGAAGTGTAGACTTTCGGATTAAATTCACGGGGTTTACAAAAAAATAAAATAAAAATTGCATTAACTGTTTAGGAATTATAGCCTTTTTTTTACATAGTCCTTCCATTTTCACAGGCTCAAAAGTAATTGGACAATAGACTAATAAGCATTTTCATTTTTAACTGTTTCCTTGTTATTCCATGACAAATTAAGGAGATAATGGTTCTGGAGTTTATTTCAAGGGTTTGATTTTGCATTTGGTAGCTGTTTATAGAAAATTCTCAATATGAGGTCCAAAGAGGTGTCGATGCAAGTAAAGGCAGCCATCATTAGGCTGAAAAAACAAATCAGACCTATCAGAGAGATTGCAGAAACTTTGGACTTTGAGGAAACTCAGCATTTTTTTATTGATGTCCATGGGTTCAAGACTTCAGGCAGTCAATGACTGCAAAGAATCTGCATCCAAGCATTAAAAAAATAATCCTTATATTTATAATTATGTTAGTTTGTCCTATTACTTTTGAGTATGTTAAAAAAAAAAAAAGGCTGTAATTCCTAAACGGTTAATGCAATATGTTTGTGAAACCCCTTGAATTAAAGCTGAAAGTCTACACTTCAGTCACTTCAAAATATGCGGTGATATGTCCTAGGGATGTAGAATGGCACCATATAATGAGAGTTACCCACATATGTATGTTTGTTAGGTGGATCTGACTTCTTTGCTGACTCAGGCAGGGGTGACCCTGGGTGAGATGGTGCGAGGGGCACTGCAACTGACCCAGCGTCTTCAGGAGCTACAGTTAGACTGCAGAGAGGTCACCTGTTTTAAGTACCTCATCCTGTTCAATCCTGGTGAGACCACAATAACACAATTTTTATAAACAGAAAATATAAGCAGATAATGTGCTATACCTAAAGCTCTGATTTTTGGTTTCATGGTTACCATACCATGATTTTTTTAATACAGTACAATTCCTTACATAGTATTTGATGGTAGCTCAGTAATTTGATACTATTGTGGGATCTTAATTTTAGCTGTAGGAGAGGTGTCCATGCATTACAGTTCTCTATGATGGAGACAGCTGTATTACAGTTAGTTAATGGGATTGTGTTAGTATTATGGTTATATTGTGGATTTTACTTGTTACATTGTTTGCATAAATGAATGAGGATTAAACTGAAAACCTCCAAATATAAGAACAGCCTTTATTTAAAGTTGTTAGGAAAGCTTTGATACATCTAAAAAGACTAATAATAACTTTTTTAGGGTCTGTCAGTTCTTATTGCTGAAGGCTTGAATATTTATAGAGATACATTTGTTGAACTGAGTTAGAATTTATTCCCTTTTCCACTCTCCCCTTCATGCTCAATCTGGTACATTCTCTGCTAACGTGCATGAAAGAGGTGTCGGAGTTTACTCAGTCTGAAAACATGCTTTTTGAGTGCCTCAGCCATTCTATCTCCATGATTTGACCCAGGCTAGTAAACTGATTTCACCTGTGTATAATGGGAACAGAGTAAAATTGGTTGTTTGTTCTTGTGTGTATCCATGAGTACATGATCATGCTCCCTATTTATTTATTGCCAGATGTGAAGCTATTGGAAAACCAGGAATATGTGGAAAATGTGTATCATCAGGTGAGTGGGGCATTGCTGGAATACACATTGTGTGTGTATCCGCAGCATGTGGACAGATTCAGTCAACTGCTGCAGCATCTGCGAGAGCTACGAGTTCTAAGCACTCAGGCTGAGGATTACCTGAACTATAAACACCTCAATGGAGAGGTACCATGCAACAAACTGCTCATAGAGATGCTGCACGCCAAGAGAGCCTGTGTCTGACTCATAGAAAAGCTACTACACTTGCACAAACACAAAAATATACTCTTATGGTTATGCCCACAGAAGGAGGGGTAGTAAACAATGTAAGCAGATCTTAAATGGAATACACACTGCACAGGCATGTCTCAGTTAACTTAGAGCTAGATGATGTTTCTTCCTAACGCTCTCTGATCTCTGTTTGAAGATTGTGTGAAGGTCAAATAAAGGTTCCTTAAGTTTTGTACCTGCTTGCCCATCAATGCTCCTCAAAACCTGGGATTGAAGATAAGGATATGGCTTCACTGTGAGTTCTCTGGATGAAGTAAAAAAAAAAAAAAATAAAAAAAAAAGTGTATAATTAATCATGCTTACATTTCCTTGTTGTTTGCTACCCGCCTCCTGTTTGATGGACAGCTAAGGTACTCCTACTGTTCTGAAAGACTATTATTAATACTAGTAATAGTTCTACTTTGAAACAGTCGTAATGAAGAAAGAAAACAGGCTTGAATAATGCAGGTAATGCACTTTTCAACCAATAACTGTAAATTCCTGAGGTTATGGAATGCTAGTTTGTTCGTTATATCTCATAGGCTGTAGGCATCTTTAACATAAATGTGATTACTGCTAACAATACTTGTGACATCTTTCACTGTAATGTGAAAATAACACAAACCTGATTAATTCAAACTCATTATAATGTAAGCCTTAAGGCAGTTGTTAAACTCTGTCAATAAATCTTTATGTGCAACATATTTTTGTTGAATGCATTCATGAATTCTTCAAAGGTATTTGTGATGACGTTTTAAAATACTGTAACTATAATTCAGAGTGGAGAATTTTTGTTTTTGTGTTATCAAGATAGACAAGACATTCCGATATCTAACATAGAGCAGCTTTAATGTTGGGTCATTTATTCATTCATGTATTGGCATTGCAAAAACACCATATTTACTTGGTTTAACTATAACAACCATCTTTGTGTCATGACACACAACAAATTTTTGTTATACAGCTGTTTATGGAAACCTCCATATCTAGGCTCAGGATGATCCTAGCTCCTTGGAACAAAAACTGATCTCTAGAGCACATTACATGGTACATGTACATATATAAACATGTGTTCCTTAGACTTAGAACTTAAGTCCAAATGTAATGCTCAAGATTGCTCACAGTTCCACTTTTAGGGTCAATTTAAAGTCCTCTATAGTAGCATTCTGCTGTAAAAGTTGTGAGTTTGAGGTTGGAGGTAAACTCTGCAGGACAGTGGACCTCGGGGGCCAGATTTGAAGAACCAGCCTGATCTATCCTGTTGGTACAGGTGTACAGTTGCATGAATAGATTTTATCCAAATGGAATGACCTCTCTCTCAAAATGATGATCATCATCTGTCAAGAATTAGTGCAGCTTATGTGTCAGGTTACAGTGGCATTAACTGCTTATAGAGTTGGTAATACAAGAGCTAGGGCTCTCCCTATAAAACAACCATCAGCAAGACTATCAAACTATTCTATTTTGTAAACTATGGTTTGATTAATTTTTTTTTTTTTTTAAAGTTACTGAATTATTAACTACTGCTACTAACTTTCTAACTACCACTGCTAATTACTTATGCTACTTATTTGTAACGTGTAATCATCAATGAATTTACAACAACGTACAATAGTGCTAATTTTATTTGTGATTTTCAGATTATCTTTTATGCTCCTTTATTGTAAACTTGATTATGTCTGTAAGGTGTCCTTGAGAGTCTTGAAAGGCACCTATAAACAAAATGTATTATTATTATTATTATTATTATTAACAGTGTACTCTCCCCCACCCACCCACACCCACACACACACACACACACACACACACACACACAAACAAAAGATTCATATAAACCAACCTTTACATCCTTAAAATGTTACATCTTTCAGTTTGGTGATGACCACAGAACAATGCCTGTTGATGACTAGTTTTAGAGCCACTGTTAAAATTTTTTTTTTTTTAAATACAAGATTTTGAGAAGATTTGCCAGTAGTTTGACTGGCTATGAGAAATTTCCCTTAAGTGCAAATGAGTGTGTGAATGTGTGGGGAATGGTGCCCTGCGATGGATTGGCCTGTCATTCATGGTGAATTCCCAGGATGTTTCTGTGCTTGATTGGCCAGCCAACTCGCCTGACCTGAATCTTGTCAAGAGGAAGATGAGAGACACCAGACCCAACAATACAGACGAGCTGAAGGCCGCTATCAAAGCAACCTGGGCTTCCATAACACCTCAGCAGTGCCACAGGCTGATTGCCTCCATGCCACGCAGCATTGATGCAGTAATTCGTGCAAAAGGAGCCCCGCCCAAGTACTGAGTGCATAAATTAACATACTTTTCAGAAGGGCGACATTTATGTATTATAAATTCTTTATTCTAATATTTTGAGGTCCTGGATTTTTGATTTCCATGAGCTGTAAGCCGTAATCATCAAGATTCATCATCAACAAAAAAAGGCTTGAAATATTTCACTTTATGTGTAATGAATCTCGAATATAAGAAAGTTCCACTTTTTGAATTAAATTACAGAAAAAAACTAACTTTTCCATGATATTCTAAAATTATTTTTAGATGCACCTGTATATATCGAAGGTCCATCCAAAGCTCTGTTGAAGAGTGTTAAGCAGCTAGGATGAAAGTCAGCATTTCCAAGTCTGTGGCCATGGTTCTCTCTCAATAAAGAACAGGATGCTCCCATCAGGTGAGCAGTTCATTTATCCTGGGATTTTATTCATTAGTGAAGGAAAATGAGAGGATGAGATTGACAAACACATTGGGACAGTGTCAGCAGTGTTACAGTTACTGTACCAGTCCGTGGTGGTGGAACTAGAGCTCAGGTTTCAAACATAGATCTCTGTTTAGTGGTCAATGTCCCTATCCTCACCTATGGTCATGAACTGTGGGTAGTGACAGAAAGAATATGACCTATCCCTGCTGAAAAAAACAGTAGAAACCATCACAGAACTTCTAATGGTTTCCACTACAAGTACCATTACAAACCATCAGCTAACCATTAAAACCATTACCATTATTGGTCCTTAATGATATCCACTAGACATAACATAACCATTGCAGTTTACATTAAAACCAGTACAATTCCCATTATAACCATTAAAACCATTACAAATTCTACGAGGGTTTCTGTTGTTTTTTTTCAGCAGGAATTGGCCCTAACTGTGAACTCTTTGGCCAGCATTTAGTTTCAAAATGTCCATCTAATGAAACCCAATGTCTCCCCGCTGCACCACTATGACGGCCAGTTCCCTACATGATCACAAAAATTTCAGGAGGGACTTTTATTTTGACAGACATGCAGACTTTATTGTGGCTAAATGTTGGAAGATCACAATGCTAAGACAGTCAGGAAGTTTTGACTCGACTGTGTTTATTCCGTTTTCACTGAGCTCGTTGTGTTTAATTTTAAAACAGTGGTTTAACATGTGAATGAATAATTGAGTGACTAATCTCTGTGTTCTATGAAAAGCCGTGATATAAGTGCTGGACGACCGTCTACGGACTTAGTAAAGGTGTGTGTGTGTGTGTGTGTTTTTTTCTCGGGCTTGCAATGTTTCAGATCTGTCTAAGATGGCTTCATACGGCTGTAAACGGTGCTTTTGATCGTATACATTTGTAGCATAGGTGTTTACAAATAAACAGGTTCAGATCTGTCCAGCGAGCGTTTTGTGTGTGTGTATGTGTGTGTGTCTGTGTCTATGTTTGTGTGTGTGTGTATATATATATATATATATATATATATATAAAATGTGTGTGTGTGTGTGTTTGTGTGTGTGTATATATATATATATATATATATATATATATATATATATATATATATATATATAAAATGTGTGTGTGTGTGTCTGTTTGTGTGTGTATATATATATATATAAATTTTTAAAAAATGAAAATAAAATTTTAATGCATTTACGTAAACATTTAAATATTTCTGTAATTTCAGAATCTGGTCTGTTTCTGTAAAAGCAGCGCGTGATGCTCCGCTGGATTCTCGGCACTCGCGGCTCACATGGCTCAGCTGAGGTAAAAATGCCAGTTTTGTGTCAACAGCTGTGTACTAATTGTAACTGGGGTTAAGAAGTAAGGGGGTTTGACAGAGTATAGTCAAGGCAAGCAGTCTTATACATCTTATTGTTATTCCATTCTTCTACACATATACACTCACTGGCCTCTGTAACAGGAACACCTGTACCCCTGCCCATTCATGCCATTATCCAGTCAGCCAAATTCATTGCAGGAGCTCGTTACATAAAATCATGCAGATATGTAAACATAACACAGCAGAATGTGGGGGGAAATGTATGATCACAGTGACTTTGACTATGGTATTGTTGTCGGTGCCAGACAGGCTGGTTTGAGTATTTAAGACTCTGCTGATCTCTTGGCATTTTCACACAAGTCAGTCGGTAGAGTTTACACAGAATGATTGGAAAAACAACAAACATCCAGTGAACGACAGTTCTGCGGGCAGAAAAGCTTGTTGATTAGAGAGGTCCGAGGAAGTCAGGAAAACAGGTTCGAGCTGACAGGAAGTCCACTGTAACTCAAATAACCTCTCTTTGATCCGTGGTGAGCAGAAAAGCATCTCAGAATGCAAAACATGTCGTGTAGATGGGCTACACACAGCAGAAGACCACATTGGAGGGTAATACTTGAAATATACATATACATTTGTTTTAATTTATTTTAATATTTAACTTTACAAATAAGAAGTGTGTGTTATTCAATTATGGCGTATTTTTGTGTTTTGCATGCTTGTAATTTTTTTGTTTATTTATTTTTATACCTTTAATTACTTGTGGGGGGAAAAATTGAAATACTTGAACTATACAGAATGGTATTGTTTTTTAAAATACATTTCATATTGATATTTAACTTTATTAATAAAGTAGTGTGTTGTTCAAATAGCATGTTTTGGTGTTTTGCGCTGGTACTGAAATTGGTACCGACTACTGAAATTTTGTTACCGTGACAACCCTATATGCAAGTGTAAGTGATGGAAGCTAGACTGTTTTTTTGTGTTGTGTGATATAGAACCGCTGTGCTGCCCTTTGTATTGGAGAGGAACAGCCCAAAAACTGTTACACCGAACTGCAGGTGCTTAGAGGCCATTTTGACATTGTTCGATTTCTGGTGCAGATTGATGACTTCAGGTAAGTAATTCCTTCTCTTTTGGATGAATTGGAACACTGACTGCACCCCAGGCCTCCTCACCCAACATCAGTACCCAGTACCCTCACTAACATCAGTACCCAGTACCCTCACTAATGCTCTTGAGGTTGAATGGGCAAATCCCCACAGCCATTCTTAAAAATCTTGTGGAAGCCTTTTCAGAAGAGTTGAGGTAACAGCAAAAGGGGGAACTAAATATTGAATGTGATGTTCAACAAGCACACATGGGTGTGATGGTCAGGTATCCACATACTTTTGGCAGTATAGTGTATATCATCTCTGAGAGCAGATTTACAAAGTGTAATGAGAGTTTAATCCTCAGACTTTGTGTGTGTTTATGTGCCTGTGTGAGCCTGCTCATAGCCACTACCCTTCACGTTACACAAACTACCTCAGAACAGATGGAACTACAACATAGTTTTGCATATATGTGTGTGTGTGTGTGTGTGTGTGTGTGTGTGTGTGTGTGTGTGTGTGTGAGCACATACTCTTACTGATAATATCAGCTGTGGACAGGATATTTGCCATATATGTTTTGTTTTTGTTTGTGTTTCAGATTTGCATCAGCAGGGGATGATGGGATGGTGCTTGTGTGGAATGTTGAGGTGGGACACTTTTGCCTGTAGACTTTGTGTATACAGTGCTGTGAAAAAGTATTTGCCCCCATCCTGATTTCTTCTGTTTTTGTGTATATCTCATACTAAATAGTTTTAGATCTTCAAACAAAATACAACATAAAACAAAGGCAACCTGAGTAAACACACACTACAGTTTTTATCCAACACCTATCACCCATGTGAAAAACTAATTGCCCCATTAAACCTAAAATCTGGTTGTGCCACCTTTAGCAACAATAACTGCAACCAAATGCTTCCGATAACTGGAGATCAGACTTTCACTTACTTCTTTGACTAGGACTTACTCCTGTGCTTTGGATCATTGTCTCGCTGCATAATCCAGCTGTGATTGAGTTTCAACTTATGGATTGAAGACCGGACATTCTCCTTTAGGATTTTCTGGTAGAGAACAGAATTCACGTTTCCTCCAATTATTGCAAGTTGCCCAGGCCCTGAAGCAGCAAAGCATCCCCACACCATCACACTTCCACCACCATGCTTGACCATAGGTATGATGTTCTTTTTGTGGAATTCTGTGTTTGGTTTACGTCAGATGTAACGGGACCCCTGTCTTCCAAACAGTTTCACTTTCGACTCATCAGTCCACAGAACATTCTCCCAAAACGTTTGAGGATCAGCAAGGTGTGTTTTGGCAAAATTCAGACGAGCCTTAATGTTCTTCTGGGTTAGCAGTGGTTTTCGCCTCGCCACTCTTCCATGGTGCCATTTTTGCCCAGTGTCTTTCTGATAGTGGAGTCATGAACAGTGACCTTTATTGATGCAAGAGAGGCCTGTAGGTCCTTTGATGTTGTCCTTGGCTCTTTTTGGCTCTTGACTTCCTGGATGAGTAGTTGCTGTGCTCTTGGAGGAATTTTGGAAGGTCGGCCACTTCTGGGAAGGTTCACTACTGTGCCAAGTTTTTCCATTTGGAGATAACGGCTCTCACTGTAGTCCTTTGGAGTCCCAGAGCCTTTGAAATAGCTTTTTAACCCATCAGAGACTGATGTATTTCAATCACCTTCTTCCTCATGGTCTTACCATGTAAGAGCTTTTAACCAACTTCATGCTGTTGAAAAAGTTCTATTTAAGTGTTGATTTCATTGAACAGGGTTTGCAGTAATCAGGCCTGGTTGTGTCTAGTCCAGCTGAACCCCATTATGAAAGCAGTTTCGTAGATTTGGGGAATTTGTAAATATGGGGACAAATACATTTTCACACAGGCCCAGTTGGTATTGGACAACTTTTTTGCTTCAATAAATAATGTTATCATTTAAAAACTGTATTTTGTGTTTACTCAGGTTGCCTTTGTTTTATCTTAGATTTTGTTTTAATTTCTGAAACAATTTAGTATCAGATATACACAAAAACAGAAGAAATCAGGATCAGGAACCTATGGCTGTTTCAGTGATTGCCTGTCGCTCAACGGCGGGAAAATAGATAAATAAAAACAATCAAAAAAGCTAGTGTAAATTAAATTAAAACTCTACATATTTTAAAATATTACATAATATACACCATGTATACACCAACCAATCATGATGTGGCAGAACAAGCTCAGATTTCATTGGACAATGTGGAATGGAGGGTAATTTCCTCGGTCTGATTCATAAATCGGTTGAAAACTACATAGCCAGTCTGTTTTCAGTTTTTTTTTTAGTTGGTTAAATGCCACCTACAGGCCTATTAGGTGAAGTGCAGGCTGTTAGGTCAAGAACACGCAAAATGTGAAATGGCCTTTATTATCACTTTATGATTATGCAATAATAGTAAAGATAATAACTATAATAAGATGAAAACATATATAAAAAAATATATTAAAATTATGTTAACTTTCCTCTGGTTCTTTAAAGAAAAAATCATAACTTTTTTTTTTTTTTGGGAAACTTTTTTTTTTCTGAGATCACATTTTTCCCCATTCTGATGCTTGATGTGAACATTAACTGAAGCAGTTGACCTGTATCTGTATGATTTTAAGCATTGCGCTGCTGCCACATGATTGGCCGATTGGATAATTGCATGATTGAGCAGGTATAATAATAATTCCTTACATTTATATAGCGCTTTTCTAGACACTTAAAGCGCTTTACATAGTATACGGGGGAAAAATCTCCTCAAACACCACCAGTGTGTAGCCTCCACCTGGATGATGCGACGGCAGCCATAGTGCGCCAGAACGCCCACCACACACCAGCTATAGGTGGAGAGGAGAGGAGGGTGATATAGCCAGTTCAGGGATGGAGATTATTAGGTGGCCATGATAGATAAGGGCCAATGGGGGAATTTCACCAGGACACCGGGGTCTACAGATGTTCCTAATAAAGTGGCAAACTAGTATATAATTTCTGTAGAGGTAGATGGATTCTTTGCTTGCTGTAGCCTGTCAGCTCAGGATAAGATAATTTCAATAGAGATCATATAAAGATGACAGTAGATGCATAGCAGCATAGCAGTTGTGGTAATCACACATATGCTACAGAGATTAGATGAAAAAATAAAGTGTTTTTTTGGTGTTAAGCAGATAAAATGATCAGTTAGCGACTTCATCAATCAAAAAACGTGGTTCTGTTCAAGAATATTTCTTGCATATTCCAAAATATGAGACAACAGTAAGTGTCAAAATAGTGTGTGTGTTTGCGAATTGTGTGACAGACTGGAGAGCGGCTGGTAGAATTACGAGCTCATACTCGGCAGATCACGGCTTTGACGGCGTACACGTGCACCGACACAGAAAAAAACCTCACAGCCCTTATAACAGCTTCATCGGACCGCATGATGTGTGTATCCTTATATACAAACACATACACATGTACACGTTTCTCTGTATAATCCTGCATTGGAGTGTAGTGTGCGCCCCTTAACACTCGTTTAGCTCTGGGATGCAGAAACAGGACACCGACTGCTCACCGTGTCCAATCTACAGTCTTCTGTCAAGGTACACTGTCTAATCTACACATGACCTAATGTACTTTCTTGTAAACACATAGTAAAAAGCCAAGTCAATGGAAATACTATGTGTGTGTGTGTGTGTGTGTGTGTGCTCTGCAACAGTGTGTGTTGGTGTTGGATCACCTGGATGTGTTTCTCTCTGGAGGCAATGAGCTGTGTGTGTGGAATAGAGACTTTCAGCTACAGTGTAAGACTGTACATTACAGAGACTCAGGTATACACACACACAGTGTTTAAAAAATTCAAATTTTACTGTAGAACATTAACAATACGTGTTCCTGATGATATGTTTATTTCTTTACAAAGGCATCACTGCGTTGGTGGATTTGCCCAAATGCTGTGTTGCTGCAGCCATAGACAAAGAGATTGGTAAGACACCAAAATATGAGTTTGCATTTTTTTTAAAAAAAAATCTGGCACAAGCCGAAGGTAAATATTTCTTGGTCCTTAATTTCTAAAAGGAGCCATGTGTAATGTTTTGACAACCTTTCCCTGCAATTGATGCCCCAAAGTACAGAACTGTGCAAAAGTTTTAGGCACCCTATTTTTCTAGTACAAACTTTGTTATAGATTTTTTATTTGATGACTTCTACATTATCAAGTCAGTACAAAAAACATTTTAGATTCCCAAACATTAGTTTTCTAGCACAAAATTAAATGTTACAGAAAAATGTTTATATGTCATTAAAGAAAGCAGCATATTACGTAAGAGACACTTTTCAGACAAAAAACACAATCAAGGCTGCCGGGTTTTGCTGCAAAAATAAGAAGCGAGTGCGAAAGTCAAAGTCTCCAGAAGAACTGTGGCTGGTTTTTATCCACATGCTAAACTGTATTATCAAAAATTCAAGTGGCAAGGGCATTTCTTTTTGTAAAAAAAAAAACAAAACTGCATTTGTTGTTAACAAAGCATAAGCCAACATGAAGATCAGAGAGCTGTCTATGGGAGAAAAGGAAGCCATTTTGAAACTGAGGAAAGAGGGAAATTAATCAGAGGCATTGCTAAAAAATGTAGCATACAAAAATTTGGAATCTCCTGAAAAAGAAAGAAACCACTGGTGTACTGAGCAGCAGACACCGACTGGGTTGGGCAAGAAAAACAACAGCTGATGACAGAAACATTGTGAGAGCTGTGAGGAAAAACCCCAAAACAACAGTGACCTCACCAACAACCTCAACAGGGCAGGGGTGAAGGGATCACAACCCACCGTTCGAAGAAGGCTTCAAGAGCATAGGCCGTATCACAAGATGAAGACCACTCATCAGCAGTAAGAATCGGAAAGCCAGATTGGAATTCGCAAAGAAATACAGAAATGAGCCACAAAAGATGAACCTCTACCAAAATGATGGAAAGACCTAAGTGCGGAGAAAGAAAGGATCTGCTCATGATCCAAAACATATAGTACAAGCTCATCTGTGAAACATGGTGGAGGTAGTGTCATGGCTTGGGTTTGCATGGCTGCTTCTGGAACAGGCTCACTAATCTTTATTGATGATTTAACTCATGATGGTAGCAGCAGAATGAATTCAGAAGTCTGAATTCAGAAACATTGAATTCAGAACATTTTATCTGCAATTTACAGAGAAATGCGTCCAAATTAATCGGGAGGAACTTCATCATGCAGCAAGCCCACATGCATGGTCCAAGACACACTGGCAACTCAACAAAGGACTTTATCAGGGTAAAAAGGTGGAATGTTTTAGACTGGCCAAGCCAATCGCCAGACCTTAACCCAACTGAGCAGCATTTCAATTCATGAAGAGGAGACTGAAGGGAGAAACCCCCCGAAATAAAGATGAACTGAAAGAGGCTGCAGTAAAAGCCTGGAAAAACATTACAAAAGAAACCAACAATGTGGTGGTCAGTGAGTCGCAGGATTGATGCAGTTATCACAAGCAAGGGATATGCAATCAAATATTACGCGTTATTTACTTTAATTTACTTCGCCCTAAAATTGCGTACAATTGATACAAAAGGTTCTATGTTTTATGTTGTTTAACAAATCTAGATGTAAATACCAGGAAATAAAAGCTGAGATCCTAAACTCTCGTCTCATATCCATCTTTTGATGGATTTGCACAAACTAATGAATTGGCCTTGCCATCCCAGTAGTTTTGGAGAAGACTGTATGTGCTTCTGTGATTAATTAAAAATCACAGTGTTCATTCATGCAGACGGCTACAGTTTGGTTATTCAGGTAATTTAGCTAATTACTCATTAATCAATTCATTAATTATTTTCAAACTCCAAATTAAATTGTCTTATACACTCACAGAGAGCTTTATTAGGAACACTATATTAATACTGAGTAGGGCCTCCCTTTGCTCTCAAAACAGCCTTTCTTCGTGGCATGGATTCCACAAGATGTTGGAAACATTCCTTTGAGTTTCTGGTCCATGTTGATATGATTGCATCACGCAATTCCTGCAGATTGTTCAGGTGCACTTTCATGCTGGGAATCTCCTGTTCTACCACATCCCAAAGATGTTCTACTGGATTCAGAGCCGGTGACTGAGAAAGCCACTGAAGAACACTGAACTCATTGTCATGTTCATGAAACCAGTTTGAGACAACTTTTGCTTTGTGACATGGTGCATCATCATGCTGGATGTAGCCATTAGAAGATGGTAAATTGTGACCATGAAGGGATGAACATGGTCAGCAACAATACTCAAATATGCTGTGGCACTCAAGTGATGATTGATTGGAATTAACGGGCCCAAAGTGTGCCAATAAAAAATTCCCCACACCATTACACCACCTCCACCAGCCTGGACTGCTGACACAAGGAAGGTTAGGTCCATGGGCTCATGCTGTTGCTGACCATCTGTGTGCCTCAACAGAGAACGTGATTCATCAGACCAGGTAACATTTTTCCAGTCTTCAGCGGTCCAGTGTTGGTGAGCCTGTGTCCTCTGCAGCCTCAGCTTTCTGTTCTCGGCTGACAGAAGTGGAGCCCAATGTGGTCTTTTGCTGTTGTAGCCCATCCGCCTCAAGGTTTGACGTGTTGTACATTCTGAGATGCTTTTCTGCTCACCACAATTTTACAAAGTGGTTATTTGAGTTACTGTAGCCTTTCTGTCAGCTCGAACCAGTCTGGCCGTTCTCCATCGACGTCTGTCATCAACAGAGCAATTCCGTCCAGAGAACTGACACTGGATTTTTTTTTTATTTTTATTTTTTTTTTTTTTTAACACCATTCTGAGTAAACTCTAGAGACTGAGATCAGCAGTTACAGAAATACTCAACCCAGCCTGTCTGACACTAACAATCATGCAACGGTCAAAATCACTGAGGTTTCCATTCTGATGATTGATGTGAACATTACTCGAAGCTGCTGGCCCATATCTGCAGGATTTTATGCATTGCAATGCTGCCACATGATTGGCTGACTAGATAATTGCATGAATGAGCAGGTGTACAGGTGTTCCTAATAAAGTGTTCAGTGAGTGTACACTTTTGATGACTCAGCAGTCTCAGTCTTGAAGACCTGAATGTACTTTATATGACCAAATATGCATATTTGAAGACATTTCTAAAGAAGAATATGTGTAATAAGTGTTATTCACAGTTACTAAAAGGACTAATTATTTATAACAATGTTATTTATAATATATATGCACATAACTTATACTACTAATGTTTTTGTATTATTACTTAAAATTTACTTATATATTTTTTTTTATCCTTTATGTTGAGACCTGGGACACTTGGCAAATAAAGATTCTAATGTGACTGATTCTTGACTGATGTGTCAGTTGATCAGTTTGAAAGATCGATCTTTTCAATTATTTCAGTAATCTTTAAGCTGAATCTGTCTGAACCTGAAATGTCGATCTTGGCCATTAGCCAGCTGACTGACCACCAAGACACTATCCGGACGCTCATCAGAGTCAACGGTGAGCCCACAAGCATATATACACACCACAACACAAACACAGATACACACAAAGGTGAGGAAATACATGAAACATTCATGAAGTGATAACGTACAAACATATAGCTCATTGTATTTTGGTTGTTTATTTGGAGTTATGTCGTTAGGAATTATTTTAACACTGATTTATTCATATCAAAGCTTGTATCTTTTTAGCATCTTTTGATAGAAATAGTCTTGCTGGAACAGGTTTGGGACCATTAGTTCCAGTGAAGAGAAATCTTAATGCTACCTAGACATTCTAAACAATTGTGTTTCCAACTGTGTGGCATCATTTTGGGGAAGACATCCACATACTGTCGGCCATATAGTGTATATGGTATATACAGTGGGGGAAAAAAGTATTTGATCCCCTGCTGATTTTGTACGTTTGCCCACTGACAAAGAAATGATCAGTCTATAATTTTAATGGTAGGTGTATTTTAACAGTGAGTGACAGAATAACAACAAAAAAATCCAGAAAAAACGCATCTCAAAAAGGTTATGAATTGATTTGCATTTTAATGAGGGAAATAAGTATTTCACCCCTTCGACTTAGTACTTGGTGGCAAAACCCTTGTTGGCAATCACAGAGGTCAGATGTTTCTTGTAGTTGGCCACCAGGTTTGCACACATCTCAGGAGGGATTTTGTCCCACTCCTCTTTGCAGATCCTCTCCAAGTCATTAAGGTCATTTTCAATGCCCTGGCTGAGGGAAGGAGGTTCTCACCCAAGATTTGACGGTACATGGCCCCATCCATCGTACCTTTGATGCGGTGCAGTTTTCCTGTCCCCTTAGCAGAAAAACACCCCCAAAGCATAATGTTCCCACCTCCATGTTTGACGGTGGGGATGGTGTTATGACTTGGGGTCATAGGCAGCATTCCTCCTCCTCCAAACATGGCGAGTTGACTTGATGCCAGAGAGATCTGACCACACCTGACCACAAAACTTTCACCCAGTTCTCCTCTGAATCATTCAGGCAAACTTCAGACGGGCCTGTACATGTGCTCTCTTGAGCAGGGGGACCTTGCGGGCGCTGCAGGATTTCAGTCCTTCACGGCGTAGTGCGTTACCAATTGTTTTCTTGGTGACTATGGTACCAGCTGCCTTGAGATCATTAGCAAGATCCTCCCGTGTAGTTCTGGGCTGATTCCTCACTGTTCTCATGATCATTGAAACTCCACGAGGTGAGATCTTGCATGGAGCCCCAGACCGAGGGAGACTGACAGTTTCTTCCATTTGTGAATAATCGCACCAACTGTTGTCACCTTCTCACCAAGCTGCTTGGCGATGGTCTTGTAGCCCATTCCAGCCTTGTGTAGGTCTACAATCTTGTCCCTGACATCCTTGGACAGCTCTTTGGTCTTGGCCATGGTGGAGAGTTTGGAATCTGATTGATTGATTGCTTCTGTGGACAGGTGTCTTTTTACAGGTAACAAACTCCTAATCTCCAGTACTTACTCAGGTAATGAGTGCTCCTAATCTCAGCTCATTACCTGTGTAAAAGACACCTGAGAGCCAGAAATATTGCTGATTGATAGGGGATCAAATACTTATTTCCCTCATTAAAATGCAAATCAATTTATAACTTTTTTGAAATGCGTTTTTCTGGATTTTTTTTGTTGTTATTCTGTCTCTCACTGTTAAAATACACCTACCATTAAAATTATAGACTGATCATTTCTTTGTCAGTGGGCAAATGTACAAAAGCAGCAGGGGATCAGATACTTTTTTCCCAACTGTATCACACTATATTACATATAGTCTATATTGCGTTATTTAGTCGCTGTTGTTTTTAAACTTTTGACTAAAATAATAACGAGGATCTTTATTCTAAATAAAAGTGTCGCAGTTTAGAACTTTGTTCCTTTGTGACTTTTGTCCCATGTATCCTTTTCTTGCATTCACTTTTATGAGACACCAGAGAAGTAAGGGTGGAATTATATTTAGTAAGGGTGGAACTTTGCTGTAAAATTACAAGCCATAAAACAGACACAAAAAAACACGTCTCCTTTCATGATGTAGTAACATAATTTGAAAAAAGAAATGCTTGCCATGCCAACTATGTGTTTGTTTTGACCCATGAAAATGATTAAAGCATATGGTCTCACTTTATATATAGCTTGCTTTTAATATTTTATATTTTTGTTATAAAAACAAGCAGGCACCAAAATTAGGCAAATTGCCTTTATAGAAATCATAGCATCTATTAGATTGGAAGATTATCTATTATTGTTGAGATGCTGTTTTTGTGCACTGATTGATTTGTTCTTGTTGTATGGTAGATGATCTGTTTGCTAGTGGCTCTCACATCGGAGAGGTCATCCTCTGGGATACCCTTGACTGGACAATCCAGGCTTATGAGCGTATTATATGGGAGGAACCAGATCGAGAGGGCCAATCAGAGATCAGAGTGGGGCAGCAGAAACAGAGCGAAGCATCCATTCAGCACCTGCACTCAGATGGAGAGGTGGGGCTCCTGTCCAGTGGTGACTGGATTATATTTTGGATTTTTAAAACTTTGGTCAGCATCTCTCTCTCTCTCTCTCAGCGGGTAGTTGCAGCAGTGGGCAGTGGGCTGTTTGTGTATAACACAAGGATGAAGACAGTGGTGGCGTATAGGAAGTTTGCTCACGACTCTGATGTTCTGTACACCACGCTTCTGCATAATGGGTACAAATTTAGATTTGTGTGTTTTATTTTAAAAAAGTTACCAGTTGGTAAAATACAGTGCAGGGGGCTTTTTTTAAAACTGCATTACTGTTTACTGTGTGGCTGTCTGGAAAAACCCTTTACATGTTAGAATTTTGACAATTTCTACTATATGTAGTTCTGAAAATTACTTTTTTTCTGAACTGAAATATGTGTCTGTTTTTCATGTATCGACCTCACAATTAAAGCTATATTAAAATCGGGTTACATCCAAAAGTTAAAAGGGAGAAAAGTGCATTTAAAAATTCCATTTCAGTTCCCCTGTAAAAAAAAAAAAAAAAACACTGGTTTTCTCTGTGTGTGTGTGTGTGTGTGTGTGTGTGTGTGTTCTGTTTAAGACAGGTGATGTCTTGTTCTGAGGATGGCAGTGTCAGGATTTGGGAGTTACAGGAGCTCCCCCTACCTGCAGAGCCTGCCTCCTCAGGTGAGAAAGACACACCTACTGACTCCTGATACCTTAGTCCTACTCTTATACAGTCGGGTCCATAAGTATTTGGACAGTGACTCATAATTTTGCCTCTGTACACCCCCACAATGGATTTGTGAAATCAAGCAATAAAGATGTGATTGAAGTGTAGACTTTCAGCTTTAATTCAAGGGGTTTAACAAAAATATTGCATTAACTGTTTAAGGATTACAGCCATTTTTTACAGAGTCCCTCCATTTTTCCAGGCTCAAAAGTAATTGGACAATTGAATGATAAGCAGTTTCATGGCCAGTGTGGTCTGTTTCCTCATTATTTCATGACAAATTAAGGAGATAAAAGCTTAGAAAATCTTAGAAAAGCATCCAAAGAAGAAGTAACCAACAGTTTGGTGTCAGTGAGTCACAGGATTGATGCAGTTATTGCAAGCAAGGGATATGCAACCAAGTATTATGTGTTATTTACTTTAATTTATTTCAAGACTTATCTGTTCCTATACTTTTGCTCACTTAAAAATTGGTTGGATACAAAACGTTCTATTTTTTATGGTGTTTAACACGTCTAGATGTAAATATCAGGAAATAAAAGCTGAAACTCTCGTCTCATATCCGTCTTTTGATCTCAAATCCAAATGTCTTTTGTGTATAGCACAAACAAATTAACGGGCCTTGCCATTCCAGTAGTTTCTGAGAGGACTGTAACATCTAGCCAAGTCAAGAACACTCTCGAGGAGGTAGGCGTATCAAAAGTGTCAAAGTTTACGTTCAAGAGACGCCTTTATGAATGTAATTACTGAAGGTTTACCTCAAGATGCAAACCACCGGTAACACTCAAGAATATAAAGACCAGATTAAACTTTGCTAGAAAACATCTTAAAAAAAAAAAAAAAAAAAGCCTGCCCAGTTCTGGAACAAGATTCTTTGGACAGATGAAACAAAGATTAACTTGTACCAGAATGATGGGAAGAGAAGACTATGGAGAAAGAAAGGAAGGGCTCATGATCCAAAGCATACCACATCATCTGTTAAACATGGTGGAGGAAGTGTTAAGGCATGGGCATGTACGGCTGGGTCACTGGTGTTTTTTGATGATGTGACTGCTGATAGAAGGAGCAGGATGAATTCTGAAGTGTATAGAACTTTACTTTCTGCTCAGATTCAGTCAAATGCTGCAAAACTGATAGGACGGCACTTCACAGTACAGCTGGATAATGACCCAAAATGTACCGCAAAAGCAACCCAAGAGCTTCTTAAGGCAAAGAAATGGAATGTTCTTAAATGGCCAAATTAGTCACTTGACCTCAACCCAGTTGAGCTGCTTTTCACTTACTGAAGACACAACTGAAGGCAGAAAGACCCACAAACAAGCAGCAACTAAAAGCGACTGCAGTAAAGGCCTGGCAAAGCATCTCAAGGGGGAAAACTCAGTATTTAGTGGGTTCCAGACTTCAGGCAGTCATTGACTGCAAAGGATTTGCTTCCGTGTATTAAAAATAATCCTTATATTTATAATTGTTAGTTTATCCAGTTACTTTTGAGCCTGTGAAAATGGTTGGATGATGTAAAAAATGTCTAATTTCTAAGCAGTTAATGCAATATTTTTGTTAAACACCTTGAAGTAAAGCTGAAAGCTTTAAACATTTTTTCAAACCTTTCCCAGATCTGAGATCACTTCTGGGTGCTGAAGCTACTGTCCTGGTCGTGCATGTTGTCGAGATATGAAATTAAGCATAAAGCTCATCTTAAAAACAGGGAAAATCAGACAGTGCTGCAATTTCTGCATTATTTATTTATTTTTTGCTGCAATATCTCCTGCAAACACAAAGGAATTATTTAGCTGTTATACACCAAGTCTGTTGGTTAGAAAGGGTAAAGTAGAATGGAGACTTTTAAGAGTTAACGATTGAGTTTAGGGTCCATTTAGAACCTGCAATCGAAATGAACAACAACAACAAAAAAATGCTGCATGGAGCCACATGCAGTTAATGCATTATTCACTTTTTCACTTCTCTCTCTGTCTGTCCTTCTCTCGCTCTCACTCTCTCAGGTTTTTTCGGCTTGTTCAGCACCATTGGGAGATCCAGTAAACAGGGTAGTGTGCCATCTAAGAAGCTTCTGGAAGTTCCTGGTCTGTGCTCGCTAGAGTTGGTTGGTGATCTGATTGGTCACTCTGGAGCTGTGCAGGTATTCTATACACATTAGTTCAGTTTATTCATCCCTTAGGACATTTGGTTTAAACTACAACAAAATTACACAAACAAATCTAAAGAGCACAGAACTCGAAGGTCAAATACTTGACTGTAAATGTCAGTGTTTAAATCTCTCTGGGTTTGGACTCTTTTTACATTGATTAATGTATCCAAAGGCAGACGAATTTTATAAATAGCAAAATGCATTTGTAAGGCAGAACTCATGGTAACTGGCCAGTGTCTAACAGGTTTGTGTTTCCTTGTATTTTTTGTATTTCAAAACTTAGTTATATTAGGTGACCGTGAGTCATCCAAGGCGCCTTATTGTCCTTGTATATTTATTGCTCAGTTTTAACTAGCATGGTAACACAATTCGTCAGTCTTTGAAATACTCAAACCAGCAACCATACCACTGTCAAAGTCACTCAGAATCCTCTTTTCCCACCTATTTTGATGTTGTACATCAACTGCATATTTGCCTATTTATGGCCTGCTGAAAATTGTAATAAATAAATAAATAAATAAAAATTAAAAATGTTTTGTGCTTTGGAGCAATTTTGGCCCTCTATATTGCCACATTAACGCACATCAGATCTTTCACATTTTCATGTCTATTACTTATGTTACAGTTCTCAAAAATCAGTTCTCAAAAATCTATCTATCAATCTACCTACCTACAGTTGCAATCAAAATTATTCAATCCCCATTGCAAATCAGATTTATTGTCAAAATGTACAGACTTTCAGCTGTTTGCAATGAACAAATCAAACAAAAGCAATTGAAATAGTTCAACACAACGAATGCTTCAAGTGGTTTCCCCAAATTCAACTGAAAATGCAACTTATAATGACTTCTCCAGTCTCAAAATTATTCAACCCCTTCATGGCAAGCATCTTTAGTACTTAGTAGAGACCCTTTTGCTGTTATGACCTGCTGCAAACGAGATGCATAGCCAGACACCAGCTTCTGGCAGCGTTCCTGAAGAATCTTAGCCCGTTCCTCATGAGCATTGGCCTCCAGTTCAGTAATATTCTTGGGTTTGTGTGCTGCAACCACTTTCTTCAAATCAAAAAGTCAGGTGACTGTGATGGCCCTGTAGAATATTCCAGGACAACTTCTTTAGCCAAGCCTTGGTGGAATTTGAAGTATGCTTGGGATCATTGTCCTGTTGGAAGGTCCAATGATGTCCAAGCTTCAGCTTCCTCACAGTTTTCTCCTAGGATTTCCTGATACTTCAGTGAATCCATCTTGCCTTCCACACGCTGCAGGTTTCCAGTACCAGAGGATGCAAAGCAGCCCCAGAGCATCACCGAGCCACCACCATGCTTGACTGTGGACAGAGTGTTCTTTCTTTATTCTTTTTTCTCCAGACATACCGCTGATCTTTCGTGCCGAAAAGTTCCAGTTTTGTTTCATCGCTCCACAGAACAGAATCCCAAAACTTCTGTGGCTTATTTATATGATTTTGAGCGACTTTTCTTGTGCTTTTGGGTCAGTAGTGGTGTACATCTAGGAGTTCTGGCATGGAAACCTTCTGCATTTAGTACGCGCCATACTGTGCTCACTGAAACCTCAGTGCCTGTTGCCACCAAGTCTTGCTGCAGGTCTTTTGCAGTCACTCGAGGGTTTTTCACAACCTGCCTTCTTAGGAATCTGGTTGATGGCTTCCTTTTTCTGCCCCGTCCAGGTATTTAATGTATTTTCTGCCCCTAGCCAGGTCAGGTATTTCATGTGTTCCAGCTCAAGCACACCTGGTGCAACTAATGAAGCCCTTGATTAGTTGCATCAAGTGTGCTTGAGACAACACCTGTTTTGCACATTGGGGAATTTGGGGAAACCACTTGAAGTATTCATTGTGTTGAACTATTTCAATTGCTTTTGTTTGATTTGTTCATTGCAAACAGCTGTTCATTGCAATGGGGGTTGAATAATTTTGATTGCAACTCTATCTATCTATCTATCTATCTATCTATCTATCTATCTATCTATCTATCTATCTATCTATCTACTGTATCTACTGTATCTACATTTCATGTACAAGTGATTATGAATAAGCTTAACTTAAGTTAGATATCTTGTAATACACAACAATTCCTAAAAATCTCATACATCTAGCATGAATAGTTCAAAAGTAATGACTTTTTCTGTAACACTCGTTTTTACAGTAAAATTATGGCCATACCATGCCCCCCTTTTTAAAAGCCTCTATATCTCAGAAACCAATGCAAATACGAGCCTGAAATTGTGCACACTACTGGGAATAATTACAGTATTCCCAGAAAGTATGAAGCAAATCTGAAATCTCCAGGGATTTCGCATGGATTGACCCTAATTCTTTGTTAGTTTTGATGGAAAATGGACTGGTGCACTTCAGAAAATACAGTAGATGGCAACTTGAAGAAGGATGACCTTTTAGAACTACTGAAGCAACTCCTCAACAAAACAGCCAGAAAGTTAAAACAATTGAGTCTTCCAGCAGGAGAGTGATCTTAAATATAATTCCAAAGTCTTACAAAATGGCTTAAAGATGACAATGTGAAAGTACTGAAGTGGCCATGGCCCAAGCCCTGACCTGAATCCCATAGAAAATTTGTAGACTGAACTGAAAAAGTATGTCTGAGCAAGGAGGCCCACAAATCTGAAAAAAGTTCTGTCAGGAGGAATAGGCAAAAATCATGGCAAAGTATTGTGAGAAGCTTTTGGAATGCTAGCCAAGTGTTTGATTTAACTTAAGCAATTAAAAGGCAATGCCACCAAATACTAACCAAGTCTGTGTAAACCTTTGATCCACTGGAAATCTGTTATAGTAAATAAAGGCTGAAATAAATCTGTCTCTTAGGAATTATTTTTGAAATGACCTTATATGGAAATAAAGTAGATACCTGATAATTGGCTTAACACAGGAAATGTATGGTAACATGAAATGTGAAAATGTGAGTTTGAATGGCTTTAGCCTAGGTGTATATGTAACTACACATATATAGGCCTATAACTAGAGTAACAGTTTACAAAGGAAGAAAAAAAATGTTACTCTGCTTGAAATGGCTGATTAAACGTTTTGCTCCTGCATTTCTCTGATACAGATGTTTCTGAGCTTTGGCAAGAGGGGAGTGGTCACTTGCTCGGCTGATCATCTGCTCATTGTGTGGAAAGACGGAGAAAGGGAGTCACATCTGCGCAGTCTGGCTCTGTTCCTGAAGCTGGAGGAGAAAGGGTGCCTCTGAACCTTCTCGCTCTCAGTCTCACCCTAAAGCAGTTACCTGATATCAATAGGGTGAGGTGAGGAATTGGGATGTCAGCTTTTGCAATATGCAGCCTGCAAAGAACACTGGCTATTTTTAAAGAAAACACAATAGTAATTCAGAGAGAGAGTGTGTATGTGTGTGTGTATGTGTGTGTGTGTGTGTGTGTGTGTGCATACAACACTTCTTTAAGCACGAGTACTCAAGAGAGCTCAACTCCACAACTGGCATCTCACTCTGAATGTTCCTGCTGTTTAATAGGAGTTGTTTATTGTTATCTTTTTATTCCTGTCTTTAATGTGACAATAACTGTGACTGAACAAAAAGTAAGACAGCTGTTACTTTTACTGATCAGGCTTATATTTTATTCGAAATTGATGGTTTTATTTTTAAAATGCAAGGCTGCTATTTATTCTTAAGCATTTCTGACAAATCATATTGTATGAACGTTTTTAGTTTATAATTTATTCAATTAATGAGTTGTAAATTAATCATGTGATAGTGATCCTTTGAGGCTCTTAACATTTTACATGATTTAAAAATTTTTTTTTTTAATTGACTGTGTTTTAAATATAAATGATTATACTTGCCTACAAGATGATTAAAAAAAAAAATTAATTAACAATATAAATGGCTATTAAAGAGAGCCTGTTTTTGGGAAAACGTCATAGAAAAAGGTGGTTATGTATTCTTTAAAAGTTACATCTTGGGAATTTCTTTCTCAGGTACACAAGTGCTATTGCAAGCTACTCGTGAAAGAACATTTGGTACTGTGGTGTTAGCTGGGTTTGGTCACATCAGTTTTTTGGACTAGTTCACCAAATTCTAGGTGAAAGAGGACAAACCCCACACCTTCAACTAGAGTTTTTGATTATCATTATGACAATAGCTTATGTACATTTATGTAGATATGGATGCTGTCCGTGTCTGTCTTTGTGTTTCTAAATATTCTATGTAAACGTAGACAAAAAGTAGATTAGGTTTATTGGGACTCATTGGCACTGACTCATTGGCACTGCATTGTACCGAACTCCAGCGGAACAGTTCGAGTCACTCATGAGCATTTACAATTCCCTGAGACTGACTGGGATCCAACAGGACACAAGAAAAAAGGTCCACAAGTGCAGGAGGTTTTTACTTTCATGTGGGAATGAATATGAAGCTCATAGGACAAACAAAGACAACATTCATTAATATGAACTTGCAGTGATTCTTGTTAATTGCCTTGCCCTGGTCATTGTGGTTTACATTAAGCTACTAGTTTGTTTATATTTGCGACATAAAACCAACTAAATTTGTTGGAAAATATTGTGGAAAGTAAGAAAGAAACAAACCCTTCAGGTTTAAATTTAAATTCACCTGGTTTTATACGCATTTCTAATTTATGGATAAGAAAAAAAGGACTGACCATAAAAACTGCAAATCCCTTAATGCTGTATTTATGTTGAAATAAAATACTGCTGTATCTGTATGTCATACATTGGAGTATTTTTTATATGTAACTTTCTAGTTGTTAGATTCTTTCTGCACATCAAATGACACTCAATCCCAATATAAAATGCCAGATGGCCTTCCTGTCACTGCTCTTTCATATATAACTTTATTAGGCCATAGACCTTTTTGTTTCTTTTTCTCTTAAGATATTAAGATACACTTTAAAGTACTTTGAGCTGCATTTTAGAAGTATTAAATAATTACATCAAATATTATTTGACATTTTATTGTTGTACATTAGCCTACATTCTGCATCTTTGGAAAATACAGAGCAGAATGTAGTTTTACACATTTATCAACAAAACTATACAAATTGTGGAACACTACAGGATTCTTTTAATATACAATTTATTGTATATTTAATTCTTCCACATTTACTATAAAATGTGTAAACTCTCTGATTTACTCAGTCCCTTGAGTCAAGTTTACTTCTGGCACCGTGTCCTCAAAACGAGTAATCCTCGTTCTGCGTTGACACAGACTGCAAAGCCAGGCTCATGGGTCACTCAGTAGGATGTCTTCTGAATCGGGCTTGTCATGACCGAGGTCTGCATGTTGGAAGCGCTCCCTTGCGTGCTCCCAGTTCTGCTGTCTTCTACTCCGGCCAGCAGGAACCTCATCCACTGGAAAAATCGCTCCACAGCCCAGACCGGTCTGAGGCATCCGAACCTGCACCTCCACCTAAACAGAAGGAGAGAGAGGAACGGGTGATCAATGGGTGAGAACGAGTCTGTGTGTAAATATTTAAACAGGATCTGTTTGCTGACTGCACACCAGAGAAGGCATGTCTGAGTCCATGTCCATTTTTAATGGCTAGCCACTGAGGGTTTGCTGGCTTATTAAACTGGGGTTTGTTGTCCATAAAATGTTACTGAAATGAGACCATTTTATTCATAAAATGTTTATACACATCCATTGCTCCTATTCAGACATGCCCATTGGTGTGCAGTCTGCAGAACAACCCTCCTCTATTCACTGGCATTGTATGTGTGTGTGTGTGTGTGTGTGTGTGTGTATTTACAGGCTCGGTAATGCCTCCTCCAGCTTTGCCTAGTCCCTCTCCGCTCTTCCATCCCATTCGCTCCAACATCTGACGACCCTTGTTCCTGTCACTGATCTCGCTGCACACATGTATACAAATAGAGTTCAGTGATGATTACAGAAAGATTTTAGTCCTTCAGGAGCAACAGTAAAGGAGGAACTGCAAAATAAGACTGATATATTTATATTGCAATATATTACCATCAAGATACAGGGTAGTGGTCAGTGCATTTACAGTATATCTGCATTTTTATTCACTGCCAAATGAATCCATCAAGCAATGCATTCCAAAAAAAACAAAACCATGGGGTTTGAAAGTGGGTGAGAGCATGAACCAAGTGTATCAGGGTTTAGCTGGGTGTGGGAATGTATGCAGTTGTAGCCGTGATAATTTTCAAAAATTGTCTTCTGTATTTTTCTTTTGTACCATTCAACTCCTTTAAATAACAGGATCAGGGGTACATGGCTCAAAGGAGAAGGAAAAGGTGCTTTCTATGTTGTCATAAAAGTCACATAATAGTTAAATTTACTGCAAGGATTACATTCTCTACCCAGCCACAATTTTATCACGTATACCTACCACACATGGATTTTTAAAGTATGCAGTTATTGATTCTTTTGCTTTGCTCTGTGCTGTGGCGAGGATAAGAAGGAGGGACACCAGCACATATAGGTGTGCGCGCACGCATGCTTTCATTGACTACACTGAAAAGCGAAAGTAACAAAGAAAATAAAGTGCGCCGTTGCGTTATCCCAAACCTGCCTCCAGCTTCCTCTTTCCCTACCCGAATCTGGGAAAGTGTTACACCGGTGCCGAAACCCGGGATTCTGAGGAAGAGATCCCAGGATCCACGGAGTCCTCACTGCTGGTCGAGAACGTAAAGTCCCTCGCCAGCCTCCACCAGACCCGGCATCAGGCCCTCCTACAGCTATGCCAAGACCAGGAACAGCATATCCAGGACCTGCTCGATGCCCAGGCGGCGTATCAGCAGATGCTCCAGAGCCTGGTCAACCTCAGCAGCCTGGTCAGCCTCAGCAGCCGCTGTGGCCACGCCCCACATCCTAGCTAAAATGGGACCGCAGAACAACCTGGGAGAGTTCCTGGAGCTATACAAGCGCTCAGCAGAAGTGTGGGGCTGGCCCAATGCCCCTTGGGTGGCCCGTCTATTGCCACTCCTGATGGGGAAGCCCAACTCAGCCCAGCAACTGCCGGCCGCCAACATGCTGGAGTACCCGGACCTGAAACAGGCGATTTTGCAACGGGTCAGCCACACCCCTGAACAGCACCGTCAGTGCTTCCGCTCGCTGACCCTCCACAACCCTCTCGGCAGCCTGTTTGCGTTCACCCAGAAGCTCAGGGACACCTGCCAGAGATTGCTGGCCGAAGATCGTGGCGCCGAAACAGTGACTGACCTCATGGTACTGGAACAGTCCAACGCCCGACTATCAGAGGGGACGGCGGAGTGGCCGCCCCCGATCGAACTGGGATTCACTGTATATTGGTGAGTGTTGAACGGGGGTAAATACCATGCACTGGTAGATTCGGGCTGTAACCAGACCTCAATCCACTAATCCTTGGTTCAAGGTGAGGCATTGGGAAATGCACATTTGGTGAAGGTGAGGTGTGTGACATGTTAATAGTTCATATTTATCAATTAACAAAATGCAAAGTAAGTAAAACAGAAGAAACATCTACATCAAGGCAATATTTGGTGTGACCTCCCTTTGCCTTCAAAACAGCATCAATCAGCAACATTCTTCTATGTTCACTTGCACACAGTTTTTGATGGAACTCTGCAGGTAGGTTGGCCCAAACATCTTGGATAACTAACCACAGTTCTTCTGTGGATTTATGGAGTCTCAGTTGCTTCTCTCTCTTCATGAAATCCCAGACAGACTCGATGATGTTGAGATCAGGGCACTGTGGGGGCCATACCATCACTTCCAGGACTCCTCGTTCTTCTTTACGCTGAAGATAGTTCTTAATGACTTTCGCTGTATGCTTGGGGTCATTGTCATGCTGAAGAATAAATTTGGGGCCAATCAGATGCCTCCCTGAGGTTACTGCATGATGGATAAGTATTTGCCTGTACTTCTCAGCATTGAAGAGACCATTAATAATGACCAAATCCATTTGCAGAAATGCAGCCCCAAACTTGCAAGGAACCTCCACCATGCTTCACTGTTGCCTGCAGACACTCATTCGTGTAACGATCTCCAGCCCTTCGGCAAACAAACTGCCTTCTGCTACAGCCAAATATGTCAAATTTTGACTCATCAGTCCAGAGCACCTGCTGCCATTTTTCTGCACTGCAGTTCCTGTGTTTTCGTGCATAGTTGAGTCGCTTGGCCGTTTCCATGTCGGAGGTATGGCTTTTTGGTCGCAAGTCTTCCATGAAGGCCACCTCTGACCAGACTTCTCCGGACAGTAGATGGGTGTACCAGGGTCCCACTGGTTTCTGCCAGGTCTGAGCTGATGGCACTGCTGGACATGAACCAATTGCGAAGAGACATAAGCCTGATGTGTCTTTCATGTGCTGCAGTAAGTTTCCTTGGCCGACCGCCGCGTCTACGGTCCACAACATTGGCCATTTATTTGTGCTTCTTCAAAAGAGCTTGGACAGCACATCTGGAAACCTCTGTCTAGAAATTTCTGACTGGGATAGACCTTGCTGATGCAGTATAACTACCTTTTGTCTTGTTGCTGTGCTCAGTCTTGCCATGGTGTAGGACTTTTGACAGTAAACTGTCTTCAGTAACCTCACCTTGTTAGCTGAGTTTGGCTGTTCCTCACCCAGTTTTATTCCTCCTACACAGCTGTTTCTGTTTCAGTTAATGATTGTGTTCCAACATACATATTGAACGGATGATCATTAGCACCTGTTTGGTATAATTGTTTAATCATACACCTGACTATATGCCCACAAAATCCCTGACTTTGTGCAAATGTACGTAGAAGAACTGATGCTTTTGAAGGCAAAGGGTGACTTTAAATATTGACTTGATGTAGATTTTTCTTCTGTTCTCTCACGTTGCATTTTGTTAACTGATAAATATAAACTATTAACGTCTATTTTTTAAAGCATTTTTTCACACCTGCCTAAAACCTTTGAATAATACTGTGTGTATATATATATATATGTGTGTGTGTGTGTGTGTGTGTGTGTGTGTGTGTATATATATTTAAACATGTTCAATCTTGATTAGAACATTTTGAAAAACATGTTAAACAGTCATTTGAATTAACCAAATTAATTGTGAAATTGCCCAGGACTACTACATATTTTTCCATGTGCAGTCTGAGCTGGATATTTTTAGTTCATAGCAGTGACTGAGATCAACCCCAGTGTATGGGAGGCATGGAAGTGACGTACACATGCACAGATGCAGGAGCGTCGTCTCTGTAGAAGGTTCCCTCACTTCCCACAGTCTGCCTCCGGTTCTCTGCTCGGTCCTTATACTTATTGCTCAACACACAGCCACCTTCATAGGCACTGTTCTAGATACACATACACACACACGTTTATGTCATGTCATGCATAAAGGAACATTTGCAAAATAGACGTAATGTCTGCTTTTACAAATCGTTTTTGGTCTGTGTAAATAGATCAAGGATTGAAATTTGACTTTGAAATATTTACTGTTGCAGCAAATGAATTTGCATTAAAAAGACACAAAGGAAAACATGAGTATCCTTTATAATGCAGAAATCAATGACAACTTTCATATTGTTTGAAAATGTGCACAAGACACATTTTGTGGAAACCTTTTTTTGGTGGTGATTATCCCTACAGATTACACTGACTCACTGGAGTAACTGGAGGTTTGGCCATTTGTTTTTTTGGCTCCTGCACAGTAAACAAATTCCTACATCCAAAAAATTCCTTACACACACGGAAAAAAAGGCCAACTTACTTTAAGGCCATATTTAAGTTTGATCTGTTTGAGCTGTCTCTGTCTCTGCACCTCTTTGTCCTCCTTAGTCAGAACAACACCTGCACAAAAACATGCACACAGACCAGACAAACGCTAATAATTTTTAATTCATTATAATTATCACTGTAAATAGTGTGCTTATTAGCAGTATCATGTGACTCCTTATAGTATGTACTTGTATACCCATGTTTTCTTCTGGGCGGCGGTAGCTTAGGTGAGCTCGAACCTGTCCAGGTTCGCAAGCATCGCATGTGTCCGAACCCATGTGTATGTGGAAGGATAAAACTGTCTCACCCAGTTTCACTTCATCGCCATGCGTTAAAGGGCAAGGGTCACTGCACACTTTAGGCTGCAGACAAACGCACACAAAGAAAGTCACTTTAACCTTGAATTGATTTTCCCAGATGAAAAGTTGCATTTCCTGCTTAGTGCACATATATATCATTTGACTGACATCATCTGTTTCACCAAGTAACAGGATGCAACTACAGTACACTGCTCTCATCAAGGACTGTCACACTTGTATTTTATATAGAGCGCAGCAGTTGTTGCTGGAATGTTTTTGGCCATGGTATGTAAAAATATACCACATAGATTATCTAGTCTTATCTGTGCATGTCACAAGTTTCCTTTTAGTGAGAGGGGCCAAGGAACTATTGTGAATCACAGCTAAAATTATGAATATTACAGGTCTAAAAGCATGTAATGTTAATGACAAAAAAATTTGCTTTATCAGCAAATGTTTTTTTTTTTTTTTTTAATTCAGTGGACAGAACACAAAGCAACAGGCCGACTACTCAACACAAACCAATTTCTTCCTTCTTATTTTCTAGAAATCACAATACCACTTAAACTTATATACTTAAAGTATATAAAAAGAATTTATATATGACACAAGATTGATGAGGTGTAATACCTGTAAAATTCTGTTGCCATTGAGCACTGTGCCGTTCTGACTGCCCCGGTCTACCAACATGTAACACTGCTGATCCTGATCAAAATACACCTCTGCATGGCACTATACACACACACACACACACACACACACACACACAAACACCAAATTACACCTCGGCATGGATCTGCATACACACAAATGGCTATAAATACACACAGGACAATAACTAGAAATGCACCATAGTAAAATTGTATTTTAATAGGATAGATTAAGAATTTGTGTAGCATATTTAATAAATATTCCGAACTCACATCCCACATTTCTATAATAAATCGTTATTGCTGTCGATTCCATTCATCCTTTCCTGCAGCTACCTAAAGGCAAACCTGAACAAACTAGACTACTCAACCACTGTTTATTTTATACCTTAAACTCGAAAGTTTGAGAGTTGAGGGGTTTAATTGCATGTCTAGGCTGCTTAATTCTGACAGTTCATACCTTACTGACTCCCATCTCTGAAATCCTGATGGCATGGTCCATACCCTTCTCCCTGAAAATGTGCACACACAACACATTATGAAGTCATACAAAATGATGATTTGCTAAACCACAAACAGCCGACACAGTCTGGCGTGTTACTGACCGGCCAATAGTGGCGATGCTGTCAGCTGTGAGGATAAAAAGTGTGCCGGGCTGCAGGACAGGAGAGCGAACCACGATCACTCTCACGCATGGGGGCCATCCTTCTGTAACACACACACACACACACACATAATCTAGAAAGGAAACTAAGAAATAAGGTTTATAGGTGATAGGGCTGAACGCATGAGGGCATTGCGATGTAACGTAAGAGTCTATGCATCTGAAAACATGTGAGACTGCCTACATATTCACCCAACACGTGAAAGTGTCCACCAGGACACATTAAATTAAATGAAAGTCTTGCATTTCTCTGTAGAAGGAATGGATAGAAGATGCAAAGCATTTACTTCATCAATAAAAACTACTTTCGGGTTCTAATTCACAGCATTGAAGGCAACAAAACAACTTTCTCTCTGTATCCCTCCCAGTCTTTATCCCCTGGTGTGGACTGGTGCTGCTCTGAGTGTCTGGAACTGGTCCATCACAAAAGAGCCAGTTCCTAGTTCAATTTAAACACTAAAATTGTGCTGATCTGGAACTAACTGGTGACTCATGACAAGCTCATATTATGACAACCATTAAAATAAACAATAGGTCTGAAGATTATTGCAAGAAAAATATTGCGAAATTATATACTGCAACCATGAATGAGTGGTCCTGGGACAACTTACACAAACTAAATATCAGCTTCACTGAAATGCTAACAAACTTACTTATCTCCACACTTAGAATAAGGAGTTAAAAGGAGCTGTGTCTGTGGAATACGGTACCTCACCTTCCATTGGTTGTGTGTCTCTCTCTGGGCTGTATGAAACTGGAGAGGTAACTGGATGGGGAGACAGAGATGCTGACGAGGATGATGGTGAAAGATAGTTCTTTGCCCTGGACTGCAAGATCTCTCCTTCTTCTGGTTCACTTTCACTGTCCATATTAGCGGAGTGTGAGCTCCAATCCCTGTGCAAGTGTGACTCTCTCTTCTTCTTCTTCTTCCTCTTCTTCTTCCTGTCTTCAGAACGTGTCCTGTTACGTCTTTGCAACCTGCTATGTGAGCGAGACAGGCGCGTCTTACTTCGTGAGCGAGACAGGCGCGTCCTGCTCCGTGAGCGAGACAGGCGCGTCCTGCTTTGTGAGCGAGACAGGCGCGTCCTGCTCCGTGAGCGAGACAGGTGCGTCCTGCTCCGTGAGCGAGACAGTCGCGTCCTGCTCCGTGAGCGAGACAGTCGCGTCCTGCTCCGTGAGCGAGACAGTCGCGTCCTGCTCCGTGAGCGAGACAGTCGCGTCCTGCTCCGTGAACGAGACAGGCGCGTCCTGCTCCGTGAGCGAGACAGGCGCGTCCTGCTCCGTGAACGAGACAGGCGCGTCCTGCTCCGTGAACGAGACAGGCGCGTCCTGCTCCGAGAGCGTCGTCCTTTTCTCCGTGTGACCGTCTCACCCCTCTTCCCCAGATCCTGATCTTTTACAGCATTGGGCTTCTCCTTCACCCCACTGTGGTTCTGTTAGGTAGGAGACAATCAACCAATTAGGAAAGAGAATTGGGAGATTTCTGATTGGGGAGGTCAGCAGAATGTGGTGGTCAGGAGACTTAAGTTGGACGTATAAGTTCAAAAGGTACATCAACTAATGTATGAGAAAAGTAGGAGCTTGATTTTCAGAAACAAATTTTCATTTCATTTTCAACTTTTAATTGTTATTCGGAGTTATGAATTAATGTTGGGGTTGTATCTTCCGCTTGTTGATGTAACTGAAATGGAAAAAGTTAGCGGCTAACTAGGATTTAGAGTAAGAAAGGCTAACACACTAAGTTGCTATGAGAACAGCCTGCTGACTTTAAAGGTAATCACCACTCAGGTGTTCGAAATGTCAGACATCTACAGTTCTTTTCAGAACTAAAGCAACTCAATCACAATCGATGAAGAAATGATTTTCCAGAGTTCTAACCTTTCACCATGCTAAGTAGCCTAGTGTAGTGGTGTAGTGTAGTGGTGTAGTGCAGCGGTGTAGTGGTGGTTTTTCAGTTGCTACAAGGAAATATTTTGGGACATGTTGAGTGTAAATATTTATTTCTTTATATTTATGTTTGTTTGTTTGTTTTTTTTATTATAATTTACTTCTTTAAATTCCTTGTGTAAACAGCAAATGATATCTTAGCAAGTACAAATATCTTGAATATAGCCAAATCTAATATTTCTCTTTATTAGATTTTATTCAATTATTACTTATTCATAATTGAATAAGTAATAATATTACTTGTTCATATAGAATTTTACAACATATTGGTTATGAATTTGGAAAACATTGAAAATACTGAAGATTTTCTAAGCCCTGTTATTGCTGTAAAAATTCATTACAGTATGTTGCTCATCATGTTAAAGCTGCAGTACGGAACTTTTTTTTGGTTAGAAACCAACAAAAATCAACTTTCAAGCAAGTACATAAAAAAAAAGTGTTCAAAACTGTTTCTTTACCGTATATAATACTTATAGTAATGATTTATAAATCGAGCGGTCGGCTCGGATTTCACGGGAAATGTCAGTTGATGTCATTCGTCTTTGGTGGTTACGTCACGTCCATAAACAGAAGAAAGAAGACCTGGCTACTATATCGCGTGTGTGGGGGCTGAGGATGGTGGAGTGTTACAAATTAAACTAGTCATCTATATGGCTGCATTAATCTGGATACTTCTAAACACATCTGGGGAATCAGCTGTTGTCAAAAAAATATGGGCATGGCTTTTGAGAGGCGGTGAAAACTCAGAGCTCTGAAGGGATTGAAGACTGACATAGACAATCATATTTTGTAAAACAAGCCCAAAAAAAACGCAACATGCGACCCATGATTTTTTTCAAGCAACTTCAGAAAAAAAGAAGCCCAAAGTTGCGCATTATAAGCGGACTTGGAAACTCTTAATAAGTATACCTCAAACCATCAGATTAATCCACGCAGAGGAGCGGTGCCGAAGCACAACCCACATTTATTTAAAAAAAAAAACAAAACAAAAAAAAACAAATAAATAAATAAAACGCCGCAAGTAACTTGCAATTTTATGTTTCAAACAGAGATGGCGGTAGAGAGGCAATGGTTCAGTACTGCAGCTTTAATATGGTCAATTTTATTCTGTTTTCAAAGTCTGCAATCATAATAAAACTAGGAAATGCTCTTAAAATACAAACCATTTAAATGTATAGTATTTCAACATGGGGTTCCCTTAGTGGAAATTTTAATACATAAAAAAAAAAAAAATTCAGACCTGGATTACATTCACGTCTGTGCTGCAATCATAAGCGGATCCATTTTTAACACTGTAAGACAGGAGCTATTAACTTCAGCCCTGGGGACCCCGTGCCCTGCACTGGTGAAAGTTTTTGCTGCTGCTGACACAAACGATCCAACTGATCCAACCGATCAGCTAATTGAGCTGGACCAATGTTGTAGGTAGGAAAAACTTCAAACTGTGCGGTCCCTAAGACTGGAGTTTTGAACCCTTGCTGTAAGGGGTCTGCAAAATGTTCTCACTCAGACGTGAGCCTAATTTACCTGGGATTTAAACAGGTTTAAGCATTTTACCCGGGCCTCTGGATGCTCTGGTCTCTCTGAGGTCCTCTTGCTCTTCCATTTGTTGACATTCTCCTGGTCATTGGCAGTTTGGCCGAGCTGAACTGTAGACAGCTCAATTCGTGAGTGGAATTGATACTTTCCACTGTTGTGGTCATAGCAATAGTAGATGCCAGTGTTGGCATCATAATACAGCTGACTGCTCTGAAAACAGAAAATTCACAGATTATGTTCAATAGACAAACTCCTACCTATTATCTCTATACTACAATGTGAAAGCTATTAATTACCATCAGTAGAAACATGTTATTGCAACATATGATACTACTCTAGTACTGTAAATCTACCTTTTACAGTTGAGGCTGAATGTTTACATACACCTCGGCTAAAGCTATTCAATCTCAGTTTTTCACTACTCCACATATTCCTTATCAAACATTTATTTTGGCAAGTCGATTAGAGCTCTACTTTTCTCACATCAGAGATCATTTTAAAATAATACATTTGAGACAGATTTATTTCAGCTTTAATTTATTACATTACAATTCCACTGGGTCTCAAAGATTCCAGAAATTGCTGTAATGACTTTTCAAAGCTTCTGACTGGCCAACTGTCATAATTAGGAGTTAACTGGGAGTGGCTATGAAAGGGAGTACCATTACATACAGTGCCTTTTGCCCTTGATACCATGGGAAAATCCAAATAACTCAGCCAAGACCTCTGACAAACTGTGGTACTCCAGAAGTCCTGAAGGTACCAGGAGCATCTGTACAAACAATTGTATGCAAATATAAAAATCTTGGGACCACAAAGACACTGCATCATTCAGGAAAGAGGCACAAATTAACTGCCAGGGATGAACAAACTTTGACCCAAAAGGTTCAACTGAACCCCAAGACAACACCAAAGGAACCGGTGAAGGAGTTGGAGGGATGACGTGATGTACATCCACCATTTAGAAAGTCCTGCATTGCAATAGCCTGAAAGGTTGTTGTGCAGAGAAGAAGCCCTTACTCCAAGACTGGCATAAAAAAAAAAAAAGTCAGACTGAAGTTTGCAGATGATCGCCAGCCTTTTGGAGGAATGTTTTCTGGTCAGATGAAACAAATATTGAACTGTGTGGCCATAATGATCAGCATTAAGTAAGGAGGGAAAAGGGTGACACTTTAAACCAAAGAACCCCATCCCAACTGTGAAGCATGGGCATGACAGCATCATGTGGGAGTGTTTTGATGGAAAAGGGAAAATAGGTGGTATTATGAAGAAGGAGGATTATCTAGAAATACTGAAGCAACACCTCAAGACATCAGCCAGAAAATTTAAACTTGGTTAACAAAGATGATCCAAAGCATACCTCCACAGAGTGAAAGTACTGAAGTGGCCATCACAAAGCCCTGACCTGAATCCTATAGAAAATGTGTAGACTGAACTGAAAAAGCGTGTCTGAGCAAGGAGGCCCACAAACTGGAGTTACACCAGACAAGGAGTGAACAACTATTCCAGCAAAGTATTGTGAGAAGCTTGTTGAAGGCTACCCCAAGCATTTGATTCAAATTCAAGCAATTAAAAGGCAATGCCATCAAATACTAACAAAGTGTATGTAAACTTTTGACCCACTGAAAATCTCATATAGTAAATAAAAACTGAAATAAATCTGACTCTTAATTATTATTTTAAAATGACCTCTTATGGAAATAACACAGATTCTCTAATTGATGCAACACAGGAAATGTTACATGAAAGTGTTATCTTTAACCTAGGTGTCTGTAAACCTTTGGCCTCGACTGTAGTTATACTGTTGAGGAAATGATACATAGTACTGTAAACACTGCAAAGTAGCACCTGCTTACAAAATAAAAACAAACAAAAAAAAACAACAACTTTTGTTTATATTCTCACACCATAGGTTTAAAAAATCCAGGTGTGATGATGTATAGTTTGGGATGGTCAGGGTTGGATGAGGGCAGCATACCGAGTCGTAGTAGAAGCCAGTGGAATGGTCATAGTACATTCCTGAGCTCTCGTCAAAAACAAAGCCCATCTGAGTGACTGCCTCTTCTGCTGTGGCTCTCAACATTGCTGCTATGGATGAGCTGCTGCTGACAACCACCTCACACACACACACACACACACACACACACAGACACAGACACAGACACACACACACACAGCATTACTGTACTTGTAAGGTCTTACATTAACTCTAGTTAAGTAAACCCTTGTCCTAACCTCTTAACCGATCTTTGCTACAGTTTGGATTAATATGGCAATGATTCTAAACTCCATTTAACTTCCACTGTATGAATACTGTGATAAAGATAATTATGTAATTTGCCGTGCACTTTGTGTGTATCATCCTGTGCCGATATGTTTCTGTTTTTACTTCACAGTTATTTACGACTTTACATGTACAACATTATGTGCTGTACTGTATTTGCGAAAAAAGGTTCTGCACATGCAGGTGGTGACCAGCAGATAGCGTGGAGTGGCTCAAGTAGAGTGTGTAAGTGTATCACAGCATAATCACTCACTGTAACAGGACAGCGCACATACACTCCTGTTACCTCGGTGTCGACCACGTTGGTCATTTCATCTGACTGCTGTAAACTGGCTGTTGCTGTCTCTGTTGTAACGGGATACATATCAGTGGTCTTTGGAATCTCAGTAGCAGTGTTAAGTGCATATTCTTCAGCAGCCTGATAGTATCCACTGTAGTAATAACTGTAATCTAAAAAAAAAAATGTAAAAAAAAGGACAGTTATCACAATTATGTTTTATTGACCAAGTACTCTTGGAATTTGAATCAGTTTGGTGAGCTCTCACATTGCTCATTTAGTCGTTATAAACAGCTAATAAGAAGAAAAACATTGGTAATGAGTCTTATTAGGATTGAATCCGTCATGTTAGTGATTTACAGATGGAATGTTGTACTCTCCAGTTGGAAAAGCAGTAAATGTCACTGCTGGCTTTAGAATAGTCCTATAGTTAGAATCTGTGCGTGTGTGTGAGACAGCACCTGTCTCAGCCTGGGTGTAGTCCTCGGTCTGAGTCTCCACTTCCACTCGGCTCTTCTCTTTTTTCTTCCGCTCATGAAGCTCAGCGCTCAGCTCCTCAACCTGCATCACACACAGGAACAGACATAATGCATAATCTGACTGTAATACGCCTATTCGTGTGTTCGGGAGGCTCAATGAATCATTTGTGTCACCTGCTGTCTCAGATCATGGTTGAAGCTCTCTGTGCTCCTCTGAAGCCTTAGACTTTGGTCCAGCTGCTTCTGCACTCTCTTCAGCTCGATCTGACACTTCCCCAGCTCCTGCTGCAGGCTTCTCATTTCCATCTGCAGACCCGATACCTCTGAACCACAGCCCTCCATCTTCTGACCTGCAACCTCTGACCCTCTTTCCCGCAAACCATCTGGCTCAGCTTTCAATCCATCATCCTTTTTCAGGCTTGTCCCCTTAAACCTGGACGTTTCCTTCATCTGCGGGACCAGAATCTCATCTTCCTGGAAAACTGCTGGCTCGGACTTGAACGTATCCTCCAGAGAAACAGATTTTTCTTCCGTTTCCATTTTTCTCTCCAGGCTCCAGACTCTCTGAAACCAGCAGTGAGTAGAGGAGTAAATTTTGGCTGCTTAATACTCCTCTCTTCTTTTTTTTCTTTTTTTTTCTTCTCATTACTTATCAACAGCTCTCCCGTTCACCTTGGCCATGTCATTTTATTACTGTTATTATATTATTATAGCATTAGTTTTATAAAGTATTATTGCTTACTTTAAACATTTGTAATATAAAGGCTTCATGGAAATAAACACAAAAAGTTCTTCCCATCTTGGGGCTCTTCCTTATAGTAGGTGAGTGTGTATAAGAGATGGCGTCACCTTGTTGTTTCATAATTACAAACACATTTATCTCACCTTGTTTCTCTCAGCTGAAAATAGCTTGAATATAATAATCTGCTAATATAATATCTACCCCGGAAATTTAATCACACAGTACAGTGGCTCAACTGAGGTCAACGTTACCTGTCCAGTAGTGCTATCTGTCTCAATAGCGTCTACGCAGTACGTAGTGCACTACATGACCAATTTGACATAAGGCCCCACGGCTAGCAAAACACACCCTTTTAGCCAGTTCTCAGCCAAATTTATAGTCGTCTCATCTTTCCGCTTGATTTGTAAACCATTAATAAACGTCTTATTTGCTTACGACTCTCACTCAAATATAATTTTGGTTATTGATAAAGTGAGCTACTATGAGGAAACTTAATGCATTTATATTCCATGTCGACAAATACCGCCATGTTCAGCTAAATAAATGGACTCTTCTTCTTCTTTGGGTTTACTGGCAACTTTTACCCTTTGCGAGCATTACTGCCACCTAGTGTACGTGCTTGTATTCTGCATTCAGCCATATTCCCCGCTGTGTTTTCAGCTCAGCACTGATTTAGCTGATAAATTAGCAGCTAATGGTGTGTGTTCTGCTTCTTTAAACAAACGTACCTCCTTATGAACTAGCAAACAGACACAATTATGTAAATTATGATATTATTCGATAATGTAATTGTTTCAAGCATCAGAAGTGAACAATTCCTCCCAGCTATCCCCACGTGGGCACTTCCAGTGAGGAAGTGTGTCAAAAGTGCACAATCCACAACAAACTTGCTTAAATATATGCATCATACCATAAAAACACTACAAACTTGATCCTTTTTACATGTATAATTTATGTTGGTAAATAGATTAAGTTTAGATTAAGACAAACTAAGACATAGGGCAGCATTTACACATAGGAGCGAGTTATCACAGCCAATCCACTTACCGGCACGTTTTTTGGACAGTGGGAGGAAACCGGAGAACCTGGAGGAAGCCCACACAGACCCAGGAGAACATGCACAGAATTAAAACCACTGTCACTTTTTTCTTTAATCTAGAGCACATCGAACATTAGGATTATCTTATTAATTCAACGAATAAAGTTGTAAATTATAAACATGATAGAATAGCTTATATCCCATGCACACATTACAACTTCATGATCTTGATTTATTATCTCATGGCTACATTAAACTGTGCACACAATTAACTGTTGGCACACAATATTAAAAAAAGTAAAATGGCTAACATATTTGGATGTGCTGGATCAAATGATATTTTTTAAGTTGCCAAATAATTAAAGTAGAAGTCATGGTGTTAAATTAAACCATATGTGATCAGTGATTAATATAATAATGACAACTCGCAATATATTGTACCAGACCTTTTTAAGGTTTTTTTCCCTGTTTTCTCCTCAATTTGGTCGCCTGGCAGTCCCTACCCACTAACCTGCTACCACTACTACGACTACAAACCAGGGACGGTGAAAGCTAAAAGATCCAAGACCCATGAAGCCAGCCAACCACATCTTTTCAAACTACTGCTCATGCTGAGTCACATGGCAGCATAACACACTCAGAGGAACTCGCTATCTACCCTCTTCTACATACATGACTCTATCTTGGACACCTTTTCTAAAGGATAAACTGGCAATCTTGTAGACATGAACTACATGCACATAATTTAAATAATCTGAATGGACCCTTTCAAAAATCAGCTTACATACAGGTATGTGTGCATCCCTTCTGAATACAAGGAACATTCCCCACATAAATACTAACATAACTTTTGAATTTAACTAGAGATTGACCGATATTTTATTTTATTTTTTTATAACCAATACCGATACAGATTTTTTTGCATGTTTATGTGCCAGATTATTTGATATTTTTATTTATTGTTTTACTTCTGTTTTTGACATAATGAAACCACCACCACTGAACTGAACAAACTGTTTTATTTATAACAATTTTGTCAATTTAAATTCCTAGGGTTTGGGTTAGCTGCTTAAACTACATATCAAGCATTTACATAACACATCTCCTTTGTGCATTAATGGCTGTTACGTTAAATAAAGTTTATTAATCAAAGCAAAGCAACCTGTGCACACCGTTGTTGACTCGCCTCCCTTCAGCTGCAATGGCACTGCTATGGCGGTCCTATGTGCAATTCTCAAAATGTCGCCATTTATCAGTGAACCCGATATTTAAAAACCGATATCCGATTATGGAAAAATGCTTAAATATCAGGAAAAATATCAGTAAAACCGATTATCGGTTGATCACTAAATTTAACCACCAACTCTGAATTTAGACCTTAGTGAGTAATTACACTCTTGATTTATATTAATCCCTGCCCTCTACAGAAAAATAAAATAAAACAAATAAAAGCACTTTACGGAGGGCATTGTGTGCCAGGTTAATGAAATGGACAAGAGGGAGGGGTTGTCAACATTAGCAATAGTAAGAATAGCAGACCTCAACAACAGAGATAGCAATGCATTTCAGAGGTGTTTTGGGACAGAGAAAGCATTCGAAGTGGAAGGCCTCTCTCCACCCTTGTGAACTAATGAACTGTGTGAGCAAACAGTCATCTCAGAGACTTATCGATTTGAGCGAGCAGATGCAGCTCCAGGAGTTTTGCATCTTCTTCTAAGCATATAGAGATTTATATGGAGATTGAAGTCAGGCTCATAGTCAATGATGGTGCAATCCATGTGTTGTCTTAGTTTAGTTGTTTATATAGTAATAAATTGGTATTAAGGGCCCAGAAAACATTCTTCACACTATTACACCACCACCAGCAGCAGCCTGTACTGTTGACACAAAACAGTTTGGGTCCATGGATTCATGCTTTTGACACCAAATTCTGACCTTACCATCTGCATGTTGCAGCAAAAAAATCGAGATTCATCAGACCAGTCGATGTTTTTCCAATCTTCAACTGTCCAGTTTTGTTGAGTCTGTGCCCAATGTAGCCTAGACTCCTGTTCTTGGTGTTCTTGGCTGACAGGAGTGGAACCCGATGTGGTCCGATCTGGCTGTAGCCCATCCGCCTCAAGCTTCGGGATGTTGCATATTCTGAGATGCTTTTCTGCTCACCATAGTTGTAAAGAGTGCTTATTTGAGTTACTGTAGTCTTCCTGTCACCTCGAACCAGTCTGGCCGTTCTCCTCTGACGTCTCTCATCAACAGGGCATTTCACTGGATGTTTTTTTTTGTATTTTGCATCATCCTCTGTCTAGAGACTGTTGTGTGTGAAAGTCCCAAGAGATCAGCAGTTTCTGAAATACTCAAAATACTCAACAGCACCAATGACCATACCACAGTCAACGCCACTGAGATCACATATCCCCCCAAGACAAAGTTGCAAGACATAACAAAACAGGAAACTTTTACAGTGGGTTAATATAATAAACAAGAGTCAAGAGGGTTAAAGTAAATGAAATTCTGAAATGAAGTAAAGCATATTATATTAACGTATAAGTGGAATTCAGATATAGATCAACATTCCCTTTCCTCGCCTTCTTCAACCAGTGGTCACGTGTGTGGCGTGAGTGTGACGCACTTCCGAGTTGTCGAGGGCGAGTGTATTGAGATAAAGGAGTGCGCGCGGACATTTTCCGGGAAGTAAGTGTTTCAGTAATGGCGGCTGTGTGTTTATACCGACCTCAGTTCGGCGGTTTCAGTTTCGAAAACTGTAAGAGGTAAGAGCAGAATTATATAAAGTACAGATAGGTGGCATATTTCACGCTCTGTTGTTTGAGATGTTCATTTTGGTATTACGCTTTGTTTTAATTTATTATTATTATTTGAAGGTGTCGCTAATATGCTAGCGGTCTGTATGAATGATTCAGCAGATTTTCTTCAAACTATATTGCGGTTCGTAAAAAAAATAATAAATAATGAAACGAGCGTGGCACGTTTATCAGAACATATGTGCGGTTCCTTAATTTATCAGATAATATATTTTTTCTCTTATTGCTGAGCGCAACCTAATCACAAATAGAGCTGACTCTAAGTACCTATCCCGGCGCTCTAGTTAGCCACATGCTATACGTCATTCAACGCAATGTAAAGCACTTAATGTGTAAGAATAATGTCTTTAGAATAAGGCCCGCTTACTGGGTTTGCAGTTTAATGGCTTTTTTTTTTTTTTTTTGTTTAGGACGTTTCATGTAACAACATTAACATGTTTCCAAAACAATAATGTAAACGTTAGAAACTTATCTGCTCTTTCATGTTTTTTTTTTTTTTTTTTTTTTTTTTTAAAAGAGAGCCATAGCAACAGACTGCAGATGAAATGTATATATTTTTTTAGCACATTTCACCCTAAAACACATTACTTTAACATTAGTCAGAGTAAAATTGACTAAATTTAAAGGATATTTTTGTCAGAAAACAAAAACTACGCTGTTATATTATCATTATATAAGTGGCATAAAATGGTCTTAAAATGACGACAATATCGTCTATCGCAATTATTTCTGGGACAATATATTGTCCAATAAAATCAGTTATCATGACAAGCCTACCGATATAGCGATAATATGAAACTCATGAAAATATCCTTTAAATTTAGACAAATTCATAATGTCATATTTATTAATTTTAGTCCATTTAACACTGACTAAAATTGCAGAGTTAATAGTTAAGCACGTATCAACAAAAACATGAAAACTGCCCTTGTTGTGAAAACCTGAACTCATCCACTATTCTATTGTAATACAATATTGTGAAATCTGTATGCTTTAGTTATTCATTGCCAGTGTTTTCATGCGTTGTTACAGAAAGAGCGTATTCACAACATGACACCATTCTGCTCTACCGGTCGGGAGGAAATCTGGAATGTTAAAAAATAAAAAATAAAAAAAAAAAGCTTGTGATAAAAGTTATTTTAAAGCATTTAGCAGAAGGGTTCATTTACATAATTTTTCAAAGTTGTTATTAAGCTCTGATGATTTGCCCAGTACTTATTAAATATATGTATTAATGTATTAAAGTTGCTGTTTCTGTGTTTTCTTTAGGAATGCTCAACTAGAATGTAATACTGTTAAACTTGGAGGCAGCCTCCCCTCTGCACGAAAAACTGGCACGACTATCTGTGGGGTCGTGTATAAGGTGATCATTTCATAGCTTAAAAAAAAAAACCTATGAAAAATGTGCAGCCTTAAAGCATTGTATCCCCCTAACTGTCTTGTATTATTTTTGCTTTATTAGCATTAATGTCCAGATACAATTTCACCTAAATTGTACAAAGTGTGCTCTAATCCTAAATGTATGTGTGTAATAGGGTTGTCACGATACCATAAACATATCTTGCGATACTATACCAGCTGAAGTATCACGATACCGCTCAGTGTTGTGTTCATTCGTAATTCAAATCTACAAAATGAACCAAATTTACAGAAATACATATAGATATGAATGAAAATAGACGAACCAAATTTTCCTCTGAATACATTTATTCATTCGTATTACTGGCTATTGGGGAACAACTCAAAACAATCATACAGTTGGCAAGCAACTAATTTAACGTGCCACATATTTCATCTATCGTTCCAAAGAGCAGTGGATTCATGAAAATGGAAATTGTCCTGAGTGTACTAAGAATGAACACAACATTAGGAATAAATAATTGAATTTTAAAATGAATTCCAAAAAAATCATAAAATTGCGGACGTTAGCTCATTTACTATCAAACGGGGCTAGTTTTATTATTTACACACATCGGTTAGCACAACGCTAGCTCGCTTGTACTGGTGCACCGTGAAACCCTAGTGTGTAGGCCACACCGATCCGCCATGACATTAAAACCACCCACCTAATATTGTGTAGGTCCCCCTTGTGCCGCCAAAACAGTTCTGATCCGTCGAGGTATGGACTCCTCAAGACCTCTGAAGGTGTGCTGTGGTATCTGGCACCAAGACATTATCAGCACATCCTTCAAATCCTGAAAGGTACGAGGTGGGGCCTCCATGGATCAGACTTGTTTGTCCAGCACATCCCACAGACACGTGATCTGATTGAGGTCTGGGGAATTTGGATGCAGGTCAACACCTTGAACTGTCATGTTCCTCAAACCGTTCCTGAACAATTTATACAGTGTGGCAGGGTGCATTATCCTGCTGAAAGAGGCCACTGCTGTTAGGGAGTACGGTTACCATGAAGGTGTGTACTTGGTCTGCAAGAGTGTTTAGGTAGGTGGTACGTATTAAAGTAACATCCACATGAATGCCAGGACCCAAGGTTTCCCACAGAACATTGCCCAGAGCATCACACTTCCTCCACCTGCTTGCCTTCTTCCAATAGTACATCCTGGTGCCATCTCTTCTCCAGGTAAGCGACGCATACTCACCTGGCCGTCCACATGATGTCAAGGAAAACGTGATTCATCCGATCAGGCCACCTTCTTCTGTTGCTGGTTCAGTCCTTATGCTCATGTGCCCATTGTAGGTGATTTTGGCATGGACAGGGGTCATCATGGACACTGACAGGTCTTCGGCTACGCAGCCCCATACGCAGCAAGCTGTGATGCATTGTGTGTTCTGACCCTTTTCTATCTTGGCCAGTATGAACTTTTTCATACGGGTCTTCTGTGGGATTGGACCAGACGGGTTAGCCTTTGCTCCCCACGTGTGTCAGTGAGCTTCGGGTGCCCGTGACCCTGTTGCCGTTTCACCGGGTTGACCTTCTTTGGACCAGTTTTGGTAAGTACTGACCACTGCATACTGGGAACACCCCACAAGACCTGCCGTTTTGGAGACGCCTAGCAGTTTTGGAGTCATCTAGCCATCACAATTTGGCTCTTGTCAAAGTGGCTCCGATCCTTATGCTTGCCTGTTTTTCCTGCTTCCAACACATCCACTTTGCCTGTTCACGTACTGCCTAATATCTCCCACCCCTTCGCAGGTGGCATTAACAAGATAATCAATGTTATTCATTTCACCTGTCAGTGGTTTTAATGTTATGGCTGATTTAATGTGTATGTAAGCACATTAACAAACTTTTAAAAATAATTTATTTTTGTCATCTCTAATATTCAAATTTCTAATTTACGAGATTGTATGGTTTAATAAAAATATGGGGAGAATAATAATACCCATCGCATATTAATTAAGGATATTAAGAATTTGAAATGTATATGCTTTATTTATGAAGTCTTTTTTGAGTAAATTAAACAAAGTTCTGAATTTGTGAATTCTTTTCTTATACCCCCTTAAGGATGGTGTTGTTCTGGGAGCTGATACAAGAGCTACTGAAGGAATGGTTGTAGCAGATAAGAACTGCTCCAAGATCCACTACATCTCTCCTAACATCTAGTGAGCACTGGACCACACAAACCTGTGTAACTCCTTATTGATGCTTCTTCAACTGTAGATGGACTCCAATATAATTTTGTGTGTGTGTTTCTATGTATGTAGCTGTTGCGGAGCTGGTACAGCAGCAGACACTGAGATGACCACTCAGTTAATCTCCTCTAATCTGGAGCTGCATTCTCTCTCCACCAACCGCCTTCCAAGAGTCGCTACAGCCAATCGCATGCTCAAACAGATGCTCTTCAGGTGGCGAGCAAACTTTTTCTCCAAGTACCTCTTGCAGTGCATACAATAGTTTAGGGAAGTGTTATGATTCAGCATATGGTGTTTTTGAATAAAGTAAAAATACTAAAAAGAGCGTACAGCTATATGTTTCCATCTAACATGTTTCGAAATGTCCCATTAGTTGTTCAGTTGGGTTGAGAGCAGTGCCACTGGTCTCCAAACTATTCAAAGCAAAATGCCCACTGCAGCATAACAGAGCCATGGGTTTTCTCTTTAATTGGTCATCCACACATGGTTGCAAATCACTGTATGCATTTTTCATGTTATCAGTTTCCCCTCTTTTATTCTATCCATCCGTGTGTAACTGTTGCCTAATGTGTGTATAGATACCAGGGCTATATTGGAGCAGCGCTGGTGTTGGGTGGGGTTGACTGCAATGGACCCCACTTGTACAGCATCTACCCTCATGGCTCAACAGACAAGTTACCCTATGTTACCATGGGTGAGTCTCTGATACATTTCTTTTAAACACATGCCTTTTGACTTTATCTTGCTGGAGAGATTCAGGAGACAGGTTTGCAGAGATGATCTTTATTCTTCAGCATTCACATACTTGGACATTCAACCCAGTCTGAAATGTGTTGTTTACACCGCCCTAAATACCTTGCAGCGAGGTCAATCGTTACCTCCTTCTTTACTGTTCCGAAAATTATATCTGGTTCTTATCTTGTTCCTGTTGCAGGCTTTAGCAGGCTAACTGTAAACCTTTAATGAATGCACACACTCAGTCAAGGACAGAGACACATTCTTTGGAAGAAGATGGATTCCATAGTTCATACAGGTTCAGAAATGGATGATATAAATACATCCATAATTGAAGTTAATGTTAAAGCCAAAGTAATACCAGCTCTAAATGGGGCATAAAGTTTTTAGAGCTAGGGGTATTCAATGAAAATTTCTGATGGTCCAGTTACATAAGACTTCTTGTTTACAGATGTCCGGATAAGCATATGACTGAAAAGCGACAAGTTTCTATTTAAATGCTTAAACATTAATGATTAGTTCATGGCTATAAATAAGACAATTTAAAGGTTTTGATTAGTAGTGGCAATTTTGACAAGTGCCATAGACTAGAGGTATGTGTGGCTGCTGTTTGTTAATCCTACAGAAGCGTGCTGCTATAGATAGTTTAACCAATCCTGCCTGCTCCTGCAGTTATTTATTAATAATATATAAGCTGTGTTGGTTCATGTTTTACAAAACTAGAGTCGCTGAACTATCGCCAATTGTTATGGATTGAACTATGGAAATTGTTGATGCTTTTGACATTTTGACAAGCAAGCATTTAAAAAGTTGATACTCTATCAAATGACACAAAATTGACATTTTGTAATAATTTTCACGATTTAAATGAACAGATCAGTCACATGGAAAAAGTAAGTACACCCCTACATTTAACACACCTTCAAATCCATAAAATTAGAATCAGGTGTTGAAGATTTGGTGCCAGTGAATAGAACCTGCTTAGGGAGTGCAGGTGGAGCCTGTCTTATTTATACCCCTCTCATATCTAGTGTCTGGTGTTCCCTTTGTTATTGAGGTGTGTGGTGTCATCATGCCAAGATCTAAAGAGTTCTATAAGGCCTTCAGAAAAAAGGTTGTGGCTGCCTATGAGTCTGGCAAGGGATTTAAAAAGATCTCCAAATTAGAGGTCGACCAATTGATACGAGCTTCTGAGGCCAAGGGTGTACTTTTCTCTTTTCCACAGAAGAATCTCATCTAAAATCACATCTATTGATATTTCTATTGAATAAATGATTGAAAAAAGTTAATTTTCGTTGGTTTTGTTCATATACTTTATTAATATTAATAGGCACTGTTTCAGAGATGATCAAATGTTTGCTTGTCCAAATATGTGTAAAAAACAAAACAAAAAAAAAAACATGGGGTGTACTTATTTTTTCACATGACTGTATAATGGTCAGAAATTTTCTAGTGCAAGTCAATGGGAATTTTGGCCACTTTGATCTTCCGTAACGGGAATTCAATTATTCTGATCACTTAGAAAAGTCATGCATGTAGCTTGAAAGCACTGGGCGGAGCAGTGTTTCACCAATACGCAGTTACTCACTTTCATTGTATAATTCTTGAAGCTGCTACATCGTAATGAAGCATAAGTGTTTGACTATGTAATAATGAAACATCATAAAATGGCAAAGGGCAAAATCTAGGTGAAATGGATGTAGACTTTTGAAAAAGTTCAAAATGAAGGCAGTGAATTAGTGACTATTATTATGGAAAAGGAAGGAAGTGATGTTTTTCAGGCTGATGTTTGTACCACATCACTGGAAATAATATGGGTTTGAAACTTGTCTTTCAGATCTGCTAAATCAGTGCCTAAACAACTCTTGCTGTTTTTCTGATAAGGTTTTATTGTTCAAATTTGATTTGATGGTGTCTAATGTGCATATGTGGGTGGGTCGGTATGCTTAGGCTCTGGATCCCTGGCTGCTATGGCTGTGTTTGAAGATCGATTCAGGCCTGACATGGAGGTGGGTCTTTTTCTCATTGGCCCTTTGATCAGGTTTTACATACTTAATGAGAGAAATAAACTTAATGATTATTTCTTCTTTACTTATTAGGAGGAAGAAGCAAAGCTCCTGGTGCGTGATGCAATAGCAGCTGGTATATTCAATGATCTGGGCTCAGGCAGTAACATTGACCTGTGTGTGATCAGCAAAGGCAAAGTGGACTACCTGAGACCACATGATGAAGCCAACCAGAAAGGCATCAGGTGAGTCAGGAATATGTGCAGCGATTACTACGTTATTCGATTTGTATTAATCATTAATTTTAGATTAGTTATTAATCATTCTCAGCATTGATAACACCGCCCTGCATCAGATTTGCTGAATAGGATCTGATAGTTGTTTCTTACTAATACTTAGATGCATAAACTGATGGACATAAACCATAAACCATACACTGCCACCAACACAGGAAACACTATGTTTATGTACAATAGGTGAGCAACATTTATCACTTTTCCTCTGATTAGCCCTTATATGAATGCTAGGCACACTTACATGCACACAAAACTCCTGATTTCAGGGATTTATAATGACCAGTGAAAGACGGAAATGCGAGCATAGCCCAGATGATTTCTGCTACATCTGTGGGTGTTTTGCCATTCCAGAAAATCCCTCAAAAGGAAGTTCACTCCTTAAGCACTCTGCATATTAGAGATTTAGAGATTTTCACAAACATTTCACAGACTATTTGTCTGCTGTTCATGTTGTAAACAAGTGTTATGTTTTGTGTGCCTATTGTTGTAATTAATAAATAATAATAGTGAAATTTTGACAGCTTCTACCAATTTAAATAAAACCCTTCAATATAAATTTAGCAAAATTATTAAAAACTTCATTCTTATTTTGTGGGAAAACGGTATGTGATAGGGAATTTTCAGTGGCATATTTGAACTCAGCATGACCAACATAGGTAAAAACAAGTGTGATTTGCAAAACAGCATAAACTTTTTTTTCTAGATGCAGGGCGGTGTTAATGACCAATATTTTGTCTTCAACACTAAATGAGAGGGACATTCTTCTGCTAGTGTAATTCCAGATGTTTTATTTATATTTTTATATATATATAGATATAGATAACAGTATCTCACAAAAGTGAGTACACCCCTCACATTTTTATAAATATTTTATTACACACACACACATATATATAATGTCCATATATATATATATATACAACAAAAGTGAGTACACCTCTAAGTGAAAATGTCCAAATTGGGCCCAATTAGCCATTTTCCCTCCCCGGTGTCATGTGACTCGTTAGTGTTACAAGGTCTCAGGTATGAATGGGGAGCAGGTGTGTTAAATTTGGTGTTATTGCTCTCACACACTCTCATACTGGTCACTGGAAGTTCAACATGGCAACTCATGGCAAAGAACTCTGGATCTGAAAAAAAGAATTGTTGCTCTAAATAAAGATGGCCTAGGCTATAAGAAGATTGCCAACACTCTGAAACTGAGCTGCAGCACAGTGGCCAAGACCATACAGCAGTTTAACAGGACAGGTTCCACTCAGAACAGGCCTCGCCATGGTCGACCAAAGAAGTTGAGTGCACGTGCTCAGCATTATATCCAGAGGTTGGCTTTGCAGCATGGACGTACGAGTGCTGCCAGCATTGCTGCAGAGGTTGAAGGGGTGGGGGGTCAGCCTGTCAGTGCTCAGACCATACGCCGCACACTGCATCAAATTGGTCTGCATGGCTGTCGTCCCAGAAGGAAGTCTCTTCTAAAGATGATGCACAGGAAAGCCCGCAAACAGTTTGCTGAAGACAAGCAGACTAAGGACGTGGATTACTGGAACCATGTCCTGTGGTCTGATGAGACCAAGATAAACTTATTTGGTTCAGATGTTGTCAAGCGTGTGTGACGGCAAACAGGTGAGGAGTACAAAGACAAGTGTGTCTTGCCTACAGTCAAGCATGGTGGTGGAGTGTCACGGTCTGGGGCTGCAAGAGTGCTGCCGGCACTGGGGAGCTAATGCCAACATGTACTGTGACATACTGAATCAGAGCATGATCCCCTCCCTTCGGAAACTGGGCTGCAGGGCAGTATTCCAACATAATGACCCCAAAACACACCTCCAAGATGACCACTGCCTTGCTAAAGAAGCTGAGGGTAAAAGGGTTGGACTGGCCAAGCATGTCTCCAGACCTAAACCCTATTGAGCATCTTTGGGGAATCCTCAAACGGAAGGTGGAGGAGCGCAAGGTCTCTAATATCCACCAGCTCTGTGATGTCAGAGGAGTGGAAGAGGACTCCAGTGGCAACCTGTGAAGCTCTGGTGAACTCCATGCCCAACAGGGTTAAGGCAGTGCTGGAAAATAATGGTGGCCACACAAAATATTGACATTTTGGGCCCAATTTGGATATTTTCACTTAGAGGTGTACTCCCTTTTGTTTCCAGTGGTTTAGACATTAATGGCTGTGTGTTGAGTTATTTTGAGGGGACAGCAAATTTACACTGTTATACAAGCTGTACACTCACTACTTTACATTGTAGCAAAGTGTCATTTCGTCAGTGTTGTCCCATGAAAAGATATAATAAAATATTTACAAAAATGTGAGGGGTGTACTCACTTTTGTGAGATACTGTGTGTGTGTGTGTGTGTGTGTGTGTGTGTGTGTGTGTGTGTGTGTGTTTATATTATATTATATTATTATATTATATTATTATATTATATATATATATATATATATCTTTTTTTTATATATATATATAATATTATATATATATATATATATATATATATATATATATATATATATATATATATATAATATTATATATATATAGGTGCATCTCAATAAATTAGAATGTCGTGGAAAAGTTCATTTATTTCAGTAATTCAACTGAAATTGTGAAACTCGTGTATTAAATAAATTCAATGCACACAGACTGAAGTAGTTTAAGTCTTTGGTTCTTTTAATTGTGATGATTTTGGCTCACATTTAACAAAAACCCACCAATTCACTATCTCAACAAATTAGAATATGGTGACATGCCAATCAGCTAATCAACTCAAAACACCTGCAAAGGTTTCCTGAGCCTTCAAAATGGTCTCTCAGTTTGGTTCACTAGGTAAGCCACAAACATTCATTGCCAAAGAAGCTGGCTGTTCACAGAGTGCTGTATCCAAGCATGTTAACAGAAAGTTGAGTGGAAGGAAAAAGTGTGGAAGAAAAAGATGCACAACCAACCGAGAGAACCGCAGCCTTATGAGGATTGTCAAGCAAAATCGATTCAAGAGTTTGAGTGAACTTCACAAGGAATGGACTGAGGCTGGGGTCAAGGCATCAAGAGCCACCACACACAGACGTGTCAAGGAATTTGGCTACAGTTGTCGTATTCCTCTTGTTAAGCCACTCCTGAACCACAGACAACGTCAGAAGCGTCTTACCTGGGCTAAGAAGAAGAAGAACTGGACTGCTGCCCAGTGGTCCAAAGTCCTCTTTTCAGATGAGAGCAAGTTTTGTATTTCATTTGGAAACCAAGGTCCTAGAGTCTGGAGAAAGGGTGGAGAAGCTCATAGCCCAAGTTGCTTGAAGTCCAGTGTTAAGTTTCCACAGTCTGTGATGATTTGGGGTGCAATGTTATCTGCTGGTGTTGGTCCATTGTGTTTTTTGAAAACCAAAGTCACTGCACCCGTTTACCAAGAAATTTTGGAGCACTTCATGCTTCCTTCTGCTAACCAGCTTTTTGAAGATGCTGATTTCATTTTCCAGCAGGATTTGGCACCTGCCCACACTGCCAAAAGCACCAAAAGTTGGTTAAATGAGCATGGTGTTGGTGTGCTTGACTGGCCAGCAAACTCACCACACCTGAACCCCATAGAGAATCTATGGGGTATTGTCAAAAGGAAAATGAGAAACAAGAGACCAAAAAATGCAGATGAGCTGAAGGCCACTGTCAAAGAAACCTGGGCTTCCATACCACCACAGCAGTGCCACAAACTGATCACCTCCATGCCACGCCGAATTGAGGCAGTAATTAAAGCGAAAGAAGCCCCTACCAAGTATTGAGTACATGTACAGTAAATGAACATACTTTCCAGAAGGCCAACAATTCACTAAAAATGTTTTTTTTTTTATTGGTCTTATGAAGTATTCTAATTTGTTGAGATAGTGAATTGGTGGGTTTTTGTTAAATGTGAGCCAAAATCATCACAATTAAAAGAACCAAAGACTTAAACTACTTCAGTCTGTGTGCACTGAATTTATTTAATACACGAGTTTCACAATTTGAGTTGAATTACTGAAATAAATGAACTTTTCCACGACATTCTAATTTATTGAGATGCACCTGTGTGTGTGTGTGTGTGTGTATGTGTGTATATATATATATATATATATATATATATATATAATAGGTAGCTTTCTATAGACAGTGAGGTGCCACTATTGCCTTTCTCTGGCTTGAACAAAAACAGTGCTTCTGTGTCTACTAACACCCTTAGCAACATACAAACCAAATAAAGTCCTGTAAAATGTTTAAGGTTTTCAACATGCACATACCCTGATCTATACTCAATTTATTAATTTATTAATTTATTTATTTATTTAAAGAACTGGTGACTACAAGTACAAGCAAGGCACCACAGGTGTTCTGACAAAGTCCTTGACCCCACTCCAGATGGAGGTGGTGGAGGAGAGCGTGCAGACTATGGACACCTCTTGAAGAGATTTTTCTTGTATCTCATGTATGGCAATGTTACGCCACTGTTTACAATAAAAATGTTGTGAAAAGCCTTGATGTGATTCAGTTACTTGATAATATGGAAGAAGGAGGACAAACAGATTTTGTCTGAGTAAAAGTAGATAAAAGGTGTCGGTGGTATAATGTTGCTAGAAAGTGTTTCACTTTAAATTTGAAGCAAGTCGTCTGTCAACACCGAAAGAAAACAGTTAAGAACCACTGAAGTACAATGGTAACATAGAATGTTCTGCGTTTAATTTTCATCATAGATGGGTGTTTCACCTAAATGATGATTCTAATCACCCAAATTGTGATTAGAATTATTAGGCTCGTCCCTCCAGGATTTTGCAATCACAGAAAGTAACGCAAAATCAAGCAAACTCCACAGTATTTGGAGAAGCTTGCAATTTTTAAAAATTACTGCAGATTTTGGGCCAAGACACATTGTGATATCGTCACAATGTACATTCAGCCATAGCCTTCTTTGATTCACGTGTGTTGAACATGAGTACAGCTAAAAGGTCTCATTTACCAACAAGCATCACTGTAAAACGCCGTGCAAGACAATTTTGTGCAATTGCACTTTTGCCAATTTAAGTAGTTTTCTGCAAAAACGCACAAAAAACTCCAAGTTGCACCATATTGCACTATGTATGAAGGTACAGGCTTATACAGTATAGATTATACGTTATACGACTATACTCTTTACTTTATTACAGTCCGTATGAGGGGACAGGCTCATAGAGTTGTGCTAGAAAACTGTAGAATAAAATAACTCTGAAGCCCTTTTATATAAATCAATATTGATTTTATGTTCAGAAAAAGGTTTCATGTGGCAGGTTATTAGCTACACAAATCAGGTAACTGGTGAATTTGTGAACCTGTATTGGAATTTTTTACTCTCATTGTGATAAACATTATGAAAATAAGTTTTCATAATATTCACAAAGACAAAAGTCTTTGTGAATATGGCCCCTGTTTTACGTTCTCTTTTCCAGTAAGTTCCTACTTCAATATATTTAAAACTTTTTTTTTCTTCTTTTTTTCTTCTTCAAATATTGTCTTTAAAACAATAGTGTCAGGTGACTTTAAGCACCAACAGTATGAATGTTGATTAATAAATTAGAGATGAGGTGTGGAAATGTTCTACTTAAGACTATTATTAAAAATAGGAATTGAAAACACTTTGACCAGCGATTGCAGTGTACTATGCATATTAGACTTAGCGATTCATGTTTATCACATTTAGAGTAAATAGTAGTGTCACAAACTTCAGTCTTAAAAGAGTTGATTAGAATATGAGGATAGAATATTACAACTCAAATTTGGCTAACTAAGTACAGATAGACTTATAAACACCTCCACAAAATGCTTAATAACAGAATATTCATTTAGGGAAATTGCAGTTCCCGAGTCTGGCCACACGAGGGCATTGACACGAGTCAAGATCCATCCAGCACAACACACAACTCCGATTAAAACAGCCGGTAGGTCTGGTATATTTTATACTGACGGAGCTTATAAGCGTTATTACTATTCATTGTCTTATTTTGAGATAACAAGGAATATACACGCATCTTCTGAACTGTTTATTATTATTAGTAGTAGTAGTAGTAGTAGTAGAAATTACTTTTGAACATGAGATTGCATGTGATTGGTTCATTCTGAACACAGCCACGCCCTCAATTATAAAAGGGTGTGCACGCTTATGCGACCAAGCTATTGTAACTTTTTTTTTTTTTCCTATTTTTCCCTAAAATGTTTCCGATTGTTTTTATTTAATTTTTATACATTGTAATTTCACATTCAGGATGGAAAAAGTTCTGACGATTTATCTTGGTTTCATTTTTTTTTACACCACAAAAACCGGCCATATTAACAGGGGTGTGTAGACTTTTTATATCCACTATAAGTAGCTTTAAATATGAGTTCTCAGGTGGCCATATACTTACTTAACTGTTGCCATGTCAAGTATGTGTTCTTGTTATAAAAAATATATATATGTTTATCTTGACCGAAAAAATAAAGATCTGAAACCTATTAAAATGTTACAAAAAAAAAAAAAAACCTAAAAAAAAAATCCTATACTATTTTTAAATACAAGACAGTTTTTTAAGAATTATTACAGAGTAACCTGGGGGAAATAAGAAGCAGCTAAATTTGGAAGTTAGATGACTAAATGTGTCCATATTGTCCACCAGGTGGAGCCAAACACCAAACTAAATACTGTATCTGACCAACGGTAAGCATTAAACACCTAAATACTGTGTAACAATAAGCTAAAGTATGACATTAATTAATATACACCGATATATTGTATACATCCACTGCAGTTATAAAAGTATCTGTTTTCTGAAGCAGACACTTTAGTACAAACAGATTTGATGTCTAAAATACCAGAACTGCTTTAATGAAACATTCCCCATGCTAATCCTGCTTCAGTTACTGTAATTATAATAAAACCAGAAGAAGAAATGATGGCTTAAATACTCCACTAGCCTTATTCACATGCATGGTCAATTGATACCTAGACAAAGTAAAATGATCTATAAATACCATCAATCCATAAATTATTTCAGCTTTATATTATTATGTTGAAAGTTGCACTTAAGTACTTCAGTACCTCAGTGACTTTAGAGGATGTTCTTCTGCAAAGAAATAAGAGTCAGAATGAATCCATGGACCCAACCGGTGTAATGGTGTGGGGAATGTTTTCGTAACCCACTGGGGCACTTAATACCAGCCAAGCATCATGTGGATGCCACAGCTTACAGCCTGAATGTAAGCAGTAAGTACATCTGAATATTGTTACTGACCACGTGCATCCCTTTGTATGGTGTTCCTCATAAAGTGGTAAGTAAATAGTGGTAGGACAGTAAAGTATTTCTTTTTCCAAAATATTTATTGGGATTCATTTAGAATTCTTTCTTTCATAAAAGAGAAAGTAAGAGAGAGAGATGTTGTTTTTGTTGTAGGATGAATTTGAGACGAGTCCGAGGGCATTATGGCTGATGTGAAAGTACAACCTCAATTCCAAAAAAGTTGGGACACTGTGTAAAATGTAAATAAAAACAGAATGCAATGATTTGCAAATCTCATAAACCCATATGTTATTCATAATAGAACATAGCAAACATATCAAATGTTTAAACTGAGGAAATGAACCATTTTAAGGAAAAAAATAAGGTCATTTTTAATCTGATGGCCACAACATGTCTCAAAAAAGTTGGGACGGGGCAACAAAAGTAAGTGATACTAAAAAGAAGCCTTTAGTCTGTTGGGGATATGTCTCTACTAACTTTGCACATCTAGACTTTGCAATATTTGCCCACTCTTCTTTGCAGAACTGCTCAAGTTTCAGTTAAATTTGATGGTGACCGTTTGTGGACTGCAGTCTTCAAATCATTCAAAGGGGATTTCAATGGGGTTTAAGTCTGGGCTCTGACTAGGCCATGCAAGGACATTCACCTTTTTCTCCTTCAACCACTGTGTGGTCAGTTTTGCTGTGTTCTTTGGGTTATTGTCATGTTGGAAGGTAAACCTTCTTCCCATTGACAACTTTCTGGCAGAGGGCAGCAGATTTTCCTCAAGAATCTGACGGTATTTTGCCCCATCCATTTTCCTTCTATCCTGACAAGTGCTCCAGTCCCTGCTGCAGAGAAACACCCCCATAACAGGATATTACCACCTCCATGCTTTACTGTAGGAATGGTGTTATTTGGATGGTGAGCTGTATTGGATTTCTGCCAGACATATCGTTTGGTGTTGAGGCCAAATAATTCAATTTGGTCTCATCTGACCATAACACCTTTTTCCATGTGGCCTCAGAATCTTCAAGGTGCGTTTTGGCAAAGCTCAGTCGTGGGTGGCTTTTTTCTTGCAACCCTCCCATACAAGCCACATTTGTGGAGAATTTGTGATATTGTTGTCACATGCACACATGCCAAGCTGCCACTGTTGGGCCCCTGAGCAAGGCCCTTATCCCTCAACTGCTCATATGTATAAATGAGATAAATGTAAGTCGCTCTGGATAAGGGCATCTGCCAAATGCAGTAAATGTAAATGTAAATGCACACAATGACCACTTTTTGTCATGAAATTCCTGCAACTGCTTCAGAGTTGCTGTAGACCTCTTGGTAGCCTCTCTGACCAGTTTCCTCCTGGCTCTTTCAGCCAGTTTGGAGCGACGTCCTGATCCAGGGAGGGTGTGTGTTGTACCAAATACCTTCCACTTCTTAATAATAGACTTCACTGAGCTTCTAGGCATTGATAAAGCCTTTGAAATATTTTTGTATCCATTTCCTGACTTGTTCCTGTCCATAACTTTATCCCGGAGATCTTTTGACAGTGCCTTGCCACCCATAGTTGATTGTTTGCTTCAGTTGCACTACAAAATGCTCCAGGAAAGCTCTTTTCATGCTGAGCTAATCAAAATGACCACAGCTGATCACAGTTGAAAGTCAAATGGCTTTGTGTGCCATCGAGAAGGTGATTAGCTACACCTTATTGAGTTTACAAGTTATTTTTAGGAGGGGGGTGATCCTTTTTCTAACTCAGTGATTGTTTTTTATATTTTTTTCTGACATGTTGGTGTTATATCTTTCACTTGGATGTTATAAGTTGCACTGAGTAAACGCAGCTGGATAAAACAAAAACTGTCCATCTTCATTTCAAAGCAACAAAATGTGATTATTTTCAAGGGGGTGATTCTTTTCTATACCTACTGTAGGTTAATTGGCAACAGGTCAGTAACATGATTGGGTATAAAAAGAGTATCTTAGAGAGGCAGAGTCTCTCAGAAGTAAAGATGGGTAGAGGTTCACCGATCTGCAAAAAACTGCGGCTACAAATTGAGGAACAATTGCAGAATAATGTTCCTCAACGTAAAATTGTGAAGACTTTGAATATCTCATCATCTACAGTACATAATATCATCAAAAGATTCCGAAAACCTGGAAAGGGTGAAAATCAATATTGCATGCCCGTGATCTTCGGGCCCTCAGGCAGCACTGCATTAAAAACAGGCCTGATTCTGTAACGGAAATCACTGCATGGGCTCAGAAACACCTCCAGAACTCATTGTCTGTGAACACAGTTCGCCGTGCCATCCACAAATGCTGGTTAAAGCTCTATCATGAAAAGAAAAAGCCATATGTGAACATGATCCAGAAACACCACCGTCTTCTCTGGGCCAAAACTCATTTAAAATGGACTGAGGCAAAGTGGAAAACTGTTCTGTGGTCAGACGAATCGAAATTTGAAATTGTTTTTGGAAACCATGGACGCCGCATCCTCTAAACTAAAGAGGAGAGGGACCATACGGCTTGTTATCAGCGCTCAGTTCAAAAGCTTGCATCTCTGATGGTATGGGGGTGCATTAGTGCCTATGCAATGGGCAGCTTGCACATCTGGAAAGGCTCCATCAATGCTGAAAGGTATATACAGGTTTTAGAGCAACATATTCTTCCATCCAGATGACGTATTTTTCAGGGAAGTATATTTCAGCAAGACACCGCTAAACCACATACTGCATCTATTACAACAGCATGGCTTCGTAGTAGAAGAGTCCGGGTGCCTGCCTGCAGTCCAGACCTTTCACCAACTGAAAACATTTGGCGCATCATGAAATGAAAAATTACGACAAAGAAGACCCAGGACTGTTGAGCAGCTAGAATCCTGAATCAGACACGAATGGGACAACATTCCTCTCCCAAAACTCCAGCAACTGGTCTCCTCAGTTCCCAGACGTATACGGACTGTTGTTAAAAGAAGAGGGGATGCTACACAGTGGTAAACATGGCCCTGTCCCAACTTTTTTCAGACGTGTTGCTGCCATCAAATTCAAAATTACCTTATTTTCCCTCAAAATGGTACATTTCCTCAGTTTAAACATTTGATATGTTTTGATGTTCTATTGTGAATAAAATATGGGTTTATGAGATTTGCAAATCATTGCATTCTGTTTTTATTTACATTTTACACAGCGTCCCAACTTTTTTGGAATTGGGGTAGTACATGTTTAAGGCAGTGAGGTTAGAGAGGGGCAGACAACAGGCCAGCTGGTCTCCAGAGGTTTAAAGTCCAGGTCGTCTGCGGGAATGCCGAAAGCCTTCAGTTTCGCCTCATACGTCCTCAGCATGCGCCTGGGGAAGAAAACAGGCTTTTAGAGCAAAAATCTTTAAGAGCATTCTTAAAATCCTGCCACCAGGGTTAGGGTTCACATTTGTAAGCAGATTCTACTGTATTTAACCTGTGTTCACATGAGCACATCACTGGGGTCATTTCTTTTCCTGTTTATCTTGTGTGGGCGTGTTTTAACCACCTGTGTAGCTAAAACACATACAAGCTATTGTGGGTTTTTTGTATCTATAACCAGGTTACTTTTTGTTATTTGGTGTTGAATGGGAATTAACACTTTCAGAACTTTGCACACTTTCAGAAATAAAGGTACCAAACTACTCTTCCTTACTGCTGGGGTGCTACTGTCAAGGGTACATGTGGTGTACCTGTAAGGGACATACTGTAAGTGGTCCTTAAGGTTCAATGATGTGCCTTAAACTATATTAAATCTAGACTATACTTACATTTACAGGTAAAAGATGCATAATAAAGGGACCCTTGGTGGCTCCACCCCAGCAACAAGGAAAAGTACAATCTGGTACCTTAATTTCTGAGACGACGCCTAAACTTCCTGGGTTTCGAGAAAGGTTCCGCTGGTTGAAATACGCCTAAAGGTCCTGGGATCCAGAAAAAAGTTCCTGGGTTCCTAATATAGTTTCCTAACTCATTTACGTTAAATAAACAGTGAAATAACATGAAATATAATGCAGTTTGTTGCCAAATTCAAAGCTCCATGTTGCAAACACACACAGCAAATAAATAGACGTGTGTCACTTTGTCCCTTGCGAGTGTGGACAGAGGTTTGTCAGAATTACAATGAACAGGGATTCAGATTAGAAGTGAGGCTAAAATCTATTATCTTGACAAAAGAAACTATTAGTGTTGAATAATGGATTATTATCACATGGTAGGAATGATATGAAGCAACCTATTTCTCACACACACACACACACACACACACACACACACTATTTTAAAGGCAGATCTTACACATCTTAAAGGCAGATAGGTAGCTTTATTCGTCTGCAGTGCTTGATAAACAGAAATGCGTGTAATGCTTTCGTTCAAAACAAAAAACACTAAACTTATATTTATGGTGTTGGTGTAATTTTGTGTAATTGCTACTTTGATTGGACAATGTGTGCTTAGTCTGTCTACTTTTAGTTTCTCCTCCAAAGGCATTTCTCTGTCTGGGCTTGAAAGAAATCAGCCCCAGCCTCTGATCTGGATGCCAAATATGAAACCTTATACTGACATGTCTTTTATCTTTGAAAGCTAACCACGTTCTATACCAGCCTCCCCAGCATATATTTAACATTAATAAAGTAAAGTTTTAAAAAGCTGAACTCACTACTAAAGTTGATTATCATTGTAATTTTTATTTATGTATTTATTTATTTTTACAAATTTACACAGGACAACCCAATACCCATGACTCAAGTTTCCGTTTCCTTCATCAGAGAGCAGGTTTAGTAATCAGCAGTACCTCTACGACCACGTTCAGGGCACTGGGCTCTAAATTGGAGGCAGAAAGGGCCTAGTTAAGCTGTGTCTCTTTCTTCTCAGTGGTGTCTGTAAGTTGTCCAGTTTCTTCTCCAGAAGCAGGTTCTTCAAGCCACTCTTCTGCTGCACCTCCAGGATGGCCTTGGTGAACTTCTGGTACATTTCATCACACTTCTGCTGCACCTGATGGCCATGAAATGAGAGACAGGGGATTTTGAGCAAAGTTATGCCTTAAATAACCTAGGACTGACTCTCTCTCTCTCTCTTTCTCTCTCTCTCTCTCTCACTCACCACAATGAATCTCTGCCTCAGAACTTCATTCTCAAATTTCAGGTCCTTCAGTTCCTTATCTGACACTTTGAGACGTGCTTTCGCGTCCTGACAGAGGAATGAAACGGGATCACTTAGAAATTGTGGTGTGTTTGTGGTGTGTTTAGTACTCACCTAGTAGAGGTGTGTTTAGTACTCACCTAGTAGAGGTGTGTTTAGTACTCACACACACAGTAACCCTCTCAAACACACAACATATCACGATATCTCAGTAACATTTGGACCACAGCACTGTTTAATTCTCAATTCTGACTGGTCAGAAGGTGTTGATTAATTTTCTATTTTAACAAATAACAGATTTATATGAATGCACACGTTTTAATACGTCACCATGTTTTGCAGATGTTCCACAATATTACATGTAACTATTAACAAGAGTTTGTAGAGTATAATGTGTGGTTCTTTAATAAATAGAAAAATTGTAGTTTGTAAGTTGCTGTGAGAGGAATAAAACACTTCAGGACATGCTGTTATTGGAAAATAATCAGTAACATTAACGCCACTTCAGCACACCACCTTGTCATTCATTATTTACCTATAACAGCGCACCTCCAAGGGTGTTATTCCTTACATAACACAAGCTTACTAAATGTGAATGTAGTATGCAATAATGGAAGGATAATTTAACAGGGAAAGTGATGCAACTTCAGTGCAGACTGAGATTAAAAGAGACACATACCGCCAGTGAGGCTTTGACCTTCTCATAGTCAGCGAGCTGTTTCTGCAGCTCTGACGCTTCCTGCGTGGCTTTCGGCAGTGCCTCTGTCAGATGCTTGTTCTGCTTCAGCACCTTGGCCATCTCCTTGTCCAATATCTCGTCCTTCTTCTTCATGTCAGCCACTTGCTCCTGTAATTAGACAGTCAGAGGGAGAATGAAGAGCTATAATGACACACAGGGATCAGAATAAAGCTGAGATCAATCAGAGATCCAAATAGGTGAGGAGTTATGACCGACTCCTTGGTATGATTGCTTAGTAACAGTGTTATCAATGTTAAAGATATAGACAGATAGATAGATGGATAGATGGATAGATGGATAGATAGATCAAAGTACTTCCTCTGTTTTGTCACGATTATTGACTGGTATAAGAAAGAAAGGTGTGTGATGTGATAGAATGTAAGAATAAATCTGATGTAAAGCTAAGCAGCAGGAGATGATAACTCTTCTCAGCGTACCTTAAGCAAGCCGACTTGGTTGAAGCTCCCGAGAACGATATCGCTATAATAGTTCTTAATATCTCTGAACGCTTTCTCGTGCTTCTTCACCAGTGTGTCAATGTGGACGCTCTTCCTTTGCTCGATCTCGTTGATTTCAGCGTTGCGCCTCAGGTCTTGCTCATGTTGCTGTTTTTGCATCTTCTTCTCATATGTAGCCTTGATTTCTGTCGATAAACATCAGCACGTTATGATGTGGTACAATGCTCCATGTACGGTTACATTTCATGGAGAGTAAAAGACAGACACTATTAATACAGTACCTCGTACTTTTTCCTCAAATGCACTTCTCAGCTTGAGGATTTCCTTATCATGGCTCTGTGGAAACAAATGAGTGTCTATTAACATGACAGTACTGATGAATAATCTGAAGATCCAGCACAGACATCTGCATTATATTTACTAACTCACGGGAAGAAAGCACAGAAACGAGGCTCTATGCTTCTCTGCTGTATCAGATGATCTAAAAGTTTTTTCTATATTTCTGGTTTCAGGCTTTTGGAGTGAATTGTTATTTAGAGTTAGAGGGAGGTTATGTTTAAAAATCACACTTATTTAGGAATGTTTGTGACTAAAATTTGAGATCATGACAATTCAAATTTAAGACAGTTTAATCCTTATCATGGCCTTTAATATGTCAAATGTAATTTCAAAAAACATTTTGGGATTAGTAGCCAATCACTGAATCACACTAAAGGCCAGCACTGAGGCATTTCTGGATGGTTTTTGGGTACGTTATCACGTCACACGCAACAGATAAGCACTGATTTTAACCAGAGTTTCGGCACCGTGTGATCGGAAGACGCTCGAGTTTGAGACCTGTGAACTAAGGTTAATAATAAATGGACTAACAAGCACACACCAGTTTTACGTTCTTGATTAAGTTCTCGTAGGAGAGCTCCTGCTCTTTCACATCCACTTTCAGGTCGTCCATGCGTCTCCGCAGCTCGTTCTCCAGGTCTGCCTGCTCTTTCTCCAGGAGTTTGGTGACAACCACTCCCTCGGCCTTAAGCTCTGCAATGCTATTTTGCTGTTCAAACCGCAAGTGTTTAATCTTCTGCTTGTACACCTGAAGACCAAAAAAAAAAACAGAACATAAGATGCATCCTTTTAGACACTTCCTTTTAGACATTTTCTGAGTCACTGAAGAACACTGATCATTATTACTGATACCCTGATCTTAGACTGATGGTTCAGTTCAGCTTCTTCCATTTCTCTGTCTCTGTTCCTTATATCAGCTTTCTTCTCCTCTAGTTGCGTTTTGGTGATCTCCCAAAAGGTGTGTATTTTATCTCCTTCCAGCTGGAAGTGATTGCACTCTTTCCGCACCCGGTCCAGCTCCTCATGCAGCTGGATAACTTCTTCTTTCAGCTGACGGAGAATCAACATTAGCGGTGAATTACAGTACACAGTGGAGTGTTACAAAGCAAATCCATTACAAAAAATGTTCTTAGTTTATGCTAATCTACAGTGCGGTGCAAAAACTAACGAGCGTTTATAGCTGCTATAACGCAAGGGCTTGTTTCGTTGAAGTTCCACAACATTAAATGTAATTATAATGTATAAAAAATAATGTGTCTTACATGAATTCTAGAGCAAACAGCTGTAGAATAAGAGGAATAAAACACTTCGGGATGTGCCGTTATAGGAAACTAATCAACTTCAAAGTTGGTGTGGTGTGACGCCGCTTCATCACACCACACCATTGTTGATTATTTCCTATAACAGCACCTCCCCAAGTAGTTTATTCCTTAGATAGCATACACTATTTGACCTAACACACTAAAAGTCTTGTTGATGTAAGTTAATGGTGCATTGGGCACGTGTTTATTTTTTCAAGATTAGGTGTCTAACCGTTAAGTAAGTGGGTTCGATATTTGAATGATTATATATATTTTTACTCCTTGATCCCACCCCATCTCATTCCCACCCATATTCACAAAGCCCCCAAGATCTACGGTATCATTAGAGCGTCTATCAAATGACTGACCAGAGGCCAAACACAAACGAGCATTCCGGACCGGAAGTCAGTTTTTCAAACGGTTTTTTCTCAGTCAATTAATTTACTACTTGTTCTGATGTCATGGCTTAAAGCATTTTTTAAAATCATGTTTTACATATTTTACAGGTTATTTATTCAAGCAATACATAAAAATTGACATTCGCACCTTTAACTTACGTTATATGTATTTAAGTTACGTTATATCCTAAGGGTATGAAAATTTGTAGAAGTGATGGGGGACTAGAAGTTCTACATTTTCCTAACACTATTAATGCGTTTAAAATAAATTGGCTGAGAAGATGTCTAATAAATCCAAATTCTCTATGTTTTTTATTCCTAATTAAAATCGGAGGCCTCCCCTTTATCTTAAAATGTAATTATATGCATAATAAACTCCCGGTTAAGTTAGCTCTTTTTCATCAGCAGGCTCTTCTTGCATGGAAGTTGTGTTACATCCACAATTTCTCACCACACAAAACTCTCTTGTGGAATAATATGGATATAACTGTTAGGAACAAATCTCTTTTTTCCCCAACTGGTTCAATAAAGGTTTCAGTTATATCCTTTCTTTATTTGATGATTCTGGTAACGTCTTGTCTTATGAACGCTTCATGACTGTCCATGACGTCTCTATTCCATTTAAAGAATAAATATAATACTGTTCTCTTTGTTCCTATTCCCACAGGTCTGGTGTAGCTGGTTAAGAGCCATATATTGTATGGCCACAAAGATACAAAGGAGTCGGATGTGTTACTGGACGGTATTGGTATTTATGACCACAAATGTAATAACAAACATATTCGCCAGATTTTTCAGAAGAGAGACCGAATATTTCCTCGAGGCAGATCCCATTGGGCTGCCCTAGTTGACAATATAGACTGGAGAAGAGCAGGATGTTGCCCCATAAATATTTTATTCCTAACAAGACCAAAGAAGTCCACTTTAAAATACTGCATAAGATATACCCTGTTAATTCGACTGTGTCCAAATATGTTGATATTCCTAATACTTGTACATTTTGTGGTAACGAAGATGAAACATTAATACTTTTATTCTATTCTTGTGAAATGGTTCAGAAGTTTTGGTTTGACTTATATTCCCATTTAAATAAATTCCCCATCTGTGCACAATCTTTTCATTTGAAAGACATCATTTGCTATTACACACTGACTCTGCTAACAAATCTAAAGAGTATATTTTCAGCTTTTTTTTTACTGCTCAGGTCTTTTTGTTTAACTAGTAATAAAAAATGTGATAGATTTCTGAAACTATATGAAAAATTCTTTTGTAATGACTCTGGTGATTAAGTTTAACCAGCTTTCTTTCATCTATTGTTTTCATTTGTTTATCTTTAATTATCTAGCACTGTTTCCTTATAGGAATCGTATGGTACTTAACCCTTTTGTCCTTTATTTATTATTATTATTATTATTATTATTATTATTATTATTATTATTATTATTATTCCCTAACCTCTTCATATGTATGTACATGATAATCCTCACTTCTTCCTTCGGTTGTCTGATTTGACATTTTTTAGGTGATGATTTAGTTAGGATAAGACAATCTGCACATTTCTTAAACTTTACCTGCTCCTTCAACCTGTCCTCTGAAGAAAGTCCATGGACTACAGTACCACTCTTTCTCTTCACAGACTTCCCTGTGCTTTTCTTTTTCGGAGGCTGAAACAGTAATGTGTTATTGGTTTAGACTTAACTCCATATTTAAAACTTAAACATATTTTTAACAACAAAATACTAGACTAGGCTCTAATGTTGTTTAGCTAACTAGCGGTTTGTAACATAGGTAAGCTGTAATGGTTATCAAAAGCTAGCCCGTTAGCTATGAAAAAACATTTAACCCTTTAAACTGATTTCATTTGAAATTTCATTAAATTTCATTTGTTCAAAGTACGTTTATATTTACCATGATGTTGTTTTAATCAGCTAATTATCTTTACTGTTTTTGATAACCACCAGTACACCAACACAAACTCCTTGTACAGGTAAACTACTGATCTATCTCGCTATATCTCTCTCTATATATATGTGTGTGTGTAACAGTGACGTAAACCCAATAAAGATTCTGATTCTGATTCTGATTCCGATTCTGATTCTAAACATCGTCACAGCCACAGCATGTACCAAAGCAGCTGATACTGTGCTCGCTGCAGCCTGTAGCGCGATGACGTAGTCGAGAAAAGCCACGCATGCGCCTTAGTTGTCTGGTGACGTAATTGGCGTTTAAACACGCTTGCGCAGACACAACAGCGCGCATGAGCTTCTAACTGTTTTTCTGTCATTAAAAGTGTTTTCCCACGTTGTGTTTGATATATTTCTCATTGTTTATGTGTGATTAGCATCTCATATTTTATGCATGTAGAACTTCTCTGTTGTTCGGTTAGTTTGTTCAATCATTTTCGTTAGTAGCTCTTAAATAGAGCTACTATACATATATTTATTTTATTCCAAAAGTTTTGAGAATGACACAAATATTAATTTTTACAAAGTCTGCTGCCTCAGTTTTTATGATGGCAATTTGCATATACTCCAGAATGTTATGAAGAGTGATCAGATGAATTGCAATTAATTTCAAAGTCCCTCTTTGCCATGAAAATGACCTTAATCCCAAAAAAACATGTCCACTGCATTTCAGCCCTTCCACAAAAGGACCAGCTGACATCATGTCAGTGATTCTCTCGTTAACACAGGTGAGAGTGTTAACGAGGACAAGGCTGGAGATCACTCTGTCATGCTGATTGAGTTAGAATAACAGACTGGAAGCTTTAAAAGGAGGGTGGTGCTTGAAATTATTGTTCTTCCTCTGTTAACTATGGTTACCTGCAAGGAAACACGTGCAGCCATCATTGCTTTGCACAAAAAGGGATTCACAGGCAAGGATATTGCTGCTAGTAAGATTGCACCTAAATCAAACATTTATCGGATCATCAAGACCTTCAAGGAGAGAGGTTCAACTGTTGTGAAGAAAGCTTCAGGGCGCCCAAGAAAGTCCAGCAAGCACCAGGACCGTCTCCTAAAGTTGATTCAGCTGCGGGATCGGGGCACCACCAGTGCAGAGCTTGCTCAGGAATGGCAGCAGGCAGGTGTGAGTGCATCTGCACGCACAGTAAGGCGAAGACTTTTGGAGGATGGCCTGGTGTCTAGAAGGGCAGCAAAGAAGCCACTTCTCTCCAGGAAAAACATCAGGGACAGACTGCTATTCTGCAAAAAGTACAGGGATTGGACTGCTGAGGACTGGGGTAATGTCATTTTCTCTGATGAATCCCCTTTCCGATTGTTTGGGGCATCTGGAAAAAAGCTTGTCCGGAGAAGAAAAGGTGAGCGCTACCATCAGTCCTGTGTCATGCCAACAGTAAAGCATCCTGAGACCACTCATGTGTGGGGTTGCTTCTCAGCCAAGGGAGTGGGCTCACTCACAATATTGCCCAAGAACACAGCCATGAATAAATAATGGTACAAAAACATCCTCAGAGAGCAACTTCTCCCAACCATCCAAGAACAGTTTGGTGATGAACAATGCCTTTTCCAGCATGATGGGGCACCTTGCCACAAGGCAAAAGTGATAACGAAGTGGCTCGGGGAACAAAACATCGACATTTTGGGTCCATGGCCAGGAAACTCCCCAGACCTTAATCCCATTGAGAATTTGTGGTCAATCCTCAAGAGGCGGGTGGACAAACAAAAACCCACAAACTCTGACAAACTCCAAGCATTGATTATGCAAGAATGGGCTGCCATCATTCAGGATGTGGCCCAGAAGTTGATTGACAGCATGCCAGGGCGAATTGCAGAGGTCTTGAAAAAGAAGGGTCAACACTGCAAATATTGACTCTTTGCATAAACTTCATGTAATTGTCAATAAAAGTCATTGACACTTATGAAATGCTTGTGATTATACTTCAGTAACAGTTAGTAACATCTGACAAAAAGATTTAAAAACACTGAAGCAGTAGACTTTGTGAAAATTAATATTTGTGTCATTCTCAAAACTTTTGGCCACGGCTGTATACTTTTATTGCTTATATTTTTAAATAATTTCATTACGATTCTTCTAAATGCATGCTCTATACTTGGAAAACATAGTGCTTAAAAATGCAACAAATTCATAAATATACACTTAGAATGAAAGGCAGAGATCTGTAAAATATCAAACAATACATAAAGTAAATCTTAAATGATATTTTCCATAAAAACCTGATTATCAAAGTTGTGTCCTCACTTTGCGTCAACTCCGTCATATTTGTTTTATAATCCCGAATAAATCATACAATGTCATGCAACAGTAGGATGCATGGTCTGGTAAGTTTTATTTTTTTATTTTTGTTATTTTTTTACATTTTAAACAAACAATGTTTAATTCTCTGTGGTCACAGCTTTAACATGTCAACATCGTCTTCCAATTGTGATCATTTCTGTCTATAGTTGTGGGATAAATTTTGGCATTAATAAGATTTCTGAAATGTATTGATTTGATCTATACAATAGGCAAGCATGGCTAGAAACAAACTGTCAGTGGAGGAGCAAAGAAGGAGAAGAGAGAAATTAAACAGAGACCCAGAAAGCAGAAGGGAGATTCTAGAGAAGGAAAGACAAAGGTGGAAGAAAAAGGTTCAAGACAAAAAATTGTTAAATTGGACTATAGGGAGCAGAGGTATCAGAGAAGGTCCAGACAGCACAGGGCAGTGCAACAGCAAGTAGACACCCTTCCAGAGCCATTGCTGAAAGGTCCTGAAGGGATCAATACACACATTGCTTTGAGGAAGGAGACTGGCTTGCAGTGGTGGCTGGTGGCTAGCAAAGGCCATCGATGTGGACAATGAGCACCAACATATAAAAGTGGAGTTTCTGCACTCTCATGGTCCAACAGCAAATGCTAACCCAAAATATGGTAGGAGGGATGTCTGTTTCTGTCCAGTCAATGGCATTCTACTGAAGTTAATGGGAACAGCACCTCCACTCCAATCAAGCCGTACAAGGCAGCTCTACAGCATAACCCCTGATTTAATGGACTTCATAGAGAGTAAACATATCCGACACCTGTTGCCCAATGCTTAGGTCATGCAGATCAGACACAAATAAAACCTAAGTAATTGATATAGTTTAAAAACAGGCTACAGATCCCTTGCATTCCTATAGAATTGAAAAGATTTCTGTTGCTACTCCAAGATGTCACATAATAATGCTTACTATTACACTGAACCTAACATAAGCTTCTTCTGTTTTTCCAGTGAGCCACCAGAGACCCAGAATGAGACATACTGCTACAAAGAGAAAAATTAACCCAATTATAATAAATTACAAAATTAAATTGTTGAATTAAACTAAATCTAAAAAAAAAAATACTTAAATTCTCTAAATTTTTTGTCTTGTCAATCAGTTGTTTGAAAAAATATTTGCTAGTACTTAATCTGTTGTAACCTCAGTTGGTTATTTGTCAACTCCGTCAGTTATTTGTCAACACCGTCAGATGGAGGTTTTTGTTCATTTTGAAAGAAATGTTTTATTGTTTGTTCAATTTATTGTGTTAATAATTAAAACACTAACTGAACTACGTGATATGATGTTTGCCTAAGAACATTGGTTATATATGCTTAATATTAAAATGGAGGGTAGAGAATTAAGGATTTTAGGGATCGGATTCTTCGTAATAGTGTGAAAACAGAAAAAATGTAGCGAATGTGTCATCAATTAACTCCTTTACTGAACACCATTATTAGATAATTGAGGACTTTACACTCTTGTTGGATGGATGAAATGAAATTAAAATAGCATGCTTTTGTGTCTGACGGCTCATATATATATTATGTATGTATTGATTTATGAGCCGGCTCCTTTAAGTAAACGATGGGAGCCGCCTCCTGTCTGAGATATGTTGCTCAGGTATGTTGTCACAAATGTGGAGTTTAATTTTCTTGATGCAGTATGACAGATAGTAATAGCCTACTGACTACAAGTACAGCCTGTACAATGCAGATTTTCACAGTCAAAATAAAGAAGTTCTTTGTAGTTCATTAAAATGTGTCTGAATGGTCTCATTTAATATATTTAATAATAGTCCTGAAAACATCTGACCCAAAATCATAGTATGGACAAGTATGTTTGTTACTGTGCTGTACTACAGCACCAATAACCCCCTCTCTCTTCCTGTTTCTGTCTCCTCAGGTGTGTGAATCCGCGGTGATATAGGAGTGATGTAGCAACTCGCTGCAGCGACAGGCAGAACACAAACACAGCAGAGACAAGATAGGTCAGGACAGGATAGGTCAGGACAGGATAGGTGACTCACAATAGTCACATCCATGTGTTCAGCCCCCAGTATCAAACATACAGCTCAAGTTTCATCTAAATCACTCGATGCACGCAGAAGATATGAGACACTTCCTGTTTCGCCATAAATTTATTGCCTAACCATGGCGAAACCGTTCGAGTTATCAAAAATCCCTTCGCAATTTTGCATCCTCATTGTCTTGGCATAATGTTCCCCAAGTTTGGTGACAATCACATGAATCCCCTAAGAGGAGTATTTAAAAGTTCACCGCATGCACTTTTCACAAAAAAGTTGTTCGGTTCGATGAGAACTATACAGGTGCATCTCAATAAATTAGAATGTCATGGAAAAGTTCATTTATTTCAGTAATTCAACTCAAATTGTGAAACTCGTGTATTAAATAAATTCAATGCACACAGACTGAAGTAGTTTAAGTCTTTGGTTCTTTTAATTGTGATGATTTTGGCTCACATTTAACAAAAACCCACCAATTCACTATCTCAACAAATTAGAATACTACTAAGACCAATAAAAAAACATTTTTAGTGAATTGTTGGCCTTCTGGAAAGTATGTTCATTTACTGTACATGTACTCAATACTTGGTAGGGGCTCCTTTTGCTTTAATTACTGCCTCAATTCGGCATGGCATGGAGGTGATCAGTTTGTGGCACTGCTGAGGTGGTATGGAAGCCCAGGTTTCTTTGACAGTGGCCTTCAGCTCATCTGCATTTTTTGGTCTCTTGTTTCTCATTTTCCTCTTGACAATACCCCATAGATTCTCTATGGGGTTCAGGTGTGGTGAGTTTGCTGGCCAGTCAAGCACACCAACACCGTGGTCATTTAACCAACTTTTGGTGCTTTTGGCAGTGTGGGCAGGTGCCAAATCCTGCTGGAAAATGAAATCAGCATCTTCAAAAAGTTGGTCAGCAGAAGGAAGCATGAAGTGCTCCAAAATTTCTTGGTAAACGGGTGCAGTGACTTTGGTTTTCAAAAAACACAATGGACCAACACCAGCAGATGACATTGCACCCCAAATCATCACAGACTGTGGAAACTTAACACTGGACTTCAAGCAACTTGGGCTATGAGCTTCTCCACCCTTTCTCCAGACTCTAGGACCTTGGTTTCCAAATGAAATACAAAACTTGCTCTCATCTGAAAAGAGGACTTTGGACCACTGGGGAACAGTCCAGTTCTTCTTCTCCTTAGCCCAGGTAAGATGCCTCTGACGTTGTCTGTGGTTCAGGAGTGGCTTAACAAGAGGAATACGACAACTGTAGCCAAATTCCTTGGCACGTCTGTGTGTGGTGGCTCTTGATGCCTTGACCCCAGCCTCAGTCCATTCCTTGTGAAGTTCACTCAAATTCTTGAATCGATTTTGCTTGACAATCCTCATAAGGCTGCGGTTCTCTCGGTTGGTTGTGCATCTTTTTCTTCCACACTTTTTCCTTCCACTCAACTTTCTGTTAACATGCTTGGATACAGCACTCTGTGAACAGCCAGCTTCTTTGGCAATGAATGCTTGTGGCTTACCTAGTGAACCAAACTGAGAGACCATTTTGAAGGCTCAGGAAACCTTTGCAGGTGTTTTGAGTTGATTAGCTGATTAGCATGTCACCATATTCTAATTTGTTGAGATAGTGAATTGGTGGGTTTTTGTTAAATGTGAGCCAAAATCATCACAATTAAAAGAACCAAAGACTTAAACTACTTCAGTCTGTGTACACTGAATTTATTTAATACACGAGTTTCACAATTTGAGTTGAATTACTGAAATAAATGAAGTTTTCCACGACATTCTAATTTATTGAGATGCACCTGTATGTTTACTGAGTTTCGTAGATATAGGTACAAGTATGTATTAGTTACGCTCCAAGGTTTTGTACCATGTAAAAGGGGGTGCTACAGAACCCCCCACCACGCCCATGTGCTACTCTTTGCGGGGGCCTAACGGCCGATGACTCTGACGTTTGTGCCGAATTTCAAGAGTTTTTGAGCATGGTAAGGGCCCCAAAAGCCCCCGAGACATTGAAAAAAAATAATAAAATAACAATCCTTAGGAAAACAATAGGGCCCTGCACACAGTGCTTGGGCCCTAATAATAATAATAATAATAATAACTAGACAATAAAGTTTGACAAGACAAACTTTGAAGACCAGAAAGTTTGAAAAAAGTTTTAAAAGCTTGAAGTTTGAAGGTTTTCAGCTTTGTTGCTAGTATGGTTTAGCACATTGCTAACATGTAGCTAGCATGATTAGCACATTGCTAGCATGATTTAGCACATTGCTAGAGTAATCTGGGTGTTTGCTAGGTTGATAGATACGTAGGTAGGTACATAGATAGATAACCAATAGTTTTAGAGTTGGATATATATATATATATATATATATATAAAGAGAGAGAGAGATTAAGTGAGAAGGAGAGGGGGAGGGGCTTCAGGCCGTGTGAACACAGGTGTGTGTGAGTTTTGACAGCTGGAGCCAGGCTCTGAAGGTTCCGTCAATGTAAGTGAATGGGAGTTTTCGGGAATTTCATTGTCCGTAACGGGAATACCGGGAGTCCGATCAGTTTGTAAAAATAATACATGGTCAGTCTGATCAGCCTGAAGGACTGTGCTGAGTTTGGTGGAATTAACTTGAAAGCTCAAGGAGTTATAACGGTCAGAAATTTCGGCCACTTTGAGCTTCCGGGAACCAGAATTCTGATCGCTTCGAAAACATATAGCAACCCGAGTCAGAACAGGCTGAAGGTCTGACCCGAGTTTGGTGACTCTAGCTTGAAAGCTCTAGGAGGAGTAGCAATTAGAAATTTTGGTCTTGGAATAATAATAATAATAATAATAATAATAATAATAATAAAGCTTAAATAGCAGATCAGTAAGTTGGCTTTCTCAAGCCAACGTAATAATCCTTAGATTTCAGTGCTTGGGCCCTAATGATGCTTTGTAAAGTTCAGGTACTGCATTTTGTGAGATTTTCTCAGGAAGGGTTTCTTTCTTGTAACTCTTCTAACCAGCTTCTTGTTATGGAAGCGTGACTTTAACAGTTGATTTTGAAAGTAAATTGTGCTTATGGGTCCAATTCCTGGCATAGTTCAATTTAATAGTATTTTTAAGCTTCTTGTGTATTTTTATATCCATTACAAGATTTGGGCAGATCAACAATCTTCTTTCTCCTTTCTTCTTTCAATAATGACTTCTTGGCTGCATACAGGTGCATCTCAATAAATTAGAATGTCGTGGAAAAGTTCATTTATTTCAGTAATTCAACTGAAATTGTGAAACTCGTGTATTAAATAAATTCAATGCACACAGACTGAAGTAGTTTAAGTCTTTGGTTCTTTTAATTGTGATGATTTTGGCTCACATTTAACAAAAACCCACCAATTCACTATCTCAACAAATTAGAATATGGTGACATGCCAATCAGCTAATCAACTCAAAACACCTGCAAAGGTTTCCTGAGCCTTCAAAATGGTCTCTCAGTTTGGTTCACTAGGTAAGCCACAAACATTCATTGCCAAAGAAGCTGGCTGTTCACAGAGTGCTGTATCCAAGCATGTTAACAGAAAGTTGAGTGGAAGGAAAAAGTGTGGAAGAAAAAGATGCACAACCAACCGAGAGAACCGCAGCCTTATGAGGATTGTCAAGCAAAATCGATTCAAGAGTTTGAGTGAACTTCACAAGGAATGGACTGAGGCTGGGGTCAAGGCATCAAGAACCACCACACACAGACGTGTCAAGGAATTTGGCTACAGTTGTCGTATTCCTCTTATTAAGCCATTCCTTTCAGATGAGAGCAAGTTTTGTATTTCATTTGGAAACCAAGGTCCTAGAGTCTGGAGGAAGGGTGGAGAAGCTCATAGCCCAAGTTGCTTGAAGTCCAGTGTTCAGTTTCCACAGTCTGTGATGATTTGGGGTGCAATGTCATCTGCTGGTGTTGGTCCATTGTGTTTTTTGAAAACCAAAGTCACTGCACCCATTTACCAAGAAATTTTGGAGCACTTCATGCTTCCTTCTGCTGACCAGCTTTTTGAAGATGCTGATTTCATTTTCCAGCAGGATTTGGCACCTGCCCACACTGCCAAAAGCACCAAAAGTTGGTTAAATGACCATGGTGTTGGTGTGCTTGACTGGCCAGCAAACTCACCAGACCTGAACCCCATAGAGAATCTATGGGGTATTGTCAAGAGGAAAATGAGAAACAAGAGACCAAAAAATGCAGATGAGCTGAAGGCCACTGTCAAAGAAACCTGGGCTTCCATACCACCTCAGCAGTGCCACAAACTGATCACCTCCATGCCACGCCAAATTGAGGCAGTAATTAAAGCAAAAGGAGCCCCTACCAAGTATTGAGTACATGTACAGTAAATGAACATACTTTCCAGAAGGCCAGCAATTCACTAAAAATGTTTATTTTTTTATTTTTTATTGATCTTATGAAGTATTCTAATTTGTTGAGATAGTGAATTTGTGGGTTTTTGTTAAATGTGAGCCAAAATCATCACAATTAAAAGAACCAAAGACTTAAACTACTTCAGTCTGTGTGCACTGAATTTATTTAATACATGAGTTTCACAATTTGAGTTGAATTACTGAAATAAATGAACTTTTCCATGACATTCTAATTTATTGAGATGCACCTGTATATTCCAAATATTATGAGTTTTAGTGACAATAACAGTATTCTTAAAAGTAGTTCTAATCAAATTTGTTAGAACAAAAGACTAATAGTTTCTCAGATGGTTTTGTATAGGAAATTTGAATTGTGTTTAATGTTTACATTATATAATCATTTTTACTCATTCTTATTTCGGAGGGCATTGTGTGTACTCATGAAATAGCAACATAGCACATTAACAGTGTGTTGTATAGTTTTGGGTGTAGCCCACTTCTAGAATTCTAAATGAATCAATAATTAATTCAGAGTATACACACCAATGAGAAGTTAGCTTTGGATAAGTTTTGTTTACCAGAAATCAATCATATACATCAAATCATGAACCAAACAGTATATCAAAACTGAATATTATGATTTGTAGCACATAAAAAAGCAAACTGGGAACAGAGCAGTATATGAAACTAATGCATAATCAAGGGACATTGCCCATTTGATAGCATGAAGTTTGCAGTTTTGGCTGCAGGCCTACAAGTAAATTCAGTGTTATGCCGACTCTATATGAAGATCCCAGCATCTGGGTATCCTGGACAGTTTAATCACAGTCCCGAAATATCTGAGGCTTTGATATTTAAGACAACTGATAGGGTACCAAGACTAGGGTTAAGCTGTGTTTAAATAAGTTCTGTGAACATTCCCTACAGAAGGAAAGCACGGGTGAAAAGTCAAGTACAGGTATATTCAGTAGGTTTTTAAATCTTAAACAGAGCTTCATTTAGCTGCACCAATTTTCATACTATAGCGAGTGTGCAAAAACATACTGGGGACCTCCAGGTCTCACACATTCTCCCAGTCACATACACAAAATATTGTGTTAGGATGACAGGGCAGGTACCAGGTGTTTTAGGGCTCCTCCTACCAAGTGCAAGCTGCCTGTGATTAACACATGCACATTAGCAGCCTCTCTTAGTGGCACTGCTTTAGCATTGACACTAGCTTTGACAGGCATGATGTGTTTAGTGGAATCAGACACAAGTGGGTCACGTCCCTGTGTGATCCACTGAAGAGCACTCAAGATGCAGGGGAAAACCAATGAGGCACCACTTCTTTCCACTCTCAGAGGCAGATGGACACCACCCCCAGTTAGAAGCTCTGACTCTGGCCCCTCTTCCTCAATACCATTGAGAATGCGCCAGCTCTGCTGATTGTCCAGGCAGCGTGTGAGCATGTGCTCTACAGACACATTGAAGTTCTGTTGGTCTGAATAAACAAAGAAAAAGAAAGAAAGAGGAATAAAGCTGAGCAGCTAATCAACCAGAAATAAATATGAAAAATGTAAATGTTACAAGTGTCTACTGACCTGCATTGCAGTCAGCAATGGCCTCAGTGATGTTAGGACAGAAAACTGCAAAATCGAAATGACATGCCTGCAAAATAAAGATACAAGTAATAATCACTATTGTATAATGCTTTTCAATTTTAGTGCCCAAAATTATGAGAAAAATCAAGAGTAGTAGCCTTTTTATTATGTGTACATGGTTACCAAGGGCCCTTTGGAGTCTCCAAAAGGTGATTTTGGTAAAAACGCATGGAGATACCCTTAGATAAACGTATTTTTGAAACGTATTAAATGAAAATATTCATTTTCTTTGGTATTGTTATCAAATTTGACCTTGGACTAGGTAAGGCCTCATGCTGTGTTTTCCAGCTAATAAGCTCAGTGGTTAAGAAGTTGGGCTAACTGATCAGAAGGTCATGAGTTCAAATCCCAGTACCAGTATTTTAGAGCACTTCATGCTTCCATCTGCTGACAAGCTTTATGGAGATGCTGATTTCCTTTTCCAGCAGGACTTGGCACCTGCCCACAGAGCCAAAACTACTAGTAACTGGTTTGATGACCATGGTATTACTGTGCTTGATTGGCCAGCCAACTCGCCTGACCTGAATTTTGTCAAGAGGAAGATGAGAGACACCAGACCCAACAATACAGACGAGCTGAAGGCCGCTATCAAAGCAACCTGGGCTTCCATAACACCTCAGCAGTGCCACAGGCTGATTGCCTCCATGCCACGCCGCATTGATGCAGTAATTTGTGCAAAAAGGAGCCCCGCCCGCGACATTTCTGTATTATAAATTCTTTATTCGAATATTTTGAGATACTGGATTTTTGATTTCCATGAGCTGTAAGCCGTAATCATCAAGATTAAAACAAACAAAAAAAAAGTCCTGCAATATTTCACTTTATCTGTACTGAATCTAGAATATATGAAAGTTTTTTTTTTTTATTAAATTACAGGAAAAAATTAACTTTTCCATGATATTCTAATTTTTTGAGATGCACCTGTATAGCCAAAACAAAAGAATTGGCCTTGCCATTTCAATACTTTTGGAGTACCAAGTACTTCAAACTCAGCATTGGGTGGCAGTTATAATACCATACATTTTCCAATTCCAATCCAACTACTAATGCTGGAGTCTTACCACGAGCAGCTTGAGCATGGCACCGCAATCCCGCTCTCCTGTAGCATTAAACAGCAGCACTCGCACCACTGAACCCCTATACACACACACACACACACACAACTAAATAAATGTTCACATAAGCACATTAAGGACAGAATTTTCCATGCTTTCAACTCCCAGATTTTGAAATTATTACACTAGACACCATTCCTTCTACTTATTCCATTAATTTAAAGCATTTCACAATTTTTGTCAACGTGATGTCAATTGTCCCTTCACGTTCACGTGAAGAGAATTCTTGTGCATGCATGCACACACGTTTTTGGTCTTTACATTCCTGAACCTATGCACTGCAAAAGTAATTTTATTCTTTTTACTAATTTTGTACATTGTGTTTTACTTAAATATTCATAGGGTATTGAAAATATACAAGGAATGTTATTAAAATCAGCCTTATTTATTAAATCCATTCCAAGGAAATAATATGCCTTGTTTCCAATTTGGTGGTGACATGAAAAAAGCTCAGGGTCACGGGGAAAAGGAGAGCGAGGGAGAGGGAGACCAGCACTGCAGAAAGGAACATACATAGCGTTTTTCTCATGTTGTGCAGCCACCTCGCTGAACCAGTTCACACATGCCTGCATGCTGCGTGTGGTGTGAGCTCCGTCCAGGAAGTATGTGACGCTGCCATGCATCAGGGTCTGAGTCCGGCCCAGCCATTCAGTCTCAGCCAGACCTACACACGCACACGCGCACACACACGCACACAATCAACTTCAAGTAAACTGTATATAATGGCACCCAAAGTCAAGGACATAAAGTATTCTGAATTTCTGGACAAAATACTGTGCCTTCATGATGCTGATAGTTTTTCACAGCTTGATAAGGTGTCCTGATATATAAAAATACCCACCTGTCAGTCAATCAGAAACATTTTAAATAGTAGTATACATATTACATCTCTCAAGGAAATCATCTGTTTAAATGGAGTCTGTTAAACACTAAAGGTTGTGTGGAAAAAAAATACAGCAGTAGTAGAATGAGGGATAACAAAGATGTGCTCACTTAGCAAGCACAAGAAGAAGAAGAAGGAGAAGAAAGAAGAGGAAGCAGCAGTATGAATCATTTCAATGATGTGTTCATACTAGTACATAAATAATTATTTATATGAAAAGACTGTTCTCACCTTTCAGCATGTGAGGACTTGGCTCAAAAACCGAAGCTGTATGAAGGCCACTAAAACCAGATGCAGAAGGAATGGCTGGACCTTTTAGAAAGAGAAATAAATTAATGAGAAAATACCCATCAGATCTGTATATTACTGGGGCAGGCCATGAGTCAGCACAATATAATTAAGGAGCAGGAAACAACTTTTGACTCTATAGGAATAAGAATACTGTAACCCTATTACCTAAGTAGTATCTAATAGGGTTGCACTGTGTACCGGTACTACAGTAATATCACGATAATAAAACTTCAAAATACCGCCGATGCTACTGTATTTTTTAAACGGTGGTGTCGTCAATATGGTAGGACCGTAAGTAATGTTTTATGTGCGGCAGTTAATACTATGTTTGCTAAAACGACACATTTCACTGCTTTTGCAGAATAAACAAAGCTTCATTTAACTTAAATTCTTTACCTTAATCTTTAAAGATTTTCTGTTTTTTGTAAGTGAGCTAACGTTACTGTGTCTAAATAATAAAATCAGGGTGCGTAAAAGATGCTTGAAGTGCTTAAAATTGGCTTTTTGAAAACCTTGAAAATAGCCATTTTCTATCTAGCGGTGCTTTAAAAGTGCCTGAATTATAAAAATTCCATAAATACGAAATCGTAAGTGTTTATTTTTGACAGAATATAAGTACTCGGAGGACAATTTCCATTTGCATGATTTCACTGCTCTAGGGCACAACAGATGAAATATGTGGTATATTGAATTAGTTGCTTGCCAACTGTATGATTGTTCATGAGTTTTTTCCAATAGACAGTTATTTATTCTCATAAATAAAGTATTAAGAGGAAAATTTGGATTGTCCGTTTTCATATATATATATATATATATATATATATATATATATATATATATATATATATATATATATATATATATATATATATATATATATATATATATATACACACACACACACACACACACACACACACACACACACACACACATATATATATATATATATATATATATATATATATACACACACATTTGATCTCAATTTGGCAGCAGAGCGCTTCTTTGCAATGAAAAATTGAAGAAAATAGTCATGAAATTAAAGAGAAACAAATTAGCGTGGTAAATTATACGATGGTGATTTTTATTTTAATATTTCTTTGTAAACAAAAATATATGTGGCAAACTGCAGTTTAATGTTTTTCTCAAAATGTTACAGTGCAAAAGAAACACCGAAATTAGATCAGATTTTTTCCAGATCATTCCAGGACACGTTGGCCTGCACCAAAAGGTTTTTGTGGAAACCCTGGAGTGTGATTGTAATTATATTATTATTATTATTATTATTATTATTATTAAGGACAGAATTGGAGATGCAACAGCAACCAAAATCTTGTTGTTTTCAGATTTTGCAAAGCCCAGTTATTTTGAACATTTGATTAATTTATTAAAAGCTTCATCAATATCCGAAAACACTAAGACTTTAACTAATATTCCTCTAACCACTTATTTTGACACTGAATAACTTCTCACAATAGTTAGATTTAGCAAATATTCATGCATACACCCACATAAATGCCAAGTCTTGTTTTCCTCTATTCATATGATGACATCTTGTAGAAATAAAGGTGCACACAAACACTTACCTGTGCTGCAGCGCCTCTGGAGCCAGCACTGTGTGAGCTGTAAAGCAAGTGAGGCGTTGGAGCACTGGTGCTGCCCGGCCAAACCCAATTTCACCTCCTCAGAGCTCTGGTACTGAGCCAACTCAGGGCACAAAAACAGTGGGCACTACAGACACACCCACCCAACAATGATGGATTATTTTACTTCTGAGGACAAATATTAACCCAACAGAAATGCAACTGTAAAAATCACCTTAATAAGTTTAAAAGAAGCAAAATACTTTATATATTACTTATTATTCTTCACACACACAGCAGATAAAACTACAATTATGCTATGCTACAGAATGCACGGTTTTAGATTGGGCTTCTCACCCCAATCTCTTCTGCTCTCTCCTGAAGGACTGTCATTGGTCCCTCTGGTTGCTTCACAATGAATGCTGGAACGCCAGGCTTTGACCATAGACACAAACACACATGCAAACACAACCATAAGACAGGATAATTTACCTGCCACTCCAAAAAAAACCAACCAAACAAACAAACAAACAAAAAAAAAAAACCCTTCTCATTCCATTTCAGAGGAATGGAGTTAGATTTTGATGTTTGTAAACACATAAAACCATGAGACATCTTACAAAAACCCACAAATAAACCCCAACAACTTAACCATTCTTAGTCAGACACTACTAGGGCTGCAACAGTTAATTGATAAAATCAATAATAATCGATAATTAAAATAACCGACAACGAATTTCATTATGGATCAGTTGGGTCTGTGACGTCACTGTGGATAACCCCGTCAGTGACGTCGCTTCACGATGGTGAAAAACACATTTCTATGAATAAAACACGTGAAAAACAGCGGAGGTCACAGAGTGAGCTGCTGAGGGGAAAGTGCACGATTCCATTGTCCTAAACATGAGAATGTTTCATATCAAGAGCTTCAAACAAACTCGTAAGTGTATTAACGTGGTCGTGTCAGACGCTGCGACAGATGCGTGTGCTGTTTAATGTGTTCCAGACGTGTTTTCTTCAGCGCAGAAATGACATGTTTACCTTTATATCCTTATCTGTGAATGTTAGAAATTCACACCAGTATTTCCATTTTACATAAAGCCTCGTCCTGACAGCGAGTGAGTCTCGTTATATAAATGTAAGAAGTGTCATACATTTACAGAAAAAAGTCACGTTACTGTGTTCAAATGAGTGAATGTGTGTGTTACTGCAGAACATCAACCTCTTACCAGTCAACACTTAGTTTGTGCTTGTGTTTTTCTTTCTTTTTTTTTTTTTTTGCATTTTTAATATAGTGATTTAACTTCTGCTTTAAAGCTTATGGACAATCAGTTTTGTTTTGTTTTTTTCAAAATATAATGTTATTTTTTTTTTAAATTCTTTGTACAATGTATAGCACAGTCCACATACAGTGCCTATAGAAAATCATCATACCCCTTTGAAATACTCACTTTTTTTTGTCTTACAGCCTGAAATCAAAACCCATTAAAAATATATTTTTAGTTACAACTTTATTTACACATTCTGCCTTACAACATTCAAGTAACGTAAAAAGGCAACAGTTTGGAAATGTAAAAAAAGAAAAGAAAAGAAAACTAGAATAAGAGTTGGAAAAGTGATCAGTCCCATGATTTAATACTTCATAGAGCCACCTTTTGCTTTAATTACAGCCATCAGTCTGTTTGGATATGTCTCTATTAGCTTTGCGCACCTAGAGTGGGGAATATTTGCCCATTCTTCCTTGCAGAATTGTACGAGTTCAGTCACATTTCGTGGTGAGCGGCGATTGACTGCTGTCTTCAAGTCCATCCATAGATTTTCAGTTGGATTTAGGTCAGGGCTCTGACTCGGCCACTTTGGCGGTGTATTTAGGGTCGTTGTCGTGCTGGAAGATGAACCACCTGCCCATCTTCAGCTGTCTAGCAGAGGGCCGCAGGTTTTCCTCAAGAATTTGGGTGTACTTGGCAGCATCCGTTTTCCCTTCAATCCTGACCAATTACCCAGTCCCCGCTGAAGAGAAACACCCCCACAACATAACATTGCCACCACCATGCTTCACAGTAGGTATGGTGTGTGTTGGGTGGTGTGCTGTGTTTGGTTTTTACCAAACATAATGCTTTAAGTTCAATCCAAAAAGTTCAATCTTGGTCTCATCTGACCATAAAAACCTTTTGCCACATGGCATTAGAATCTTCCAAGTGTTTTTTTTTTTGCAAAGCTTTTTCAGAAGAGGCTTCTTTCTTGCCACCCTGCCATACAGGCCAGCTTCGTGTAAAGCTTGTGAGATTGTTGTCACCTGCACAGACCGACCAATCTCTGCCATAAGGGCTTGTAAGTCCTTCAAAGTTGCCATTGGCCTCTTGGTAGCTTCCCTGATCAATATCCTCCTGGCTCGGTCATCCAGTTTGGAGGGACGGCCCGATCTAAGCAAGGTGTTGGTGGTGCCATACGCTTTCCACTTCTTAATAATGCTCTGAACGGTACTCAGAGGGATACTTAAAGCCTTTGAAATCTTTTTGTATCCTTCTCCTAACTTGTGCCTTTCCACAACTTTATCCCGGCGCCCTTTCAAAAGCACCTTTCCAACCATGGTGTATTCTTTGTGTTGCCGTGCACTACTAGTAATGGAATCATCATGGAGGAGCCAGTTTTCTTATGAAGTAATCAAAACCACTGCAGCTGATGTCAGGTGGGGGGCAATTAGCATGGCGTGTGATCTGGGAAGTGACTGGTTGTACCTGAGCAAGTTTATAATGGTTAAAATATACAGAAAATAAAAATTGGCCATTTAATCCAACTAATTTATTAATCGAAGAAATAATTGACAGATTAATCGATTAACAAAATAATGGTTAGTTGCAGCCCTATACACTACACATTCACACACCTTAAATATTCCTCCCTTCTGCCAGGCAATTTTCTCGATTGTATCCCCAAGAATGCTGGTGTGGTCAATGCCCAACGAGGAAATGCCACACACCCACGGTCTCCTGCAGGCGCACACACACACACACACACACACACACACACAGGATTAAGATTAAGTTTAAATGTTTATTACAAGTCACACAAAACAAGGAGTATATTTGATTGAATAGCCTGCTTTATTGTGCAGTCTACTGAATGAATTTCAGTTAAAATTCAGTACAATTTCAGTACATTTTTACTCCAGTATATTTTCACAGACACACGGCACTGCAATGTTAAGATTTCCTGTTCACTTTTCAGCCTGTGACGTCATTTTGGAAACTACACTGGCAATTGAATTAATATCACTGGTTAAGGGGTTTGCAAGAGATTTTGCAAGGGGTTTTTATTTTTATTTTTTGTCACACCAAACATTGACTTTGTTTCATTTACTACTGTTTACTGCTCTTTACAGTATTTTTTTTTTTTTAAATGTAGACATTTAATTTCATTATTTTGAAGGCATCTTTAGTCTACAGCATTTCTTTGCATGTGTCTAAAACTTTTGCACAGTACTGTATGACGTTTACATTTTATTTTTCCCCTCTTCAGGTTATACATTTAATATTTGGTGTGACTTTACAACATGCAATCTTAGAAGCAGCGGACTTATGAACATAGGGACCTCTGAATGAACTAAAGTGAGTGATTTGTTGATGCAAGTTAATGCCAGTATAAAGGCCAAATGGGCTGTGCATGAACTGCAGAGACAGTGCCAGAGGAAATTAGAAATTGCTACACTATGGCTGTGGGAAAGACAACACACACACAGACACACACAGACACACACAGACAAACACAGACACACACAGACACACACAGACACACACAGACACACACAGACACACACAGACACACACGGAAATACATGCAAGTTTTTTTTCTGAATACACTAAAATAAAGTGTTTTCTTACCTGATTATGTTGGTGCAGTCATAGGCACCACCTATTCCCACCTCAATGATTGCGACATCCACCTTTACAGCGCACGTACACACAAACACACACACGATTCGATTAAAGGTTATCTGTGCATACAGTGAAAGGCAAATGTCATGTTTGCAAGACAAAATTTCTGGTCAGTGGCCCAAGAGTCGGTGTTGAAAGTGACAAAGGTTCATAACAATCCAGCAGCAATTCGAAGAACATTCTGGCCTTCACAAAACTTTGTAACCCTTTTTTAAAATTTTTATTTTACTTCAGGAGGAAACATTTTCCCAAAATGTTAAAGAACGTTAGAATCTGCAGATAATTATGGTCCTTATAATATTAAATTCCATACACTAAGTTATGTGACCTACACAGCTTCAAAGCAACATGGGAAGTAACAGGAGGAATAAAAGCAAAAATGTTGTTTAAATTCCAGTCCTGACTCAATCAAATGATAACAAATTCCACACAAGTATATGGGTTTACTATTATAAGGTCACACTTTTAACATTATGCTATACGAGCTTAGCTAATGATAGAACAATCCTCAGAAGTCTGTCACCTAATTAATTTAATAAAAGTTTACATTTCTGCTGCAGTGTTGTGTGGCAAATTAAACCCATAAAATGTTGTAACCAGATAATCAGATATATACAGGACTGTATAAGCCAAAGTCTTTCAGTTTACCACACTATTTTATTTGATGCTGCTCCGGTAGTTCTGAACAAAACAAAACAGGAACTTATCACAAATGTAACTGGTAAGATAGACAGCAACATTATCACTGAAGTGACATCACATGGGCCATGAGGTCACTCACCTTCTCCTGCAGGAACACGTGGAAGGCAAGGATGGTCAGGAAGCGGAAATACGCTGGCATGCTGCCACCATGCGCATTCTAAAGTTCAACAGGTAACAAGATCAAATCATTTAGTCAGCTTTCACTAAAGAGGAGAACCTGTCTGTGTGTGTGTTTATAACTTAGTGGGAACCAAATGGCCCCACAAGCACAGGAATATCTGACTGTTTTGACCTTATAAGGACATTTGCCTCGTCCCACAAGGAAAACCAAAACATTCCTTCTGGTTACAGTGTTTAAAGTTAAGTTTGGGTGTAGGTATAATTTTAATTAGCTACAGCAATCAAAATTGGAATACCTCATAAGGATGGTACGGTGTGTGTGTGTGTGTGATCTGTATTTGTCGATTACATAACATGCATTCTTCAGTCATTATGGAACAGAAGAACTCCTATTTTTATCAATTAAAGCAGAAAGCACACGGAACAATAAGCAAATTCCACACACACACACACACACACACACACACACACACACACACACACACACAAACCTTAGTTTCTTCCAGCCGGGTGTAAACCTGCCAGAAGTATTTGGTGAAGAGGTCTTTTCCAATGGAGCAGCCATTCACACGGATCCTCTCTCTGACCTGAACTAAGTGTGGAGAACTGAAATGGGACAAACGCACGTGTTATCAATTACAAACAATAAACCAAAACTGCAGCCTCAATCATTTAGTGATCTTTCTATTCCTGTTTTATGATGGTATTTAATATGCACAAGAAAACTTAATCCAATTGTTTTCAGCTTCTTCAAAATTAGAGATCGACCAATAATCGGTTTTACCGATATTTTCCCCGACATTTCAGCATTTTTCCATAATCAGATATCGGTTTTGTAATATCGGAGCCACCAATAAATGTCGCCATCTTGTTTTGAGAATTGCGCACAGGACCGCCATAGCAGCACTGCATCTGTTTTTTTTATTTGTTAGAATTATTTTTGTGTGCTTTATTTGTTTTACCTGTTTGTTTACCTCATCTAAGCTTTTATTTATAAAAAAAAAAAAAAAAAAAATAGTACAAAGACACTTTAGTAACAGTACACTTTATTTTTTATTGGTGTATAAATAAGAGTTGTTTTGTGTCCAAGGAGGAAGTGAAATTGGCCAAATCGTTATAAATAAAACTCTTTGTGCAGTTCAGTGGTGTTATCATTGTGTCAAAAACAGAAGTAAAACAAATAAATATCAGTTCTGCATATCAGTTATCGGGCACATAAACATGCAAATAATTGGTATTGGTAATAAAAAAAATCAATATCGGTTGATCTCTATTCAAAATATTGATTAATACTTAATGGAAATGTAAACATACTCGCACTCAACTAATTTAACAAAATATCTGAAGGCACGTCACCCACATACACATGTGCATTGGTGTTGCTCAGTACAGTCTAAAGTCCAGTGGAGTTACAAAGGGTTATATTGTGCAACTGTGTTCTAAATATCCAGAACCTAGCCTTTGCCAATGCATACAAAAAACACGCACGCACGCGCACACGTGCACACACACATCACTCAAATGTTACAGCAATACAATTTGCTGACGGCAGCAAACAAACTGACACACTCACAAATCTCAGGCTCACATCACACAATCATTAAAATGTCAATTAAATGTCAATGTTCAATTTAAGACATGACTTGGTGAACACAAATACACACATGCACAAGAGTCATACACACTTTCGAAGCTGCAGTACCTGTAAAATCCAGTGCGGAAGCCGTAACTCCTCAGAATCTTCTCTGTGAAGGCACATGTTGAACCCTGACAAGACAACAATCATGTACGTCAGTTATTTACCACAGAATCTACACATCCTGCAATAAAGCAAGATAAATTCATTTCATCACTACCGCTATACATTCATCAGAGTGAGATAATACACTCACTGAGCTCTTTTTTCCCCCCAGAATACTATACTAATACTGAGTAGGGCCTCCCTTTGCTCTCAGGACAGCCTCAATGGCATCGATTCCACAAGATGTTGGAAACATTCCTTTGAGTTTCTGGTCCATGTTGATATGATTGCATCACGCAACTACTGCAGATTTTTCAGGTGCACTTTCATGCTGCGAATCTCCCGTTCTACCACATCCCAAACGTGTTCTATTGGATTCAGAGCCAGTGACTGAGAAGGCCACTGAATAACACTGAACTCATTGTCATGTTCATGAAACCAGTTGGAGACGACTTTTGCTTTGTGACATGGTGCATCATCATGCTGGATGTAAACATTAGAAGATGGTAAATTGTGGCCATGAAGGGATGCACATGGTCAGCAACAATACTCAAATAGGCTGTGGCATTCAAGTGATGATTGATTGGTATTAACGGGCCCAAAGTGTGCCAAAATAAAACATTTCCCACACCATTACACCACCTCCACCAGCCTGGATTGTTCACACAAGGCAAATTGCGTCCATGGACTCATGCTGTTGGTGCCAAATTCTGACCCAACCATCTGTGTGCCTCAGGAGAATTCGAGATTCAAAAGACCAGGCGATGTTTTTCCAGTCTTCATGGTCCAGTGTTGGTGAGCCTGAGCCAACTGCAGCCTCAGCTTTCTGTTCTTGGCTGACAGAAGTGGAACCCAACGTGGTCTTCTGCTGTTGTAACCCATCCACCTCAAGGTTCGACGTGTGCAACCTGAGATGCTTTTCTGCTCACCACAACTATACAGAGAGGTTATCTGCGTTACTGTAGCCTTTCTGTCAGCTCGAACCAGTCTGGCCGTTCTCCACTGACCTCTCTCATCAACGAGGCGTTTCCATCCACAGAACTGCTGTTCAGCCCCCCCCCCCCCCCCCCCCTCACCCAGGTTTATTGATGGTAGAGTGGCTGGCCGCCTTATGTCCCAGGGAGCCCTCATGTCTGTGTTACCTTCTGGCTCTCCCTTTTAGTTATGCTGTCATAGCTAGTCTTACTGGAGTCCCTGCTTTCACTCACGTAAAGTAATAATAACAATGCATTACATTTATATAGCGCTTTTCTAGACACTCAAAGCGCTTTATATAGTATGGTGGAAAATCTCCTCAACCACCACCAGTGTGTGGCCTCCACCTGGATGATGCGATGGCAGCCATAGTGCGCCAGAACACCCACTGCACCAGCTATAGGTGGAGAGGAGAGGAGGGTGATGTAGCCAATTCAGGGATGGAGATTATTAGGGGGTCATGATAGATAAGGGACAATGGGTGAATTGAACCCACCAGGGTTATACCTCTACTCTTTATGAGAACTGCATTGTACAAACTACATTGTCCTTAACCATTATGGGACAATAAGCATACCTAATAATCTCTCTCTCAATCTCTCGCTCTCTCCCACTCTCTGTCGAGCTCTCCGGACCTGCCTGATCCATCCTGATGCCCTACTTCTGGTTAGAGTTCTCATCAGTTGGAAGTCACATGCTGCTGCTGAGGCCCCACATGGTGCAGCCTAAAGATCATTGAGATTACTGAGGATGGTGCCACTTAAAAACCATAAAGATGGCTTTGGACCTCAATTCATATGAACAGTTATGCTATGCACTATCCGGTGTCACCCAGATGAGAATGGGTTTGAGTCTGGTTCCTGTAACGTCTGACGGTATCAAACTGATTTCTAAATCAACCTGGGATTAGCACAGGAGTTTCTTTTCTTCTTTTGAGCTGTAAATCCCTATCTGTTTAATGACCACTCTGGCCCCAGTTTGACCAGATACCTTTGGAATGCTAACGACCAACCTTCCCCCCTTCGTACACACACACACACACACACACACACACACAAGCTACCTACACGCGCACACACACACACACACACACACACACACACACACACACACACACACAAGCTTACCTTACACACACAATGGAAAAATCTCTCTCAAATGTAACATGTAATTATATGTAATTATTCGATGCCTAAATAGTGTGATGTTATCTTGTTTACATATATTGTGTGTTTATGTGACCTAACCTTAATGATTTTAGATAGTCTTAACTTAGGATATTATTTTAAATGTCTGTGACCATGTTTTACTTGTAATATTCGTTACAAGTCCATCGAATTTGGTATGAGGTTAATCGTCTAGAGATACCTTGATTGATTATGCATATCATATTGCAATGGGATACATTATTTCATGCTTTCTCTTAATTTCATATATAATACGGTATAAACCGGCTCCTCCCTGGACATGCAAATTCGGGTCTGAGACCAGACAAAGAGAGTTCATCCCGCCAACAAATCCAACTTCCTGATTGGCCCATAGCCCAAAGAGGCGCGTGTGTTGGTGTTGTCTTTAAAACACCACGCTTTGAAACCTTCTTCACTCTCTGCAGACTCTCTTCACTCTTCTCTTCAGTCTCTCTTCTTCACTTCAACTTCACTTCTACGCTCCTTCCGGTTTCTCTCCCCCGGGGCCACGTGCCCCAAGAGGAGGAAGCCAGTATCTCTCTCTCCTGGACAAAGGGTGCAACCGCCTCACGGCTCACGCCTTTTTCAAACGGCACGACGAACCAGCGAACTCTACACGACCTCGCGCGAACTTTCAAACCGAAGCCATGCAAGTATAGTTAATGGACCTATATCTGCGTTTAAGATTGTACCCCTGTTTACAGGAGATTTAAGTTCGATGCTGGTTTTGGAAAAGGCTAATTAGTTGTGTTTTTGTCTGCCATTCCCTTTTATTTCATTACTTTCTCTCTATACTTTTTCTTTCCTTGTATATAGATGTACATATGTATGTTTTGCTTAGAGTTAGTCGTGTGTATCCATAGTTACACCTAGTTATTAAATCCTATTATCCCACACTTGATTTGTCTCTGTTTGGTCACGTGATGAGTCAATTAAACGCTGTGATCTCGTTACCCGCTCTAATTTTTAATAACAAACTTCGCTGGTTAATTCTTCCTGGCCAGAAGGATAAACTCCCTCTTTAGAGTTCATAATTCTAAACTAGACTACAGCTAATCCTAAAAGCTGATCTACAGCTACAGCTGATCCACATACATAGTCATAATTAATTATAATCCGTTGTAGTTAATAATCTATATGTATATGTGCACATACATGAATTCCCTTTCATGGCTGATGTATATTTATAACTGGTCACAACACGCGTTGATTAGATATATAGATATATTTCACGCCATTCGAGCTAATTCCATATATAAATTGGAGAATACATTTAAACGTGTTAAACATCTTTTAATTCATTACATAAATTGTAACTGGTGGAGAATATTTTTAAACGTTGCAGATTCATCCGATTTACTACACATTCTGGTAGATAATGCGGGCACGCTTTAAAACTCGTCTCCTTTAAAAAGGTGCTTCGAATCCAAGCGTGCGCTTCTGTTTCGTTTTTCATGTTTAAAGTTGATCCATTACATTATTCTGGTGGAAAAGAATAATGCTAGTAATGATTGATTCGTTACATTCCTGTCAAGGTTGCTTCTTCATATTATCTCAGGGAGTTTTTCCTCACCACCGTCGCCTCTGGCTGCTCATTAGGGATAAATTCATACAATTATATATATATATCCTGAATTCACTGAACTGCTGCAGTGCAATTGTTTTAGATAATTGCATGAATGAGTATGTGTAACGGTGTTCCTAACGAAGTGCTCAGTGGGTATATTACTGTAGCAGTATATTGTAATATGTAAATCTGAAATAGCCATATTGATAATAAAATTAAACATAAAAATTGTTAAATCAGTATGCCTTGAAAGTACAATTTTAAACAACTGAAAATGCTTTATATTTTAATGACTAAAAACTAATACAACTGGCCCCACTCTATAACTACATAACTAAACACACACGGTCTTGTTGAGGAGGGTTTCTTAGCGAGTCTTATCGAGTGATTATAAGGACACTTGACACAAACCTACCATTATTTCAGTCCTTACAAAAGGCTGATCTCAAGTGTGAACAAAAACACATGTGCACCACAATTTACCTTTCCCTTTGTTCCAGTTACATGTATGATGTTAAGATGATCAAGTTCCTCCACCTGTAAAAAGCATAACGAAAAACAAAATCATTAAACATATTGGACAGACAATTAAAGGGTCTATGAAAGAGCAGTTACTCAAAAGGAATGATTTATGGAGCTCAAGCATACATGTATACAGTATCCACAATGACATTAGTGTGCTTGTTGATTCTTGTAATACATTGCATAACAATTATAGCAGAATGACTGTATGATCAGTGATCTTGTATTATGGAGTGTGTTGAGTGCACGTTACCGTAAGGCCTGAACGCTGCAGGAAGCCCCTCATGGCCTGCAGCTGGATTTGGGGGAGAGCTCGCTCTCTGCGCACCTGCTCCAGGGCGCTGGCATTGGTTTGTAGTGTGTTCAGGGTGCAAATGGCATCCTTCAGGAGGGAAAGAAAAACAAAAACAAAAACAGAGCTTACTACAAGTTGTGTGCAGTGATGTGTACGGTTATCTTCCAAAATTCTGAGAAAATCCTGACATAAATTTTTTTCTGTATCGTCCACCACTACATCTACCATCTACACCAAATCAGAAAGGTGCGACCAGCAGTTTATGTTTAACTCAGGGGCGCCGCTAGACCCTTTTCCTGATGAATCCTTTTCTGATGAGGTAGATTACAGTAGATACGTCTGAAAACAGGATCTCTTATTAACTGAACGTTATCATTTACATCATTTGAATTATTTAAAATATTATTAAAAGTCTGACTGAAAAGCCAGCTGAAGCAAAAGTATCCTGCGTATCCTCTACCTGCCTATCCCTAAGTTACAACAGGCAAATGTCACCCATTCTGTGGAATGGCTCTTATCATTCATGTCGTTTGCTTTGACAAGTAGAAATAAAGTTGGTTTGTTTTGAATTCGCTGGCCCTAAGCCAATGTGGCAGCCTGAACAAGCACGTGGTTGGGGTGTGAAGTAAAACACGGGAGCCGCTGATCTACTGTTTTATCTGAACTTCTGTCAGGACTGAAATGTAACCTGAGGTTTCCTCCTTTATCTGATACTTTCCTGGTAAACAGTCTGTCATCTAGTTCGACAATATGCTGTTTGAATTCGCCTTGATTCTCGGCTGACGCAACATTACCGCATCTTCCCTTCGAATGTTTTACTGCTGATGAAAAGGCAGAATGACGCTTAATACCTTTATACCTTTCAATACACACCATGTTCTCCATCCACTTACAAAGCTGCTACATGGAGTTACCCAAACTCTGATGAAGCGCCGTTTTATTTTACATCACTCACCGATGAACTACATGCCTTATTCTTTTCTCCAGCGAACGACTTACCTGATAGTCCATTCTTCTGCGGCTCGGCGCGGTTTTAACACTGGATGATCTCAACTGCAGCTCCGTGCCGTTCGGCCACTTTGCGCCCTGCGGAAACGTACGGAACGCAGTAAAGCGCGCGCGCACTAACAATGCCGTCATTAGAACAGCCGCGTGAGCGCAGGAAGACCGAACCAAAATGACCAAATTTGGGGGGGCGGGCACACTTCCTCCTGTCAGTACAGGCTGCTATCGTCCTGCCGCGCATCCCTCAATAAAACACCAGACACAACCAAGACCCAAAGGTCATGGAATCCGTTAAATTCATTTTTTGTAAATGTCACCGATAAAGATAACGTTACACGCTTGTGATAACATTTGTAAATTTTCATATCAACAAGTGCGCGGTTCCTCCAAATATTAACGCAGCTGTCATTTTGATCGAGAAACCACAAAACGCATTTTCTGATTAATATCAAGCAGTATGTTAATATTGTCAAGCAAAAATAACCCCGTGTTTTAAAACGATCTGCATATGACATGCAACGCTACCTCATGCGTACTAACGGCTTCTTCTACAGCGTTACCGTGTGTTATAAACATATACAGCAAACCCAACACCACCACCTATTGGCCTGGATACTTACACATAATACTGTTCAAAACCGCCCAGTGTTCACGAGAAGATCCTGGCTGCACTTTTGGGTGGGGCTACATGTTTCGCCCCGCCTATAACTGGTCTCATTGGTTAGTGGAAATGTAACGACGCCTACGCCTACCCCTAACCCCAACCCCTAACTCTTATGGGCGGGGCTATACATGTAGCCCCAAAAGTGCAGCCCCGCCCCGTTCTGCAGGCTGCAGCCAGGTATACTTGTGGTTTCCTCCTAACGTCGTTAATGCATGATCATCTAAACTGGCAGGAAGTGCTGCTCTTTATTATCTGACCTTGCTCTTTGGCGGGTGTTTAGAGATGTTTTTGGAGACGACCGTTCTGCCTTCACATAGTGGGTCAAGTGGAACATGGCGCCGATTTAGTCCTGACGGCGTTGGACGTAGCCATTTATGTTTAAACAGCCGTAAATAATTTTTTCCCATCTAATTTTTCCCATAGGATGTGGTTTTATTCGTTTTATTTATTTATTAGATTACGTGACTGTGTATGCTTTCAGAGTTTCAGCGTAGGGTGACATATTTACAATGGGCATTAAATACATTAAGTTCTGATGTTTGTGCCGTTGTACCATTGTGTATCCACTAGGGGGCAGCAGATGACAAGTAATAGTTATCAGATTTCAACGTTGCCTGCCAATTTGACTTAATATTATGTGTCTGCTAAACAAAACGAGAGAAAGATCAAAAAGCTTTCACATAAATGCTTCAGCCAGACAACACAGTTAATAACCAAAGACCAAAGATTTATTATTATTATTATTATTATTATTATTATTATTATTATTATTATTATATTAATTGACAAAGCCAATATACTGTTCTGCTTTATAAGATTATTATCTACCCACATACTGTACATATCCCATAGTGGTTAAATGCACAGTATTAGGAAACACTTTACACAGTTGCAATCAAAACTACTGGGTATTGTAGCATTGTGGAGTCTGATGGCTGATGGCATGAAAGAGCCCCCCAGATGTTTTGAGGCACTTGGCTGGATGAATCTGTGGCTGAATGTGCTCCTGAGTCTCCTCAGCTCAGCGTAGAGAGGATGTAAAGGATTGTCCATGATAGCTTCCAGCTTCCCTCTCATCCTCTTCTCAGTCACTTCCTCCACCCTGTCCAGTTCCATCTCTACTACAGAGCTGGCCCTCCTCACCAACTTACTCGGTTTGTTATCCACTGGTCTCTCTATTGGTATCTATTTTCTTCATTTCATGATCTCCAACTCTGGGATTTGGGACCTACCCACATTTTCCCGACAGCCTTCTGGCTTGTCCACGTGATCTTTAACAATGCAGACTCAAAATACAGTCCCCTCCAAAAGTATCAGAACAGCAAGGCCAATTCTATTGTTTTCGCTATACATTGAAGATATTGGGGTTTGAGATCAAAAGATGAATATGAGATGATAGAGCAGCATTTCAGCTTTAATTTCCTCAGCTATAGTATTGTTTGAAATTTTGTGAATGCTTTAGAATTTTCTATATTTCTGTATATACAGTCATGTGAAAAACTAAGTACATCCCATGGAATTTGTTGGCTTTTTTGACATATTTGTACAAGCAAACATTTGATCATCTTTGAAACAGTACCTATTCATGAAGTTGATATACTTGAACAAAACCACAAGGAAAATGACCTTTTTCAATCATTTATTCAACAGAAATATCAATAGATGTGGAAAAAGTGAGTACACCCTTGGCCTCAGAAGCCAGTATTGCCCCCTTTAGGGTTTTCTTGCATGTACTGCACATTTCAAATTCCCCCACAACATTTCAATGGGATTGAACTTGGCCATTCCAAAACATAGAATTTTTATTCTATGTTTTTTTTATCTTTATTCTTCTTTACCCATTCTTTGGTAGAATGACTTGTGTGCTTAGGATCGTTGTCTTGCTGCATGACCCACTTTCTCTTGAGATTCAGATCAGGGACAGATGCCTTGATATTTTTCTTTAGAATTCACTGGTATGCTTCAGAATAAATTTTTCTATCAATGATGGGAAATCGTCCTGGCCCAAATGCAGCAAAACAGGCCCAAACCATGATACTACCACCACCATGTTTCACAGATTGGATAAGGTTCTTATGCTGGACTACAGTGTTTTCCTTTCTCCAAACATAACACTCGTCATTTAAACCAAAAAGTTCTATTTTGGTCTGATTCTTCTACAAAACATTTTCCCAACAGCCTTCTGCCTTGTCCATATGATCTTTAGCAAGCTGCAGAAGGGCAGCAATGTTCTTTTTAGAGAGCAGTTGTTTTCTCCTTGCAACCCTGCCATGCACACCATTGTTGTTCAGCGTTCTCCTGATGGTGGACTCATGAACATTAACATTAGCCAATGTGAGAGAGGCCTTTAGTTGCTCAGAAGTTACTCTGGGTTCCTTTGTGACCTCGTGGACTATTACACGTCTTGCTCTTGGAGTGATCTTTGTTAGTTGCACTCCTGGGGAGGGTAATGTTTCCCAGCCGGATGAACATCAACAACTCTTTTTCTGAAGTCTTCAGAAATCTCCTTTGTTCGTGCCATGATACACTTCCACAAACACGTGTTGTGAAGATCAGACTCTGATAGATCCCTGTTCTTTAAATAAAACAATGCACTCACTCACACCGGATTGTCGTCCCATTGATTGAAAACACCTGACTCTAATTTCACCTTCAAAAATTAACTGCAAATCCTAGAGGTTCACATACTTTTGCCCTCACAGATATGTAATATTGGATCATTTTCCTCAATAAATAAATGACCAAGTATAATATTTTTGTCTCATTTGTTTAATTAGAATCAATTAAATTAAATTACAATTCATTATTCATTTTTTTGTTTAAACAAAAACTAATCACCAATATATTCCAAATAAATAATACATTTTTTTCATCACTTCATAACCCACTTTTTCTTTTCATTTTTCTTTGTTTCTGTTCACACAGCAACTGATTGTAATATACATCTCTAAGATTATTCATATCATCCTTATTCATATCATATCATCAGAATAATGCCAGAATATCAAAAAGAAAGAAATTAGCAAATAAAGATTTAAGGAGAGTTTGCTGCATCCCAATTCACTTAATTATACTATTCACAGAAAAGAGTACATACTTTTGAGTGTGTAGCAAAAGAGTATGCAAGTACTGGGACATATTAACATGTCATGTAATGTATGAGAACGTTTTTGCCTATGTACACTGTCCCTGTTAACAAACTCCTCATTTCATTTCAGCTTTTCTTCATTCATTATTCCTTATATAATGTATACTATATAATTTACAGGTTGTTGTTTTTTTTTTTTGGTTTTGTTTTTTTACACAATCGCTAGGACACATTTCTCACATTTCAGTCACGTTTTCAAAACACTTGACACAGTGAGCACAACAATATGTGAGCTAAACTGTGGATCATTTTTCATTGGTTTGGCACAAACTGCATTCAATGACTACATCTTTCAAATAACATGAATTTTTGGCAGTGGTAGCTCACCGGCTAAGGCTCTGGGTTACTGATCAGAAGGTCGGGGGTTCAAGCCCCAGCACCGCCAAGCTGCCACTATTGGGCCCTTGAGCAAGGCCCTTAACCCTGCATGCTCCAGGGGCGCTGTATCATGGCTGCCCCTGTGCTCCGACCCCAACTTCCTAACAAGCTGGGATATGCGAAGAAAAGAATTTCACTGTGCTGTAATGTATATGTGACAAATATAGGCTGCTTCTTCTTCTTCTTAAACACAACCATCAGCAAAACTCTTTGCACCTACAGGCCAATCTGCACGTTTACATACTCTTTTCAAAACTGCTAACCTTTAGTTCAAAACCCAACACAATACTGAAGAAGACAGCAATTTGCTACATTTCTACAGTAATACCGTATTGAAATATATTCCAAATCTAAAAAAGAAGTACTATCAAAACGATTAGACCAACCACAGCTGATTCCCACTGTAGCTGAACACCTACCGAAGTGTTAGTCTTTCAAATTCATTACCATCTGTACAAAACGGGACATGTTAGGAATAATTTTACAGTAAGGTAAACATGGACCCAGCCAGAGATGAAGTGGCTAACAGAGGAAGAAGACTGGCTGGGGGAGAGAGAGGGAGAGAGAGAGAGAGAGAGAGAGAGAGAGAGAGAGAGAGAGAGAGAGAGGAGGACGTATGTGTGGTGAAAGAAGACTGAGAGAAAGATCAAGAGCTGTAGTCTCAGATGAGATTAAGGGCTACTATAATCGATCATGTAATAAATCATGGTGTATGAATGAGAGACGCTGGTCTGAGAGTGCAGCCAAATCTGCAACGCTCAACTGTGGCATCTATTGTTAGAATTTTCCGGCAAAACAACAGGTAAGATGTGCTTTCTGCAAGGGCGTGTGACTGAACTGCACATTTCAGAAGTACATTGAGCAAAGCCTCCAAAGCCACTCGTGTGTAATTGTTTTTGTAATTCTGCTTAGGACCTGACGGTTACCTCCTACAGGTGGGAGGTCGGATTTTCACTGATGTGCAGGATACCGCAGTCGTTGAAATGGTCATCAAAAACAATGGCATAAAACTTATGGAACCATACTGCATCATGTCTGGTTCATTCCTGTAATATTTACTGCAGTGAATTCTAAACAGTACAGAGAGTCACTCTTGCTGTGCAAAAAAATTTTTCCAAAAAAAAAAAAAAAAACATTGTGTAATGCTCCTTGTTGTTAGTGTTTTTTAGGTCATGTGACAAAGTGAGCTTGTTGGGTGACACCCTTTGCTAGTGTTGTGGAAGAATGAGTTGATTTGAGACATGTATGAAGTGTTTTGGTAGTTTTAGTGCATTTTGGGTGTGAAATTAACTGCTGTGCCAAGCTGAAAGTTGGTTAGGAGAATGTGTGAAGAGGTTTGAAAAAGTGACCTAAGTATTGAGAAATGGGTCCTAGCAATTGTTCAAAAAAATAAATAAAAATAAAATTTTACCGTTGCCTTGATTTATTTTTCCACATTTAATTTCCACATCTCTAAAATATGTCAAAAAGCAAACCGTCACAAAAGTCCTCCTCCCTCACGCAAGGAGTTGTGGACAATATTAGCTGAAAAAGTGTCCATGGATCCACACTTCGAAAATCTACCGGAAATAGTAGACCATCCGGGTACCTTTGGGATCCTCATTTCAACATACTACCATTTGGGACACACCAATTCTAATCTCGGATACTGTTTAGGACGGATAGTAGGCGTATTGGGATGCAGCATTTGTCTCATTGAAAAACGAATACACTTCCATTAGATGAAAAGGTTTAGCGGTTTCAAAAATATACAGATGAAACATCCAGGGAATGGAAGAGAACCATACATTTTACTCACATTCTGCATTTCAATTTCTGTCTGTCGATGGGTCATAATTCTATATAAATGTAATGGAAGGGATTTACTTATATATTCCCTCCTGCATATAACAGTGAGCGCACAGTGAACTATAAGGCTATAAAACATAATCTCTGTTTTAGAACCAGAAGTGGACCATTAACATTTAACATGTTTTTACTTATTAAAATATTTTAGATGATTTACTCATTTAGATTCCACTACTCCACTAAATGCAGATGCAAAAGACCTGACTCAAAGTTTCTGACTCAAACCTGACTGAAATTGCTCAAACACAGACACAGTGGGCAATAGTGATGCATCTTTTTGAATGAGTTACTGATACTGATTGAGATTTAATGGATAAAAAGACTTTAATTACTGATATTGATTTATATATTATGGACTGGCCACGTTAGTAGGAACACGTGTACACCCGCTCATTCATATCATTCAAATCAGGCAGTCCTGTGGCAGGGCTTCAGTTAACGTTCACATCAAACATCAGAACGGGGAATCACAATGATTCTGAACGTGTCATGGTTGCTGGTGCCAGACAGACTGGTTTGAGCATTTCATAAACTGCTGATCGCCTGCGATTTTCACACATCACAGTCTCTAGAGTTTACGCAGCAATTTTGAGTTGATTTAATAAATTAATTAGAAATTTTATTTGAAATTATTTCTATTTATTGTCTGTTGCTGATATAAATCTACATTTAACAACATTTGTATATAAAAAAAACTATATACTAGCTAAATCATCTCTTTGTTTAAAAAAAATGAAGTACAATAAAAATATATTTGCACAGATTATATTAGAAGTACACTTAATAAAAATCATATTTTAATCTCCTCAAGACAAATCTGACAAATTTACATAGAAAGAAAGTGTTTTGCATAGTTTATGGAAGATTATTATAATTTGTAATAAAATAGCAATCTCTGTAGTGTCCACTCTTACAAGAACAATGTTTTATCACAGTCACTCCATATCTGCATGGATCAAACACACAGTGCCTGGCACTACAGCATTCTAAGAGGTAGAGCTATGATTCAAGGTTAAATGTAATAAAATGAAGTAATCAGTAAAGTATGTGTGCAGCACTGGTTCAGCAAAACAGATAATGAAACATATTTTGGTTTCCGAATTGATGCTTCTTTCTATTATTTATAATATTTGTTTATTAAAATATTTGACCTAATTTGCTCATTTAGATGACCTATTAGGGCTAAAAGACAGAGATTCTGCACAAATTTAAGACTCATTAACAGCGAATAAGATATTACATAATATGAGGTAAAAGTTTAATATTAAATACAAAACTCCCTTCTTTACTTTTGCCTTTGTATGAAGACGACTCTGCAAAATTACACAATGTTAACTCCTTTCAAACCCTAATCTGTAAATGATTTATTTTTAAACATTAACAGTATTGTTCATATATTTAGAGAAGTGTTTTATCTAGATTACAAAATATTTCCTGCTTACAGTCACAGTGGGTTTTAAGTCCAGTAATAACACTGCATTTCCTCATACTCTTTGTATTTAGTGAGTTACTGACACTGAAAATCGGTATCCATAAAATCTAATGGACAAAAAGATTTAGAATATTTATGTCTGATGGATAATTAACTAAGAAAATGACTAGATGGAAGCTGGGAGCTTGTTAAAGAAATGCCATGAGAGTGTAATGGTGTAAGTTTTAAAATTTTACATTCTGTTTGGATCAAAGTTGCACCTACCCACCAAGCATGTATGTACAATATGCATCCATTTTCATATATTTTACAGTTGTGCTCATAAATTTACATACCATTTGTAGAATCTGCAAAATGTTAATTTTTTTTTAAAGAGGGATTATAAAAATTGCATTTAGTTTTTTTTATTTAGTTCTGCCCTGAAGAAGCTATTTCACATAACAGATGTTTACATACTGTATAGTCCACTAGACACAATAATAGCTGAATTTACACAAATGAGCCAGTTCAAAAGTTTACATACGCTTGATTATTAATACTGTGTGTTGTTACCTGGATGATCAACGACTGTTTTTATGTTTTATGATAGTTGTTCACGAGACCCTTGTTTGTCCTGAGCAGTTAAACTGCCCACTGTTCTTCAGAAAAATCCTGAAAAGTCCTGCACATGCTTTGGTTTTCCAGAATCTTCTGCACATTTGACCGCTTTCCAACAGACTATATGATGTTAAGATCCGTCTTTTCACACTGAGGACAACTGAGGGACTCGTACACAAAAGGTGCAAACATTCACTGATGCTCAAGAAGGCAACACGATACATTAAGAGCCGGGTGGGTGCAAAATTTTGAACAGGATTATCTTAATTTTTTGTCATTTTGTCTTCTAGTAAAAATGTAAATATCTTATGTAGCTTCTGAAGGGCAGTACTAAATTAAAAAAAAGAGCTTTGAATAAAATAAGAACAATTTGCAAAGATCACCCTGTTCAAAAGTAAACATTTGAACAGGTTCATTTGTGTAAATTCAGTTATTATTGTGTTTTGTGGAATATATGTAAACATCTGTTATGTGAAATGCTTCTTCAGGGCAGAACTAAATAAAAAACAAATTAAATAAAAAAAATATTAACATTTTGCAGATTCTGCAAGGGGTATGTAAATTTATAAGCACAACTGAACATATAATCATATTAAATGAAATAAATAAGCTATATCCCATTGTACAATTGTATTTGTATACACCTAGAGTTGGCCTGGGACTTTGCATGCTGGTGTACAAAACCTGAGGGCTAAAGTGCTGTTTCATCCGTCTGAGTTTTCCAGAAAAATCTGTTGAGTTTGGGGTCCACATCAGCTCTGTTTAGAGGTACAGACGTCTTAAATGGGCTTAAATCTTGACTGTGAGGAAAAGACACATACATGATGTCCTCTTATATCTGGTCATTTTGAATCATTTTAATCATTTGAAGACATTATACTGTGTGCAACAAAAGCTCTGAAATCTGCATGTTTACCTTGACACAGGCTTGGAAGGAAAGAAACCCAGTGAATCAATATGGAGTGAGGAATGACATCGGCTTATTTCCTGTAAAATATTAACATGCATCGTTAAAGCAATTCATACAAATATACACACATAGATTATCATGGGTTAGTTGCAGCAAAAAAAGAACCACACATAAAAAAAAGCACGCAGAGTAGTAATATAACAGACGTGTGTGTGTGAGAGAGAGAATCTTCTGCATGTCTAGATTAATGTTACATAAAACATTTAAAGATTAATAACATCCAGCATGCAAAAAAGAGTTAAGGCTGATTCAAACCAGACCCGAGTGACAGGGAATTTTAATGAATCAGGAAAGTAAGAGAAAAATCAAGAGTTAAAGAGAGTGAGGCAGAAACCCAAGTCCATGGCAAAAGTGTGTGAGTTTTAGACTTTCACCCTGACATTCATGCAGAATTTCTGCCCTACTCACTCTCTGAGGGTTTCTCTCCCCTCATTTGCTCTTCCTGCATCGTCTCCATGGATATCTTTATACTGGGAATATTTTCATTGGCTGGATAGTCTGACTGTAAAGCGCAGAGGGTGGACAAATTTACTAAAATGAAGTCATACTACCTAAGTTCATTACTATTCAGTGATTAATATCTGTTTTGCACAGCTTGCTTTCTTCCTTTGTAGATAATCACACACAGAACAGTTTTCTTACATAGTTTATGTCACTGTCAATGCTGCCCTTCTTCCTTTTCTTCTTTTTTTCATCCTCTTTCTTCTTCTTGTCTTTCTCTGGCATAACATCATCCAGGTAGCCAAGATCATGCTGAGAGAAAAGGTAATCCATTGCTTTCCTCACAGCCACCAGGGCCAAAATCTATGAGTGAGTGAGAGAGAGTTATAAAAGAGACAGAAAGGATTAGGGTGCTAGATAGACATCCAAATAAAATCCCCGAAAACGAGTGGAAGTGCAGTTTTACACTCTGGCCTTTTCCAAGACAAAAAGATCAAAAAGAGTCAAGTGAGAAAGTGGATTTCAAACCCCAATGTGATCCAGGGAACTGGCCTTTGGTCCACCGGAAAACAGTGGCCAGGAGTTTGCTTTACTTATTTCCCCATATTTCATATTTTAAAAAATGTACAGCAGAAATGAACAAAATTGTCAAATTAATTTATGATTTGGATAGAATTCATGTGTGTGAAAACAACCCTGTAATGATGACATCCTGCCCCTCCATGATTCTAGCTGGAAACTCAAGTGTTCTGGCCAAGTGTGAAACTACAGACTCACCATGACTGGGAAGATTATAGCTGCCACAGTGGACTTCAGAATCCAAAGCAGGGCAAGACAAAGGATCTGTGAAAAGACACATGTATGTGTACATTACACATACATTCAGTGTTATACACACATCTGGTTTACAGCGACTCATACAGAATAAACCACGGCTGCCCAACTTCTTTGATTGTCAGTGTGCAGCTCAGTTCATTTCCCTGCTCTAACACAGCTTGGCTTTATAGCTCGTGAGCTAGATCAAGTGTCTTAGCACAGCAAAAAGAGTCCAAACTGTGCTGCACTCTGATCTTGCGAGACTGAAGCTGGGCACTTTATTATACACAGGGACAACCTGGATGAAGGTGAACAGGTGAACTCGGCGGAGGGGGACATGGCGCAAATAGATCAGATCTGGCTGGTGTTTCGCTGGCATCAGAAACAGCTTCAAACGATCCATGAACTACACACACACACATTAACAGGAAGACATATGTTAAAATATCTCACACTCACTGTATTTTAACACCAGAAAACATGGAAACCAGAGACATGCCTTGCTAATATTAATGGATGTGTGTGTCCAACACACAAGAGACCAAACTCTCACCTGCACTCCATTTAGCGATGCAACTCCCATATAGAGGAAGACACCATAGAGCACTGGCATCGGAATGAACTAAAGAGAAAGAGAGGACAATATATGTGAAATAAACCATAAACAATAAGTATATCACATAGCTGAAAGAACATGCACCAAATAAACAAAATCAATAAAAGAAATGTGTGTATGTTGAGGATATGTAGTGTAATTATAAGACAGCAATCCAAAAGATAACCTGAATGGAAATGACTGAAATAAACATCAAATAAGATGCTGGACTGACAACGATCCAATAATCACAAGGCCAATAATGCATTTAGGAACATCTGCAAGAAACAAATTCACAAAACCACAGCACTCTGTTCTTTTACAGTACACACACAACTTCCTAAGCCAAACCAGGTGTGTTCTAGTAGATCAACACTAAATTGTCCTAAATCAGTGGCTTGGGAAATTAATATTTCCATGGACAGCCTCATTTAATTGTTTCCTTAGTTTGACTAGTTTAAGTTTTAGGGCCACATTTTCAGAAAAATAATTATCCCAATTGCTGGGTCACGGCTGACTCCTGATGTAGCATTTGATGTACAGTATGTATGACTACTAATAGGCAGTTACTCAGAGCTGGACTAGAGTGGATAATCTGATACATGTGGGGATCCGATTTCAGCTCCGTGACACATTGCTGGAAGGTTGATTCACACACATGTACATACACACAAAACCATCCAGAGGGTAGAGACCCACGTAAACATAGTAATTTAGAATTCAGCCCTGTGTACCTTAAGAATAGGTGCCATGAAGACTGATAGGCCAGTTAGGAGGAAGACACTCACTCCAGTTACTCTCTGTTCCCTAAATCCAGAAGATCAAGCATCATTTATAAATAAACACTCATGTATGGTGTAAGAATTGTAACCCCATCTAACCCCATACTCATGCATATGCATATTCATGCACACACACACACACACACACACACACACACACATATATATATACAGTATCTCACAAAAGTGAGTACACCCCTCACATTTTTGTAAATATTTTATTATATCTTTTCATGGGACAACACTGAAGAAATGACACTTTGCTACAATGTAAAGTAGTGAGTGTACAGCTTGTATAACAGTGTAAATTTGCTGTCCCCTCAAAATAACTCAACACAGCCATTAATGTCTAAACCGCTGGCAACAAAAGTGAGTACACCCCTAAGTGAAAATGTCCAAATTGGGCCCAAAGTGTTAATATTTTGTGTGGCCACCATTATTTTCCAGCACTGCCTTAACCCTGTTGGGCATGGAGTTCACCAGAGCTTCACAGGTTGCCAATGGAGTCCTCTTCCACTCCTCCATGACGACATCACAGAGCTGGTGGATGTTAGAGACCTTGTGCTCCTCCACCTTCCGTTTGAGGATGCCCCACAGATGCTCAATAGGGTTTAGGTCTGGAGACATGCTTGGCCAGTCCATCACCTTTACCCTCAGCTTCTTTAGCAAGGTAGTGGTCGTCTTGGAGGTGTGTTTGGGGTCGTTATCATGTTGGAATACTGCCCTGCGGCCCAGTTTCCGAAGGGAGGGGATCATGCTCTGCTTCAGTATGTCACAGTACATGTTGGCATTAGCTCCCCAGTGGCGGCAGCACTCATGCTGCCCCAGACCATGACACCTCCACCACCATGCTTGTCTGTAGGCAAGACACACTTGTCTTTGTACTCCTCACCTGGTTGCCGCCACACACGCTTGACACCATCTGAACCAAATAAGTTTATCTTGGTCTCATCAGACCACAGGACATGGTTCCAGTAATCCATGTCCTTAGTCTGCTTGTCTTCAGCAAACTGTTTGCAGGCTTTCCTGTGCATCATCTTTAGAAGAGGCTTCCTTCTGGGACGACAGCCATCCAGACCAATTTGATGCAGTGTGCGGCGTATGGTCTGAGCACTGACAGGCTGACCCCCCACCCCTTCAACCTCTGCAGCAATGCAGGCAGCACTCATACGTCTATTCTGCAAAGCCAACCTCTGGATATGATGCTGAGCAAGTGTACTCAACTTCTTTGGTCGACCACGGTGAGGCCTGTTCTTTGTGGAACCTGTCCTGTTAAACCGCTGTATGGTCTTGGCCACCGTGCTGCAGCTCAGTTTCAGGGTGTTGGCAATCTTCTTATAGCCTAGGCCATCTTTATGTAGAGCAACAATTCTTTTTTTCAGATCCTCAGAGAGTTCTTTGCCATGAGGTGCCATGTTGAACTTCCAGTGACCAGTATGAGAGAGTGTGAGAGCAATAACACCAAACTTAACACACCTGCTCCCCATTCACACCTGAGACCTTGTAACACTAATGAGTCACATGACACCAGGGAGGGAAAATGGCTAATTGGGCCCAATTTGGACATTTTCACTTAGGGGTGTACTCACTTTTGTTGCCAGCGGTTTAGACATTAATGGCTGTGTGTTGAGTTATTTTGAGGGGACAGCAAATTTACACTGTTATACAAGCTGTACACTCACTACTTTACATTGTAGCATAGTGTCATTTTCGTGTCATGAAGAGAAAAAAAAAGGAAAAAAAAAAAAAAAATATATATATATATATATATATATATATATATATATATATATATATATATATATATATATATATATATATTTTTTTTTTTTTTTTTTTTTTTTTCATGTAATTAATTATGTATGTATGAGTATGAGGATGGCGCAATGACTAAACTGAATCCATTACATTAGGATCTAAAAGTCCACCACAATGACTCAAAAAATTAGTTGCTCCAGTTTGGATGAAATAATGACAATTAAAACAAATCAAAACAGTGTGCAAACAGATATTAACACAAATTTGCTAAACACAAACAGCTAAAATGGTGTTTTAAATAATATGAAAACCTTCTTTTTAAACTATTTTTGCATACTTCAGATTGTCTTCCAGTAAGATCTACAGTAACAGATATCACTCTCTCCCTCTCTCTGTACCTGACTCCGAGGAATTTGGGCTGTTCGCCTGGTGCTGATGTCTCTGTCTCCATCTTAAGTGAGTCAATGTGAGCAATGGAGATGACGGTGGCCGCCACGTACCACGGTAGGCCCATGAATGAGCACACGATGATCAATATAGCCACCCAGAACAGGTCCAAATGGTAGCCGGCACCTTTCTGCTCTCCACACACAGACACAACATTTAGGGAGGAGTTGAATGATATCCTTCACAGTTTATTAATCCCAACTTGCCACTGAACAACATAATCCTACAGTGTTGGCAGTGTAGTCAAAAACATGCATAAAACACATTTAGATGAATAGACTTTTTCATTCATTCATTCATTTATTTTCCATACCGCTTATCCAGCACAGGGTCATGGGAGAGCCTATCCCAGGGAACTTGGGGCACAAGGCGGGGGACACCCTGGGTGACAGGGTGCCAACCCATTGCAGGGCACAACTGCACACACTACGGACACTTTTGGAAATGTCAATCAGCATACAATGCAGGTCTTTGGGTTGGGGGAGGAAACACCTTGAATAGGCTTCTTTTTAAACTTTTTTTTTTTGCTAATTTGTTCATTTTTTATGAAACTTGCTTAGCTAATTAAAAAAAATACATAATTTAGAATCAGGGATCCTACTTACAAGACTGAGGTTCAGTCAGTAAAAAAAACTGGCATTTTTGACAGCATAGGAACTAAAGGACTCTCTCTTATATACTCAGATAAGACACATGAAGATGAGTAGGATCCCACTTTCTTGATTTATAGAGACTTGTGCATCCATGATTGTAAATAGGAACGTGTTAATGTGTTATTGCCAATTATCAGTTCATCACTGTGGGCTGGACAACACACACCTAGATAATGTGCACACAAACCTTGAGTTTGTGCTCCTTCCTGTTGACGATGACGGCAGTGATCTGCTGGTCCATAAAGATGAGGATGGTGACAAGGAGTGCTGGGAGGAAGGAAGCCAGGTACACCCACCAGGGGTTTCCACCAAAAGGGGGCACAAACCAGCAACGGTTTGGATTTGTAGGCTGAACACACAAACAAATGTTATAAGAACCACACATGTATGACTCGTATGAGCAGCTTAGTCTGAGGCCGTTGGTATTTTTTTTCCTGGAGAGAAGAACCAATGACAATTTCTGTAACAACAAAGCTGTCTTTCTTTTTGCATGTAATCATGGTCTTATTCACCATAATAATCAGTATTAGACAGGAACAAAGAGATTATTGTAGGACACCGCTTTCTCTCTCTCTCTCTCTCTCTCTCTCTCTCTCTCTCTCTCTCACACACATACCAATTACCTTAAATTCACTTGGCACTTCTAGTTTTGGTGTGTCCACACCAACCAGTGCATCTAACCCACAGAAGAGGAGAATGGCCAGAATGATTGCAAAGTCACTGATCAGCTGACGCACCTGTCAATCAATGGATTAATCAATCATTCAATTCCTTCACTTAAAATTCTTGTAGCATATTACAAGTATACTACATCCAAAAAACTAACATTTGCTTGCCATAATCTAAACATTGTAACTATTCCAGATTTCCACTTCATGGTATACCACAATACCAATATACAGTGCTGTGAAAAAGTATTTGCTCCCATCTTGATTTCTTCTGTTTTTGTGTATATCTCATACTAAATTGTTTCAGAAATTAAGACAAAATCTAAGATATAGTAAAGGCAACCTGAGTAAACACAAAATACATTTTTTAAATGATAATGTATTTATTGAAGCAAAAAAGTTATCCAATACCAACTGGGCCTGTGTGAAAATGTATTTGCCCCCATAGTTACTAATTCCCATTCTCTCTCTTAGGGGTTAGGCTGATGAAGCTTACTGAAATGTTGATAATAGCTAAAAAAATGTATTGCTTTGAAATGGAAAGCAGATATTAATGTGCCAATTGGACTGTGGTTGTCGGAAGTTTGCAACTGTGTACCATTAGAGAGGATCAGATATTCATTGAGGGGGAGGGGTGAATTATTTGATAAAATCTGGAAACCATTTTTGAAATATATAAAAACAGTACCACATGATTTGATTTGATAAAGTTGATTTCCTAATTGTTTTATATTGTATCTCTTTTTTTCTTTTCTTTTATTTTTGTGTATGTGTTTTATTTTGTGTTCTGTCTCTTTTGTGTTTACTGTGTTATTTGAAAAAAGCAAAATAATTTTTTTTTTTAAAAAGAGAAAAAAAAAGAAGGCTAGCTCTGTCCTGGGATGTCCCCTGGACAGTTTTGAGATGGTTGTATAAAGGAGGACATTAAGCAAACGATTATCCATCCTGGACAATGTATCCCATCCCCTCCACTCCCTATTAGTCAAACAGCAGAGCACCTTCAGTAAAAGACTCATCCAGCTCCGTTGTAGATGGAGTGGTACAGGAGGTTGTTCTTACCAACAGCGTTCACCCTGCACAACAATTCTGTCTACAAATCTACATGCGAATAACCCACAAAGACAATACTACAGCGGTGTGTGTACCATGGTAGGGAAGAATCTGCTGGTTTTAAACTTCTTTAAGGCCATGGAACAGGTGTAGGTGCCCATGAACAGGATAAATGACATCAGTGTGATGTCAGGAACAAAGCCACAGGATCCTCCTTGCAGAACTCCGCCCCACTCCAAACACTCTGACCGAGTTAGCGATGACCAGGTAGAATTCCAATGCTGCTGGCCATGTACACACACACACACACACACACACACACACACACACACACACACTGACTGTAAAATGACAATATTTTACAAATATTTATAATATTTATATTATACTGACAATAATATTTTACAAGAAGCTGTCTGTTATTATGTAATTTTTTCATTTTTCTATTGATGTTTTTAAACAAAATCACTTTTAAAAAATGTAACTTACACACACTCACCTTTTCAGTCGAGTTGAATAGTGCTTTAATTTTTTCATCTGGGATAGAATTGTTGCCTGTTTTAAACAAACACAACAGGTCTGGTCACTGAGGTAGGGAGTTAAGCACATTCAAGCTTTGATTTAGCTTAACCAGTGGGAGGACACTACTGCTTCAGTGCTTGTTAGGCAAAAGAAGTGTTGGTAAAGTTTTGCATAAGCAACAAATGATCAGAACAAAACAAACAGAAATGCCTACAGACCTGACATACTGAGATTTGATTGTAGAGTGCTGGGCAGAAGTTGAAAAGATTTGAATTTAAGAAGACCCTGTACATGAACCTATTTGTTTTGCACGGCACCCATTGCTTAGCTAAATGCAGTGGAAATTAGCACCTGTACCATGTAGCCCATTGGTGGTGTGTTTAAAAGTGCTGAATTTTCAGCAATATAAAGTGTGAAAACCACGTTATCATCAACACTCATCTCTCTGAAAAAAATATTTTAGCACAAATATCAATATGATAGAAATGTTCACATGCAAGAATATATTCACAGAAATATGGACACCATACACCAACTAGTATCTATATGCTACACACACACACACAAAAGCACTGACCCAAAACACACATAGAGATGCTATGGTTTTAATGTTACTGATAAGCAGTAACATTAAAACCACCTGCCTAACATTGTGTAGGTCCCCCATGTGCCACCAAAGCAGCTCTGACCTGTCGAGGAGTGTACTCCACAAGACCTCTGAAGGTGTGCTGTGGTATCTGTGAGATCTGGGGAATCTGGAGGCCAAGTCAATGCCCTGAACTCTTGGTCATGTTCCTCAAACCATTCCTGAAACATTTTTGCAATGTGGCAGTGCACATTATCCCGCTGAAAGAGGCCACTGCCATTAGAGAACACCGTTGCCATGAAGGCGTGTACTTGGTCTGCAACAATGTTTAGGTAGGTGGTACGTGTCAAAGTAACATCCACACGAATGCCAGGATCCAGTGTTTCCCGGCAGAACATTGCCCAAAGCATCACACTGTCTCCACCGGCTTGCCTTCTTCTCATAGTGTATCCTGGTGCCATCTCTTCCCCAGGTAAGCGATGCACACGCACCTGGCTGTCCACATGATGTGAAAGAAAACGTGATTCATCAGACCAGGCCACCTTGTTCTATCGCACCATGGTCCTGTTCTGATGCTCACATGCCTATTGTAGGCGCTTTCAGCAGTGGACAGGGATCAGCATGGGCACGACTGGTCTGCAGCTATGCACTGTGTGTTCTGACACCTTTCTGTCATAGCCAGCATTAACTAGTCATCACAATTTGGCCCTTGTCAAAGTCGCTCAGGTCCTTACACTTGCTTATTTTTCCTGCGTCCAACACATCAGCTTTGAGAAATGACTGTTTACTTGCTGCCTAATATATCCCATGAGATGTAATGAGATAATCAACATTATTCACCTCACCTGTCAGTGGTTTTAATGTTATGGCTGATCAGTGTATACACAGAGATATACAGTTGCAATCAAAATTATTCAACCCCCATTGCAAATCAGGTTTATTGTCAAGATTTACAGACTTTCAGCTGTTTGTATTGAACAAATCAGACAAAAGCAATTGAAATAGTTCAACACAACGAATGCTTCAAGTGGTTTCCCCAAATTCAACTGAAAATGCAACTTATAATGACTTCTCCAGTCTCAAAATCATTCAACCCCTTCATGGCAAGCATCTTTAGTACTTAGTAGAGACCCTTTTGCTGTTATGACCTGCTGCAAACGAAACACATAGCCAGACACCAGCTTCTGGCAGCGTTCCTGAGGAATCTTAGTCCATTCCTCATGAGCAATGGCCTCCAGTACATTAATATTCTTGGGTTTGCGTGCTGCAACCGCCTTCTTCAAATCCCACCAGAGATTTTGTATGGGGTTCAAGTCAGGTGACTGTGATGGCCCTGTAGAATCTTCCAGGACTTCTTCTGCAACCAAGCCTTGGTGGAATTTGAGCTATGCTTGGGATCATTGTCCTGTTGCAAGGTCCAATGATGCCCAAGCTTCAGCTTCCTAACAGATGGCATGACGTTTTCTCCTAGGATTTCCTCATACTTCAATGAATCCATCTTGCCTTCCACATGCTGCAGGTTTCCAGTGCCAGAGGATGCAAAGCAGCCCGAGCATCACCGAGCCATCACCATGCTTGACTGTGGACAGAGTGTTCTTTCTTCATTCTTCTTTCTCCAGACATACCGCTGATCCATCGTGCAAAAAAGTTCCAGTTTTGTTTCCTCGCTCCACAGAACAGAATCCCAAAACTTCTGTGGATTTTTTTTGAGTACAATTACAATGATATTAAAAAGTAAAACAATACTAAAACTAAATACAAACTAAAAGTAATCATTTTTGAAAGACAAAAAAAAAATCAAAACTATTTATGCACTTTATATCTAAGTGAAATGAAACTGAACTTGAAAACCAAAATACAAAATGAAATAAAAATGAAAACAATATTTAGCAATATTTTTAAAACTATAATAACCCTAGTACAAGCAACACAAAAGAAAATGTAACAGTTTGGTGATGTCAGTGAGTCAACGGCTTGATGCAGTTATTGCAAGCAAGGGATATGCAACCAACTATTATGTGCTATTTACTTTAATTTTCTTGAAGACTGTGTGTTCCTATACTTTTGCTCACATAAAAATTGGGTTGTCTTCCACCAAAGGCACCATGTTTTAAGATGTTTAACACATCTAGATGTAAATATCAGGAAATGAAAACTGAAATTCTGATCTATCGCCTCATATACATCTTTTGATCTAAAACCCAAATGTCTTCAATGTATAGCGAAAACAATAGAATTGGCCTTGCTGTTCCAGTACTTTCTGAGTGGAGTGTTTACCCAAAAACACACATAAATGCTTTTACACACAAACATAGTGTCATACCCTCAGGAGGAAGGCAGTAGCAGGCATACTGAGTGACCATGTCCCAGTGGTAGCTGGAGTGGATGGGGTAGTGATGGGCAAGCTTGAGCATTTTCTTGAATGCGTCATAGATGAAGATAAAGCTGATGAGAGTCGCAAAGCCTTCCTCTGTGAAGCGTGTGAAGTACTGCACAAGGAAGCTGGCATCTGTCGCCACCAGCACTAGACACAAGAAGCCTGACCACAGACCAATCCACAGCCGGAATTCCAGGTAGTCTAATGAGTGGTCCCTGAAAACAGCCAATCATAAAGACCATGTCAGGTGGTCAAATTACAATCATCACAATCCCGCTAATGGGATTTTAAATAAGGAAGTGACAGCCCCAATAAAATTTGAAATGGATAGTGAGCTATCTGTCAGTCTTAATTGAGGAGGTTTGCCTTTTATGTATTTCAGGCTACTGGAGAAGATGTGGCTTCTGTGTATCAGAGCCTGCTGGAGGAGGTTTGGCTTCTCTGTATATCAGGTTTTATCAGAATTTTGTGTGAATCACCTTGCTAACTTATTTCAAGTTTAAAATATTAATTATTTTTTACACACTAGTCTGTTCTTTTTTCATAATAAAATATTTATAATCAATTATTAATGATAATAATTAATAATCAATTTACAAATACCACACTGAAAGGAAGTAAAGCACTGTTGTAAAAAAATGTATACAGTCATGTGAAAAATTAAGTACACGCCATGGAAATTGTTGGCTTTTTTGACATATTTGGAAATATTTGTTGGTGTCAAAGTGCATGCTTCTACAATCAGAAAGAGATTGCACAAATTTGACCTGCATGGGAGGCGTGCCAGGAAACAGCCTTTGCAAGACTACAGTTTGCCAACGAGCATATAGGCAAAGACCAGGCCTTTTGGAATAATGTGCTCTGTACAGACGAATCAAAGATAGAGTTGTTTGGCCACAGTAACAGCAGACATGTTTGGTGCAGACCAAAGACAGCTTTTCAGGAGAAGCACCTCATACCAACTGTGAAGCACGGTGGTGGAAATGTTATGGTTTGGGGTTGCATCGCCGCCTCAGGGACTGGACAGCTTGCATTCATTGAGTCAACTATGAATTCTGCATCATATCAAAGAGTGCTTGAAGATAATGTGAGGGCATCTGTCTGAAAGTTGAAGTTGAACTGAAAGTGAACCTTTCAACAGGATAATGATCCTAAGCACACTAGCAAATCCACCAAGGAATGGCTCAAAAAGAAGAAATGGAGGGTTATGGAATGGCCTAGTCAAAGCCAATTTTAATCCCATTGAAATGTTGTGGGGGGATTTGAAACGGGCAGAACATGCAAGAAAACCCTCAAACATCTCGCAACTGAAAGAATATTGCATGGAAGAGTGGTCAGAGATTCCAGCAAGCCTGGTGGACAATTATGCAAAACACCTACAAGAAGTTATTTCTGCTAAAGGGGGCAATAAGTTCAGTTTATTTATATAGTGCTTTTAACAATGGACAATGTCCCAAAGCAGCTTTACAGAAGTATATAAATTCAGGACATAGATTTTATGAATTTATCCCCAATGAGCAGCCAGCGGCGTTGGTGGCAAGGAAAAACTCCTTGAGACGATATGAGGAAGAAACCTTGAGAGGAACCAGACTCAAAAGGGAACCCATCCTCATCTGAGTAACACCAGATAGTGCGATTAAAAATAAATAAATCCCTTCTATAAATGTACCAAAAGCAATTCGAAACTGTATTTGCAATTGCGTTTCCTAATTGTGGCCGCATAAATTGTGATATAATTCAAATGAAAATGCAAATCATGTATTACTGTTTGCATTTTCATTTACACAAATGTACAGTGTCTGCCAAATTTAAAATGAAAACACAAAGTCCATTTGCAATAGCATTTCCCATGTCTTACAAGTTATGATCCTGTCATATCGAAATAGCAACAGCAGTTACCCCGTTTGCTATTTCAGTTCATCGGGGTTGCGTATGGAGCCTGACAAAATGCAAACGGAATATCAAATCTTTTTGCATTTGCATTTGCATTTCCGATGCATTTCCGATGCCTTGCACAGAAACCTGCCAATCAGGGGTGGGAATATACTATGGGGTGTGTTTGTATTTGGAAGTGACATCACTCACAGTCGACCGCATGTTAGAGCGCTTTGGGGTCGTACACAGCCATAATAAAGCATCGTCCGTTTAAAGTTTTTGTTGGGATATTTGTCCAAAAATTGTCCATAAAACTAGCCAGTTTCCACAAGCAAGCATTACAGCAAAAATAGACTCAGTGTCGGAACAATCAAAATGAGCACTGCTGCTTCTGCTCTGCTCCTGCTACGTGCTGCCTGCGGCCGCGGCTTGCAGTGTGAATGCTCTAAGCTGTTAACATTGGCACCGAAATAAATACACACTGCTTCTGCTCTGCTCATGCATTAAGGAACAGGCCTTAGGCTCATGGACGTTGGCTTTTAAACACAACTTTTCACCTCACGGATGTATTGTGTAGAATAAGCAGCATGTTTTGCATAGAAACAGGACCTTTATTTAGCAAAACATGTGGTTTTTCATTTCAAATTTTATTGGGGATTCACTAAGTTACAAAAAAATTACCCAGGATAAGAATGTTGATGTGACACGTGTTGAGTTTTCAAGAGTAATTAATGGCACATCACTTCACCTTCCTCATCTTCTCAAATCCTCAATACAATATTCATCGTTGAAGGAATAACCACCTTGCCTGATGATATGAGTGTATTTCTTAGTTCGCAAGTGCAACAATAAACTTATTAGAAAAACTTTATGTTTGCAACTTTATGTGAGCAGTGTTGCTCTGAAATATCTGGTTTTATGGTGACAGATTTATCCTTCATTATCTTTAAATAAAGCACTGGCACAATCAACTGTACAGCACATTTTCCTTCTCAGCCGCTGACTGACGTCACTTCCAAATACAAACATGCCCCATAATATACTCCCACCCCCAATACTGATTGGCTGGTTTCTGTGTAAGGCATCGGAAATGCAAATGCAAATCAAATGCAAGATTTGATATTCCGTTTGAATATTGTCAGGCTCCGTATGCGACCCCGAGGAAGTGAAATAGCAAACGGTGCAATTGCTGTTGCTATTTCGATATGACAGGATCATAACTTGTAAGACATGGGAAATGCTATTGCAAATGGACTTTGTGTTTTCATTTTAAATTTGGCAGACACTGTACATTTGTGTAAATGAAAATGCAAACAGTAATACATGATTTGCATTTTCATTTGAATTATATCACAATTTATGCGGCCACAATTAGGAAACGCAATTGCAAATACAGTTTGGAATTGCTTTTGAAAATTGTCTGCAAAATACTTCCATAGCTCATGGATGCGGTGTGGCAAAGGCGCTGCAGGAGCGGTGCGGTGCGGTGCAGCAGTGCGTCGATCGTTTCCGCACCGAGTCTATTTTTGCTGTGCTGAAAAAATAGACTCGGTGAAAAAATGTTCGCAAGTAAGATCTGTAATGTCTAATTAAAACGGTACTATAAAAGTAAACATAAGTAAAACAATATGCCTAAAAGCAGTGAGGAACAGAAACTATAAGGTGCAGTGAAAGTGAGATTTTATTAATTTAGGATAATTATCAGTGCTTTTTTGTGCATAAAAACACAACTGTTTGTCCAGTTTATATATATATATATATATATATATATATATATATATATATATATATATATATATATATATATATATATATATATATATATATTGACAAACAGTTGTTTTAATGTAAAGTGGATTTTATTTTAAATAAACAAAAAAATTTTACTGAAAGTTTGCCCCCCCCCATCCAAATAGTCGATTAATAATAATAATAAAAATAATCATCTGATTAATCGATTATGAAAATAATCGTTAGTTGCAGCCCTAATTACCTTGTTTATATTTATTGTGTTTAAACATGAACACGTCTATGAAAGATTGTATTACTGTACTGTAATACAATCGTTGAACTTCAAAGTCCTGTCACCCTCCACCTTCATGTCCTTTTCTGAATGTGTGTTCCGCCGCGGATCAGTTGAACACTGCAAACTGTGTCTTATGTGAAAGCACAATGAATGCGTGCTGCTTCCGCAGCACATACATACTGCAATACGTACTGCATATGTACTGTAATACGGATCATGTAATGCGGATTATGTGTGAAACAGGCGTAGTCCTACTCACTTGCTGAAGTTGAACAGAAGCCGTTCAAAGACAAGCATTGGTCCTGTACTGCTGAGGATGGTGAGGGGCTGCCCACTTAACAGACAGAACACTGCACCTGTTAATGCTGTTCCCACAAAACTCTCTAACACACCCTGGAGAGAGAGAGAGAGAGAGAGAGAGAGAGAGAGAGAGAGAGAGAGAGAGAGAGAGAGAGAGAGAGAGAGAGAGAGAGAGAGAGAGAGAGTTAAAGCTTTGGGCTACTAATCAAAAGGGTGAGTTCAAATCCCATTCATGGTTGGGCCCATGAGCAAGACAAAATTACAAGGGTAGTTTATCTCAAACTGGCTAACAATGACTCTCCCTGCTGGTGCATATCAGACTGTTCTAGCTACAGTATTTGTCTTGATTACCTCCAACATGTCCCTTTTGCTTGTTTGTTCCCTCTCTATATTTACAGTATCTCACAAAAGTGAGTACACCCCTCACATTTTTGTAAATATTTTATTATAGCTTTTCATGGGACAACACTGACGAAATGACACTTTGCTACAATGTAAAGTAGTGAGTGTACAGCTTGTATAACAGTGTAAATTTGCTGTCCCCTCAAAATAACTCAACACACAGCCATTAATGTCTAAACCGCTGGCAACAAAAGTGAGTACACCCCTAAGTGAAAATGTCCAAATTGGGCCCAGTTAGCCATTTTCCCTCCCCGGTGTCATGGCCTATCCATTCCATTCTTACTCTGCTGCATTTGTAGTGTCACAAGCAAACAGATGTTTAAATTTTTTTTCTAAATTTACATATGTAAAAGAGATTTTTGATGTTAAAAAGGAAAAAGAACATTTTTCATTATCCATTGGAATGTTTTTTTTTTTTTTTTTTTTTTTTTTTACCTCCCTGCTTTCAGGTATGTCTGTCCTACCTTCCTTCTCTCTTCATGTAGTGCTACATGCAATTCATGTCAAAATTAAACTCCAAGACATCTCTAGAAGGCTACATCTATCTGGAACCAACTTTTTGTTCTATCTATCTGGAAGGGCAGATGTTTGCTGGCTAGCTTACTTGTAAGACGACCACCCCATGTTCTGCAGTACAGACTACTGCCAAAGTCATTCTGGCTTAGTGAGGCTCAAATGAACACACACAAAAAAAATGCTACTGCATTACATTTACCCTAATGGCTTAAATAGAGGTGGTAATCCACCTCTATTTAAAGTGAAGCTGATCCTTCTTAGCTTCAGCATTACAGAGCACCTACAGATCTAAATCGATGTCACAGCCCTCTGATTCCAGACCACATGGCTATATACACCACCACACATACCTACTATAAATACATATCAAGACATATACATACATCTAAAAAAAAGTGATTTTTAACATAGTTAGGGATCCAGTAAATTTAGTAAAACTAGTACACTGGACTGAATCTCCACACTGTAACACAGCTTAAGTAGAAAAACTGTAGTAGGTTTTTCATTGTTTCCTAGTGTGAAATGATTCAGACTTTGGGAATCTGCAGCTTCTTATATCTTATAAGAGACATACAGTCCCTTCTGAAACTACTAGAACGGCATGGCCAATTAATTTGTTTTTGCTGTAGACTGAAGACATTTGGGCCAATACAACAGTTTGGAATGTCCTGAAAAAGAAAGAAACCACTGGTGTACTGAGCAACAGACACTGAATGGGTCAGCCAAGGAAAACAACAACGGCTGATGACAGAAGCATGATGTGAAGAAAAACCCCAAAACAACAATTACTGACATCAGCAACAACCTCCACAGGGTAGGGGTATCACAAGGTAAGATACCACAATCCCCCATTCGAAGAAGGCTTTTCTGCCAATTTACAGAGAAATGCATCCAAATTAATCAGGAGGAACTTTATCATGCAGCAAGACAATGATCCAAGACACACTGCCAATTTAACAAAGGGCTTTATCAGGGAGAAAAGGTGGAAGGTTTTCAACTGTTCCTATAAATTGGGTGGTCTGATACAAAAGGTTCTATGTTAATATGTTGTTTAACGCATCTAGATGTGAATAAAAATAAAAGCTGAAATCCTAAACTCTCATCTCATATCCATCTTTGACATCAAACTCAAATGTCTTTGGTGTATAGCATAAAAAATTAATTGGCCTTGCCGTTCTAATAGTTTCAGAGAGGACTGTAAAAATCATAAGAACATCCACCATCACAAGCAACGAGAGACAGTCCTGGAGGGGACTATAGATGTGTGGCTGCCATTTAATATCAGTCATTTTCCTCAAGGAAGCCAAAAACCCATATATGAAAGTCATTGTTTCATGATGGAGAAAAATTTAATCCACTCAACATACACCCATGAGTGTGAAGGAAAAAAAAAAACATCTTAAAAAAGTCATCTTTTTCAATAGTTATTAGGTAATACTACATCAACTAGTCTGTGAATATTAGAATAGGCAGACAAGGCAGCTACACAAAGATAGACACTGTGTTCCCCACCACTACCAATGTAAACACATTAACTCATTAGATTAATTAGCTGAGCAATAATCTTCTGTACCTGCATGTTCTCTGTGGCGTCTCCAAGCAAGCCGCCAAAGGTGATAGCATTTGTTATGGTACCCAGGTAAATAAACAAAGTAGCAGACAAGGCCTGGATGTTCAGGGCATCATAAAAATCACTTGCAAAGAATGGCAGCTTTCGCTTAACATCCATAATCAGACCTCCACAAAACCTGAGAAAAGAGAGATAGTGAGCAGGAGAGAGTGAAAAGGAGAGAGAAAGGAAAATAATAATCACTGAGCTAGTGTTAGCATGAGGCCTATGTTAACAAAGACATTAATGTTATAGCGTCATATACAAGCCTCTGTGTTTGCACTAACTGCAGTCTTAGCATTAGCATATAGGCCAAATGCCACTTACTTGCCAGTGAACTTGAGCTCGTCTCCAACATGGTGACCTCCACCACCTCCTCCTGCACCACCTTCAGTGGGAGCATCACCATTAAGCTTAGATCCATCTACACCCCCAGCTCCTCCTGCTAGGTTATTCTTACTACAGAAATAAGAAGAAACAAATGGTTATATCAATATATCACTATATCTTTGGTTCAATATTACACCATTTTAGACAACATTGTGGTCACTGAGTGTGAAGGTACACAAAATGTGTACCGTTTATCTGAGGATGGTAGGATTTTTGGGGGTTCAATCCGGATGTCAGGGTCCCACTCTCCTGGGGGTAGTACAATGACCTCGTCAAGGAATTCCTCAATGCCAGCCAATAGGTCACCCCGAACTTTGGCCTTGTATGCAATGTCATGAAACACCTAGAGCACAGAGAAACATGTAAAACTCCGAGCAAGTTTGAAGAATGTTACATGCTAATATTTATTACAAAACATGATTTAAGTAAATTAATTTGTTCACTACACAGTTCATAAATCTGTGATGGCAGACGGTCAGATAAACATCATTACAAAAATCTTAGGCATCATCAGTCCACTGTAGATGTACACCAGAGTACATCACTGGAACACAGAGGTGGGTAGAGTAGCCAAAGATTTTACTCAAGTACAAGTAAAACTACTTATAAAAATAATTACTCAAGTAACAATGTTATAAGTAATCATGTTAATAATTACTTGAGTAAGAGTAATGAAGTATTCAATGAAAAGACGACTCAAGTAGCGAGTTACTAGTTACTTCGGTTCTGATTAAAATGAAGGGAAAATCCTGAATCTCAGACTACATGGAGAACTGTAATTCACACGTCTCCCTGAAAGTCTGTCTGTTCTGTTTATACGATATAAAACCAGGGTTCAAGATGAAACAGCATATCCCAATCCTGCGATGGGTACAATAACACCTGTCATTTTCAACACTAAATCTCACACACACCCCAAAACACAGACATTTTCCCAATGGTTGACTGTCTTAACATGTTAATTACAGAAACTTGTCAGCATCTGCATTTAAACAAGACGACAGAGAGCAAAAGAACAGACTATGGAACAGAACAGAAGAGAAAGTGTGTGTAGAGAGAGAGTGAGTGTTTATGAGTGTTAGTATGTGTGTGTGTGTGTGTGTGTGTGTGTGTGTGTGTGTGTGTGTGTGTGTGTGTGCATGCATGCGTCCTGCCTCCGTCGACACACTCGCTTCTTCCCTCTCTCCAGGACTGAGCCCGCTAAAAAAGTGAGCGGTTGTTGCGTCCGCATTCAGACCACTGCAGCGTATCGCGAGACTCGCAACCTCATTATACGTGTATAAACGAATTATTAAAACTACATATAGTCATTAACAGTTAACAGTAACAGAGAAACGCCACCAAATGTAGTGAAGTAAAAGTACATTTCTGTACAAATTACCTTGAGTAAGCGTATAAGTATGGCCAGTTAAACCTACTCTTAAAAGTAATTTTTTCCCCCCAAAACGTTACTCAAGTAAATGTAACGAAGTAAATGTAGCGCGTTACTACCCACCGCTGCTTCCTGGCACATGTACACACAATGACATTTTTTATGGTTGTCCATAGCCACAAAACCCTAACACACACACCTCATCTGACATTAAAGTAGCAATGGCTCGACCAATCTCGTGGTATGATCTGGCTTTTCCTTTGGGTCCCAAGAGAACAAACAGAAATCTGAAAAACAATACGAAATAAAAGCGTATTCATTTTTATATTCAAGTGTGAGGTTTATTTCCCATACTTAACATAATTATGAAAAAAAAATGCATCACATACACAGTGGGTATATAAAAGAATCCCCCCCTTTAAAATAATCACATTTTGTTGCTTTTCAGCCTGAAATGAAGACAGACACAGTTTTTGTTTTATCCAGCTGTATTTACTCAGTGCAACTTATAACATCCAAGTGAAAGATATAACACCACCATGTCAGAGAAATAAATAAATAAAATAAAAAAACAGAATCACTGAGTTGGAAAAAGGATCACCCCCTTGCTTTAATTTGCCTTAATTTTTTAATTACAGCCTTTAGTCTGTTGGGATATGTCTCTACTAACTTTGCACATCTAGACTTTGCAATATTTGCCCACTCTTCTTTGCAGAACTCAAGTTCAGTTAAATTTGATTGTGACTGTTTGTGGACTGCAGTCTTCAAGTCATTCCACAGATTTTCAATGGGGTTTAAGTCTGGGCTCTGACTAGGCCATGCAAGGACATTCACCTTTTTCTCCTTCAACCACTGTGTGGTCAGTTTTGCTGTGTGTTTTGGGTCATTGTCATGTTGGAAGGTAAACCTTCTTCCCATTGACAACTTTCTGGCAGAGGGCAGCAGATTTTCCTCAAGAATCTGACGGTATTTTGCCCCATCCATTTTCCTTCTACCCTGACAAGTGCTCCAGTCCCTGCTGCAGAGAAACACCCCCATAACAGGATATTACCACCTCCATGCTTTACTGTAGGAATGGTGTTATTTGGATGGTGAGCTGTATTGGATTTCTGCCAGACATATCGTTTGGTGTTGAGGCCAAATAATTAATCTGACCATAACACCTTTTTCCATGTGGCCTCAGAATCTTCAAGGTGCATTTTGGCAAAGCTCAGTCATGGGTGACTTTTTTCTTGCAACCCTCCCATACAAGCCACATTTGTGGAGAATTTGTGATATTGTTGTCACATGCACACAATGACCACTCTTTGTCATAAATTCCTGCAACTGCTTCAGAGTTGTTGTAGGCCTCTTGGTAGCCTCTCTGACCAGTTTCCTCCTGGCTCTTTCATCCAGTTTGGAGCGACGTCCTGATCCAGGGAGGGTCTGTGTTGTACCAAATACCTTCTACTTCTTAATAATAGACTTCACTGTGCTTCTAGGCATTGATAAAGCCTTTGAAATTTTTTTGTATCCATCTCCTGACTTGTGCCTGTCCATAACTTTATCCCGGAGATTTTTTGACAGTGCCTTGCCACCCATAGTTGATTGTTTGCTTCAGTTGCACAACAAAATGCTCCAGGAAAGCTCTTTTCATGCTGAGCTAATCAAAATGACCACAATTGATCACAGTTGAAAGTCAAATGGCTTTGTGTGCCATTGAGAAGGTGATTAGCTACACCTTATTGAGTTTACAAGTCATTTTTAGGACGGGGGTGATCCTTTTTCCAACTCAATGATTCTAGTTTTTTTTTTTTTTTTTTTTAATTTGTTTCTGACATGTTGGTGTTATATCTTTCACTTGGATGTGATAAGTTGCACTGAGTAAATACAGCTGGATAAAAAAAAAAACTGTGTCCGTCTTCATTTCAGGCTGAAAAGCAACAATCATTAAACTATGAGTTTTCCATTTTACACTAGACTGAATCTGTGCTTGGATTTCAAAAGTCATCTGAGTTTATCAGGTACCACAAGCCGTTATCATAGCATCAATGAAACTTTCCACTGTGACTAATCACACAACAGTTCATTCTTACCGGAAATGATAATGTTTCAGATTTGACATAACACACCTCCATGTTGTGCACTGTGTGTGTACTTCAGTGAGTGTTTGCATTTCAATGTCTTGCCATTGATAACTGTAGTATGTGTTGCATTTCTACCTTTAATCTTTTAAACAATAGACTTACTTTGATATATGAGTGTGTATATACAGTGGTGCTTGAAAGTTTGTGAACCCTTTAGAATTTTGTACAATTCTGTATAAATATGACCCAAAGCATCATCAGATTTTTAGGTCAAGAAGTCCTAAAAGTAGATAAAGAGAACCCAATTAAACAAATGAGGCAAAAATATTATACTTGGTCATTTATTTATTGAGGAAAATGATCCAATATTACATATCTGTGAGGGCAAAAGTATGTGAACCTTTGCTTTCAGTATCTGGTGTGACCCCCTTGTGCAGCAATAACTGCAGCTAAACGTTAGCGGTAACTGTTGATCAGCCCTGCACATCGGCTTGGAGGAATTTTAGCCCGTTCCTCAGTACAGAACAGCTTCAACTCTGGGATGTTGGTGGGTTTCCTCACATGAACTGCTTGCTTCAGGTTCTTTCACAACATTTCTATTGGATTAAGGTCAGGACTTTGACTTGGCCATTCCAAAACATTAACTTTATTCTTCTTTAACCATTCTTTGGTAGAACGACTTGTGTGCTTAGGGTCGTTGTCTTTCTGCAAGACCCACTTTCTCTTGAGATTCAGATCACGGACAGATGTCCTGACATTTTCCTTTAGAATTTGTTGGTATAATTCAGAATTCATTGTCCCATCAACGATGGCATGTCATCCTGGCCCAAATGCAGCAAAACAGGCCCAAACCATGATACTACCACCACCATGTTTCACAGATGGGATAAGGCTCTTATTCTGGAAATCAGTGTTTCCCTTTCTCTAAACATAACGCTTCTCATCTAAACCAAAAAGTTCTATTTTGGTCTCATCCATTCACAACACATTTTTCCAGTAGACTGCTGGCTTGTCCACATGATCTTTAGCAAATTGCAGATGGGCAGCAATGTTCTTTTTGGAGGGCAGTGGCTTTCTCCTTGCAACCCTGCCATGCACACCATTGTTGTTCAGTGTTCTCCTGATGGTAGACTCATGAATATTAACATTAGCCAATGTGAGAGAGGCCTTTAGTTGCTTAGAAGTTACCCTGGGTTCCTTTGTGCCCTCGCAGACTATTACACGTCTTGCTCTTGGAGTGATCTTTGTTGGTCCCCACTCCTGGGGAGGGTAACAATGGTCTTGAATTTCCTCTATTTGTACACACCCTAACTGTGGATTGGTGGAGTCCAAACTGTTTAGAGATGGTTTTGTAACCTTTTCCAGCCTGATGAGCATCAACAACTCTTTTTTTCTGCGGTCCTTAGACCAATTGTCATCCCACTGATTGACTCTAATTTCACCTTCAAATTAACTGCTAATCTTAGAGGTTCACATACTTTTGCCACTCACAAATATGTAATATTGGATCGTTTTGGATCATATTGGATCATTACAGTTCAGTCAGATTAAACTAAAAATAGTGATTATACACTACAACTTATATACAGTAATTTTTCAAATCACCCCAGCCCTAATTTAGGTTTTAGATTACCGTGTAGGTACAGGGACTTCAGTGAGCCCTGCAAGCATGATGGCCTGCTGGAGCCGCACAAAGGCCACAAAAGGAGAATCAAGGAAGTCCACTTCACCCACCAGAATGTTAGATGCCTCTGCATCCCGCGGGATCTTCTTCATGAACTTATTATTCAACTGCACATACAGAGAAAGATGGGCCACAATTTATAATATTGTACATTCCAGTATTTAGATTATTTTTGCCAGTCACACTCAAGAACTTTGGATAAAATGCTATCAGAGGTTATCAATGTAATGACTCTAGAGGTGCAGGTAGCAGTGGTGTTTACATGATGAATGTCATAGTTCTGGCACAAGAGGGGGGTAAACCAATTCCTGTGATTGGGAGAGTGAAACTGCATCCAAACTAGAGTAAATGAAATAGAGGAAAGGTACTGTGTGAAATTTTGAATGAAGAAAGAGGCCCATATTCACTGAAAAGTAATTGAGTGTGTGTGGTGTTCTGACAGTGTGAGAGAAAGAGCTATTTGTATTTGAGTGTGTGTGTGTGAGAGAGAACAGGAAGTGAGAGGCTATTTAAGAAGCATGTGTGCACATTTGCATGGGTGTGTAATAGAAAGTGAGATGCTTTTGAGCTTTTTAATATACACTAAATGACCAAATGTTTGTGGAAACCTGACCATGACATCCATATCTGAGCCTTCCCCAAACTGTTGCCACAAAGCTGGAAGCAATCAATTGTATAGGATATCTCTGTATGCATGATGCCTAACCTCACTAATGATCTTGTGGCTGAATCACCACATCATGTTCCAAATCTAGAGAATTTGAGGTTAGAGTGGAGGTTATTATAACAGCAAAGCAGAGACAGTACTCCTATACAATTCTTGACTTCATTGGTATTCCTGATAAAAGTTTAAATAGGTCTAATATATTCCAAACTTCACTCTTATTTCACAAGAGCTCCTCTTGTCCCTACCGAAAGACCTTCTTATATAATTTCAACTTATTAATGAAGGTCAGAGCCAACTCAGAGGTAGCAACCCTTAATATCTTAGTTAGGAGTTATGAAGAAAAAAATGACTGATAAAATGTAAAGAGCATGTTTAAGTTCACACAGAGATTTAGGAAACATGCAGGCACACAATCTATCTCTTATGGACACACTCATGGTCCTACCTGGTCCTTCTCAGGCTTGTCAGAGAGGTCATTAAGGCTGCTGGAGGTCAGGTTGTGGGGCACTGTAGTTGGACTACCTGTATGAATGAGACAGAGGTCTGAGGTCAGCCTCAAAACACTGTTGAGATATTACAGAGAATGACTAAGAAAAATGAACAAAGGAAACAAACAAAAGACCCATTTAGAGAAAGGTTTTAAAATAATGTAAGATAATATTCCATTTAACCACATTTTACCCCTTAATCTGGGCATAACCCTAAAATGGAAAAAGATTTAATTTATAAACTTTCATTTACAGCTTTTCTATCTGAATATTTTGTTTAAATTTTAGTGCTTCCTTTTTTGTTATGGCCTCCTATCCCCTATCATGGAGTATAAAAGAGCCACCAAACAGGAAGTGAGGCTGTATCTCAGCAACAACTCTGCACACTCAAACAAGGAAACATTTATTTCTTTTTTTATGTAATGAGTTAAAGCAGTTTTATGTTGTCATATATGAATTAAAGTTTATGTCATGTTATTATAGCTATCATACAGCTTCAGAAAGGAACTTAATTAAAGAGTCAAGTAATATTTTCAGAGTGTCATCTCAAAATTTTACACTCCTCTTGCAGTGAACATTCTACCAAAATGTGTCTCACTGGGTCACTTGGAATGTTCTTATGTTCTATGTACTCTGTGTGTGTACTCTGTGTGTGTATTTGCTTTCCAAACATACACAAGGATTTAATGTATTTACTTCTAAGTTTATTGTCATGGTTGCTCCAAACACCCATCAGCCATGGCACACCGCCTGATCACGACACTCACATCCCATGACTGCCTTGCACCCGATTCAGATTTATGTTAATTATCAATAGTCACGTATTGTCTAGAACACATCTGTCTTTAGTCATTGTCTCACTATTCGTATCATGTTAGCCTCACTGTTTCTTCAAGATTCATGGACTCACAGAATGCTTTCCTATGAGAGAACCACTTGATGTGGGAGCAACAGGGTAAGAGAGGATGGATCAGCACCATGCTGGCCTGGCTTGAAGCTGTGTGCCCCCTCAGGAAATTTTTTGAGGAGAAGGCTTCCAGTTCAGACATTGCTCTGCCTTACTACTCTACTGAGGACTTTACTCTGTGTCCTGAGGATGAGGATGTCACTCTGCCTCCTTGCTCCACTGAGGACATCACTCCTCCCTAATGCTTCACAGTGTACGCCGCTCCCCCCTCTTGTATTGCGGAGGACATTGCTCCCCCCTCTTGCCTCGCTGAGGACGTCGCTCCCCCCTCTGGCTCCGCCTTTGGCTTTGCTCCCTCCTGGCTTCACTGTGGCTATCGCTCTGCTCTCATGCTCCACCTTGGACATCACACCACCTCTTAACTATGTGGAGGAGATCGGTCTGCCTCACTGCTCAGTAGGGGATGTCGTGTCGAATGCCAGCTATCCCTCCCCCTCCCTCTCCCCCATGCATCTCTCTTCTTCCCCGCAGGTTGGGGGCTCCAGGGCCACAGGTGTGGGAGTTTGGGAGCCTTGGCATTTCCAGGCCCAATGCCACATGATGGTGTAGGGCCGTTGGTCCGGATCCCTGACACACTGCAGGCTGCCCCCGATCGAGTTGGGATGTACTGTATACCGGTGAGTGTGCAAGGGGTTACATAACACACATTGGTGGATTCTGGCCATAACCAGACCTCAATCCACCAAAGCCGGGTTCAAGGGGAGGCCTTGGGAAATGCACGATTGGTGAAGGTGAGGTGTGTGGGCACAGGGATGTTCACGAATATCTGCTGGTGCCAGTCATCATTAAATACCGGGGGCAAAAACATAAGGTGGAGGCACTGCACCCATCCACTATTGGGGACTAATTGGCCAGGGTTTTGGGCATTAGTGAGAGAAAAATTTGTGGATGGGTCCTGCAGTAGCGAGGGGATTGCAAGCGCCACACTGTCCTAGAGGTCATTAGGGAAGACTGGGAGGAGGGACCTTCTAACAGCAAAAGTGAAATTCAATGCCTTCTGAACCTTAGGGCAAAACTGAGTCACATAACACAGGGGAATTTGCATCAGGTCCAAGAACAACAGTCCCGACTGTATAACGGGTACTCAGCGAGGAGAATTTTCACAGGGAGATGGGAGGCAGGCTGGGGACAACTCAAAAGGGCTCTTTATTCTCTCGTTTTTATTTTTGCTTTTCAGCAAACTTGTTTCATTTCTAGAGACACACGCACACACACACACACACACACACACACACACACACACACACACACACACATACGGCTCTCTGCTGCTCAGCTATCTCTATCTCTCCACGCCCACACTTCCACAGTATTTAAGTGATGTACTGTCACACATGCTGTCAGTCTATAGTCATTGTCTCTCTATTGGTTTTATGTTTAGCTTGTTTAGCTTCACTGTTTCTTGTTCATGTTTTATAGTCTTTGGTTTGTTTATTTTCACTATAAATAAACGTATTCCTGCACTTGCATACTATTTCCTGACATTTATTTGTTTGTTAACTTTGTTTAGTTTTAAAGGTTCATGATTCTTTGGTGTCTGTGAGGATGCAAATAAAAGTATTTAAATGTGTTAGGCTAAATTTAAACTAGGATTAAATGTACTTAGGAACAGTTTTCCAGGAACGGATTAAACCTTAGTGTAAATTTATGGTTTTACGTACATCTTGTACATACCACTAATCAGCTGATTAGCTCTCGTGCTATTAGCCAGTTAATAATAGCCTGCAATGGCAGGATTAAAAGTGCGGCCCAGGCTGTCTACTGTTTTGTGTAATAATGAGGATGATTACGTGTGATTAATCTTGTGCCAATAATAACTATGGCTCTCATATCATGGTGCAAGCAAAAAAATAAGCCAAAAGAATATGATGTTATATATTATTGGTGATTTTGTGACCTTCAGTGCAGTTGGAAACCTGGTGAATAATGGTACAGTTATAAAAGACATTGGGTTAGAATGAATATTAAAAGGTGTGCTTAGGCATGCTGCTGTAATATCCAATCAGATCAGAGTGTGTGCAGGTGGCTCAGTGACAAGGCATATGATAATGTCTGTGATGTCTTCAGTCTGTTGTCACTTATAGATTTTACGCAAGCTTCAAGACTTACAAACTTATACGATCATGAATGTGACAGCCAACAGTCCAAAATTCACTGTTGTATTCAAAAAAGTCAGTGAAAGATATGATTATCAAGATAATATAGAGATCAAAGGATATAAAAAGAAAATATCCAAAAAGTCAGTGACAAATATAGACAGAATGACAGAGACCAGGCCTCACTGACCACTGCACAGACATTGGTTAAAATGGATGTGTATCTGTTACGAGAGATGTGCAACTAAAACTCTTAAGTAACATTTTTTTTTCTGTCAACTGGCCTTAATTTGCACTGTGAGAATGACACTGTCAAGACAAGATACAAAGGTGCAAAGTGAAAGGCGAGATCATGACAGGTAGAAATCATTGACCCATGTTCCAACAACGTTACAAGTTTTCTGCCTTTTTATGCACATTGTATGTGTTCACTTACATGAGTAAGTTTTAGGACATTTATATCCTCACCTCATTATTTTGTTAGACATTTTATTGATTCTGTTAAGTGAAATAGTTACATGCCAACAGTCTAATTCACATGCAGTATTCCACAACTATGTTAATTGTTACAGATAAAATAATTCAGTTTACTGTGGTAGCCTATTTATAATTTATAACGTGGGAAAAGTGAACCATAAGTGAAACCCATATACTATACAGCCACAACACTGAGCTGTATGTATGTGTTGATGGGTCCTGCAGTAGCGAGGAATGGTGTGGGATGTGCGCAGCATTCGCTGGGAAGGTGTGGCCTGGGCCATAGACGTCAGTTCCGTGTCACAAAGACACGGCAGGTGGGGAGGGCTCCGCCACCCCCGCCATTCAGGGGAATTCCCCTCGGGATTTGTGTTAGTCCTGGTGGATTACGCAACACAATATCTGGAAGCAGTGCCTCTGTGCAACATATCAAAACGTAGTATTGCGGAGGCGCTCTTCCGTGTTATCTCCTGAGTCAGGATTCCGACTGACCAGAGCACTACGTTTATGTCACGGACGCTACACGAGCTTTACAAATTGCTGGGGATTAAATGGATTTACACCAGTGTTTACCATCCGCAGATGGATGTGCTGGTCGAATGCTTTAATCAAATACTTAAAAATATGGTTCGTAAGTTCATTCAAAATGATGCATGGAATTGGGATTAGTGGCTTGAGCCCTGTTATTTGCAGTACAAGAGGTCCCGCAAGCCTCCACTGGGTTTTCCCTATTCAAATTATTGTACATTCGCAAGCCTCACTGCGTCTTAGCTGTCATTAGAGAAAATTGAGAGGAGGGACCTTCTAATAGCAAAAATTTAATTCAATACGTTCTTGACCTGAGAGCAAAACTCCACACATTGGGGCAATTAACACAAGAGAATTTGCTACAGGTGCAAGAACGTCAATCTCGGCTGTATAACAGGGATATTCTGCCACAGTGCAGGTTGCTCGACCATTTTTAATTAAAAAACTTTTTTTTTTGGAGTAATTACCTCTAAGTATTGTTATTGCAAAACCATCACATTTCTTTTTTTAAAATAATTTTATTTTACTTGGTTTAACTACGATGACCATCTTTGTGTCATGGTACACAACAAATTTTGGCTATACAGCTGTTTACAGAAACCTCAATATCTCAGCTCAGAATGGTCCTAGGTCCTTGGAACAAAATATAGTGTGCATGCAGAACATTTCAGGTTTGAAACGTCTTTTTTTATGGGGAGGAGAAAGTGTCTTTTTTTTCAATTCCTCTCACTTTTGGGTTGGAAATCTTTGGTGGGGGACCAGATATATGCAAAAATGGAAACGCCTCACACAAGCAGTCATCCTTGGAAGGTATGCTATATTGCACCTTTTGAATATACAATACAATATATGAAGATGTCAAAAAGTCCATGCCCAAAATTATTGAGACTGTAAGATCTGAATCTCTCATAATATACAATGTCAAGTTGAATTTCTGTCCTTGTAGCTCACATTCCCAGTTAGACATTTGAATGGCAGATTGCACTTAACCACTGGCTAACATAAATGTTTGTCCACGGCTTGGATTCCACTGCTCTTTGCATTTCATTTGGTTCCAGCAAGACTCGTAAATTAGAGACAGGGTGTTGCCAGTGTCTACCATGGCTTGAAAATATCGGCCTCGAAGTAATATGGCCAGCCACAGTTCTTCTGGAGACTTTGACTTTCGCACTCGCTTCTTATTTTTGCAGCAAAACCCAGCAGCCTTCATTGTGTTTTTTGTCTGAAAAGTGTCTCTTACGTAATATGCTGCTTTCTTTAATTACATACAAACCTTTTTCTGTAACATTTAATTTTGTGCTAGAAAACTAATGTTTGGGAAACTAAAATGTTTTTGTACTGACTTGATCATGTAGAAGTCATTAAAAAAAAAAAAATGTACTAAAAAAATAGGGTGCCTAAAACTTTTGCACAGTACTGTATATCTCACTTTTGAGTTGGGACAGTCATTGTTAAATATGATTAATCACATCGGATATTTTTATATGCAGATGATATTCTATATATTATATGGCAGCTAACTCAATTCCACATGTTCTTTCTACATTTATTTTTTTTAGTTCACTCTCTGGTTATAAGATTAATTGGACTAAATCTGCGCTGATGCATTTAAATAACTCATCTATTCTTCCTACATGTATACCGATAGTATCTAGTTTTAGGTATCTGGGTTTTAAGATTTTTTTGTCACTACACACGATAGCTTTAAGAAATTTTCAAGGTATATATAACTGCATAGATATAGACCTGAGTCATTGGTCTGCACTACCAATATCTTTGCAAGCCCGAATTACTGTCATTAAAATTGATGTTTTACCTTGCATAAATTTTTTCGCCTCTATGATACCACTTTGCGACCTCTCAGGGTGTGGTTCAATCCTGGCTGTCTCATTTCTTGGCAACCAGTAGAATTTCAATTTGGCACTACCTCATAGACTAAATGATTTAATATATTGCAATATTCCGTTGAAGAGTGGAAAGCGGTGTTTGGGCCCAATAATAACATATCTTCTCCAAGTTTGGTACTCTGCTTCAAAGTTCTCTCACAATGATCTTAAATGGCATTCTCACTCACCACTGTTTCACAATCATAGTCTTCTTATGGATAACAAACCATTTGGTTTTTTTTTCAGAATGGAGCGATAGAGGCATTCATGTTTTAGTCGATGTATGGGGGAAAGACGGTCTATGGATGTTTAATGACCTGCATATAGAATATAATTTACCATATAGAATATAGAATATAATTTAATTATTTGCACCTGAGATCTGCCATGCGAGCGTATGGAGTTCCGTGGGGTACTACGATCCCTTGTCTCGCTTTGCACAAAGTGCTAACAGCAAAACGATGTACAGTACAAGGGCTACAAATGGTATCATCTTTATACTTGTTGTTTTTGGAAGCTTCCTATAAACAACTACCAATATTGGAGAAAAGAACTATTGAGAGCATCCTGAGCAGCTGCATCACTCCCTGGTTCGGATATTGCACCGTATCGGATCGCAAGACCCTGCAGCGGCTAGTGAGGACAGCTGAGAAATCATCGGGGTCTCTCTTCCCACCATCATAGACATTTACACCACACGCTGCATTCGCAAAGCCACCAGCATTGTGGATGATCCCACACACCCCTCATACACACTCTTCACCCTCCTGCCATCTGGAAAAAGGTACCGAAGCATTCGGGCCTCACGACCAGACTGTGTAACTGCTTGTTCCCCTAAGCCATCAGACTCCTCAATACTCACAGACTGGACTGACTTTTTGAGATTGATATACCATGCTGTCCTAAGCTTTTGCTTCTAAATGACGACTCATCTTTCAGTTTTTCACTGATTCAGGAAAGACTGTTATTCTCTGGATTGACTGCAGCTAAAAAAAATGCTTGCCTTATGTTGGCAACTTCCAAACACTCTAGCCCGAGGCCTGTACCATGAAGGTAGTTGAACAAACTCAGGGTTACGGGATTAGTTTCAAGTTGACAAAACCAAACCAATCCAATCAGGCTTTATTTGTACCATGACGCTGGTTATCAACTTTCTCTGTCAACTCAGGCTCTGATCCTTAAGCTATGATTAGTCCACGAGCATGTGCACATAAAAGCATGATGTCAGCACTGAACAGCCAATAGCGTTCAACATGGAAACAAGCAGCATACCTCCAGTTGAAGAGCAAAAAATTATTATGCAGAAATATGAGGAATTTAAACCTACACTAACCACAAAAAGCAACACCGTTGCGGCTGCCAAAGTTCAGGAACATTGCTGGAGGATTATTGCTGATTGTGTAAATATGTTTACTACCGAATAAACGGATTGAAAACTTACAACCCCAACATATTTCATGTAATTTCATTTAATATATCAATGTTAATTGTTTTAATTAAATATTTAAAAAATAAATATCAATTTGTGAAAATATATTAGGACAGGAATAATGCCACCACATGTAAATATGTACCACTCGCAAAGAACCGCAAAGCAACACATGCAGTCTGCGGTACGGTCAGAGCGCCAGATTTTTAAAGTGCAGCTCAAGAAGTAAAGATATGAGATTCCATCTGTGGAAAACTGATATCTTTCAAGCAAGTAAGTATCAGGGAAAGCCAGGGGATTTTGTCTATCCCTAAAACTCTTTCTCTGCAAACTGGTCTTCTTACAATTTGCTCTGAGAAGTTGAATTAGTAGCATCACTTATATATCACTTTGCTCACAGCTGATTGGTCCAAGTTAGGTTTGAGTTCTTTTACCCAGAACATAACGTGCCCGGAGCAGGTTAGCTGTAGCACCTATATATGCACATGTCAATGTTTGTTCCACGGAGCAAGGACCATACTAAGCCGAGATATTGAGGTGTATATAAAAAGCTGTATAACCAAAATTTGTTGTGTGCCATGACACAAACATGACCATCATAGTTAAACCAAGTAAATTTTTTTTTTTAAATGGTGGTTTTGCAATGCCAATACATAGAGGTAATCACCCAAAAAAAAGAAAAGAAAAGAAAAAACGGTCGAGCAACCAACTTTACAAATTTTGAACCACCTGAGATGGACTGACCCACAACAAAAAGTTATGATATTCCCTTTCCTAGGAACTGTTCTTCATGGTGTACAGTAATACCCATGTCTACCATCCCACAATTGAAAAAGTGATACAACCCTAGAAGATCTATGATGTGCACATTTTAGTGCTTTTTGTTAATCTCAGTATTAATCACAGCAGAGTAATCTATTCAGACCAAACCAATCACCAACACTATGAGGAGTGTGAAGTTTTATGTCTTGATTTCATCTCTTGTTCTAGACTTACAGAGCAGACCCATGCTGTTGCTTCTCTGCATCTGTATTTGGCCTTCAATTTCAGAGATGCTATAGCGTGGCACAGAGTGGTCAACAGAACTACGTACTGTCATGTCACACACACACACACACACACACATACACACACACACACATATAGAGGAAAGCAAACCATGACAAAGGAGGTAAAGGGAAGGGAAAAAAAGACGAACAGAGAACAAAGAAATGTCAGTTTAGATCACAAGGTACAGAAATGTTTTATGCAGAACATAAATTATGCAAATTTTATTTCCATTTTTTTTTGACAAAAACAGCACATTTCCTTATTACAAATGAAGATTCTATCTCAACAAACTCATGTCTCTTTAGTGTTCTTACAAGAATGTCAGCCACTTTAATTGTCCAGAACTCTCTGGTTGTGTCCAGTTAACACCTGACAGAAAATGCAAAAAAATTTGAATGTGCTGGATCAAGTGCTATTTTAAATTAAAAATTAATACCAGATTTGCAATGATTAAAGGGATAATTAGAACTAGGACTATTCATTCAATATTATACCGGCAATATGCTTAATTCCTGTTAGATTTTTATTTAAATGTCTGCCATATATATATATATATATATATATATATATATATATATATATATATATATATATATATATATATATATATATATATATATATATATACACACACACACACACACACACAGTGGGTATAGAAAAGAATCACCCCCCTTTAAAATAATCACACTTTGTTGCTTTTCAGCCTGAAATGAAGACGGACACTGTCTTTTTTTTATCCAGCTGTATTTACTCAGTGCAACTTATAACATCCAAGTGAAAGATATAACACCAACATGTCAGAATAAAATATATAAATAAAAAAACAGAATCACTGAGTTGGAAAATGGATCACCCCCTTGCTTTAATTTGCCTTAATTTTTTAAGTACAGCCTTTAGTCTGTTGGGATATGTCTCTACTAACTTTGCACATCTAGACTTTGCAATATTTGCCCACTCTTCTTTGCAGAACTGCTCAAGTTCAGTTAAATTTGATGGTGACAACTTTCTGGCAGAGGGCAGCAGAATTTCTTCAAGAATTTGACGGTATTTTGCCCCATCCATTTTTCTTCGATCCTGACAAGTGCTCCAGTCCCTTCTGCAGAGAAACACCCCCGTAAAAGGATATTACCACCTCCATGCTTTACTGTAGGAATGGTGTTATTTGGATGGTGAGCTGTATTGGATTTTTGCCAGAAATATCGTTTGGTGTTGAGGCCAAATAATTCAATTTTAGTCTCATCTGACCATAACATCTTTTTCCATGAGGCCTCAGAATCTTCAAGGTGCGTTTTGGCAAAGCTCAGTCGTGGGTTGCTTTTTTCTTGCAACCCTCCCATACAAGCCACACTTGTGGAGAATTTGTGATATTGTTGTCACATGCACACAATGACCACTCTTTGTCATAAATTCCTGCAACTGCTTCAGTTACTGTAGGCCTCTTGGTAACCTCTCTGACCAGTTTCCTCCTTGCTATTTATCAATTAACAAAATGCAAAGTGAGTGAACAGAAGAAAAAGCTACTGTACATCAAATCAATATTTGGTGTATCAATTCTTCTACACTTGCACAAAGTCAGGGATTTTGTGGGCATATAGTCATCTGTATGATTAAACAATTATACCAAACAGGTGCTAATGATCATCAATTCAATATGTAGGTTGAAACACAATCATTTATTGTAACAGAAACAGCTGTGTAGGAGGAATAAAACTGGGTGAGGAACAGCCAAACTCAGCTAACAAAGTGAGGTTGCTGAAGACAGTTTACTGTCAAAAGTCCTACACCATGGCAAGACTGAGCACAGCAACAAGACAGAAGGTAGTTATACTGCATCAGCAGGGTCTCTCCCAGGCAGAAATTTCAAGGCAGACAGGGGTTTCCAGATGTGCTGTCTGAGCTCTTTTGAAGAAGCACAAAGAAACGGGCAACATTGAGGACTGTAGACGCAGCGGTCGGCCAAGGAAACTTACTGACCAGATGAAAGACACATCAGGCTTACTTCCCTTCACAATCGGAAGATGTCCAGCAGTGCCATCAGCTCAGACCTGGCAGAAACCAGTGGAACCCTGGTACACCCAGTTAGGTACACTCAGTCTGGTCAGAAGTGGCCTTCATGGAAGACTAGCGGCCAAAAAGCCATACCTCTGACGTGGAAACAAGGCCAAGCAACTCAGCTATGCACGAAAACACAGGAACTGCGGTGCAGAAAAATGGCAGCAGGTGCTCTGGACTGATGAGTCAAAATTTGACATATTTGGCTTTAGCAAAAGGCAGTTTGTTTGCCGAAGGGCTGGAGAGTGGTACACGAATGAGTGTCTGCAGGCAACAGTGAAGCATGGTGGAGGTTTCTTGCAAGTTTGGGGCTGCATTTCTGCAAATGAAGTTGGGGATTTGGTCAGAATTAATGGTCTCCTCAATGCTGAGAAGTACAGGCAGATATCCATCATGCAGTACTATCTGGGAGGCATCTGATTGGCCCAAAATTTATTCTGCAGCATGACAATGACCCCAAACATAAAGCAAAAGTCATTAAGAACTGTCTTCAGCATAAAGAAGAACAAGGAGACCTGGAAGTGATGGTATGGCCCCCACAGAGCCCTAATCTCAACATCATCGAGTCTGTCTGGGATTACATGAAGAGACAGAAGCAACTGAGGCTGCCTAAATCCACAGAAGAACTGTGGTTAGTTATCCAAGATGTTTGGGCCAACTGACCTGCAGAGTTCCATCAAAAACTGTGTGCAAGTGTACCTAGATGAATTGATACTGTTTTGAAGGCAAAGGGTGGTCTCATATATATATATATATATATATATATATATATATATATATATATATATATATATATATATATATATATATATATATATGCTTGCTTTTATGCTACATCATGCTTCTTCAGTCTCAAGGGGTCTTGTTATAAAGGACATAAAACTAAAATGTCTGACATTCTGGTAAAAGCACTAATTACTCTAGCATTTGGAAGAGAGAATATGAGTGTTAGCAAAGAAATGTAAAGCCAAAGTTTACAATAGTGTTTAAACACAGATATGGAAAGAATGTCACAAAGAATGAGAGTTAGTGTAGTTTAGTGTAGCAGTAAGACAGCTTTACCATTCTCTTGGTTTGAAAACAGCCTACTTGCACTCGATACAGTTCGTCCGATGTCAGCCAATGACCGCAGGTTGGACTTCTTGGTCTGATGGCGGTGTTTACGCAGTAGCGTGTATGTAACCTTCTCCTTCAACTCGGCCTTCAACAGCCCCTTCTCAATCTGAGTGTCTGTGATCATGTCTGAGAGTACAAGCAAGAGAATGGCAAAGACAGAGAAAGAAAGAGTAATTTAGTAAATCCTCATTTTCACTACTTTAGAAATAATAAGTTTCAGCACTTGTGTGTATAAACAGATCAAATGGACAGTGACGAAATCACCTTCTGGTTCAGATTTACAAAGATCAGTCACATTTTCTTTTTTCATATTTGGTTTTAGAGGAATCATGTTCCTCTGTGAATTAGATCCATTCACACAGTTTTGTGTTGTTCTGATTTTAGTAAATCATAAAGTCATAGATCATTTTAATGAGAGAATAAATTAATCTTGGAATAATGGTCTCAGGTCGTTGCTTTGTAGAAAGTGCTGATAGAAGGTGCAGTGGAGTTTTTACCAACAATCTGCTGCAGTGAGTTAGCCTCCATGTCAAGCATGACAGTGCCCTTCTCTATGCAGTTCTTCAGCTCAAACAGTGAGTGCAGATACAAAGTGGCGACATGAGGCTTACTCCACCTCTCTCCACCCTCTTCCACCTTCTCCTCAAACTTGATCCACCTACAGAAATAAATACTTATATAAATACATATAAGTTCATTCTATTTACATTCCATTTACATCAGAGTCCAAAAGTCCAAATTTCCCAGCCAAGTTTTTTTTGTTTTTTTTGTAATATTTGCATTAGAATTACATTCTTCACTAATTAAGTCAAAAACTTTAATACTGATTGTTAGACACTGGTGCATTTAGCATGTCTAAGAGCTATTACATTCTTGAACAAGATCAAAGTTGATCTGTTGACTGTTCAAAAGTGCTGACAACACAAATTTAAAAGGGAAACGTAAACAATTAAAACTTAATAATACTTAATTTAATACTAAAATTGGTTTGGGACATACAGATGAATTATAACCTCTGATAAAGATAATATACTGTAAAAAATTACTGGAGTGCTTTACTGGCAACCTGGGTAACTGTATTGTAAACATATTTACAATAAAGAACTGTAATACCTTACATAGTATGAACTAACACATAACCCAAGGGTGTGTGTGTGGGTGTGTGTGGGTGTGTGTGTGTGTGTGTGTCACCTGGCTGTCTCCTTCCACTCAACCTCGTTGCCATCAGCAGTAAGCAGCTCATCAAGCTCAGTGAATAACTGTGGAGGCGGGGGACCACTTTCCTCCTCACCCAGAATAAAGCGAATCCGTTCGGCGGCCGGAGAGACTGAAGGAGACAAGTGATCAAGTAAAGACCAAAAACAATACAGTATGTACAAAAGGAGTGTGTACCATAAAAACAATGTAAAAATGTTATATCTCACTTTGCTATCCTATTTGTTGACATAAATCTACAGTTCATGTAAATCATTTAGAGAATATTAAACTAAAAATAAAACCTTATGCTAATAATAATAATCATTTATTTTTATTAAATTTATTCATTTGCCAAATACATTTATTGAAGCAACTTACAAATAATTAACAAAATATACAATAAAACGTAGCTGTACCCAAAAACTCTGAACCCACCATCCCACGTAAAATGTTTTTACAATGGATCCACTGTTTACATTAAACATTTCTGCATCAATTTCAAATTTCACGGCTGTATGACTTGGCCTATCAATATTATTGGAATACCTTTTGGATAATAATAGCAATGCTGAATGGTCTCTGGCTTTGTTGCATTATTATGAAATGAAGCCCCTTTCTGCTTCTATCCTCACATTCCCACATTCTCACTTTAACTAGAATACCCCTATAGAGACCAGGTAGTAAGGGAGTGTTTGATTGTGTGTGTGTGTGTGTGTGTGTGTGTGTGTGTGTGTGTGTGTGTGTGTGTGTGTGTGTGTGCGCATGCTGTGAAGTTGCCATATCATGCTGGATCAGGGCAAAGCGAAGGCCTCCTAAAAGTCCAAGAACTTAGTTAGGCACAATCCCTAATTATTAATGCAGCCTATTAATGCTATATCTATAATAATAATAATACTAATAATAATAATTATAATTATAATTATAATAATAAAAACGGGGAAAAATTTGGTAACCAACAAGATGTAAAAACACAGGAACAACGGGCCACACTTGCTGGATATGAATGGATTTATTCGTAAATCATTACTACGAGTGTTTATACATGTACTTCAATATTCATGAAAATCCTGTAATTTCTGGGGAATAAAAACATATACAGTACTGTGCAAAAGTTTTAGACACATGCAAAGAAATGCTGTAGAGCAAAGATGCCTTCAAAATAATGACATTAAATGTTTCTAAAAATAGCGTAAAGAGCAGTAAACAGTAGTAAATGCAACAAAGTCAATATTTGGTGTGACAACAAAAATTAAAATAAAAATAAAAATAGTAGTCTCCGGTACAATGTGTGCAGTTTTATAAGGAAATGAGCTGGTAAGTTTTAGTGATGCAAAATTTATTTATCTTGCAGAACCAGCCACAGTTCTTCTGGAGACTTTGACTTTCGCACATGCTTCTTATTTTTGCAGCAAAACCCAGCAGCCTTCATTGTGTTTTTTTTGTCTGAAAAGTGTCTCTTACGTAATATGCTGCTTTCTTTAATGACATACAAACATTTTTCTGTAACATTTAATTTTGTGCTTGAAAACTAATGTTTGGGAATCTAAAATGGTCTTTGTAGTGACTTGATCATGTAGAAGTCATAAAATAAAACATCTATAACAAAGTTTGTACTAAAAAAAATTAGGGTATCTAAACTTTTGCACAGTACTGTATATCCTACTTGTGCTTCTGGGTGTTTTTAAATTTGTTTATAAGAAGACTAACTACTGTAAACCTTGAGTGATCAACATTAAATAATATAATTTGCATGGATTACTGCACTATTATACACTCACTGAACACTTTATAAGGAACACCAGAATAACTACTCATTCATGCAATTACCTAATCAGCCAATCGTGTGGCAGCAGTGCAATGCATAAAATCATGCAGATGCGGGCCATCAGCTTATGTTCACATCAACCATCAGAATGGGGAAAAATGTGATCTCAATGATTTTGACTATGGCATAATTATTGGTACCAGACAGGCTGGTCTGAGTGTTTCTAGGGATTCCTCGGATTTTCATGTACAAAAAATCTCTAGAGTTTACTCAGAACACTCAGCAGCAGTTCTGCAGATGGAAACACCTTTTTAATGAGAGAGGTCAATGGAAAATGGCCAGACTGGTTCGAGCTGACAGAAAGGCTACAGTAACTCAGATAACCACTCAGAAGACCAAGAACAGAAAGCTGAGGCTGCAGTGGGCACAGGCTCACCAAAACTGGAAAGTTTAAGACTGGAAAAACGTAACCTGGTCTGAAGAATCTCGATTTTTGCTGAGGCACAGCAAAAATCAGGTAGGGTCAGAATTTGGTGCCAACAGCATGAATCCATGGACCCAACCTGCGTTGTGTCAACAGTTCAGGCTGGTGAAGGAGGTGTAATGGTGTGGAGAATGTTTTCTTGGCACATTTTGGCCATAGACTATTTGAGTATTGTTGCTGATCATGAGCATCGCTTCATGTCTACAATTTACCATCTTTTAATGGCTACTTCCAGCACGATAATGCACCATGCCACAAAGCAAAAGTCATCTCAAACTGGTTTCATTAAAATGACAATGAGTTCATTGTTCTTCAGTGGCCTTCCCAGTCACCGGATAAAACACCAATAGAACACCGTTGGGATGTGGTAGAACGGGAGATTCGCAGCATGAAAGTGCACCTGAAAAATCTGCAGGAATTGCGTGATGCAATCATGTCAACATGGACCAGAATCTCAAATGAATGTTTCCAACATCTTGTGGACTCTTTGCCATGAAGAATTGAGGCTGTTTTGAAAACAAAGGGAGGCCCTACCCAGTATTAGTATAGTGTTCCTGATAAAGTGCCCAGTGAGTGTATATGGATTATAGTGATTATACTGATTATAAGTTTAAATCGCTTCTTTATTTACACTTGCAGAATGTAGCAGACACCCTTATCCAGTCTGACTTATAGAAATGCTTTGTAATCTCCTCATGCTAGTTCACTAGGTCAGTGACCTAGTCATTTTATATTATTGCCATTAGTTGAAGAGTATAAAAATTACTTCAGTTATACAATTATGACAAAAGAAACACTGCTGTATGAACAGAGGACAGGAAGGTTTGTCTGTGCATAGCAAGAAGGTCATGCATATGAGGGAAAGGATGTTTTAAGACCATTATGATTTTTTTCAGAGAATGAAAACTAGTTTATAAATCGGTTCCGTTTGCCATGCCATCTTCTTTTAACGCTGTGCAACACTTTAGTTCCAGCTAGTGTACTTACTGAAACTTGTTTGTGTGAACCAATTCTGTAAGTCATCAGGTAAATAAAATGCTAGATATGTGGCTCTGTGAACACCAGCTAACTGCCGGTGGAGAGAATCACCTGCATAATATATGGCAAAAATGTCATGAAGAACAAGACCCCATTAAGACTAACCAAAAATGGGGACCGGCGAGGGTGAAGTCTAACACATGCTTCCTCTGAGACATGTGATGCCAGCCAACAGCATCTTTTCAAACTGCTGCTCGTGCTGCGTCATATCACTTGGAGGAAAGCGCTATCTGCCCTGCTCTACACACACGAGCTCACAGAAATTCACAATTGGCTAGTGTCACTGTGATTGACAGGTGAAAGGGAGTATGCCACCACAGCCAATTCTGCTCTCTTGAACTCCCAGCCACAGATGGCTGTGGCAATGTCAGCATTCAAACTCAGACACTAGGGCAAACACTTTTCTGTTAAGCCCTGGACAAAACCCAGATTAAACATTCATCATGACTGACTGTAAAGCATTTCCATACATTATATGTAAATACATATACTGTTATATGAGTATTTAAAATTCCCATTCAAATTCTGTCACAATTACAGTATAATTAGAATCACCTAACCCATCTGAGAGGTGTTAATTGCTAAATGTTAAACTACTTCCTGCTTTCCTAACCCCTCCCCACTTACTATACCACACACATTTTATACCAGAAAACCAAGCCTGATGTCAAAGACAAGCTGAAAGACCACAATGTGCCTTAATGCAGCATAATGTGGCAGTGGAGGACAAAGAAGGGTGTCCTACTACAACCCAACAACCCCCAACAAGTGACTCATTTTGGCTTGTTTTGGATATTGTAAGTTAGAGATAGGTGTGTGAGAAGTTAATAATAAGCTTTGTAAATTATGGTAATTCATAATACAGACTCTTCTGATTTTCTGAAGAAAAAAAAAATGTTTAGCTTAACCTGTGTGTTCTGGCAGTCTGTATATGTTTATTGAATCTGGTTTTATTCTTCAGAACTACTCTATAAACTGGTTGTATTCTTCAAAGTAAAATGAAGCAGTTGTTTCAATTGGAGTGTAATTTTACATGCTATACCTATTTATTTACTTATTTATATATGTATGTATGTATTTATTTATGTATGTATGTGTTATTTTGCAGCTTATTCTAATTATTCTTCCTGTTCCTACTGATTAAGAATCTGGACTGCAATCTAAGTGGGCGAAACAAGCCATATGAAGTTAATAAGATTGTTATTCCATTGTGGAGGAGACAGAAAGTCTAGGTGTATGGTGGGTGTTTTAACACTATGCGACTCACTGAGAGGCTTGAGGATGCTGGAGGCAGAGTCATCCACATTGTCAGTGTCCGATTTGTCGCTTACTTCTTCATTTATTCGTTCTTTCTTTTCTTTGTGACTTGAACGTCTTCTGTGTCTCCGTCGGCGATGGTAACTCTTGGGCACGTTGACGCCGATGTACACTGTGTGATGGCCTATGTACACACACCACAGACAAATACTTTACTTGTACTTGGATTAGCACAGCTGATGAACTATCATAAGAGAGTAATTTTTCATATAAAAACAGGCAATTTCCATAAGTGAAAGGTCTTAGCTCTTGGTTGACTACACATTCAAATATAACATAATTAAATAATTTAAAAAGGTAAAAGAGAATGTTTAAGTTAACTGCCACAAGACTCTCCACTGTTACTACTGCTTGCTGAAAGCTGCTGTTTCCTGTTTGATCTGCTGAACAGGAAGTAGTTGATGTTTATGTACAAACTAATGAGTGTGAGATAGAGGTCAGCAAAACACAAATGTTATTTAGACGGTGCATATGTATTTTCCACATTTTTGTAGTGTTACAACCTGGATTTGAAATAGACTCATTTAGATTTTTACCAGTTGATTTACCCAATATATCTGACATCTGCAGATGCAAAATATTTCTTGTGATGCAAAATTAATTAAATCAATTCAGTTTTATTTGTATAGCACTTTTAACAATGGACATCGTCCCAAAGCAGCTTTAAAGAAATATATAAATTCAGGATATACAGGTGCATCTCAATAAATTAGAATGTCGTGGAAAAGTTCATTTATTTCAGTAATTCAACTCAAATTGTGAAACTCGTATTAAATAAATTCAATGCACACAGACTGAAGTAGTTTAAGTCTTTGGTTCTTTTAATTGTGATGATTTTGGCTCACATTTAACAAAAACCCACCAATCCACTATCTCAACAAATTAGAATACTTCATAAGACCAATAAAAAAAAACATTTTTAGTGAATTGTTGGCCTTCTGGAAAGTATGTTCATTTACTCTACATGTACTCAATACTTGGTAGGGGCTCCTTTTGCTTTAATTACTGCCTCAATTCGGCGTGGCATGGAGGTGATCAGTTTGTGGCACTGCTGAGGTGGTATGGAAACCCAGGTTTCTTTGACAGTGGCCTTCAGCTCATCTGCATTTTTTGGTCTCTTGTTTCTCATTTTCCTCTTGACAATACCCCATAGATTCTCTATGGGGTTCAGGTCTGGTGAGTTTGCTGGCCAGTCAAGCACACCAACACCATGGTCATTTAACCAACTTTTGGTGCTTTTGGCAGAGTGGGCAGGTGCCAAATCCTGCTGGAAAATGAAATCAGCATCTTCAAAAAGCTGGTCAGCAGAAGGAAGCATGAAGTGCTCCAAAATTTCTTGGTAAACGGGTGCAGTGACTTTGGTTTTCAAAAAACACAATGGACCAACACCAGCAGATGACATGGCACCCCAAATCATCACAGACTGTAGAAACTTAACACTGGACTTCAAGCAACTTGGGCTATGAGCTTCTCCACCCTTCCTCCAGACTCTAGGACCTTGGTTTCCAAATGAAATACAAAACTTGCTCTCATCTGAAAAGAGGACTTTGGACCACTGGGGAACAGTCCAGTTCTTCTTCTCCTTAGCCCAGGTAAGACGCCTCTGTCATTGTCTGTGGTTCAGGAGTGGCTTAACAAGAGGAATATGACAACTGTAGCCAAATTCCTTGACACGTCTGTGTGTGGTGGCTCTTGATGCCTTGACCCCAGCCTCAGTCCATTCCTTGTGAAGTTCACTCAAATTCTTGAATCGATTTTGCTTGACAATCCTCATAAGGCTGCGGTTCTCTCGGTTGGTTGTGCATCTTTTTCTTCCACACTTTTTCCTTCCACTCAACTTTCTGTTAACATGCTTGGATACAGCACTCTGTGAACAGCCAGCTTCTTTGGCAATGAATGTTTGTGGCTTATCTAGTGAACCAAACTGAGAGACCATTTTGAAGGCTCAGGAAACCTTTACAGGTGTTTTGAGTTGATTAGCTGATTGGCAGGTGACCATATTCTAATTTGTTGAGATAGTGAATTGGTGGGTTTTTGTTAAATGTGAGCCAAAATCATCACAATTAAAAGAACCAAAGACTTAAACTACTTTATTCTGTGTGCATTGAATTTGTTTAATACACGAGTTTCACAATTTGAGTTGAATTACTGAAATAAATGAACTTTTCCACGACATTCTAATTTATTGAGATGCACCTGTAGATTTAAAATGTATGAATTAAACAACAAAAGCAGACATTCTTGGTTGTATAAGTATTTATCCACCCCCTGTCTGTATCTGGGATGCAGTATTCTCTATCAGCTTTGAATATCTGATATTTTTGCCCATTCTTTTTGACAAAAACACTCTGTAAGATTAGATGAAAGCCATTGGTGAACAGCAATTATCAAGCCTTGTCACAGATTATCAATTGGATTGATGTCTGGGCTTTGAACTGGTCATTGTAACACATTCAGTTTCCTGGTTTTGAACCACTCCAATGCAGCACTGGCCATGTGCTTAGGGTCACTGTCCTATTGGAAGGTGAAACTTTGCCCCAGTCTGAAGTCTCTGAAGACTAGAATTGCCCTATATTTGACATCTCTGGAGTGTCCCAGTCCCTGCTGACCCCCACAACATGATGCTACCACCACCATGCTTCACTGTGGGGATGGTGTTCTTACGTTGATGAGCAGTGTTGGGTTTCTCCCAAATGTAGCAATTTGTGCCAAGGCCAAAAAATTCCAATGATATGGAATATTTTTTGCAAATTCATATACTTCCAATTAAGTCCATTTCAGGTTGTAACACTACATATATTTATGGTGTACCTGATTCCTATACTTATACAGTACACACACACACACACACACACACACACACACACACACACACACACACACACATATATATATATATATATATATATATATATATATATATATATATATATATATATATATACTTTTATTTGCATTTATGTAGAACTGTGTGTTCTATTACCATATCATAAGACTGATCAATCCCAATTTAATCTAAATTTTAGTAGAAAAAAAGCTGTAAGCAGTTCTAGACATTGTTTTCTACAAGCAAACCCACTACGATGATGTTACGATTCCCCCTCGCATCGGCGATCAGCGCACGCTTTCGGGTTCAGTGACATTCACTTTGTTTACTTTTCACATGTGTGTTTTGTTTTGGTTTATGCCCTGTCTCCGCCCCTGTTCTGTTATTGGTTGTCCCTAATGTCTCAGCTGTTCTGTGTTATCTCCGTTGATTACGTTGTGTATTTAAACCCGTGTTTCCGTATTCAGACGCGAAGTATTAGCGCAGTTACCTAGCGGTCTGTCTATACCAAGCCTGTGTTCTCCGTTTTGTTTCATAGTTTTTGATCCTTGTCTAGCCCAGTTTATGCCCGTTGTAGATCGCCTGACCCACGCCTGTTTTAAGGCAGCTACTGTTTTAAGACCGCTCAGACAGCTACTGAGTGCATTACCAGCAAAGCTGTGGAGATCCAATGAAAAATATTGGCTGTTGCTATACATTTATATATAAAATGTGTTTATATGCCAATATCACTCAGAGTGAGAAATATTTGTAATGAGCTATGAATGTGTCACTCTTGCTTTAGTTACAAATATTACAAAACAAGAAACTAGGGGTCCATTTTTCATGGGATAATACTTGGAAAACTTGCTCTTTTAATTTAAAACTTGTCCCTGTTCAAACTTGCTTGTGGGTACCCATTACTCTGCTTGGGTTGATTTATGCTTCTTTTTATTTTGTTTGTATAATATCATTCTTGTATTACATGCAGAATACTAAAAGTCTCATACAAGTCAAGTTTTCCAACTGTAAGATCAATATATAGGCTACCTAATTTTATTAGACTAACTCTGTTTTAACACAGAATTAGACTAACTGAAATGACCATGATGTTTATGTACTTGGCACATTTTGATTACAGCTGAAATGTATTTCTTTCAGTGTGTGTGTGTGTGTGTGTGTGTGTGTGTGTGTGTGTGTGTGTGTGTCTGTGAGACATTTTCCAAAAGTTCAGGATCAGGTGAGCAAAAAATAGATGAAAACAGCAAGAAGGTTTGAAAGAACTGACGTGCCCACAATGACTAATGTATTAAGTGTACTGTGGTTAGTGGGTTTTCTATAGATAGCCTCACCAAACACCAGTTTAATCTAATCCTGAAACAATGCAAACATACCAAAATTAACACTAACGTAGAGGATGAGTGTGTACACTGAGGATTATAAAAATAAATGCCTTTACAAATCTTTAGTGTCTAACATCTAAGTACTTGTAGTCTTTATTGTCCATAATCCTCTCTTGGGCTAATGTACACGTCACTACCACATCAACAATGGACACCACCAAAAAAAAGGGTGAAGAAAAACAAAGAAAAACAAACAAACAACTATAGATTGTTAGACAAAATGTGTGTGTGTGTGTGTGTGTGTGTGTGTGTGTGTGTGTGTGTGTGTGTGTGTGTGTGTGTGTGTGCATGTGTCATACTCTCAACCTCCTCCTTGTCACAGCGTTTAACATACGAGGAACCTCTGTCGACCACAGCCTCATCATCCACCCTGCAGAGGAAGACAGATGCAGAAAAAGAGAGAGAAATAGACATGTGATTATCCGAAACCAGTGATTGTGGGTCCAGACTGAACTTGTTTTTGTTGGATAACGATATCAGTACTACACCAGAATTCGTTGCTTAATATCGTAACCATGACTTTTTAGCTATGTTTGCAGCACTGAAAAGGAACGTTAATGCAGACCCCCCTCTCTTCCTAAATTTGTCTTTCTGAGGAAGAATATTATGCTGGGGTCAAATTTATGTACATATAATCATTTTATTATGATTGGAAAGGCAAATTTTATTCAATATCTCTACCGATTCTTTCATTTTCTTTAAGAGTCCTGTTGTGTATTGAGGTCTCTTTGTTTATCAGCATCTGATTTCTGGATGAAACAGGGAGACTCTCATCTCAGCTGAGCAGTGACACACACACACACACACACACACACACACACACACACACACACACACACACACACACACACACACACACACACAAATCGTAATCAGTGAGACAACATACATGCAGACACAGATGCCATGTCTGCGTTTGCACACACACAGACAAAGACAAAATTTAACACACAATGGCACAATATAACAGGTCTCCACAGATGATAACACTTTGCCAGTCAAGAAACCAAAACTCACACATATACACAATGGCAAATACTGTACTGTAGACACACACTGAGAATAACACAAACATATACAGTCTATTCCTGAATTATTGGCACCCTTCAAGAGAAAGGGGATTTTCCTTTAGCAACACAACTTTAGCAAAAATCATTAAGAACCTACTCAGAAAGACATATGTGACAAAATTATTACCAGAATATTTACCACAAATTTACCACAATTTTTTAAATTGCCCTTAGTCCCCAAAGTGAGGTTATACACATGTTATCAATCATGAGGAAAACCAAAGAGGTTCCAACACAAAACAGACAGATCACTGTTGTCACATACACAGGAAGTAATGTATATAAAAATACACAGGCAACTAAAACACAATCTCAGACAATCAAGGAACCTTTAACCTTTATAAATAGTCTGTAACAGCTGGTACCCACCCCCCACCCCAAGCCCCAACCCCCCCCCCACCCCCACCCCGGCCGATTTCTCCCCAATTTGGTCACCAGTCAATTCTCACCCACCAACCAGCTCTGGCCTATCATACAACAACTACCACCCGGTGAGGATGAAGGCTATACTCAGAGATACGTGAATCCAGCCAACCACATCTTTGCTAGCTGTTGCTCATGTTGCATCACAAGACACAGTAACACAATCTGAGGAAAGCTCAATCTGCCCTCCTCAGCATACATGACCTCACAAAGGTCCATGATTGCCTAGTGTTGCTGTGATTATCAGGAGAGAGAGCACCCTTGCTCCCAATAATTTTGAAGCCTTAAGAAAAAGCCATACCAAAACAAACAAAAAAAAAAGTTTATGCTCAAAATATCACACTGAATGTATTATTAATTTTAATTAATTTACTGTATTCATTTTCCAATAATAAAAGTGTGCCAATAATATTGGCGCTGACACCTATAATACAATACACTTACTCATCTAGACAAAAACAAAACCACCCACAATGACTAGTACTACATACATGTATGTGCATGCACACAGAAAAATCACAAAGCCACAATACATCTCACACAGACACACCCTGACAGCATACACAACTAACAACGCCTTCCAGTTTAGCAGTCTGCAGCTATCCTTCTCACTGTTTCTCCATTTGTTTAGCAAATATCAGAAAGTCATTAAATCAAACTCTGAAGTTTTGTGTATTTCCATTAACTGTTCTATATTCAGTATATTCTTAGAGGGGAGCAACAAGACGAGGCAAGCCAAAACTCTCAATAGGGCTGTAAAAAATTCACCAAATCAAATCAGTGTGTATCAAGCAAAAGCTTGGAGGTTCAATATCACATGTGCAGCTCTGTTTTTTTACTATTGTTGAACTATCATTTAGCAACATTGTCAAATTCCTTTCAACTCTGTATCAGTTCGCTGTATTTCTTAATCTCTTGTGCTCCAATGCTTCTTCTGCTTATGCTTGTCTTTTCCCATTAATTGTGATGCAGACTTTGTAGTAAACACATCTAAACAACATGGACCTTTCTTTGTCTCACGAGCTTCATATCAGACCGCAAGCTCCCACCTGCATGTCATGAGAGTAAAAAATGTGACTTTTTGTTTAATTCTGTGGGATCCCGGTCCCATGAAAGCCTGCAGATTGGTGTAATATGATGCACAAATAGTATTACTTTGCATATTTATTGCACTGATTTTTTTCATCGTTCACAGTATAGCCTAAAAAGAATTAGAGTTAGAAATTTGTAGTGTGTGTGTGGCTGTTAACTGAAGTGCAGTTTGACTCTATTCTATTCTGCTGTTTATCAGCATTTCACTGCACTGCACAACTCAAGGTTGTGGCCAAAAAAGTCTATAGAGGGACTGAAACACACACTCAGCCTTTACCACATCTACACTTTATGCTAACACTCCAAGAAAAAAAAAAAAGGATCTGTTTAGCATCCTAAAGGGTTCTTTTGTTTGTCTCTCTGGGGAAACCACTCTCTGGTAGAACCCTTTTAGAACATTAAAACCATTAAGCATAAACAAAACCTTTGAATAACTCATTTCTTTAACTTTTATACGTTTGGAGACTCTATTCGTTTTCTAACAAATAAATTAAAACTTCATATACAAATAGGTACTTTTGCCTTGCAAAAGTATTCACCCCCCATTGGCATTTTTCCTATTTTGTTGCATTACAACCTGTAATTTAAATGGATTTTTATTTGGATTTCATGCACTGGACATACACAAAATAGTCCAAATTGGATTGAAATGAACACCATCAGCATGGACTGGGAAACTGGTCAGAATTGAAGGAAATACAGGGAAATTCTTGAGGGGAAACCTGTTTCAGTCTTCCAGATATTTGAGACTGTGACAGAGGTTCACCGTCCAGCAGGACAATGGCCCTAAGCGTACTGCTAAAGCAACACTCGAGTGGCTTAAGGGGAAACATTTAAATGTCTTGGAATGGCCTAGTCAGAGCCCAAACCTCAATCCAATTGAGAATCTGTGATATGACTTAAAGATTGCTGTACACCAGCAGAACCCAACCAACTTCAAGGAGCTGGAGCAGTTTTGCCTTGAAGAATGGGCAAAAATCCCAATGGCTAGATGTGCCAAGCTTATAGAGACGCACCCCAAGAGACTCGTAGCTGTAATTGCTGCAAAAGGTGGCTCTACAAAGTATTGACTTTGGGGGTGGGGGGGGAATAGTTATGCACTCTGTTTTTTTTTTTTGTCTTATTTCTTGTTTGTTTCACAATAAAAAATATTTTCCATCTTCAAAGTGGTAGGCATGTTGTATAAATCAAATGATACAAACCCCCCAAAAATCCATTTTAATTCCAGGTTGTAAGGCAACAAAATACTTTCGCAAGGCATTGTAGATAGAAAGCCTACTTCTGCCTTTTTCTGTCTCCCACTATTTACCCTACACTCATTTCATCCACCATATGGAGCCTTATAGTGATCTGTCTGGATTATACAGTTTAGAGCAAGAAAATGTGATAATTCTTACTGCCTTTTATATTCACAAAGAATCAAAATCAGAATCACAAAGAAGAAATCAAGGAACCCAAAGAAGGCAAAGTTTTCACACTCACACACTTAATACATTGCACAGTCTCCCTCTTTTCTCAATATAGAAAAGAACAAAAAATTATTCCTAGGAATCACACTGGAAGCTCTCTGAGGGCCAAAAATACTCCAAACTCAGAGCAGATCATTATCAAGTTTCCTACACACACTGTGTGTAAAGTATATGGCTGCTTGTGAAAGATGCACGCTAAGCTCTAAATGAAGAACACTGGGGTTACTGTACACGTAGAGCTACTAATTAATTCTGAATCTACAGATTCAGCTCTGATAATTGTGTATGCTGATTTACAGTGTACTTCAACTGAATTGATTTTGCATCATTTTCATAATTTTGGGGTTACTTTAAGCTGATTGATTATCAGTCTCATGTAAAAACAGCATCCCAAATTAAATACTGAAGTAACAAAGACTTCTGAATGATTTTTGACATTCACGCTGCTTTTATTGTCTGGATTTGTTTATGGCAGGTATACATTTAACCTCTTGGTCTCCAAGTGGATAACATTCTCTCTAGGGGACACAAACTAAAACTCCAATGTGACTTCAATATATATATATATATATATATATATATATATATATATATATATATATATATATATATAGCAATCAGGGTCTTGCCAACCTTAAAGATGAACTCCATTGATTCCCAGTGGAATAGAGACAGGAAGCAAGGCAGCATGAGTGGACTAACAGATGTTCAACTTCTCACCAGTGACTCATGGTCTTTAAGGCAAACAAACTAATTCAATCCTAAATGAATTAAAATTACAAGGCAAATACATATAAACTCCAAAATATATTCAAATAAGTAACATTGTTGAGTAACATGAGTCAGACCATGTGCTTGAACTATATCAGCCCTGCTTCAAAATGTACCTTTCGAAACCAGAGAAGCAAAACTTCTATCAGACAGCTGCAGGCCTTTGAAAAAGGCAAGGAAGTCAAAGGTCATAAGGATTGCAGCACTGTAATGCATGCAAAGTGTGAGAGTGATTTATATGGAACAGTTATATTTCTCCAATGCTGACTGTTCCTAGACCATATCAGGAGATTGAGCCTGATTGGTTGTCAGGAATACAATACTGCCCTATCAGCTACACTTGGTCTGCGCTACAACATTTTAGGATGCAGTGTTTAGCATGTAACAGATCAATTACACAAGATGTGCTGGAGCAGGTGAACAATCACTACACAGCACTTAGCAGAGACTAAGTGTCATGTAAAACACTGATCCTGTTCCATGGGATTATTTATCACTTTTTTCTGGTTATGTGAACTTTCGCTAGTACCACCCGTGTGTGAACCAGGGCCTAAAGTGAAACCGATGATGATGTTAGCATTAGCATTATCATTAGCATTAGGTGTTGTATTTCAGGACAGGATAGGTTACAGGCTCAAATAACTATGGTACAATACAGCCTTGACTTCATTCAGGAAAGAATGATGCTCTTTTTTTTGGATCCATTTGGGGTTTTCTGTTGCTGTACCAAAAACTCACTAAAAACGTGACAGGTATACTTACTATCCAATATTATGTTTTATAGCAACAAACAATAGTTCTGGAATCCTTCAGTACATGGATTGTGAAATATTGTTCTAAAAACCCAAGACTTATCACTTAGCACTTAGCATGGCAAATTCTTGTTCTGCTTGGCCTACTAAGTCATACTGTTGGTTGGCATGGCCTTGCTCACCTCCTAAACAGGGTAACACACTTCTCAAGCTTCAGGGCTACCCATATTTCATAATGAACCAGAATTAAACATGCCCATTTTAATGTGACTGTTCCTGGTTTTTATGATCCATACGAGGTCTCTACATAGGATTTAACTCAACTCTACTGTTCTTTTTTAATGCTCTTAATAGCAGTCCGTAATAAATAATGGCTGTGAGCCATTTACAAGGTTGTGGGGGACAGGTATGTTCTAGTGTAAAAGATCATGTATCAGTTCACTGTGCACAGATGCTGATCTCTACAGAGTCAAATGAAGACCGAAATGATTTTGCGCTTGTAAAATTATATTCACAAAACTTCCATGTGCAGCTGTATATAAGCACTTTTGTATTATTAATTATTATTAAAAAATAATTAATTATTTTTAAGCATTATGTAAAAAATGCACAAAATCAATTTGAAGAAATAAATGTGTAAGAAAAGTATACATTAAATGCATGTCATGTTGTGGATTCATGTAAGTATAAGAAAAGTTCTGAGCTTCACTGTGTAACAGTAAAAAAAATACATCAACGTGATTGACCAGTAAGGAATGCTGATGCTGGTCCAATCAGGTCGTATGCTTGAATAACGTAATCATGACAGGCTAATAGTTAGCCTAACATTAGTTATCTTGCAGAGAGGAATTGGCTACTGGTTTGAATTACACAATATAACTGTTAGCAAGCGTGCTAGTGAACTTGACTAGCTACATACTGTAACATCCGGTAGCTGTAGAATAACGTGAGCTGAGGTAAAGCTAACTGTTATATTGTTTAATCAAACCAGCAAGTTCACTAGCAAAACTAGGTAACAGTTGGTAACAGTCCTGACTGGATTGTAATAATAAGTACTACTTATTAATAAGTCACAAAAATAACCAAACAGTCAAAAATGTGCAGCTGTAAAAAAAAAAGATAAAAAACGCAAAACGTGGAGATAAGCATATAGAGTATATTTCTACTATCCAGTATATCCAGAAACTATAACGTTTCATTTTGGGCATCCACGTCGTCTTATTTATGGTTAACAAATGTTTTAAAGAGAATTAGTTTGGATTTTTGTGAAACTGAGTACAACAGCACCACCAGTGGTCATAAGAAAAACGCATAATGATATGAAGCGAGGCTATGAGCTAACTGTAACAAGCCCGGAACTTAATTAAAAAATAAATTTAAAAAACTAGAATCGCTGAGTTGGAAAAAGGATCACCCCCCCTCCTAAAAATGACTTGTAAACTCAATAAGGTGTAGCTAATCACCTTCTCAACGGCACAGAAAGCCATTTGACTTTCAACTGTGATCAGCTGTGGTCATTTCGTTTAGCTCAGCATGAAAAGAGCTTTCCTGCTCATGACAAATAACAACAAAACTGACCACACAGTGGTCGAAGGAGAAAAAGGTGTATGTTCTTGCATGGCCTAGTCAGAGCCCAGACTTAAACCCCATTGAAAATCTGTGGAATGACTTGAAGACTGCAGTCCACAAACGGTCACCATCACATTTAACTGAACTTGAGCAGTTCTGAGAGTGGGCAAATATTGCAAAGTCTAGATGTGCAAAGTTAGTAGAGACATATCCCAACAGACTAAAGGCTGTAATTAAAACATTAAGGCAAATTAAAGCCTCAGTGATTCTGTTTTTTTATTTAAAAAAATATATTTTTCTGACATGTTGGTGTTATATCTTTCACTTGGATGTTATAAGTTGCACTGAGTAAATACAGCTGGATAAAACAAAAACTGTGTCTGTGTTCATTTCAGGCTGAAAAGCGACAAAATGTGATTATTTTAAAGGGGGGTGATTCTTTTCTATACCCACTGTGTATATATACAGTTTAACAATTAGCACTGCAGGGGGACAGGGGACAGTCTGAAATATTGCCATAGAAAATTTGGAGTTGCTATCTCAAAGACTATAGCGCCACCAACAGCTTGAAGTTGCACACATGTTTATGTTAATAACTTTTGAAACATAAGGGCTAGAAACAAATTTTTTTCCTATGATTCCTCGGCTCATGCCGAGTAGAATGCACCCTATGATGTCATTCTCCATCATAAAAATGTTCACGTCCCCAGATTTAGATGGTTACTTGCACTAGCTTGTTAAAATTCTTTCCCAGGTTATTTCTGTTTATAACCATCAGTGGCAGTTTATTTTTCTACATGAACTAAAGGCTACCAAATGGAGAACCAATGTCCTACAGGTGTGTACCAGCAGAAAGGCTGAGTTTCCCTTCATTAATAAATACTGAAGTAAACACTGACTTAGGATATATGAGCGTGCAATCTATTTACTGTTCAATTTGTTTTAATCCCTATTGTAGTGCAAAAAATAAAAAATAAAAAAAAAGAATCCTACACACTCATTGGTCCACAAGACTGGTGATGAGCAGAAAAACATAGACTGATTCCATTCTTCTCATCTCCTTATAAGTTATTCTCCTTTCCTCATCTGTCCTTACATCTCATACTTTCTTTTTCCTTCTCAAGTGTGGTTTATAAAGGGGTGATACACATATTATAAAAACCTGGATTTGGAAGCTTCAGTTTCTTATGCAGTAATAATAAACATTACTTGGAAGGTGGTTGGAATCCTGCTCTCTTAATTGTTGTCTCATGAAACACTGTTAAGAAACATTTTCCATAAGCAATCTAACCATTACTTAGAATGTTTGCCACTGAGCTGGATGCCTGTTTATATCTAACAGTGCAAAAATGGGTTTGTCCATTTTTCTGTAATGTAAGGATTTTTTTCATTATTTTGTTCTTTCATAGCCCATTGTATCTCCAGTGATAGAAGAACATGTTGGTTGATACACGTATTTCTATCTCCATTTATATTTTAATCTCACTTCTAACTCCATGGGGCTGGTTTTGAGGGTGTTTTTATTGGCTATTTTGATGAATATGCATGCCATAAACAAGAACATGCCACACTTTCATTTATACATACTATACATTTATAGTTACAATTATTGTTGTGAGACAGACACAAAAAACACAGTTGTTCTCTCGCTAGGCTCTACATATTATAAATACATAAATAAATCTACAAAAAAATGTAAAAAGCAAAAATAAATTACTATTTATACTTTTATTTCCACATTTATTTATTTCCACATTTATTTTAATAGCTTGTTAAAATATATGGGTATATCAGTAAGCTACCAATAAGCTCTATCTCCCACATCCAGCACATTTATATTAAATGTGATTAATACTGGGTCATGTCACGTGCACATGCTTCCGTGTCATAGTGTCTGTTATCAGATCTGTTGAAGATGCGGTTTCTGTTCATGTGTACCAAGACATTTTCTAAATCCTGACGTTTTTTAAGGCCATTTCCAAGATAAAGAGTATGTATGGTCACCCTATATACATACAGTAACGTTGATAATAAATTACTTAAATCGTGATTTTGGCCATTCTGGTCGCCCACCTCTAAATCATTCATTCCCTATTTGACTTGCACTATTCAAAGGCATGTACACACCCATCTCTTGCATTTCATTTTGTCAAACCACAAGCTCTCACTGTGGCCTCAGAGATTCGCCCGTGTCTATGCCAGCACTCTGAGCTCGATTGCTGTCTGAAGTAAAACACGACCCCCTCATTACCATACAGACAAAAAAATGTAGAAATAAATGAATGTAAAAAATAAATAAATATAGAAATAAATATTGAAATAAATAAATGTTGACATAAATACATGTGGAAATAAAAAAATGTATAAATTAATAAATGGGGAAAAAATAAATGTGGAAAAAATACAATATTATGTATATACAGTGCCTATAGAAAATCATCATACCCCTTTGAAATTGTCACTTTTTTTGTCTTACAGTCTGAAATCAAAAGCCATTAAAAATATATTTTTTTGTTCCAGCTTTATTTACACATTCTGCCTTACAACATTCAAGTAACGTAAAAAGGCAACAGCTCGGAAATGTAAAAAAAAAAAAAAGAAAACTAGAATAACAGAGTTGGAAAAGTGATCAGTCCCATGATTTAATACTTTGTAGAGCCACCTTTTGCTTTAATTGCAGCCATCAGTCTGTTTGGATATGTCTCCATTAGCTTAGCGCACCTAGAGTGGAGAATATTTGCCCATTCTTCCTTGCAGAATTGTACGAGTTCAGTCACATTTCGTGGTGAGCGGCGATTGACTGCTGTCTTCAAGTCCATCCACAGATTTTCAGTTGGATTTAGGTCAGGGCTCTGACTTGGCAACTCAAGGACATTCACCTTCCTATCCTTAAGCCACTGTGTAGTTTTTTTGGTGGTGTGTTTAGGGTCGATGTCGTGCTGGAAGATGAACCACCTGCCCATCTTCAGCTGTCTAGCAGAGGGCTGCATGTTTTCCTCAAGAATTTGGGTGTACTTGGCAGCATCCGTTTTCCCTTCAATCCTGACCAATTGCCCAGTCCCTGCTGAAGAGAAACACCCCCACAACATAATGTTTCCACCACCATGCTTCACAGTAGGTATGGTGTGTTTTGGGTGTTGTGCTGTGTTTGGTTTTTACCAAACATAACGCTTGCAGTTCAGTCCAAAAAGTTCAATCTTGGTCTCATCTGACCATAAAAACCTTTTGCCACATGGCATTAGAATCTTCCAAGTGTTTTTTTTTGCAAAGCTTTTTCAGAAGAGGCTTCTTTCTTGCCACCCTGCCATACAGCCCAGGGAGTTGTTAAGGATGTTGCATGTTAAAATAGGGGTCTCCTGGAAAAACAGCTTGGGAACCACTGCTCTAAGGGGCTGATCACTTATCCAAACCAGGTATTTCACTAATTAAATTTTAATAATTGTTCAGGATTTTTAAAAATGTTATTTCCACTTAGATGTCGAGGGTTATAATGTATAAATACAGCTGGCAAAATTTAGATTTAATTTATTTTAACTTCCAAGGTGTAATGTGATAAAAGGTAAGGATTTTGACAGGGTATGATGAAGCTCTAAATATTATTATACCTATGAATAATAAATATTCTCCTTACAGAATATTTATATAACAACAATTACACTGTATTCTTAGTCAAATAACAATAATATTTTAATCTGTTTGTTGTTAGACTTAAATTATCAGTCGCAGTTGGCAGAGTTGTGCTGTTATGGAAAAGTATTAATAAGATTTGAGAATTCTAATATAATCGCTGCTAGCCCATGAAAATGAAGTAGGCTTATTTTACTTCCAATGACTATTTACTGGATTACCATCAAATGATACCATCAGTTTCACTCACTGGAAAATTGTAGTAATTGTCTATATATCAAAGGAAAACAGTGTTTGCATTTGATTCTGTCTGCGCATCACTCATTACCTACTTACATCAGTGATCCCCTAACCACTCCTAATAAAACAAGAACAACCAATCACAGTAAGACTGGACAAGGTTGTGAGTTCAAATTCCAGCACCCCAAAACTGCAAAAGGATCAAAGCATCTGGAAATATAATAATATAATATACCCACAGAAATAAAACACATATGTCATTAAACATTCACTCATGCCTGTTGCTACGTTTTACACACACACACACACACACACACACACACACACACACACACACACACACACACACACACTATAAATGATGGTCTTATAGATTGTTATTGTGATTATGATTAATATTACAGTTACGTTGCTATTATTTTATTGTATTTGTATTTGTATTTATTGTGTAACTCTGTTGTGTTTTATGTCTGTTTCACATCCTATGTATTTTCTTAGTGTTGATTTATACATTTTATTAGCTAGCCTCATTACTTTGTGAAGTATGTAATAACACTAAGTAATGATATAGTAAGAAGTAATCATGTCTATTTACACTTCTATTACAACTCATTCAAACTCATTATGACAGGTCTTGGTATTAGTTGGACTGTAGGCCTATATTTTATATGTTTGTTCTAAGTATACACACCACTAAAGTGGATATCAATGGTTTTTCCAGAAGTAATAGGGGCATCACAAGGTTCTATATGGGTTATAGGGGCCCAAGACTGCAAACTGCCTAGGAATGTATGTGTGTGGGAATGTATGTTTCGGTTGTTCTCATATATAGCACTACACATCCATTTAACAAAATGCAAAGTGCATGAACAGAAAGAAAATTTACATCAAACCAATATTTGCTTTCCAAGGACAGGCATTCCTACCCTTTGGCCTCTCCCTAGTGTATGCAAGAGGTTTTGACTTCCCTGATGGTCAGTGGCAACAGGACAGTGCAATACTTAGAAGACTGTCTCATATGTACCCCAATCAAGGAGCTGGCCATTTGGAACAAACCCACACACACACATTACGGCTCCGCGACATGCCCTGTTATGTACTAGCATCCCATCCAGGGCATATTCCTACCTCATGTCCAGTCTTGAACATCCTTTTAATACACTATTACTGTTTGACTGTATAGTATACAGTGGTAGAAGAGTTCAGTGACAAAGTCACAGAGTCCTGCTTGTGGCCTCAAGACAGTAGGCAAGACGTTGGTTTCCTCTACTGATTTTCTAATGGTCAAAAATACCCTGCTCCCTCCTTACAAGCCTATGCAGGATGCTGAACTGAAATGAGTATCTCTGAAAACTTTTGAAAGCTTTTTTTGCTAGCAGTCATTTCAACAAAAACCCAGATAGCATACATTTCTGGGCCTCATCTGGGTCAACTATGGCACATATGGCAGTGGTAGCTCAGTGTTTAAGACATTGGACTACTGATCAGAAGGTCGTGAGTTCAAACCCCAGCACTGCCAAGCTGCCATTGTGGGCCCTTGAGCAAGGCCCTTAACCCTCAGCTGCTCAGTTGTATAAATGACATAAATGTAAGTCACTCTGGATAAGGGCTTCTCCCAAATATCATGAATGTAAATGTAAATATGGCTCAGTTCTGGCAAAGGTCATATGGGCCGTATCTGGCCCACACACAAGCCGGTTTGAGTTGGGGATTTATAAAGCACTGTGCAAAAGTTTTAGGCACATGCAGAGAAATGCTGTAGAGCAAAGATGCCTTCAAAATAATTAAATTAAATGTTTCTACATTTTAAAAAAATACCGAAAAGAGCAGTAAACAGTAGTAAATGTGTAACAATCAATATTTGTAACATTTAATTTTGTCCTCGAAAACTAATGTGTGGGAATCTAAAATGTTTTTTGTACTGACTTGATAATGTAGAAATCATAAAATTAAAAATATAAAAATCTATAACAAAGTTTGTACTAAAGAAATATGGTGTCTTTGACAGTGCAAATTCAGTTACTCAGTCAAATGGAAAGGAGCAGGATTTTAACTGAATAACTGAATTTGACTCAGTTACTTAGTCAAATCCAGTTATTCAGTTAAAATCCTGCTCCTTTCCATTTGAAGTATAGAATTTGTTCATTAAACTGAACAGTTTAAAATAATATGGTTTTGTTGACTGCTGACAACCGGGATACTGGGTCATGGTAATCATACAGTGAATTTTGGTCATGTGGTTTCACTCCATTTTGCCACTTCTTCTCTTTGCTCAATAATTCTATCACCGCCATTCCAAATTTCTTTGTTCTTCATCAGGATAAGAAACAGCACTGGTGTCACATATAAATACTGTGAAGGAAGAGATGTGTATATTCTTTTTGAAGGCAATTTCCCATCAAGTTTGAGTTAATTCTGTTTTTTATTTCCTCTGTTGATCTGTCCTGGAACTTCTACTAATAATACCAGTACAGTTAAAACTGCTTGCAAAAGCATATCAGGAAGTGTACTTGGAGTGTGTATTTAATCTGTCATCACTGATAGAGTTTTACATTGTACCGTATTATCTAGATAACAGCCAGAAACCAGATGAACTGGTGAGGGAGAAGTATTATAAAGAGTTACCGCTCCCTCACAATGAGTCATACTAAAGCATGAGGAAAGTACTTTGTCTAGATTGATTTTACGTGTTTGATGAAAACCTCGAAACCTCTGGGGTTTCCAGTGCCAATCAATCTTGGGCAAGCTTTTCAATTAGCCATTTAGGGCTAATGACCAGAAATTGGGGTGGTGTATGAAAGAGGATAAGATGTGATGACGATGTAGTGAACAGATTTTTCTGGTAAAAATGGTAGTTGTGGACACACAATTTGAGATTTGTTTCGCTTGATTTGTTTCACGAGATTTGTTTAGCTGATTCTCTCTTGAGTACTAATAATGATATTTAGTATTAAATATTATATAATATTTAGTTTTTCATGATTTGATTTTGGACTCTGATTGCTTAATGAGAATGCACGCATGATTTACATGCATAAGTATTACAAACCCCTGTCTCCCAATTACAAACCTCTGTCCCAGGTTCAACCACACCTGAGCCAGATAATAAATGCAGAGCACTGCTTTAATACTATGTATTAAATGTAATACTATGTAATAATATGTTTGAATTTGATAAAAGTGTGCATAGCAGAGCAATCTTATAAGATAATCTGTCTGAACCTACAGTAATAAGGAAAATACATAAGAGCAACTGTTAGTTGTCAGATATTTTCCTGTCAGGTGTAAATTAAACAAGGTTTGGGAATCTGATCCTAGATCAGCTTTATACATTTTCCAGTGTTGCATATTGTTCACTTATTAATCTAAGCACAGAGACCATTGCCTAAGGGCCTGGGTCATAAATAAAATACACAGAGACAATACACAGATGGTTCATATGCTATTTAACAAAGAGTCAATGCATGTCTAATGTGTCATTTTTTTCCTATTTCATATATGGTGGTACCAATCACTGAAAATGTATGTTTTTGTAATGTTTTAAATGCCCTTATTTTCTTTGTACTATTGTACATATAAACAAATTATAAAAGCCTACTTCATCCCATCCTGCCCATCTAGTACTTAAGAGATGCAAGTGTCTTTGTTACCTTGCATGGAGTTTAACAAGCTGTAGTTGGGGAAAATGGACTTCTTACAACTGTGCTGGATCTTTGCAACACTGTACATGTATACATTTTATAATGAATGTTTGTTTAGTCTAAATGCACCATCTATGGTATATAAATAAGATCCTGACTAGCTACTTGGTTTTTACAGAGCCTTCATGGACACAGCAGCTATATTGAGAGTGACTAAACTTGGGTTGCATCACAGTTAGGATGTGCCAATATACAGTATACTATGATAAAAACATGATAAAAAATGCTATTAATGTGATATAAATAACATACAAACAACATAATAATGTTGAAGTAAAATAATGAATATGAGCTCAAAGTGCGGACTCTCGGCTTTAATTTGAAGGTGTTTATATCAAAATCGGGTTAATGTTGTAGGAATTATAAGTGGCCCCCACCTTTTTAAGAGACCAAAAGTAATTGGACAATTGGCTGTTCAGCTGTTCCATGGTCAGGTGTGTTATTCCCTCATTATTTCGCTTACAAGTAAGCAGATATAAGGTCTAGGGTTGATTTCAAGCGTGGCATTTGCATTTGGTATCTGTTCCTGTTAACTCTCAATATGAAGTCCATATTCATATTCATGTTCATATCCACTGTCAGTGTAGCAAACCATCATTAGGCTGAAAATCAAAACAATCAATCGGAGATACATTAGGTGTGGCCAAATCAACTATTTGGTACATTATTAAAAAGAAAGAACCCACCGGTGAGCTCAGGAATACCAAAAGGGCCGGAAGACCACGGAAAACAACTGTGTTGGATGACAGAATAATTATTTCCCTGGTGAATAAAAAAAAAAAAAACCTTCACAACAGTTGGCCAGATCAAACACACTCTCCTGGAGGTAGGCATATCTGTGTCAAAGTCAACAATCAAGAGAAGACTTCATTAGTATTAATCTAGAGAGTTTACCACAAGATATAACCACTGGTACGCTTCAAAAATAGGAAGACCATATTAGAGTTTTCCAAAAGCATGTAAAAAGCCTGTACATTTCTGGAACAATATCCTGTGGACAAATGAGACAAAGACCAACTTGTACCAAAATGATGGGAATAGCAGAGTAAGGAAGGCTGTATGGCTGCCAGTGGAACTGGTTTCCTTGTATTTATTGATGATGTGACTGCTGAGAAAAGCAGGAGGAAGAATTCTGAAGTGTTTACGGCTATACTATCGGCTCAGATTCAACCAATTCTTCAAAACCCACTGGATGGCACTTCACAATGCAGATGGGCAATGACCTGAAACATAATTTGAAAGCAACTAAAGACTTTTTAAGGCAAAGAAGTGGAATGTTCTGAAATGGACAAGTCAATCACCTGACCTGAATCCAATCGAGGATGCATTTTATTGAAGGCAAACTGAAGGCAAAACACCCCAAGGACAAGAAGGAACCGAAGCCAGCTACAGTAAGGGCATGGGAAGGCCATCACCAGGGAAAAAACCCTTCTGAAACTTCAGGCAGTCGTTGACCGCGAAGGATTTACAACCAAATATTAAAAATGACCATTTATGTTTATGTTACTCTGTCCAATTAATTTTGGTCCCTTAAAAGGAGGGACCACATATACAGAGTGCTTTAATGCCTACACTTTTCACCCGTTTTGGAGGTTAATACTCTCAAACTAAAGCTGCAAGTCTGCATGCTGAACTCATGTTCATTATTTAATTTCCACTTCAAACTTTGTCAAATGTCCAAATATTTATGGCCTGACTGTATATGCTACTTTAGTGTTATACAATGTCAACACCGTTGTTTTACAAACAAACAAACAAACAAACAAAGAACAACAAAAGTTTGATATAGCCTAGTGGTACTGTTATCGTACCGATATTATTTCCTAATAGTTGCGCTATGACGTGTTTTATCCAGTAGAGCAAAACAGGAAAGAAACACTGAGAGGAGACGCTCAAGAGTGAGTGTAAAAGACCACATTTTTTAATTCGGCAAAGACTCGCCGCTTAACCAGTTATCACACACACACACACATATACACACACACACGCGCGCGCGCGTGACGCTGACAGCAGGTAGCCCGAGTGGAAAAGCTTCCTACAAAACAGTTATGTTACTGAATATTCTAACAACGTTGGTCTTAGGACTCGTTATTTATGAAATACTTACTTGTTTTTCTCGCTCATTTCGGGTGTCCTCCTTCTTCCCGATGTGCTTAAGTGCGTAACGGTGTCTCAGAGTAACACGAGCCGTCCTGTCAGTGTGAAAAAACCGCGAAACCGCCAAGAACCGAGCTGTAATACACTGTATTACACTGTATTACACTGTATTACACTGTATTAGGCTCTACAGACTACGGTGAGCTCAATCTCCCTGTCCTACATAACTCAAATTCTCTGGACAGAATCATAAAGGTAGGAACGCCGGTCCTGTCTGTTCGCTCGTCTCGAGCGTTAACGGCACTTCTGTCTTCGCGTCTCCTTTCTACGTTTAAAGAGCTCTCCCTCCTCCTCCAGCGTGACGCTCTCTCTCTCTCTCTCTCTCTCTCTCCCTCCCTCTCTCTCTCCCTCTCTCTCTCTGACTATTGGCACTAAACCAATAGCAGCTAACAAGATAAGCGACGGAACAAAAGGTTGCCTATTGGAAGTTGTAGAGGCAAACATTTCATACATAGATTTCATATCCTACATAAGGCACGGACAGATGAATGTAAAAGTTTGCTTAAGGACAAAATGAAGACATTTAGTGTATTAGGATTTGCAGATGTGCCTTACTGAAAGTGGTATTTTATTATCATTAATAAATTACATGGCCATGTGTATGTATTTGCCTTTATAACTGCCTTCAGCCTTTCACGTTGTCTGAGCAGCTTTTGGATCCTCTCGAGAAGATTATATATGATCTTCTTGACTCTATTCCAGCTGTTCTAGCCAGATTGTTTGGTCAATGTTTGCCCATTTTTCTTGGCATATCTGTTATATGCCAGCAACTACCTGCCTGTTTCACTTCACTCTTTTCTCTCCAAGATTCTGAATGGGCTGTTTACAATAAGTTATCTCCGTTTCTCACCCAAAATGACCTCCAAGATCCTAACCAGTCTGGCGTTAAAGCAGCGCACTCCACAGAAACCGCCCTAGAAGCTTCATGCAGCTAGATCAGCCAGTCAGTCATCAGTTATAATTCTTCTTGATCTCTCAAAAGCCTTTGGCTACGCCACTCAAAAGACCTTCCTATCTGTGCTCATGGGACTTGGAGTTAGTTTCCCAGCCTGGCGGTGGTTTGCTTCCTATGTGGATGAAGAGCAATAGCAGGTGACATAGAGGGGATCCACATCTCCATGCATACATCTTCTCCACTGGGGCCCCATAAGGCTCAGTGCTTCACTTTTCCCTATATACCTGCTCTCACTCAGGGAGGTTATGTCCTCACATGGCTTTACATATCACTGCTACGCTGATGCCCCCCACCCCCCAGCCTGTCATGTTCCTGCTCAGATCTCGCCATGTCTGGCAGACATCTCACTGTGGATGGCAGCTCATCACCTGAAGCTAAATCCTAGTGAGAATGAGAATATTCATGGATATGTGTCCCACATCAAGATCTTGCCATCTCCTTGGAAAACTCCTGAATCACACCCTCTGATAATTTACAGAACCTTTGTGTTGTTCTGCACAACCAGTTATCACTCTACGCTCATGTTGCAACCCTGACTTGGTCATGTAGGTTTCCACTGAAGTCACTCTGGGGCTTGTGCAATCCTTTGTCATCTAGAGATTAGAGTATTGCAGCACACTCCTGGCTGGTTTTCCCTTGCTTACCATCAAACACCTGCAACTAATCTTTGTGTTCAACCTTCCCAAGTTCTGCCATGTCATACCATTACTGTGTTCCCTCCACTGGCTCCCTGTAGCTGCCCACATCAGGTTTAAAATTCTGATGCTTACCTACAAAGCCAAAAAAAGGACCAGCCCCCATCTACCTGCACTCACACATCAAAGCCCACTTGGTACGATGGTACTTGGTACCTGTGACTCAACTCAACCCACCATCCGTCAAGACTGAAGGAAGCCTGTTCTCTGTACTGGTCTTCAAATGAAGACTCACTTCTTCACCAAGAACCTAAATGCTTACTAAATCTATTATAACTTATTATTTTTTTTAAAAAGGTACTGTCTTTTTTGTTGCACTAGCTCTCATATTAACTATGTAACAGGCTTAGCCTTATGATATTCTTAGACCATAGTCTATTTGCAGTAGCATGAGGACACGACAGAGGCTTTAGTGCACTTCTGTAAGTCACTGTAAGTGGCTACTCTAAATTGTCCAGATATGAATGGGTGTGTGTGCTTCGGTGTGTATGATGCCCTGCAACAGACTGGTATCCCATCCAGGGTGTATCCTTCTGTTTCCAAGTTGTATCCTTATCTTGCAGTGTTCCTGGGGTAGGCTCCAGTTCTGCTGCAGCTGTGACCAGGATAAAGCATGTACTGAAGGTGAATGAAGAATAAATGTATAGAGGGAATACAGCACTAAACCCAAAATTGCTCCCTACTAGATGTGAAGAACGTAAAAATGTAAAAGTCATTGCTTGATTAATTAGTTTTGATCACTCAATGTAGATCCTAACCTGGGATAACGGAGAAAAATTCTAAATCCCTAAACGTCATAAAAATAGTGTACTACATGGTGTGCAGAAGCCAACAAGCCACTTACATAAAGAGTAGGAAGTCACAAACTAATCCCTAACAGATATAGAGTGCACTATATAGGGTGCAGAAGCCTGTCATGTGGTACACTTATTAGAAATAGGGAATCACAAACTGATTCCTACTGGACAAAGAGTGCACTAGACAGGCTGGAGAAGCCAATTACTTATGCTATATAGTGCACTATATAGGGCTTGTAGGAAGCTGAGTATCAAATGACTGACAGTTGTAGTGCTGTATACCAATTTATTTCAGTTGGCTTCAACTGAATAAATAAACTAACTGCATTTTTTTTTATAAATCATTTTGTATCTTTATCACATACCTGGTTAAATTATTTAGGTCTCCACTATTTTGATGTGTTGGAACCATCTGCACAGTGAAAAAAAACCTAATTCCCTTAAGGATGAGAATACATTTTTTCCTTTTGAGTAAGCCAAACAAAGCCCACACAACTTACTCAAAACATGGTAGTCAGCCCCATTCTTGAAAAACAGCCCAATTTCCTACTAGAATCAGCCTGAATTTTTAGAAAAGCTTTCCAAGAAGGCCCAAAGAGTAAATGCAGCCAGACTTCTGAAAGGTCCTAATCTTTCCATTGTTATATTAACATGGTTTATGGATTTTTGAGGAAGATTATTAAGATGTAGGTACATACAATACATTGTTCACAATAAACAATATTTAAGGAAATTGACACGCTTGCTTAGGGATCCTCCTGGTGGCCAGTGTGTGCACAGTGTGAAGTGTACATAAAATATGGGAATAACATGACAGCCATTAAATGTTTCCTAAATACAAGGACCAGTCATTCACCCTGTTACTTTCGTGGAAAACACCCTGAATATAAGCTGTATAATATAAATCTGGTGTTACGAAATGTTTTTATGTTCAGTATAAAAACATTTCAGAGAAACTGAGCTAAGCACCAAATGTCATATTCTAACACTGTGGGTATAGAATTATTCAACATTTGTAAAACTTTTAAACAGGAGTACAATATGTTTAAGGCTTTGCCTGGGATTTATAACTAATTTCATGATTATCAGGTAATTTGAGGTTTGGATAGAGATTAGATATGTATAGTTGGACTTTTCTTGTAGTTTATTTGTTATTTCTTTTAACATCCTGTGGGTGTAAAAACAACAACAACAACAAAAAAAAAGGCATTTGAGGTCGATTGTTTACTGAAGTTAATTCCTACGTTGTTTTATAGGCCATGTCGTTCCCCAAAATTGTGTACAGTGTCACACTCTTTACTTAGAACAAGGTGTAAAATTAAAAACATAAATTGGATATGGCGTGAGCTTTTTGTGTTTACACCTGCATTTTCAGTCCATGTTCTAAGTAATATGTGCATGAAAGCTGTGGTTATTATTGAATTACTGAGCACAGCATCAGTCATAACAAACCAACTGCACCCTTAGGCAGGTTTAATGGAAAAGTTTATGCCTGACAGGAAGTCAAAAGAAAGTCTTAGCCTAACACTTTATATATCTTAATATAACATTTTTTTTGGCAGCATCGCAGAGGCAACCAATTTTTTGGTACCAATCATCAGGTGTCAATTACTTCATTAATTAATGTCAACTCTTACATAGGCAAAAGTGATTATCTAAGTAGATAATTTCTCTCTATTCTCATTTTGTAGGCACACAAATGTGAGTGCTACTGTTACAAGATTATGCAAATCTCAGTTGAAGTACTTCAACATTGCCATTTTATATAATTTTGTATGTAAGTGACTTTATTATGGTACAAGATGATGAATATTTTTTTCATACACCATTTTGTAGAAATACAGAGGCAATTTTTTTTTTTTTATGTCTTAAGATCTAATAAGATGAACTACATTTTCAGTACTACCATTTTGCATTCTAATGGCTTGTATTTTAAACTAAAACCATGATATTTATCTGTATTATCATCCTGTGATTGTGTTAGTGGCTTCTTTCTTCTTTTCTCTTTTATCAAGAGGGGTCAAACTGACATATTGATTTGCCAGATTGAATATTGTCAATTTACATTTACATTTAAGTCTGAAAGACTACATTAAGCATTTCAAAGGCCATATAGGAAAGGCAGTTGCACTGGGGAATCGCCCCACTGCTAAAGGTCGCAGAGAAATGGTAGAATTGTTGTTGATGAGATGAGACTGTTGGAATTAAATCTATCAAAATCTCAATGCCTAACTGTTGCCAAGATGAGTTTCCATTTGGACACATTATTCCATGTGGTTGAAATGGTGAATGATCTTCAGAAAATGTTTAAAGGGGATCTATTATGCAAAGTTCACTTGTACATGGTGTTTGAACATAAATGTGTGTTGGCAGTGTGTGTACACAACCACCCTATAATGGTTATTAGCAAATTCCACGGCTAATGCGGATAAAGTTACCATCTGATTGTGTTCACAGAGACCAGAGCCATGTCGTCATTTTTTATTTTTAACCCAAAAACACTTACTGTCTGTATAATTCATACATGTAGGGCTGAACACAGGTGTTTACGGTGTCAGTCATATTGGTTCTCCTGATTTGTTGTTGCCGTGGTATCCGAAGAGTGAGCTGTAAAGGGACAGCCCTCTTCTGGAAAGGGGGCTGGGAGCAGCAGCTCATTTGCATTTAAAGAGACACACACGAAAACAGCGAGTTTTTTGCTTCCACCCAAAAAGGGGCATTTACAGCAGGGTGTAATAAATGATCCGTGGGGTATTTTGAGCTGAAACGTCACAGACACATTCTGGAGACACTTGAGACTTATATTACATATTGTAAAAAGGGGCATAATAGGGCTCCTTTAAACAAAAGACATCAAAAATAAGAGTTAAAATAGGCTGATGCATTTGTGCCTTGCATTTGTTTTGTTTTTTATAAGAAACAATGCTGTCAGTTTTAATAAATGATTTACTTCAGCAGCTCTGACTTTGTTTTACTGATTTGTGAAGAGAGTAATGCAAAAATTCAAGTTAATTTACAGCAGTTAGTTGAATTTAAAGCAGTATATTGGTAAACAACATGTTACAGGTTGTTAGTGTAATAGATTATTTTCCCATCATTTTTGCAGTGATGCAATTTTACAACAACATCCTGTCCTTTTGGGTGATTACAGCATTTTATTGGCAACATAGCTGCCAGGTAGCAACTGTAAATTCATGAAATTACAAAAAAAAAAAAAAAAAGAATTCTAAGGGTAAGTTGTAAAATGTCAATACCACTGTATTTCACATACAACAATTAACTGTAAATTACTTGTAAGACTGATTTACAGAAATTAACATCATTTTTTACAGTACATTATTGGCAACCTTTTTGCCAGCTAATTCCTATAAATTCTACAGTAAATTTCTTACGGTGTATTATTATGGTATTATAAATTATGTATATTTCAAATTGCATATTTAAATTTTACTCCAAATAGAGTTGTAGAACTGTAGAGGCCATTTGTATATACGCACATATGAAAAATATAGTACAAGAAGATGCATATTTAAGTTTGCATAATGTACCATTTTATCAATCCTTAAATTTGGGTCCACTGAACACATTACACTGTTATGTATATACTGCATATACAGTGGGGTCCAAAAGTCTGAGAACACATTGAAAATCTGGGATTGTTCACATTTCAACCCGGAAATAAACAAAGTTTTAGAATTTTCAAAATTCAAACTTCAAAAAAGTAAATTTACAACATTTTGGCTATTTAGTATTGAAGCTGTTACACAATTTCTATGTCACCATTTAAAATTAAGCAAATTTATGATAGCATCCCCTCTTATTTTAACAACAGTCCGTATACGTCTGGGAACTGAGGAGACCAGTTACTGGAGTTTTGGGAGAGGAATGTTGTCCCATTCGTGTCTGATTCAGGATTCTAGCTGCTCAACAGTCCTGGGTCTTCTTTGTCGTATTTTTCATTTCATGATGCACCAAATGTTTTCAATTGGTGAAAGGTCTGGACTGCAGGCAGGCACCCGGACTCTTCTACTACGAAGCCATGCTGTTGTAATAGACACAGTATGTGGTTTAGCATTGTCTTGCTGAAATATGCAAGGCCTTCCCTGAAAAAGACGTCATCTGGATGGAAGCATATGCTGCTCTAAAACCTGTATATACCTTTCAGCATTGATGGAGCCTTTCCAGATGTGTAAGCTGCCCATTCCATAGGCACTAATGCACCCCCATACCATCAGAGATGCAGGCTTTTGAACTGAGCGCTGATAACAAGCCGTATGGTCCCTCTCCTCTTTAGAGGACACGGCGTCCATGGTTTCCAAAAACAATTTCAAAGTTCGATTCATCTGACCACAGAACAGTTTTCCACTTTGCCTCAGTCCATTTTAAATGAACTTTGGCCCAGAGAAGACGGCGGCGTTTCTGGATCATGTTCACACATGATCACATTTAATCATCTCATTTGCATATTTCACTTTGTGAAGCAGAGCACCTTTCTTATAATTCTTTGCATTATAGAGCTTTAACCAGCATTTATGGATGTCACGGCGAACTGTGTTCACAGACAATGAGTTCTGGAGGTGTTTCTGAGCGCATGCACTGATTTCCATTACAGAATCAGGCCTGTTTTTAATGCAGTGCTACCTGAGGGCCCGAAGATCACGGGCATGCAATATTGATTTTCACCCTTATCCCTTGCACACAGAGATTTGTCCAGATTCTTGGAATCTTTTGATGATATTACGTACTGTAGATGATGAGATATTCAAAGTCTTTGTTTTTTTACGTTGAGAAACATTATTCTGAAATTGTTCCACAATTTGTAGATGCAGTTTTTCGCAGATTGGTGAACCTCTACCCATCTTTACTTCTGAGAGACTCTGCCTCTCTAAGACACTCTTTTTATACCCAATCATGTTACTGACCTGCTGCCAATTAACCTAATTAGATGCAAAATGTTCCTCCAGCTGTTTCTTTTTAGTAACACTAACTTCTCCAGCCTTTTGTTGCCCCCGTCCCAAATTTTTTGAGACATGTTGTGGCCATCAAATTCAAAATTACCTTATTTTTTTCTTAAAATGGTACATTTCCTCAGTTTAAACATTTTTATTGTGAATAACATATGGGTTTATGAGATTTGCAAATCATTGCATTGTTTTTATTTACATTTTACACAGCGTCCCAATTTTTTTTGGAATTGGGGTTGTAGTACTGTGCCCTCCAGAGTTATTGGCACCCTTGTTTTCCATAATTCTGTTGGCACAGGCCAATCATATCCACTAAGGGCCAGTGTGGTGCAGGATCTCATTCCAACCAAGCTTGTTTGGAATGAAGACCTGCACCCACACCAGCCCTTTGCGGATAAGATTTGACACCCCTGTGTTAGCAAGTTAATTGGTGGCACTGGCATTTCCTCAAAGCCAAGATGTGTTTTTAGAAGCATACCTATAAAATCTGTCCTTAAAAGTCTATTCTGGGCTGAAATAGCTTTTCTAATGTGAAATTCAAGCATTTTTCATCACAGGATATAATCAGAATCATGTAGCACACATCAACAAAGGTCATCTGGATTTAATGAAAATGAATGTAACCTGTTAAACACACTTCTGGAATAGCAACATTCCCTCCTGAACAGTACACATTTATGTAATCTCTGTGCATTTATTAATCATTGTACAAGGATTACTGTCTCTGTGACGGTGTCAGTAAATGAACAAGTACTTTATATCATTATGAAGATGAGAGTCTAAGCTTGATAATGCTGAAATACATTTTCACCTACTGTATGTGTCTTATTCAACTCCAAATAGGTAACTTGTTGCCTAGACTAGCCTACGTAAGGAAACAAGGACTCGTATGAACGATTTATTTATTCAGTCATCATTTATGCCAAACGCATAAAAGGCAGCAGGTTAATTTCTAACTGAAAAGAGCCTAACGTATTAGTTCCTGAAGAAATGAATCTGTTCCTAGCTAGTCAAAGTTATGACTGCAGTCAGTTTGTGTTATTTTAATGCTCGGAGGTGTTACACCTCTGTGGGCTGGTTGACACATATTATACATATCAAGTTGTATGATATGTCAATATGATTTACATCCAGTGCTGAGATCAGACTAAAGAGGCTAACATTACAGTCAGCTCTAAGTCCAAGAATTCATTGCTATAGTGGAAGTTATCCCATTGTTCTGGCAGACATGCCTTTAACACAAACTAAAACAATCATTTTTAATAAGCCTTTACTGGTGAATTTTTGTTAATTGTCCACTTTTCATGATGATGGAATAAAAACAACTGTATCTTTAAGAGGGCAGCACATGTTTATACAGAATTAATGATAAACTCACACTCATAAAGGCTTCCTGGTACAGCTTAAAACTTCATTCCTCAACACAGTTATGGAGATGATTGCAGGCAAAAAGCACCAGTGCAACAATGACGATTCAATTTTCTTAATTGTGATTGAAATTGTTTTATTTAAAAAATATAGACATGAAATGGCAGAACATGTCTATTAAATATTCCACATTCCATCAAACAAGTGCATGCCCTCTCTCTCGTTCACTCTCTCTCTCTCACACACACACACACACACACACACACACACACACACACACACAAATTCCAGTTCATAAAGTGCTGAGAAATTCTTTCACCTGGGGAGAAGAAAAGGGAAAACATTGTAGTCTACAATGTTTACATGTTCAGTACTCTTACCTGATATGAAAGACAGAAAGAATACAGTTGTGTGTATCCATGAAAAGATGTGTTAATGTGAATGAATGTGTTCTGTACTCTTGCTCTCTGTGCAGTTACTCCTGTCTCCCCCATCAAAGAAAATCAATCTAATCATTCAGCTTGGCTTCATTAGAAACATCTCTGAGTCTAACACATACACACACTGACTGTGTTGTGTACAAATGTGCAGTATGCAGCGCTGCACACTCTTTCGTTCTCTCTTGGGGGTAGTCACTGTGTAGTTGGCTCAAATTAGTTTTAAAATACATTTAGCCCCCTACAACCCCAATTCCGAAAAAGTTGGGACAGTATGGAAAATGCAAAAAAAAAAGTCATTTGAAATTTCAATTCACCCTGTACTATATTGAAAACACATTATTAAAACATTATTTGATGTTTTGCTTTGTGAATTTATTTTGCGCATCATAATGCACCACACATTCTCAATGGGAGACAGTTCAGGACTGCAGGCAGGCCATGCTAGCATCCGCACTCTCTGCTTACGCAACCATCCGGGCAGAATGTGGTTTGGTGTTGTCCTGCTCTGGATGGCAGCATATATTGCTCCAAAATGTGTACATATCTTTCTGCATTAATGGAGCCCTCACAGATGTGCAGGTTCCCCATGCCATGGGCACTGACACGCCCCCATACGATGACAGACGCTGGCTTTTGGACCTGACGCTGATAACAGCTCGGATGGTCCTTTTCCTCTTTCGACTGCCGTTTTGCCCAAAAACTATTTGAAATGTCGACTCGTCGGACCACAAAACACGATTCCACTGTACTACTACTGTCCATCTCAGATGAGACTGGGCCCAGAGAAGTGGGCGGCGCTCCTGGACAGTGTTGATGTACGGCTTCTGCTTTGCATAGTAAAGCCTTAACTTGCATCTGTGGATGCAGCGGCGAATGGTGTTGACTGACAAAAGTATTCCCGAGCCCATGTCAGGATCTCCATTACAGACTCATGACGGTTTTCAAGACAGTGACGTCTGAGGGATCGGAGATCACGGCCATTCAGAAGTGGTTTTCGGCCTCGCCCTTTACGCACCGAAATTTGACCAGATTCCTTGAATATTTTAATTATATTGTGCACTGTAGAAGGTGAAATGCCCAAAATCCTACCGATTTGTCTTTGGAGGAGTCATTTTCCATACTGTCCCAACTTTTTCGGAATTGGGGTTGTAAATACACTCTTCATCTGACAGAATGCCACATTCACTTTGTGTGTGCGTGTGTATGTGTGTGCACATAAACATGAGTATGAGGGAGAGGGGAAGACAGGAGAAATGTTGCTACCTTTTCAATCATGTCAGCACATTTGAATTTATCGCCTTTAAAGTCATCGTTGACATCCAGAGTGAGAACGGGAACCTCAGAAAGATAGTCAAAGTCCATACTGCACAACACACACACACACACACACACACACACACACACACACACAATATACACATAAGTATAATGCATACATAAGTACAAACTTCTGAATACACTATAAAGCTCAGGGAACCTACAGACTTGCTCACCCATCCATGCCCCCTCCCCCCAACCAAACGTCACTATTATTGTTATGTCCGAAATTGATCGCCTGTCTTTTCCGATCCATCAGATGGCTCTCCCTCATCATACACCAGCTACCAACTACCTATTCTATTCTACATGCTGTTCATGCTGGGTCACAGGGCAGTGTAACACACTCTGAGAAAAGCAGAAAATCTACCTTCTTCCACATACACTCACAGAACACTTTATTAGGGAAGCCTGTACACCTACTCATTCCTGCATCATGTGGCAGCAGTGCAATATATAAATTCATGCAGATACGGTCCAGCAGCTTCGGGTAACCACCAGAATGGGGAAAAAATGTGATCTCAGTGATTTTGACCATGGAATTATTGTTGGTGCCAGATGGGCTGGTGTAAGTATTTCTATAACTGCTGATCTCCTGGGATTTTCATGCACAACAGTCTCTAGAGTTTACTCAAAATGGCGCAATAAAGAAAAACATCCAGTGAACAGCAGTTCTGCGGATGGAAATGCTTTGTTGATGAGAGAGGTCAACGGATAACGGCCAGACTGGTTGACAGAAAGGCTACAGTTAGCCTCAGTCAGCCACTCTGTACAATAGGGGTGAGCGGAAAAGCTTCTCAAAATTCACAAAACGTCAAACCTTGAGGTGGATGGGCTACAACAGCAGAAGACCAAGTCAGGTTCCACTTCTGTCAGCCAAGAACAGTAAACAGGCTGCAGTGGGCACAAGCTCACCAAAACAGGATGACCTTGAGATCCTTAGATTGTCATCCATGAGTATACAGTGTTCAGTGTATGCATGTGTATGTGTATACCTAAGGGTCCTGTGCTGTAGCCAGCACTCATGCTTGTAATGGAGCTTCTCCAGATACTCCAGCGGAATCCCTTGCTCCTCGTCTCTGCCTCTCATATGCAACCTCTCCAAACACCTCTGAGCAACACAGACACACTCACATGTTACCAAAATTACTCACTCATTCTCAAAAAAAACAACAACAACAAAAAACCCTTCTTTATCTTCTAACTGATGCTCTTTACACTGGTGTTGTCTTTTCCGGATGTAGTCGTATTATCCTAAAGAACTTATTAAACAAGCAAATTCAGAGCAATTTATTTCAAATAAAAGCATATAAAGCTGTAAAAAAAAAATTCCACAAATAATTATTTGTGTGGTCCATTTTGTTGCTTCTTGCAACTTTTTAAGGAAACTTGGACTTCAAAACATTTCTCACCTTTTCCCACATTTAACAGATAAATATAAGTTTGTTTTTTTTTGTTCCAGCATAATTTGAGTCAAGGTAGGTGTATGTGTACCTCTGGTTTGGCCCGCAGGTAAATGATGCCGTCCAGCTCAATGTGCTGGCCGAAATGTTTATGCAGCCAACTGTGCCAGTCCTGATAAACAGCCCACTCAGTCTCATTTAAACACTCACTCTCATACAAATTTGCTGCAAAGATGTACCTGCAGGACAGAAAGAGACTCAGAACACACTCTTAAACACACTGATATACAGTAGGATCCAAAATACCATGAGCAAGAACTGCTTTTTATTTCACTAAAAACTATATATATATATATATATATATATATATATATATATATATATATATATATATATATATATATATATATATATATATATGTATACACATACATACATACATACATACATACACACATATACATTCTATGTATATATACATATTTATTTGAAGCACTAAGCAGATACAGATAGTATCACTGCATTACCCCTAGAAGTAGCAAAGTTATTATCGGGACTAACTAAGCGACAACACTATGGAGTTAATTTGGTGCCAAAATTATTCAGATAAAAAAATAAAATCCACAGGCAAAATATTAATGATCAAAATGTAAAAATATTTTGCAAATGCAAATAATGAGAATTCTGGAGTGGGAGGTGCTCTGAAAGTTAACCTCACCCACTCCATTAACAGTGGAGCATCCTCTGCCTCTGACATGGCAAAACGATTTTAGCTGAGTGCTCAGCAGCAGGGAAACTCTGTAGTACCTGGATTAAAAAGCTGACAAAAATAAGATGAGTGGCTACTGAATTGTTTTGTAGATGCATTCTACAAAACGTGCATTTTGTAGATACATATTTCTTTATCATAGAAGTGTCTTCATTACATCCAGATAAGTAGCAGTTTAAACAGATAACGGTTTTAGACGAGGCTAAGGGCGCTTCTTATTCGGATTTTCTGTTCCACGTTAAAAGGTCCAGGTCTTACAAGATTGTCTTACAAGATTTCCAACACCATTAGCGACTTATTCTCAAACAGTCCCAAAAATCTGACAATATCATATGAATATAAGTGTAATGTGTTGTAGAAATACTCTGTGTGAAGAAAATTAACTCTAGGATTATTTACCATTACATGACAATTAACATACTGATAATCTCACTCTCTCTCTCTCCCTCTCTTTCTGTCGAGCTACACATGCTACTCCTGATCCTAACCCCTTCTGCTATCCGGACCTGCCACACATGGACAGCTTAAAGACCAATGAGATTACTGAGGATGGTACCACTTAAAAACCATTGAAGATGCCTTTAGACTGCAATCAATATTAGTTGTAGGGCACATCCCTAATTTCACTGATGTTTAAACAGAAATTGTGTAACCCCAGAAGAAATCCCCAGAAGACAGTCAAAAAACAGTGTGTATATGCAATCCATTTGAAATACTTAATCTGTCAATCAAACACTCAAATCCCATACTGAATGCCACTGAAAAATATGTCATATATACCGTACTGTGCAAAAGTTTTAGGCACATGCAAAGAAATGCTGTAGAGCAAACATGCCTTAAAAATAATGAAATGAAATGTTTCTACATAAAAAAAAAAAACCCGTAAAGAGCAGTAAACAGTAGTAAATGAAACAAAGTCAATATTTGGTGTGACAAAAAAAATAAAATAAAAATAGTTTGGCACAAAATTAACTCCATAAAAGGAGTGTGCATTTGTATGAAATATATGGCATTGACAAGATTTGATTGAATTAAACAAATAGGCTATGAACAAGTTCTTAATTATAAAGTTCAATTTCATGGCTAAAATTGTATTCATATCAGTTATATATCACGTATTTGTACAAGTAATGTATTACTGAACAATATGTATCAACCCACACACACACCTGTCACTGTATACAGATCTCTCGAAGAACTGCACTGGGTTCTCTGCGTGGTGCAGGCTGCCACTGGCCAAGTTGATTTGGGCACGCACACGGCTCATGCATGCATAACTCTGGAATGTGTAAGCCCAGCGCTCCGGTTTCTCATACATCATCTGCAATACGTTTCCCCCACTCTTTTGAGATGTGGTCAGCTCCTGACACACAGACACACACACAACATATAGGAACATGCAGCCTTTTAAAATGGCCTGATTGATCATTTCAATCGCCATTTTGTCCCCTGTGTTCAAAAAACTTTATTATTTAGGCAAAATGCATTCAGCATTGGTAAAGAACTTTCTTAAAAGCCCCATCACGTACTTTTCGGCTTTTCCTCCTGGTATCAGAGGTGATGTCACGTATCACTCGTTTCAACAAGAACAAACTGAACCATCTTTAGTAGAAAAGGTTTTCTATATTGAATAATAAATTGCAAATGACTTTAAAGGCTTGGCAAAAATGCATCTGCACCAGTTTTCTATTTACTTTAAATGCAGTCATGCCAAAACACACTTGGCATCTAAATTCTGCTCTGAAGTAATGAAGCTAATTTTTGACACCAGACATGTTCAGCTGATTTGGCTACATTTAAGGTAAATGGAACATTTGGCTAAATTTGATTTCTAAACTCTTTCTGTAAGTCATGATACACTGCTACTTCTAAAGCTGACGCAGGATTGATTTGCAATAAAAATGTATCTGGCTGCGGTAGAACTCTCTGGTGTACAGTTAGTTGTTGACTACCATCTGCTGATCTGAGTGTAGGGTGTATTATTGCAGGTCACAGCTGTTGATGGTAGTACATTTGCAGAACATGAACAACAGATGCTCTGAGTAGCCTATTCCATTCAAGTCCATTCCACATAGTGATATGAAGCCTTCCGGCCAACATTGTGGGCTCCAAGCCATCAGTACTTGCACCAAATTCATCACAAACTGATTCACATACTTGCAGCAAAATTCTGGTATGCAGCAGTGTGCATCTGTTCAGACACACCACCCATGTTTCTTTATAAGTTACAGTTACATTCATCCATTTATGAGTTTAATAAAAAGTTAAATCATTTAATAAATATACTAATCCATGTCCAACCCAGCCACTGGCCAGTGCACTCTCAATGCTGGTCCCAAGCCCGGATAAAATGGGGAAGGTTGCATCAGGAATGGCATCCAGCGTAAAACCTGTGCCAAATCAAATATGCGGATCATAAACCGGATTTCCATAACGGATCAGTCAAGGCCCAGGTTACCAATGACCGCCGCCGGTACTGATGGCCAAGCAGGGTATCAGTGGAAACTATGCTGCTGTTTAGCAAAGGAGAAGAAGGAGAGGGGGCGGCGTGTCCAGAAACAATGGGAGAGGAGGAAGAGTAAGAGTGTAGAGGTGAGAGTCGGAACTTTGAATGTTGGCACTTTGACTTGTAAAGGGAGAGAGCTGGCTGATTTGATGGAGCGGAGAAAGGTAGGCATGTTGTGTGTACAAGAGACAAAGTGGAAAGGGAGAAAGGCCAGGAGCATTGGAGGTGGGATCAAACTGTTCTACTATGGTGTGGATAAGAAGGGAAATGGTGTGGAGGAAGGTGCACACAGGTGTCCTATGCAGAATATGCAACCTGAAAGAGATCAGGGACTGTTAGGTGGTGACAGTGGTGGTGTAGCTAGACAGCATCGAAAGTGCGGAAACACTCAAATTGGCGGCGGCTTCAGCAGTAAAATGTAGTTAAGTAGTTATCTTGTAATATTTCTGTGTAATAATTGTCTAATAGTTGACTATTATTAATGTCCTAATAATGCAAGATTAAGCTGAAAATAAACAAAAGACATACAACACAGTTTAATGTAATTTTGCCGTTATCAACATCATCATCTCACACGGATTCATTTAATTCCGAGTCTGAGGACGTGAACAACTCTGTCCAGGTTGTCATCTAGTACAACCCCAATTCCAAGAAATTTGTGATGCTGTGTAAAATGTAAATAAAAACAGAATGCAATGATTTGCAAATCTCATAAACCCACATGTTATTCACAATAGAACATAGAAAACATATCAAATGTTTAAACTGAGGAAATGTACCATTTTAAGAAAAAAATAAGGTAATTTTGAATTTGATGGCCACAACATGTCTCAAAAAATTTGGGACGGGGGCAACAAAAGGCTGGAGAAGTTAGTGTTACTAAAAAGAAACAGCTGGAGGAACATTTCGCAACTAATTAGGTTAATTGGCAACAGATCAGTAACATGCTTGGGTATAAAGAGCATCTTAGAGAGGCAGAGTCTCTCAGAAGTAAAGAGGTTCACCAATCTGCGAAAAACTGCATCTACAATTTGTGGAACAATTTCAGAATAATGTTACTCAGTGTAAAATTGCAAAGACTATGAATATCTCATCTACAGTACATAGTACTGTACCTTTTTTTTTTACTCATCTACAGTACATAATATCATCAAAAGATTCCAAGAATCTGGAGAAATCTCTGTGTGCAAGGGACAAGGGTGAAAATCAATATTGCATGCCCGTGATCTTCAGGCCCTCAGGCAGCACTGCATTAAAAACAGGCCTGATTCTGTAATGGAAATCACTGCATGGGCTCAGAAACATCTCCAGAACTCATTGTCTGTGAACACAGTTCGCCATGCCATCCACAAATGCTCATTAAAGCTCTATCATGCAAAGAAGAAGCCATATGTGAACATGATTCAGAAACGCCACCGTCTTCTCTGGGCCAAAGTTCATTTAAAATGGACTGAGGCAAAGTGGAAAACTGTTCTGTGGTCAGACGAATAGAAATGTGAAATTATTTTTGGAAACCATGGACGCCGCGTCCTCTAAACTAAAGAGGACTAAAGAGGAGAGGGACCATACGGCTTGTTATCAGCGCTCAGTTCAAAAGCCTGCATCTCTGATGGTATGGGGGTGCATTAGTGCCTATGGAATGGGCAGCTTGCACATCTGGAAAGGCTCCATCAATGCTGAAAGGTATATACAGGTTTTAGAGCAACATATGCTTCCATCCAGATTCCATCCCATCTTTACTTCTGAGAGACTCCGCCTCTCTAAGACACTCTTTTTATGCCCAATCATGTTACTGACCTGTTGCCAATTAACCTAATTAGATGCAAAATGTTCCTCCAGCTGTTTCTTTTTAGTAACACTTCCTTTTCCAGCCTTTTGTTGCCTCCGTCCCAACTTTTTTATAGACGCGTTGCGGCCATGAAATTCAAAAAACTGCCTTATTTTTTCCTTAAAATATGACGTTTCCTCAGTTTAAACATTTGATATGTTTGCTATGTTCTATTATGAATACCATATGGGTTTATGAGATTAGCAAATCATTGCATTCTGTTTTTATTTACACTTTACACAGCTTCCCAACTTTTTTGGAACTGAGGTTGTAATTACAGTAATTCCGACATGGCATGAACGCAGCCTTATACGTCTATGCTATATATATATATATATATATATATATATATATATATATATATATATATATATATATATATATATATATATATATATATATAGTCATTGGTTTGGTTACCCGGATGTTATTTTGAATTCGAATCTAAAAATGTGAATTAATAAACAGACTGAATGCTTTTTTTAGAAACAGAATTATAAGTGTACTTCATTTCGAATTTCATGTATGTATGTATGTATTTCAGGTATGATACGAATTCAAAACAATAACTTAAACTTTGATAATAATAATAATAGTTCGGCTGTTAAATACGGTACAGTGTGGGTGTGGTGTTGTTATAACAGCTGATTCAAGATAACCGTCAATACATACGTGCACACAACGTAAATAATATTTGGAATTTAAATAAATAAATAAATAAATAAATAAATTACCTCAAATTCGCCATGTTGAGTTTGTACATTGCACCATCTGCCGATGGGCTCTGGCACCACTTCCCACTCCTTATCGTACTGCTCCAGCAGGCGGACAAACGTGGACTTTCCCGCAGCTAAAGACAAAAATATAAAAAGAAACGCAAACCACCAGGTTAACATGTAATTAAACGTAAAATTAAATGTAATATATATATATATAACGATCTATTATCACAACAATTTTTTTCCACAAAAATAAGCGGTCATTGAACATTACCGCTACTTCCGCTCACCGTTATGTTCACTGGGCTACTCACCGATGTTCCCCTCAATAGAAACCCGTTTTAATCTCTTTTCCAGACTGCCGTTCAGAGGACTGGAACAAGCTCTTTTTGGAGTACGAGACATTTTAATCACTCACTTCTTCCGTATATGCGTCTTAATCGTCTGTACTGTCAAAAAATATATACCGGAAACGTGTGAGCGCGGTTGAATTTTGGCGCTCTGTTAAAGGATGTGTACAGTGTACGGAAAATAACAAATACAACCAATGGCGGATGAGCAGAGCTGCCATAGGTGTGGCTCTCATTGGTGGGCAAATTCAACCAGAAGGTAGGGAGCACTCTGATTGGTCAAACATCGTAGGCGGTGCGTTTCGATCTGAAGACAAACAAAACGTCAGTTATTGTTGTAAAAGACCCTTTCCAACAGCCCCATTTATACATATTAGTTATAGTTTAAAATGGCATTAATATTAAACAGTCCAGGGCAAATATATCCATCTCATTGTCACTAGTAAATATTTAAAAGTTTTCAATAACAATAATTGGTTGACACATATGGTGTTTAAAAAGTTTCAATTACAGTGAAAATACAAAAGTAAATAAAGAGTCAAGCAAGAAAGCTTTGTGAAGACCTATTAAAACTCATAAATGGTGGGAAAATAAACAAAATGTCAGGATGAAATGGACGATTAGGAATTCTTAATTCATATTTCTGAAACTAACAACAGAACATTTATATAGTTAATGGACTTATTACCATTATGCTAATTAGCTGTGTAAAGAAATCAATTTACCAGTATATAAGTAATGCAAATCTAGTGAAGACAGCAGTCTACACACAGCCAGTGCAGGAGTGTAATAACATCTGGGGCCTGTACCATGGAGCCGGTTTAGGTGGCTAGCCAGGTTTCAGTTTAGTTTGAAAACCCTGGGTTTTAGGTACCATGAAAGTGACTCGGCTGCTGAAGGCTGCTGGGTTTTGCTGCTAAAATAAGAAGCAAGTGCGAAAGTCAAAGTCTCCAGAAATGAGCTGGTAAGTTTTTCTGAGCATCTTGCAGAACCAGCCACAGTTCTTCTGGAGACTTTGAAACCTAAAACTTTTGCACAGTACTGTAGGTCAGCAGGATTGTGTGTGTGTGTGTGTGTGTGTGTGTGTGTGTGTGTGTGTGTGTGGGTGTGTGTGTGTGTGTGTGTGTGTGTGAGTGTGTGTGTGTGTGTGTGTGTGTGTGTGTGTGTGAGTGTTTTAGGTGCCGAGGTTCTTCAGGGTGTTAATGGACTGAGACTCAGTTTGAACAATCTGCAAACTCAGGCTCAAGACTGTAAGCAGTTTACAACCAGTCTATTAATACAATAATAAGATTACAATAATAAGATTTTCTCAAGTGTGTGTGTTTGTGTGTTAGTCTTCACTGAGGTAGACAACATACAGGAAGCTGTGACTCAGCTGAAATGTCGTTTCAATGCTCTCCAAAATAACAGTGAGTGAAAATGCAGATCATTAAATCTGAACATTGAAATCTTAAGAACTACCACAAAACCTGCATTTACCCTATACCCCATACCCTTTACACTATGCACTATATTCCATACCACATACAGTATACCCTGTACCTTATAACCTATACCCTATACCCCATACACTATATCCTATAATCTATACACTATACCCTATACACCATAACCTTTACCATATACCCCATACCCTTTACACTATGCACAATACCCCATACCCTATACTCTACACACTATACCATGCACTATACCATGTGCCCTATACTCTATACTCTATTCACTATACCCTATACCCCATACTCTATATGCTACAAACTATACTCTGTACCCTATACACTATACACTATACACCTTACCCTGTATCCTATACCCCATACCCTTACTCCATACACCATACCCTGTACCCTATACTCTATACCCTATACACTATACTCTATACCCCATACCCTATACTCCATACACTATACCCCATACCTTATACTCCATACTCTAAACCCTATACACTATACTCTATACCCTATACTCTATTCACTATACCCTATACCCCATACTCTATATGTTATAAACTATACCCTGTACCCTATACACTATACACTATACACCTTACCCTGTACCCTATACTCCATACCCTTACTCCATACACTATACCCCATACCTTATACTCCATACTCTATACCCTATACACTATACTCTATACCCTATACACTATATTCTATACCCTATACTCAGTACTTTATACACTATAGATGAAAAGACTTACATTCATAACTACACAGTCCTCATACTCTTAACTATACTCTACTCACACTCCTCACACATAACTACACACTCCTCCATACACTCCTCATACTCATCACGACACACACTTACTAGTTTCATTACAGTTACTGAATCATTCAGTGATTGCTGAGTAATCTGCCTTAAGATGAAGAACTGTCTGTGTGTGTGTGTGTGTGTGTGTGTGTGTGTGTGTGTGTGTGTGTGTGTGTGTGTGTGTGTGTGTGTGTGTGTGTGTGTGTGTTTATAGACACCCAGCATATTTCTCCACTTAATTCTCCTTCATAATTCTCCACTTGGAGCGGTTTGTCACTACGTAACTGAACGTCAGTAAAACAAGGTGGTCTGTAATTTTATATCTTCAGTGAACGTAGGTGAGATCAATCAGACAGAGTTTACAGGAAAAGTGAATGTAAACAGTTGGGAAAAATCGGAGGTGTGTCAGTACAGTATATTGGATCTGTGCATTAGTCTAGTAAACCTGCTGCTGTCTGTGTCATTAATGTTAATCACGTAACAAAACACAGAGAAAATCACTCACTTACTCATTTGACTGAATAACTTTAGTAAATTTAATAGGAATCACTGTATATGTCATACAGTGAAGTCTATTTTATTTTACATTTAATTGCTTTATTCAATTTCCATAGTATTTCTTACTTGAACACTACTGATAGACCTACCTGAGAAAACATATAGTTATCGTGAAATAAGATTGTAGTCATATTAAGGACTTGGTCTCGACTCGAACTCGACAAAGGTGGACTCGGACCCAACACTACTAATATCACTCATTTAGCTAAAATAATTCTTGATCTGATACTATGAGATCTGCTTCAGTGTGAGTTACAGAGACATAACAATAGCAATCATAATAAGCAAAATAAAATAATAGGGCAAAATAATGAAAACTCTTCACAAAGTGACTGTGAGCTGTTATTACTTCACTACTGTATGGTCATAACTACATCTTATAAAGTAAGCTCAGTGTGTGTGTGTTTGTGTGTGTGTGTGTTTGTGTGTGTGTGTGTGTGTGTGTGTGTGTGTGTGTGTGTGTGTGTGTGTGTGTGTGTAGGAGTTTGTGATAAAGAACACCAGGCCTTTTTTTTTACAAGGTGTGTATTTGCTGCAGTAGTTGTGTATCACTCTGGATGTTCTGCTGTAAGTTTTTTATTCTCCTGTTCAGATTCTCCAACTCAACATCCAAACTGTCCATACTCACCCTGGATGCAGAGGGGCAGAGAGGCACTGGTGAGGGCGTGTGCTGGAACCTTTTGTGGTTTTGCTTTTGTGGACAAGTAGTAGCATTGGATGTTTGCCACTAGATGGTTTTCATGGACTTTTTGTCTAGCTGCGACAGATTGGAGTCGACTCGTGATGGCTATATCATAACAAAGGTATGAAATCCCAGTTTTAGTTTTCATGTTGTCATTTGTACTCCCGACACATACTACTATATTACTGTTGCTGGAGCATCTATATCATAAAACTGAGACCATATATTGACACTAAACCCTTGGACCTTTCGAATGATGTATAGTTTGTTAATGTTATTAACATTTTTAGAAAGTAGGCTATATGGTAATCTTAAACCTCATAAAAGGTGACGTCAGGCCCGCACACGGTCTAGTGTGGCTCAACAGGTTAAGTGGAGTGGGGTATGGGTGGAATTTTTGGCGAGAATGTTTAAATAAAAATGGTGGGACTTTTTGGAGAGAAAAAATGAGATTATGCTTTTTTTTTTTTTTTTTTATGAGTGGAGTATAAGTATGAGAGGAGGCACAGTGAGGGGGATGCGGAACAGTATTGGGCGTGAATATTTAAATAAAAATGACAATTCCTACCAAGTCCTATCTTTTGGTAACATTATTATTAATAAATTCGTTACTCCTAGGTTAGTGGTAACAGAATTCTTATTAAGATGTGTGTCATGGGGGAGGGTCAGGTTTAGGGTTAGAGGATTGAGGTTAGGGTTAGGGGGTTGAGGTTAGGGTTAGGGGGTAGAGGTTTGGGTTAGGGGGTTGAGGTTAGGATTACGGTTAGGGGGTTGAGGTTAGGATTAGGGTTAGGGTTAGGTTTTTGAATTTGATTTATTTTTCTTACAGAAAGAAAACTTCCTAATTCGGATTTATTTTGCTCAGGCCACATCTGATGTTCCTTTTCCCTTTCCATTTAGTCCTTTATAAATTGTTTGCTATCTGTGTATCTGGGTGAAGTGGAATTAAAGATTAGGGTTTGGATCAATATTTTAGGGCTAGGGGTTAGGATTTGGGGTCAGGTGCTTGGGATAAGGGTCAACAATTTAGGGTTAGGTTTTGGGTAGGGTTAGGTTAGGGATGGAATATCGGATTTGGAAAAGGGTTAGAGTTTGGGCCGAGGATTCGGGTTATAGATTGAGGTGAAGATTTGGATAAGGGCCAGGTTAGGGGTTTAGATAAGAGGTTGGGATTAGGGTCAGGGGTTTAGGATGGGGGTTAGGATTTGGGGTTCGGGAAGAAAATCAGGCAGAGGGTTGGGGTAAGGGGTTGGGATTAGGGTCAGGAGTAGGGGCCAATCATGGGGGTTAGGGGTCAGGCTAGAAGGGTTTGGGGATTGGGTTTTAGGGTTCGGAGTTGAGATTTGTGTAAGAGATTAAGGTTAGGGTATGGCTAGGGTGCGGGATAGGCTTTAAGAGTTGAGTCCCACCATTAGGAGTATCCGTCATTTCATGTTTGGGATGATTTTTTAAGTGCTATTATTCTGTTCAACAGGTTCAACTTCTGATGGTGGACTGGGGATTTGGAGTCAAATGCTTCAAAGGTAGTCAAGGTAGTCAAATGCTTCATATATGCTTCATATATGTGTGCGCAACCGATCACGTGTGATAACATTCTCCAATTTAATACATGCATTTTAATAACAGACAACATAAAGGCAGAATGTAGAATTTGTAAGGTAAAAATATCATATGGAGCAGGTCTTTGTGTTTTGGATAGTTTAATATAAATAAAACGTTCAATACACATGTAATAGTGTTTGATGTTTTTACATTATTAATGTTTTTTTTCCAAACATAATGCAAAATTATGTAAAATTATAAAGTTTAGTATAATTACATTGAATAATTTAAGTGATATGTGCACAACTAACCCTAGGTCAAAATATTGCTAAATTTGGCTGGATTATAAAAGCCAGAAGTGGTACTAAATGAGGAGCCGTTTGAGAGCCGAAAGAGTCGACTTATTGCTGAACCGAGCCAAATGATCTGGCTCACTAAAAAGAGCCGGAATTCCCATCACTAATGGAAAAGAAGACGATGCCGTTATCTTGCTTTGGCTGTCATAGCACCTTTGTGTTTTAAAATGACGTCAGAAAAAATAAATCCTCTTGCTTCATCCATATCTCCATTGTATATAAAGTGTACAGAATCACCAATGATCATCCAACATGACGAATCCTCAGACACCCCAGTGCTCATCCAGCACAGAGATTCTGGGGAGTAAGTGAGTTATGTTGTGGAGCAGTATGAAGTTCCTGGTTCCTCAGACACTGAGCACGGCGTATCTGTTGCGGTACAGAGTAGTTTTAGAATAGTTGTTGTCTTTGTAAGATGGAGACAATCTTCAGTGTGTTTCAGAGACTGCTGTTAATGAAGACCGGCAATAGTTTGCTGTGTATCTGCAGTCAGCTGGGATGAAGCTGAAATTTACTAGTCTAACCCTGACCCTAGTGAAAAAAGAACAGTATCCAGTTTTAAACTGCTAATATTAAATATTTATCACAATGGACATGCAAAGAAGAACACTTCAGTAGTTTAGCAGAACAGCATAGAAAGATTTTGAGTAGAAAGTATTTTGAATGCTGAACTCTCCTTTAGTACCTGGATACGTCTAAAAACAAATTAGCATTTTCAGTATTTCTTTGGATTACAAAGATAATAACTTTTAAAATATTATTTCGTAGTTTACATTTTAACTTTATTTCTTCAACAACAGAATTGTGTTCCATTCATAAAACCATTGGTAGTATTTGGTTTTATATTTCTTACATTTTGCGCTATGAACAATCACTGAATTTAAGGCTTTATCAGAGAAAGAACATGTAAAAACGGATCCAGAAACAGCATGATAAAGTCGTAGTTCTGGACTAATTAAGAAATGTTTGGAAATAAAACATTTCAATCTGTTTTTCTGTGTATGTGACATCATTCAACCTAATCCTAACCCTACTTCCTTTAAAACGCTAGAAATGAATATATGGGTTCTGAAATGTGCTGTTCAACTTAAAACCTGTGCTGCATTCAATTTACCTTGGAAGTGGGAAGTTGGAGCACAGAATGATTTCATTTATGACCTCGATGCAGTGAAGGTATAAAGTGTGGGGAAGACATGGCCTGACATAAATATCCACACATCTATATGTTGGGTTTTTTTTAGGGAATGTTCAGTGCGAACTGATCATTTTAGTCTGCTCATGAATTTCTTCTTCATAATTTTTTTTCTACTGTGATTTGAATGTGATATGAACAGACTGTGTGGACGCTCTGCAATGCTTTAAATATTCAAATAATGTTAATTTTTCAATTAATCACCTAGTTTCTGACATTTTTTAAATTATCAATCTGGCATTGTTTAATAAAACAATATCCCATGCATGCCTCAATCTATTTATGTTAAATAGAGAGTAATTGATGACAAAATGAATCAAAAGGTCCAGCACTAGAGAAGACAGCAACATTTGGCATGGAATAAATAATTAATTGAAAACAACTTGAGAAATCCAATTTCCGATATTTATTATTGCACAACAAAACAAAGGCACAAATAAACTGATTTGTAGAAAAGTGCACTGGACCTCCTATATCCTGGTTTCTGTACAGCTTGTCCTTGTTTGTGTGTGTGTGTGTGTGTGTGTGTGAGTGTCCAGGCGTGTCCAGGCTCACACAGTGGTTTCAGTGGTCTGTTGGAAGGACTGAGCTCTAGAGTTACGAAGGAAAAATGCCACGTTGTCTGTGCCGTTTCTCGAGATGGATGAACTGTGCAGCCGGTAGTCTCGACCGATGTAACGCTTCAGACACACACTCCTCCACTTCCTCTTTAGCTCACTCTGGACCTGACAGACACACACACACACACAAATAAATGTTCAGCACCTTGACACTAAAAGGTTTTGCATGTGAAATAATTACATGAAAAAAACTGTTGGTAGACTAGCTGAACTGTTTCATGAAATTAGGGTGTTACATGTCTGTAACATGAGTGTTTGCATTTGTCTGCTCCCTCTCTGCTCCTGTTTTTTCCCACTGTTTGTTTGCCCTTCTGTCTCTAGCTGTCTTCTCATAGGTGGAGCCCTGTGGCAATCACCATTAACTGGTTCACAAGACCTGACCAATGGAAGGCAGGAGCCCGGCCAAAAGAGGTGGAGCTGTCCATTTAAAAGCAGCACATTGAAGCCCTTGTGTTAGCCTCTTGGCTCACTGTTAGCCTGTTGTTTTTGATTGTTGGCTTGTTTCCCTGCTCCCTCATACTAGCTCCCTTGGTTTGAGAACAGGTAAGATTATGCGTGCGCCTACATCCCACCACGCAGGTGTGTTGAATGTCTAGACACCCTAGGCTAGAGGGCGGGTGCCACCTTTGTATTTCTTGTTAGCTTAGCCTAGTGTAGTTAGTTAGTTTTGTGTTATGTTATTTGCAGTCAGGTTAGCCACTTCAAATACAGCCTAGTGTAGTCTTGTTTTACTATGTTCATTTCTTTGGCACCGTCCATGTTCTCTCTCTCGGGTGAGACTAGTTCCCCTTTTGTCCTTGTTTTGTGGTTGTCCTGTGCCTGTCTGTAAATGCCGGTCCTGTTATATGTCAGGAAATAAAGTCATAACCCTACCTCCTGTCCTACTCATATCCACCATCACCATAATCCAATCAACCCGCAATTTTAATTGTTATTGTTCTTACACTCACCCTAGACCTTACTTTCTGTGGGAACGTAACATAGGGAGACACAATTATTGCCTGAAACACTGGCTGTGTATCAGATTTGATTTAGTTTACAACACAAAACCCATCATGTATTAAACACGATGTCATCATGTCGCTGTAGCTCACAGAGAGAGAGACTCACCTCACTGTTGAGAAAGCAATATAAAATGGCAACAACAAGTCCCTGTGGAAAGAGCATCACGATACAGAAATATCAGGATTTCAGGAAACTAAATAATTATGATCTGCTTTTCTGAATTTTTCATACATGTTCCATACCTGGAAAGAGCCAAGACCAAGGTCAAAGAATATTTTATAGTCCTTGAATATGTCATTTTGACTCTCTTCTCTCATGTATACAAACACCACATAATTAACCCCAAAGAGTGGAATCAGCAACAGCGTTGACTTCGCCAGCCTCCTTCAAAAGACAAAATACAGTATTTGGTGAGTTATTTAGCCCAATTTAAAAAAAATAAATAAATAAATAAAAAAGTGGCAGCAACTATAACTGCAATTCTGCTATCTAAAGCCAAAAAAAAGAAAAGTCTAAAAAGATGTCTGATGAAGCATGGTTTAATGCAAGTCACAGCAGGACAGCAAAACTAGTAGAAGAAATGTGGAGAGTAAAACATTAGACAACAATTAGAACTCAATGGCAACGGCATCGACAGGGATGCCTCCACTGCCAAACAAGTCTAGTCCTTCTTGTTATTAATTTGTTTACCTGAAAGCCCTTTAAAATATACATCAAACAGGAAGGAAGCTAATGAATAAAAACGATCTCAGTAATTTGACCTTTGCCCTGTTTGAATAAATTCTGAAATCTAATCAGTTTGTCTGCTGATTACAATGATAATTTAATATAAATCCTACAAACATTCAACCACTCATTACTGAGATCTTGGATGGATGCACAGACAGACAACCAAAAAAACATAATGCCTACACCACCTTGTGGCAGATGCATAAAAAGGCAGAAACAGAAAACAGAAAGAGACTACAGGAGACTCATTCACTCCAGTACTCACTGTCATGCCACAGTTACCATCAGAACAGAGAGTGAAAGTGAGACACAAGGAGAAAGAAATGGAGAGAGAGAGACAGAGAGAGTGAGACGTGTCTGTGTGATGTATTGAGGTAAACCTTGAACCCCACCTGTACTGACTCTGGTCGTTTCCCCCTACATCCGGGCAACGCAGCTTCTGAACCAGAATCTGAATGATGCTGATGAACAGAATGAAGTTGATCTGAGGAGAGTCAGAAAACTTGAGGTGAAATCAGTTGTTTAAATCTGCTTACTGACGTCTTAACCCAAACACTGTATTAATGTCAAAAAGGGAATTATTATCCTTTTCCTTGGCAGGGCTGGAACTTAACTACTGTTTCTGACATCTGGTCAAAGCTCAGTGCAATACAGACTGGGTGGTAAATCTTTAATGACAGTAAGGGGCAGCTGGTCAGGCTATTTTCAAAGGTAAAAAGATTATTTGCAGTGAGCAAATGTTTTAAAGATTTTTTTTTTAAAGACTAATCAATTATAGTCATGTCGGGTGATTATACAGAGGGAAATGCTCCATAGAATTCATGTGCTTTGGGGCTAATATTTTTCAGCCCACTTTGGGGACTCGTCCGTACAACATCATCAGCAGTCGTATTATGAACTTTGTCTCAAGTGTAATGAACATGAACAACATGGAGTATTTATCATTCTTTTTACCCAAAATGCATTTGGAGTTGACACTAAAAGTTAATATAATGAGCACACTTTGTCCAATCAAAGTACAAATTAAAGAGAAGGGCAGATGATGGAATTGAAAGTTTGGTGTTTTTATTTTTAATGATAGAGTTAGAGCTTTTCTAATGTGCTATTCAGAGAAAATGCACGAGAGCATTACAACCCTAACTAAAGCCATGTTCTGCTTAACAGGTTTCTGTCAGCATTTACCATCTCAGGCTTTCTGCCTTTAGAACATGAGTTTGTTAAAATGGAAGTGTAACCATAACATGTGATGTGCTTCTGACAAGCATTAAAAAAAAAACACTTCAAAAACATGTCAGATGTCGATTGGCTTTAACATCTCTCTCCAAAATCTTACATACATGTTCAATTGAGCCATAGCATCTGATTAACAGTCCTGTGCAAAAGTTTAGGCACCCTATTTTTTTAGTACAAACTTTGTTTTTTTTTTTATATTTTATGACGTATATATTATCAAGTCAGTACAAAAACATTCCCAAACATTAGTTTTCTAGCACAAAATTAAATGATACAGAAAAAGTTTGTATGTCATTAAAGAAAGCTGCATATTATGTAAGAGACACTTTTCAGACAAAAAACACAATGAAGGCTGCTGGGTTTTGCTGCAAAAATAAGAAGCGAGTGTGAAAGTCAAAGTCTCCAGAAGAACTGTGGCTGGTTCTGCAAGATGCTCAATAAAACTTACCAGCTCATTTCCTTATAAAAATGCACTAATTGTTATTTTTTGTCACACCAAATATTGACTTTGTTTCATTTACTACTGTTTACTGCTCTTTACAGCATTTCTTTGCATGTGCCTAAAACTTTTGAACAGCACTGTATATTATTTTCAACCTCATCAAACCATTCAGTGATCCTCATTTCCTGTGGATGAGCTTATTATCACCCTGGAAGACCCTCATCATAGATTACTCACAAATTTCTTTTAGCTTTTCTCCTATTGCTTTTCATTTCTTATTTTGGTCATTTCTATTCTATTATTATATCTACAATTACATTTATGGCATTTGGCAGACACCCTTTTCCAGAGCAACTTACATTAATCTGATTTTATACAACTGAGCAGTTGAGGGTTAAGGGCCTTGATCAAGGCTCCAGCAGTAGTACTGGGATTTGAACTCACAACCTTCTGCGCAGGAGTCTACTGTCTTAACCACTGAGCTACCACTAATATGTTTTCATTCTGCGTTTTCTATTTTCCAATTTTTTTCATGGCATCATTTCAGCAGCAGTAGTACAGCATTTACTGTTGGTATTGAGGTAATTGGGATTGTGACAACACCATTAGAAAGTGTTAAGAAAAAGGCCTTACTATAACAGAGGCCATGACTGGCCAGTCGATCACCCTCCAAGGAATCGTGGCTTCATTTCTTTCCCAGCATCTGTTTACGGAGATGAACAGATTTCACCAATGAACATTCATTCATTCTTTCATCTTTGGTAATCACATTAAAATAAAAGACTAAAGCACAGTGTTTATTCCAGTTTCACGCCAAAGCAATGTGTGTCCGTGTGTTCAATACTGAATTTTCTGTGTATCTGATGCTCATGCTCGGCTTATGCTCACCCCGTGTCCTCCAGATAAATCCTACAAATTATCCACGCTGTCACAAAGACTGTTGGGAATCCTGACAGAGAAAAAGAGAAACCAATTATCATTTGGAGGAAAAAACACAATATTATTACAGCTCTTCTAATATGTGTTCAATTTTAAATGAGTGGGTTTAGATGTTAGGTGAAATTATTGCAGATGCTAAACTAAGCTAGCTAGCTAGCTAGCGCGCGCTCGCGCTCTCGCTCGCTCTCTCTCTCTCTCTCTCTCTCTCTCTCTCTCTCTCTCACTGTGTGTGTGTGTGTGTGTGTGTGTGTGTGTGTGTGTGTGTGTGTGTGTGTGTGTGTGTGTGTTATGAGTGTCATGATGAAGGAGGATGTTAATGAGGTCTTGATGTTTTCCAGTGTCAGCCACAGGGAGAAACTGAACTGCTGTCAACCATCATTTCATTTCTCTATTTGGCAGCAGCTTTAATCTGCTGATAAATAATGGCACATTTAATCCATAAGGCAGTGAAAAAAGCCAGTGATTTGTTGCACACACACTTTTATGCCTTTGCTATTCTGGTTCGAGAGAGGGATCGAGAGAGAGATCTAGAGAGAGAGAGAGAGAGAGCGCATGTGTGTGTGTGAGCAACATTCCTTATCTCTGTTCTGGTTCTATCATAAAATGGAAAAATGTGGTAAAAAAAATTGCACAGAGAGCCATTTAAGGTGAGATGATGTGATGAGATGATGTAAACAGATGTACCCCATCCGATAAAGAGATAGACGAGAAAGTGGTGATTCTTGGAGAAGATCACCATCAGTAGAGTGTGAAGGTACAGACCCTCCACCAGCAGCCAGAAGAAATTAGCCATAATGAAATAGTGAAAACTGACCAGACTGGCTTTACACCCGATCTGAGGAGCAGAGACAGAAAACAACACCACTGTCTCTACGTTCATTTAGAAAGTCACAATAAAACATAAAAATAGTCAGATTATAAACATATACACAAGTGAGACTAATTACAAGAAAAAGCAATATACAACAATAACCACCAGAGCCATTTTTATTCTCCTCGTGACAGATTCCACACATCTGTGGCACTGTACTGGAGTGATGAAGAACGATTCTTCTAAAAGATCTTCACTCAGTGTGTGTTGTGATAATGGAGGTAGAGAGGTAGAGAGTGCACGTCAACACATCATTCAGGTGTTCAGTCGGGTTCAAACGTTCTGTGTGTGTGTGCGTGTGTGTGTGTGTGTGTGTACACATGGGTATAAGTAATGCCAAAAGTTTGTGGACACCTGGCCATCACATCTGTATGTGGTTCTTACCCAAACTGTTGCAGCAAAGTTAGAACAATTATATAGAACGTCTTTGTACGCTGTAGCATTACAGTTTCCCTTCACTGGAACTAAGAGGCCCAAACCTGTTCCAGCATGACGATGCCTCTGTGCACAAAGCGAGCTCCATGAAGACATGGTGTGTTAAGGTTGGAGTGGAAGAACCCAAATGGCCTGCGCACCTTTGGGATAAATTGGAATACTGACTGCACCCCAGGCATTCTCGCTTGACCTCACGAATGCTCCTCTGGCTGAATGAACACAAATCCCCAAAGCCTTCCCAGAAGAGTGGAGCTTATTATAACAGCAAAGGGGGACTAAATCAGGAATGGGATGTTCAACAAGAACATATGGGTGTAATGATCAGGTGTCCATAAATTTTTAGCCATATAGTGTACATCAGCTCACCAGTGAGGGCTGTTTGTCACACTGTGTGTTCTCATTGTGAGAAAATAAAATGGCGTCCTTAGTCAACACGGCCACGGATCTCAGGATGAAGGACAAGAATAGATTCAGGTGGATGTAGTTCCTGGTGCAGTGGAGCTTCCTGCAGACATGTAGTAAAATATTAAACAGGTGCTCATGTTCTTCCAAAATCATGCCAATTTCCTTGTGAGCTAAATGTTAAATATTCTTCTACCTCTCAGTTTTGATAGGAATATTTCAGCCTCAGTCATATAAACACTATCAAGACAAGACAGAGCATCAAGCACAGTGTTTATACTCAGTGTCAAAACCCCTGAATTATGGTCTGTTCAAAAATATGGCCAAATACGACTCATTTAATGACTACTCTGTGTGTGTGTGTGTGTGTGTGTGTGTGTGTGTGTGTGTGTGTGTGTGTGTGTGTGTGTGTGTGTGTGTGTGTGTGTGTGTGTGTGTGTGTGTGTGTGTGTGTGTGTGTGTGTGTGTGTGTGTACACCTGAAAAGACACAGGATGGCACTGCCAGTGAGGAGAGCGATGAGAGACAGACTGTGTCCGAGTGTGTACAGCGTCTTCACCACCAAGTAAAACACCTGCTGCTTAAACAAGTTAAAAATGTCAGGTGTCATTTTTAGCTGATCTGAAATGTGTTTATTCCTTTAAATACCAAACTTTTCCCCAATGAATCACAGCCAGAATGTTTAAAAAGACTCAATATGAGTGACCCGAGTCACGCTTTAACAAGTCTGACTCCATCAGCACAGAAAGAGACTGAGGCTTTAGTGAGAGTGGAGAGTAATGAGCCTCCTCTCTAAACAACATTCTTTATGCCTTACACAAAACCTGGCACAATCACACACCATCACATATTCACACATTCACACACCATCACACATTCACACCATCACATATTCACACATTCACACACCATCACACATTCACACATTCACACCATCACATATTCACACAGTCACACATTCATTCTTCCTCATAAATAAGTGATCAGCACTGCTAGCTTCTGTCTTTAACCTTTATATGTCCTCGGTGTGTTTGGTTATTCTGAGAATATGCTTATTAAAGTTGCTATTTACATTTAAACTAATCTTTCTGCTCAAGGTGAAAACATCTAATTTAATACATATTTAATAGAACTGAAGTAAAGACATTGTTTCTTATTTGCTCAAAATGTAAATAGCTCTAACACTGAGCAACAACACATTAAAACTAAAATCCCCAGTGAATACACATTAATTCACAAAGAAGAATAATATTTGGACAAGCTTCACTGTGGTGACCTAAAGGTTAACTGAGTTATGGTGAGACAGGAACCAGTCTCTTTGCTCAAGTCAGGACAGGTTCAGAAACGAAGCCAAGCACTTACATGTTGGCAGAGAAAAATCAAGGACCCTCTTTGGAATGTGTTTTTGGGGGATGCCCATGGAAAGTATCTGCGGAGTCTCAAGGAAGGTGACATAAAAGCAGAACGAGGTCCTGTGAAAGGTCAGCAGCATGTTTTATATCAAAATAGTCTGAAGCCACCGAGCTTAAGACATGAACGGTAATTCAGGTCTCCATCCACAGTGATTTAATCGCACTCAATATGGCAAACCTTCAGCTTGTTCAGTGTTTTGAGTGCAGGATGTTTAGTAATTCTTCGTCCATCGTTCGTAATAGCTTTATTTGTGCTAAGTGTATGCTAGTTAGTTCTCTGACGGAGAAGATTGCAGCATTAGAGGTGCACATCCAGATTTTAGAGAGGGTTATAGAGAGTATGATCAGTGTAGTTTCTGTAGGGGAATGTCTGGATGCCTTAGGAGGAGATAGCAATCCCCCAACTCCGGCATTAGAGCCCTCACAGTGGGGCGAATGGGTGACGACTCGGCGGCATAATCGCAAAGCCAAAGCTAACGCTAAGGCTCGCCCACAGGAGCACCACTCCTCTCCGCTTCACGTGTCCAACAGGTTTGCTCTCCTTAGTGAAGCAGCCACTGAGCCTAAAGATCATTGAGATTACTGAGGATGGTACCACTTAAAAACCATAAAGATGGCTTTGGACCTCAATTCATATGAACAGTTATGCTATGATGGCTTTAGGACTGCAATTGCCACAAACAGTTTTACACTCCAGTCTCCATCAGTGAACAGTGGAGAAGTTCGACAAAACAGTCTTCATGTAAAAACTGTAATGAATTTTCATGGTTACACAACTGCACTATTTGACCATGTAGTATTAGCACATTTATAGAAGGGATTTATTTATTTATAATCGCACTATCCGGTGTCACCCAGATGAGGATGGGTTCCCTTTTGAGTCTGGTTCCTCTCAAGGTTTCTTCCTCATATCGTCTCAGGGAGTTTTTCCTTGCCACTGTCACCTCTGGCTGCTCATTAGGGATAAATTCATACATTTAAAATCTATATCCTGAATTTATATATTTCTGTTAAGCTGCTTAATGATGTGTAAAAGACAAATTGAGGAAATGAATACATGGATGCATCTTGTGATGATTTTCCCAGTGCAATAAACATCTAATACACTCTCAATTTAACCCCAAATCTCCTTCTTCAAAAATGAAATTGATTAACAGGAAAGGGATGAGCAGACTTCTTTCTGAGGAAGCTCAGGTCCTTTAGTATTTTCAGCAAGATGTTAGAGATCTTCTTCCAGTCTGTGGCAGCCAGTGCAGTCTTCTTTGCAGCAGTATGTTGGGGAAGTAGCATCAGAGCTGGAGATTCAAACAAAACTCAACAAACTGATCAAGTAGGCTAGCTCGGTCTTGGGCTGCTCTCTGGATAGTTTTGAGGTGGTGGTGGAAAAGAGCACACTCAATAAACTCAGAGTCATTCTAGACAATAAACAGCATCCCCTCCATGACCTACTGGTTAAACAGCGGAGATCCTTTAGTAGAAGACTGCTTCAACTCCACTGTAGAAAGGAGAACAACAGCTCATCACTGTGCTGGGACTCTATTGTACATTGAGCCAGTCTTAGGATAATTGTTGAACTTTACCACCATCCACTCTTCATATCCATATCCACTGCCACTTTACTTCTATTAAAGTTTCCTTTTCTCATGCTCACTTTATACAATACTCTATATCCCTGTTAATTTTACACTGATGACAATGTTTGCACTGCACTGTGCAACTTTAATTCTACTCAAGTCTTTGCTTATATCTACAAAGTTTACACCCCACTGCACTGCCACATCACACCCTTATGCTGTATTCTTTATTATATATTTATTCTTGTTTTGTTTAATTTATAATGTTAAATTACTTTTAGTATACTTTTTTACCAACTCAGTGATTCTGAATTTTTTATTTTTCAATTTTTTTCTGACATGTTGGTGTTCTATCTTTCACTTGGATGTTATAAGCTGCACTGAGTAAATACAGCTGGATAAAACAAAAACTGTGTCCGTCTTCATTTCAGGCTGAAAAGCAACAAAATGTGATTATTTTAAAGGGGGTGATTCTTTTCTATACCCTCTCTATCTATCTATCTATCTATCTATCTATCTATCTATCTATCTATCTATCTATCTATCTGTCTATCTGTCTATCTATCTATCTATCTATCTATCTATCTATCTACTTTTTAGATAGTTGATGTTTCCAGAGAGTTTAAATTTATTTGCAACTGCAGTCATCGTCATAGCTTTTGATTCATTTAGTCCTAATATTTTCTAGTCTTTAGCTACTGCTTCATTAAGTCTAATCTCAGCTTAGGCGATATCCCTGTCAAAGAGAGCTATTTAAACGACTGTTTAGGAAGAGGACAGGGTATGCTTACATTTGTGAGCAAGAGAGGTGAGTTAATGCCAGATCCAATTGTGTTTGTGCTGTCACTGTTTGATTCATCCATAGTCCCAGTCTCCAATTCCACATCTGTTTCACATTCCAATACTCAGTTTAAGGCATTACAGCTGATGCATTATTTCTGATCTAGATAAAAACATAGTGAGAGTATTTCCACCAGCTCATACACCAGGTACCAGCCCAGTAGTAGCAGTTCTTCAAAAGTCTTCTGATTACTCCACACAGCTGAAAGTGATAGTACAGGCAGACGCATAGTCCCCACTGTTTTTCAGTGGAGATAGTTTTCCATACAGTAGATGAGTGGAAAGACATGACGAATGCATATGTATCCAGAATGAACTGCAAGTCTTGCAGTGAGGAGTTTGATGTCATTATGAGTATGCTGACTGGTAAAGCGAGAGATGTAGTCAAGATGTCACACCATTGTCATCCTGAGATGAGTACTAGCAATCTGCCCACAGCTGTTTTTGACATAAGTGTAAGTTCAGCAATCTTACATACTCTAACACGCACATGAGAGACTTTTATAGTCCTGTCCTGATGAGCCTGTATTAGATTACTGGATCAAGCTTAATAGAGTAATTGACATTGCTAATTACTGTTTTCAAAGATGTGATAAGTGCATTGATAACCCCAGTGCAGAGGTTGCAGTATACCTCAAGTTTAAGTGTGCTGAGAAGTGGACAGCCTCTGATTTTATGATGGCCCAGCAAAAAAGAGATATATTAGCCCAGGATCAGTGTTCAGAAGTGGTTCATTCACTGTGTCACTGTGGTGGACCCCCTTAGTCTAGCTCTGCTCTCAGTGGCCATTCATCCCCAGCCTCTGATGTTGTGAGCCAGCTGTGGCTTCACCTCTAGGTGCTTCCAGTCCTCTGATCTCTCCTTCTGTTTAGCCTGGCATGCTACAGATGGCCTCCATGTATGACAAGGCCCTAGCCCTGTGCACCATGACACTGCTGTCACTAGGCCCAGCCTCATCACTCCTATTGGTCATTGAACCAGTCTACTGCATTGTGTGGAGTTTATCATGCTATGGAACATAATCCCTTCATCCTGACCACCTCTGGAGAAACTGCTGTCCACCACTTCTCAGCCCCAAGTCCAGTCAATACCATCACCCTTTAGAGCACCATTAAACTAGCATGGGCGAAGCTAGGGTAACCTTTGCTGATACACCAGACCTACAACTGATTTCTTCCAGTTCTGACAACCCTGACAGTGAGCAGTTTCTTTGGTTCCTCAGCACTGGTCTGGCCTTGCTGGTCTACTGGTTCAGCCTGATAAGGATGGAACAGTAAGGTTGAGGCAAGATGTCACACTCCTCCCTCATCAGGAGTACATTGTGTGGGACAAATACAGCAGGAGTACAACAGGCTACCCCAAGGCCTGTGTAACAGTCCTGCCTCTTTCATGCACATGATGTTTAGCATTTTTGGTGTCAGTTTCTCCAATCTTCTCCACTACTTAGAAGACCTGTTGGTCTTTGCACCTTCCAAGGGTGAAGTTCGCAAAAGAAATGTCACTTCCTATAGAGTTCTGTAAAATTTATGTGGTAGACTGTGACATTGTGTCCATTGACTGGGAGAATGTCAACATCATGTCTGTTTTAACAAAGGAAAACCTTATGGGGGTAGATGGTGCATTCCATCACAGAGAATGCTAGGAATGGTTATGTATTAATAGCATTTCATCCCCGGATGCTCCTCCATTGCAAAGCCACTCTTTACCCTCACAACAGGGCAGAAACATACAGCAAAGGGTGCTGAGGTGCAAGGAGCTGTAACCTTCCATGTTTTGACGTCTCAGGACTGAACTCCTGACTGTGATAGTGTTTGAAGGCTTAAAGATCACCCTTCACACTAGCACAGTGTTGGCTCACCCAGACTTGGACAACCCATTCATCCTCTCCACCAATGCCTCCCTTGAAGGTTTGGGTGCAGGTCTCAAGTCTTTTAAGATGGAGAGTGGGTTAGACCCATAGCAAGTCTTTTACTCACAGCCAGGAGAACAACCCCACTTGAAGCTTAGGTTGGTCTCTGCTTACCCACACATACAAGGAAATGCAGAAATTTGGTGTAGTTCATCCAGTTCCAGAATCCCAAAGATCGACAACACATACAGCAGAATCCCAAAGACTGAAAACATGTACAGCAGAATCCCAAGGACTGAAAACTGGTACAATATGGAGAGGGATGTGCTCAATTACATCAAGAACTGCCACAGATGTATCCTCAGCAAGACTCCTGAACCTGCTCCGCATAAGACCTCTGCTCCAATGGAACTTGTGTGCATTGACTTCTGGTCTGCTGCAAACAACAACAGCTCTGTGAATGCGCTAGTGGTAACTGACCATTTTACCAGTTTGACAAATACTTTCCCTTGTTGTGATCAAACAGCAAATAGGGGCACAAAAATGCTATGAGATCACTTCCTCTGTGTGTATGGCTTTCCCTAGTGTCTGCACTCTGATCAGGGTACTGCATTTGAGATTGACCTTCTAACAGAACTAATGGAGTTTTCTGGTGCAGACAAGTCACAGTCCTCCCCTTACTAACCTGTGGGGAATGGTGGCATGGAAAGATTCAACCAAACACTTGGTAACATGCTGAAATCGCTGCCTCCAGGGTCAAAGTATAAGACGGCGCAAATGATTCAAAGCATGACCTTCGTGTATAATTGCACTGTGCATGAGACCACTGAATTTGAGCTTTCCAATCTGATGTTTTGCAGAGTACCTGGGCTGCCTGTTGACCTCATGTTCAAAAATGTGCTGCATGATGAGTCAGTCTGCGATTACAACAAATATGTGAAATCAATGTAGAGATGAAACCACAGATTTCAGTTGGTGCAGTTTGTCCGGTTACACAGACTAAAGAGTGAATGGGTTGTTTCATGGGCTTTTTTTTCACGAAGCTTACACATGAGCTTTCCAAGAAAAATATTTTTAAAATATTTAAATACTTAAAAAATAGTTAAATACACACACAGTGATTCTTTGCTCAGTGTAGAACCTCATATAGCAATCATCAGTCAGATTGTTACTATTTAAAGTCACACACTTATCTCTTTCTGTTAATGTCTCCCTCGTGTCCACTGTCCTCACCTTGTTGGGTTTGGATTCAGAAAAACAGACACTGTTGATGCTGGGGTATGAGTCTGACCAGCCTTTAGTTGTACAGTTTCTGCTGATGTTCCCTGAAAATAAACACAAGCGGAGACATTTCAGTGCATTTGTATGTAAAAGCATGACAGTAAAAAACTTCCACATTGTGCAGTTTGTCCGATTGTTTATTTTTGTTTCAAAATGATCACTGAATGTTTTTCTGTGATGAGAATACGTGTAAAAAGATCTCATAAACTCCATGCACAACATTTTAATCTCCTGTAGATTCTCAGATTGTGGACATCCTCTTCATTTCAGATCACTAGATTTTAGTATGGTTTAAATTCAGAGAATAACATGATCATGCTTGTTTGACCTTGTTTGAGCCGAGTTTTGACCTAATGGCAGATACAACTGAGTTTTGTGCTAAAATACCATATTACATACTAGCATTAACTCACGATGTCACCAATCTTCACAAGAATCAAAAACAGCTCCAAAACATCACTGATAAACTTTCAGATTTTACATTCAGGTTATTCGGGTTATACATATAGTAGGACATTTGTTCAAGATGGAAATATTGCATGCCACATCTGCAAAGAATTGAAGACTCACTTGCTTTCTCTTATTGATTGCTGTTGTTGACTGAATAAATGCAGATTTTCTTAGTACTGCTAGTTAGGGTTAGTACACTTCTAGTTACAAAACAGTGCTACTCTCTGACATGAGTTGCTTGTATATGGTGTCTTTTAAATATACTTAACAGTGATTTTTGACACTTCTTTGACACAAAACATAGGCATTTTCAAAATGCAAACATAATCATCCATCACCCTCCCAATCGCAGAACCATCTCCTGAAGACCAGAGTGTAATTCGAACACTGATTAAAATGTTTTGTATCCTACAATATCACATAAAACAAATACAATATATAGAAATTATTAATAATAATCTGACAATTTAATGCATTTATTTGCTTTATTAGTTTAAATAAAAATTTTTAAAAAGAGTAAAGTGTGAGTGCACTGATCTCAATACAAACCCTGAACCTACTGTATGATAAGACACATCTCACCATGACTGTGAAATAAACATTAAATGTTCTGTCCATAATTCAAGGCTAAATATTTAGACATAAAATAGAGTAATGCAGAGAAAATGTAAACTCTCCTGACACACATCAATGGCACATTTTAAACACTGGTTTAATTCAGTGTGTGACCACCATGAAACAATCACACAAACATGCAAATACATTTCACACACACACACACACACACACACACACACACACACACACACACACACACACACACACACACACACAAAAAAACACTGCCAGCCCAGGAGGAAGAAAGCATACATTATTAACCACTGAGACAGAAAATCTGCAGTGGCTACCCATGTTTCTCTGTATGCTAACAGACTGTTGTGTCTCTGAGATAAAAGAGCTGCTGAAACTCACAACAGCAACTGATTGATTCTCAGCTAAATGTAGGAAAAAGGAAAAAAAAAAAATCCTGCACAGAGGTTTGTGTGTGAGAGCAACACAAAGCAGGTGATGAGATCAGAAAGACAAGTGAGAATTTTTCAACGTTATGCAAAGAAGACATGAGTATCCAGGATAAACATTTAAACATTCAGCCTTACAACCCCACCCCACCCCACCCCACCCCCACCCCCACCCCACACCAAAAACCCCGCCGAAACGAGCAGAAATTAAATACTCTTGTTAATATACTATATTTATTCACTACATGACACCAAGAGACTAACACGCTGTTGAAACCCTAAACATTTAACACAGATAAATTGAAGGGACATGAGCTAGCAAGACAAAAAATTTCAGATTGCTTTTTATTTTCAGAAACACAAACAAAAGTTTACTGTGCAAGGAAAATATGCTTGTATTTTAGCAACACTTCTGGAAAGGTGACCAGTGGAGTGTTGTTTTGCTGCAGTGTGAATGTACTGTTTCACTCACAGACATTTTTGGGAATGAAACTCATGATTTCAGGTGTAACAGCAGAGGAACATCACTCATAGTACAGCTCCTATGGTGCAGGAAAAAAAATTACCATCTTGGCCAAAGAGGTTTTTCAGAGCCTCTGGACAGGGATTGGTGACCACTTCACCCACCTCTGCATGGTGCCAACAGGAAAAGTTGTCCCACATGCCTGGGCAGCCTGTGGAGAGGAAACCTACATTACAACACACATATTAAACACAATTCTAAAACACACTACATTAAAACATATCAGTGGAGAGTTCCCTGCTGTAAAGTGTTTAGACAATCGAGTCTGTGAGAATTTCTCCATGTGGCCTGTGGAGTGACCCTGAGAAGATAAGATCTGAGCAGCATGGTTACTGCATCAGAAATACGTCTGTGGTTATATAATAAAACAGTGGTGAGTAAAATGTTAGACCAGTCACAGAAGTGGGTTTTCATTTTCAATCATATAAATATTTCATATCAAAACGCCAGCAGCAGCACTTATTCAAGCACAAACAGTAAATTAAAATAGAGGAAGATCAGCAGAAGCAGACTAACCTCACAGGGATCAGCTCCATCCTCTTTACTCATCACGAGATCTTCTGTGTATGTTAGGTCAAGCTCAGAACATTAAATACTTTAGGGGGGTTAAAGATGCCATGACATGGACTGATACATAAGAGCTTAGGAACTTTCGATTTTGTTTAGGAGTCATTTGATTATCAGCCTTTTAACCACCAATTTAATGCAGTCATTCTTTTGGAGGTAACATAGTACACAGAGATTTGCGGGGCATAAAAGTGGGTTCAGCTGACATTTGAGGCCTTCTCTAGAGCTGAAAGGGGGCTTTCTTATATTCATTAAAGGTCAAATATCTCCTGTGCTGTTAACTCTATTTTGGTTTTTAAATTATAATATTATTTTTTGAAGCAAAAAAAGTTATCCAATACCAACTGGGCCTATGTGAAAATGTATTTGCCCCCGTAGTTACTAATTCCCCAAATCTATATAACTGCATCCATAATGGGGTTCAGCTGGACTAGACACAACCAGGTCTGATTACTGCAAACCCTGTTCAATCAAATCAACACTTAAGTAGAACTTTTTCAACAGCATGAAATTTGTTAAAAGCTCTTACCCAGGAACACACTACGACAAAGCTGAAAGAAATTCCAGAAATGATGAGGAAGAAGGTGATTGAAATACATCAGTCTGGGAAGGGTTACAAAGCTATTTCAAAGGCTCTGGGACTCCAAAGAACCACAGTGAGGGCCATTATCTCCAAATGGAAAAACTCGGCACAGCATCTACTTTCTCCAAAAGCACAGCATCTACTCATTCAGGAAGTCACAAAAGAGCCAAGGACAACATCAAAGGACCTACAGGCCTTTCTTGCACCAACAAAGGTCACTGTTCATGACTCCACTGTCAGAAAGACACTGGGCAAAAATGGCATCCACGGAAGAGTGGTGAGGTGAAAACCACTGCTAACCAAGAAGAACATTAAGGCTTGTCTGAATTTTGCCAAAACACACCTTGATGATCCTCAAACCTTTTGGGAGAATGTTCTGTGGACTGATGAAGTATAGGAGTAAGTCCTAGTCCTAGAAGTAAGTGAAAGTCTGATCTCCAGTTATTGGAAGCGTTTGGTTGCAGTTGTTGCTGCTAAAGGCGGCACAACCAGATTTTAAATGTAAGGAGGCAATTAGTTTTTCACATGGGTGATAGGCGTTGGATAACTTTTTTTGCTTCAATAAAAATAATAATAATAATAATAAAAACTGTAGTGTGTGTTTACTCAGGCTGCCTTTGTTTTATGTTGTACTTTGTTTGAAGATCTAAAACTATTTAGTATGAGATATACACAAAAACAGAAGAAATTCAGTCAAATACTTTTTCAGCACTGTAAATATTAAACACATTAAATGCCAACTATATCAAAATGCACTTTTTAAAGATTTAAAGAGGTTTAAAGGTTTAAAAATGAAGTTAGTGATATTGACAAAAAAGTTAAATATTCTTACTCATATACTATGACCTGGTTCAAGATCAAACATGATTTCACAACATCCGACAGATTATGAAGACAGTTCCACAGAGATGAGCAAGCATTTCAGCTAATTTAACTACTCTCGACTGAGGAACACTGTAAAAGAAGCAATTCTGTAATCTATAAAGATCTGTAAGCAATTGTGTCATTTTTTAAAATAAGAAACATTCATAAAATGTGCAATCTGTGATGTAAAACAATATTAAAATAGAATTAGAGTCCCACTGTAAATGCTTATTTAATTTGTACCTCGAGGAACCATTAAAGCAATTCTACACAGAACCATGCAAGAGTGTCTCCTCATCAGAGAGTTCCAAGTAGAAACCCTTTAAGAACTTTAACCACTTAAGTATCCAAAGAAACCATTGCAGAACATTTAAGAACTTTTTTTCTAAGAATGTAGACTTCTGTAGTGTGAAGGTTCCACACAAAGACACCTAAAGTGTCTAAACCTCTTGGCTTTGACACTGAGAAAGAGATCGGATCACTGAGCAAACTAAAGCCAGAAAATAATGTGACCCTAAAAACAGCAACTCCTTTTTCAAACACCTTGACACCTGAAAGATGATTAATTAAAAACTGATCTGTCAAGTTCTATGACATGCGTCATACCTCCGGACTCCAGACTTCCGTCCAGCTTGGACAGACATTCTCTCTCTGCTGACTGCAGCTCAAACCAGAAGTGGCAGCTCGGATGTCTCCCGCTAACCTTTACACAGAAAAGCAGTATTATCAGTGAAGTTCCTCTGCTGTTCCACCTCACAGCTTCTCAACATTACTGTAAACGTCTCAGGATAAATATTTAAACAGTTGACTGTGATCCTGAATAAAGCAGGAGAAACATGTTAAGCCGTTAAAGTGCAGTCGAGGATCTTGTGCTGTTGTGTAGAAAGGAATCAGAAGGACAGAGTGCATCATATTCAAGCTACAAAACATCACTGAGGCCACAGATCCTCTGAAAGTTCAGCAAAAAATACAAGGAAAGATGTTAGTGGGATCTCAGCTAAAAATGACGATTATCTCAGCTGAAACATTTATGAATTCACACATATATTATTTAATATATTTCGATAACAATGTAGTCTATATTCTGTAGGTATGATGCGAGGAATTATAGTCTAACTAAAACTTTAAAACTAAATGTGTTATATCTGAGATGCCAACAATGACATTTGAGCTCACATTTTCTAATACTATAATAATAATAATTTTCATTTTAAAAAGAAAAAAATGTCTAGAATGTCTGTTATGTTTAACTAAAGATCACTCACTGCAAAAAAAAGACATCTTAGCAAGTGGAAATACCTTTAATATAGTCAAATATATCTAGTACTTCCTATTATAAGATTGCAACAAAATATATTATTAAACCTATTTTAAGCCATTTGTACTCATTTCAAGCTAGAAATAGTCTTGTTCTATTGGCAAGTAATTGCACTCATGTTAAGCATTTATTTCTATAAAGCAACTAAATTATCTGCCAATAGAATAAGAAAACTACAAGCTTGAAATTATTAAATGTGTACAAATAGGTTAATGATCTTATATTTGGTTTATTGTAATTTTATAATAAGAAATACTAGATACATTTGACTACATTCAAGATATTTTCACTTGCTAAGATGACTTTTTTTGCAGTTCTGACACTTACGCACCTCGGAGTACTGAATGAAGTTAAAAATTGCTGCAAGTCAGTCAAGTGGTTTCATTCTCATATTTGAAAAGTGATTTTGGGTGTAAAAGTGAACGGAACCCGAAACATGATAAAAATGTTCACAGGAAATGTAAGATTGCAGGTAAACTTCTCTTGCATTTATACAGGGTGCTTAAGGTCAGATAAAAGAAAAACAGTGTGTAGTGTGTAAAATTGTTGGGCCCATTAGCACGTCCCTTAACCGTCTCTGCTCCAGGGGCCGTATCCCAGCTGACCTGCGCTCCGACCCCAACTTCCTAACAAGCTGGGCTGTGTGAATAATTTCACTGTGCTGTAATGTACAGTGCCCTCCACTAATACTGACACCCTTGGTAAAAAGGCTGTGAAAATTTGTCTTTATTGTTTAACCTTTTGATCTTTTGTTAAAAAAATTCACAAAAATACTCTGCTCTCATGGATATCAAACAATTGCAAACAAAACACAGGTTTATAAAAAATAAAAATAAAAACTTTGTTAAATATATGTGTGCAACAATTATTGGCACCCCTATGAATTCATATGAGAAAAATATATTTGAAGTATATTCCCATTGATATTTTACAATTTTTTTTAGTACACCTGGGTGACTAGGAACAGGAAATTGTTCAACCATGACTTCCTGTTTCACAGGGGTATAAATATGAGGTAACACACAAGCCAAATCCCATTAGTCATTCATAACAATGGGTAAGACCAAGGAACATAGCTGTGATGTGCAGCAAAAAGTTGTTGAGCTTCACAAAATGGGAAGTGGCTATAAGAAAATAGCACAAGCATTGAACATGCCCATTTCCACCATTAGGGCAATAATTATGAAGTTCCAGTCAACTGGAAATGTTATGAATCAACCTGGAATTGGACGTGTGTCTATATTGTCTCAACGCACTGTGAAGAGGATGGTTCAAGTGGCCAAAAAATCTCCAAGGATCACAGCTGGAGAACTGAAGAAGTTAGTTGCGTCTTGGGGTCAGAAAGCCTCCAAAACTACAATCTGAAGTCACCTACATCACCACAAGTTGTTTGGAAGGGTTTCAAAAAAAAAGCTTCTACTATCATCCAAAAACAAACTCAAGCGTCTTCAGTTTGCCAGACACTACTGGAACTTCAAATGGGATCGGGTTCTATGGTCAGATGAAACCAAAATAGAGCTTTTTGGCAATAAACACCAGAGGTGGTTTTGGCGCACACAGAGAGGTAGCCATATGGAAAAGTAGCTCATGCCCACGGTTAAATATGGTGGTGGCTCTTTAATGTTTGGGGCTGTTTTTCTGCCAGAGGACCTGGACATTTTGTTAGGATACATGGCATCATGGACTCTATCAAATATCAACAGATATTAAATGAAAACCTGACTGCCTCTGTCAGAAAGCTTCAAATGGGCCGTGGTTGGATCTTCCAGCGGGACAATGATCCAAAACATACATCAAAGTCAACACAAAAATGATTTACTGACCACAAAATCAAGGTCCTGCCATGGCCATCCCAGTCCCCTGACTTGAAACCCATAGAAAACCTGTAGGGTGAACTGAAGAGGAGAGTCCACCACCATGGACCTCGAAATTTGAAGGATCTGGAGAGATTGTGTATGGAGGAATGTTCTCAGATCCCTTGCCATGTATTCTCCAACCTCATCAGGCATTATAGGAGAAGACTCAGAGCTGTTATCTTGGCAAAGGGAGGTAGCACAAAGTATTGACTAAAAGGGTGCCAATAATTGTTCCACACCTATATTTAACAAAGATATTTTTTTTATAAACCTGTGTTTTGTTTGCAATTGCTTGATATCCACGAGAGCAGAGTATTTTTGTGAATTTTTAAAATAAAATATCAAAAGGTTAAACAATAAAGACAATTTTTCACAGCCTTCTTTGCTCATATTTACCAAGGGTGCCAATATTAGTGGAGGGAACAAACAAAGCTCTCTATTCTAAATGTGTGTAGCAAATAAAAGTGTGTAATGAAGGTGAAACTCACGCAGTCTGCCATCCAGAGCAGCAGAACACAGGAACACTGCAGCCGGAACATTTCTCTCCTCGATAGTCCCAGATTAAACCGCTTCAAATGTTCTTTACAATGTGTGCACTGAGATAATAAGCCGTTTAAAATAAAATGCATAGAACATAATATGGCACAAAATATTTGTGAATTTAGAAAGGCTGTGCAGCTGAGCAGTGTAGTGAAGAGAAGAGAAGAGAGAAGAGAGGGGGGATAGGGTTAGTCCGGGATAATGAGCTGCACCTCCTACAGTTCACTCTCTCACTCTCTCACTTTCTCACTCTCCCCAAACACTCCAGCTACAGTCACACACAGTCTGCACATCAGAAACACATGGGCTTTAACACACACCCGTCTCACCTTTAACGTGTTAACTGTAACAGTGCGGGAAACCGTTTCAATTCATGAGCACAAGCTCAGTTCTACAGAGATCGGTGTTTATTACTGTTTTCACCTGCGTGATAGTTTCTGATGAATTTATTTGGTTCTCAAAATAAAAATAAATCAGTCATTTAAACCACCGAGACTCTGACCAGGATAAAGTAATGCGGTGAAGTGGGAAAACACACAGATGCCTCTATGTTTGACTTTTGTTAGCAACAAGCTAGCCAGCTAACTGTGAGGAGTGATGTATATTTTCCTCCTCAAGTACCAAACTGTATAGTCAATGTTTTATATTTAACAAATTAATATGTCTGTATGTTAATTGATCTAAAGCTAATAGTTGCATGTATAACTCATTTAAAGCCAAGATAAGAAGTGCTACTGTTTACCGCTGATGCTGTGTGCAGCCACATGTTGGTTTGATGTCATTCCGTAAACTGGGAAAGAACTAGCAGTTGAGAAAACTACCCCAAGTTGACGAGATGAAATGTTTGTGTGAAATGATTGGAAAACAAATGGAAGCTGATTGGCTGAAGGCGGGGCATGTTTCTGAAGTAATTCAGTGGTGATTAAAAATCCAGTTACAGATTTCATCTCAGTCAGACTTTCAGGTCCTGATAAATAGTTATTTCAACTTAACTCCACCCCCTTTCAATGGTTATGCCCCAAACTTTGCATATCACCTAACAATCTAAAAATTTCAAGATTTGTGAATCCATGCAGACATTCCTCTGTCCCACTTGGATTGATTGGCATGTGGCGGCCATTTTTTTTAAAATGAATGTTAACACATTTTTAATAATTATTAAGACTCACACTCTCCTGAGTATTATGACACCAAATTTGATTGATGATCTGACAATAGTCCTAGGACTAAATTGCAAAAGTACGTTTCGCATATTATGCAAATCATCATGAATTGGAGTGGGCGGAGCTAAATGGTTCAAATGGCAAAAAAATGGTGGTTTGTAGATTTTTTTTGAGCTGCTAAACTGAGCTGAAGGAGACCGCTGTCGAGCTACAGAAATACCATGTGATCTGGAGATTTATTGTGGTAGAGACAGTTGTGGTAGAACTTTTAAGAAATGCAGTTTTCCTAACATCATCCCACTAACAGCTGCCCTTCACGGAGTTCACACTGATTTCAGGAAAATGTTTTCCAGAATTTTTTTCCAATGAATTATGTACATTACCATTGCTCACAGAAAGTCACTGTAGACTCTGTAGATCTACCCTCATCTTTACCATAAAAGTCAACAAAGCACAGCCTCTAATGACTCTTAATGACTGCTAATGACCCCAGTGACCCTTGTTAAAAACACACACACTACACACTGCCCCAGTTATCACCTGATCAGCAGTTTTATTCATTGTTACAGCAACTGCCTTATTTTAATTCAGTGGTTAAGTGTAAATTTCTGCTAAAATAAAGTTGAAATACATTAATATATATATATACACACAGGTACATCTCAATAAATTAGAATGTTGTGGAAAAGTTCATTTATTTCAGTAATTCAACTCAAATTGTGAAACTCGTGTATTAAATAAATTCAGTGCACACAGACTGAAGTAGTTTAAGTCTTTGGTTCTTTTAATTGTGATGATTTTGGCTCACATTTAAGAAAAACCCACCAATTCACTATCTCAACAAATTAGAATACTTCATAAGACCAATAAAAAAAAACATTTTTATTGAATTGTTGGCCTTCTGGAAAGTATGTTCATTTACTGTACATGTACTCAATACTTGGTAGGGGCTCCTTTTGCTTTAATTACTGCCTCAATTCAGTGCGGCATGGAGGTGATCAGTTTGTGGCACTGCTGAGGTGGTATGGAAGCCCAGGTTTCTTTGACAGTGGCCTTCAGCTCATCTGCATTTTTTGGTCTCTTGTTTCTCAGTTTCCTCTTGACAATACCCCATAGATTCTCTATGGGGTTCAGGTCTGGTGAGTTTGCTGGCCAGTCAAGCTCACCAACACCATGGTCATTTAACCAACTTTTGGTGCTTTTGGCAGTGTGGGCAGGTGCCAAATCCTGCTGGAAAATCAAATCAGCATCTTCAAAAAGCTGGTCAGCAGAAGGAAGCATGAAGTGCTCCAAAATTTCTTGGTAAACAGGTGCAGTGACTTTGGTTTTCAAAAAACACAGTGGACCAACACCAGCAGATGACATTGCACCCCAAATCATCACAGACTGTGGAAACTTAACACTGGACTTCAAGCAACTTGGGCTATGAGCTTCTCCACCCTTCCTCCAGACTCTAGGACCTTGGTTTCCAAATGAAATACAAAACTTGCTCTCATCTGAAAAAAGGACTTTGGACCACTGGGCAACAGTCCAGTTCTTCTTCTCCTTAGCCCAGGTAAGATGCCTCTGACGTTGTCTGTGGTTCAGGAGTGGCTTAACAAGAGGAATACCACAACTGTAGCCAAATTCCTTGACACGTCTGTGTGTGGTGGCTCTTGATGCCTTGACCCCAGCCTCAGTCCATTCCTTGTGAAGTTCACTCAAATTCTTGAATCAATTTTGCTTGACAATCCTCATAAAGCTGCGGTTCTCTCGGTTGGTTGTGCATCTTTTTCTTCCACACTTTTTCCTTCCAATCAACTTTCTGTTAACATGCTTGGATACAGCACTCTGTGAACAGCCAGCTTCTTTGGCAATGCATGTTTGTGGCTTACCTAGTGAACCAAACTGAGAGACCATTTTGAAGGCTCAGGAAACCTTTGCAGGTGTTTTGAGTTGATTAGCTGATTGGCATGTCACCATATTCTAATTTGTTGAGATAGTGAATTGGTGGGTTTTTGTTAAATGTGAGCCAAAATCATCACAATTAAAAGAACCAAAGACTTAAACTATTTCAGTCTGTGGCATTGAATTTATTTAATACACGAGTTTCACAATTTGAGTTGAATTACTGAAATAAATGAACTTTTCCACGACATTCTAATTTATTGAGATGCACCTGTATATATATATATATATATATATATATATATATATATATATATATATATATATATATATATATATATAAAATAACTGACTGGTTTGTGATTTTAAATGTTTTAAATGTGAATTTAAATGTATGATTTATACACATATGGATTCATTCATTCATCAGTAACACTTCTCTCCTGGTCAGGGTGGAGTCTATCCTGGGAACATAAGGCAGAAATACACCCTGGATGGGATGCCAGTTCATCACAGGACACCACACACACACACACACACACACACACACACACACACACACACACACACCCATCCACCTCCCTGCTGTAGCACTGTCATTAGTGTTTTACACTTTTTATTTATTGTTCCTTTTTTATTGTATTTTATTTTTTAATTCTCTGTTGTATCTTTTTTCCTATTTGATCATTTCCCAGGTGTTTTACAGAACTGACAGCTAAAGTTCCTGCTCTCAGAACCATGTGCTTTGGGTGACCACCATCTTGTGACTGATGGGGAAACTGCACTTTTATTTCAGTGAAAGCAATTTTATTTCTCATTTACCGAAATTATCCTGCAGCTAGACTAAATACAAACCTCCTTGCTGAAAAAAAAAAAAAAATAGAAACCATCACAGAAGTTCTAATGGTTTCCACTACAAATATCATTACAAACCATCAGCTACCGATTAAAACCATTAACCATTAGCATTATTTAATGGTATCCACCAGACATAACATGCCACCAATAGAAGGCAACAAATTACCAGTAGAGATGCACAGGTACCTTTACAGTTTCCATTAAAACCAATACAATTCCCATTATAACCATTAAAACCATTACAAATTACAAACCAAAAAATTCAGCAGGGCTAGAATCTATAGTAATTCATATTTTGTAGAATTAATATGCAGACAGGGTAAATATGATGCATGACTGTAAATAGGATGTATGATATTTGATGCTTTAAATTATATTTTTATGCTGCACTCAGGTTTGAATTGATCTCGGTGTGCTACGTGCAGAAAATGCGCCTGCAGTTCCGCGTCCCGCCGATAGGGGCTTTCCTCACATTAAATCCAGGCTGAAATACAAACCGCTTGCACTTGGCGATGTAGTGTACTAAGTAGTGCAATATGTCGGCTGTAGAAGGCATTTTGTCACAGCCTATGTAGTGCAACCAGGGAGGAAGTTGGGGGTCGTTTGGGATTCAGCCCCAGCTTTTCGGATGCCTTGTTTAGCCGATCTGAATTGTGCTAATTCTGACATTTAACTCCGGAAACACAAATGTAAAATCGCTAACAGCCTCCATAGGGCGAATATCAAGCTCGGCGCTACTTTAGCTGTCAGACAGCGGTGAGTAGTAACAAAAACTTGGTCTATTTGATGAAATGCTCTGCTTTGGGACTAAAATAATCCAGTCCGTCTGTGTGGTTTTGTCTTGAAGCGAGGCAGGAAAAGCAACATGGCGCCGTCTAGCCTGTTAGCAACAACACGGAGGACGGAGCGCTTTTATCTGCTTTATTCTCCAGCGTTTCCTCACCATCTGTCGCCTTCTCTAACTCTCTTATTAATGTGTGTTTGTGGCAGTTACTTTATTAAATAACAACGTTAAATATCACTTGGGTTTATAAAATTGTTCTCGAACTAATGGTTTATGCTGGATGTCGTTATTAGGTTTCAGAAAAAGAGGGAAAAACAGCTTCTTTCGGTTGTTTTTCTTTCTGGTGTGTTTTTGACCCTTTAATTTGCGGATAAACAAACCACAAAATATCTTTATGACGCTCATCGCTTATTGTTTTATCTTTACATCTTTACATTCCAACACTGGGTTTCACGTCACAGGAGCCGTGTGTGTGTGTGTCCTAAACGGATTCAGTTAGTTTATAGCCGATTATAACAGTACTACACACACAAACACACACACACACACACCGTTATTCCTGTAAAGATGCTGCATCCTTTTGATCAGAAGGTGTGTCGGTATACCGGTGTCCCGATATAACCGCGATAAGGACATCTGGATTCTTTTGGAATGTTTTTTGGTCGTAACACTGTCCCGATATTATTGATGACGTCACAAAGCGTCTGCTCTATCATCAACACCAGGTGAAAATGTAACCAGATTTAAGTTTAGAAGAAAATGTGTAAAGTACTTAGGAGTGAAAGTGATTCTGTAAAAAACAAATCTTTCTCATACTGCAGTTTTCTGATTTGATGTCACAGTTTACTGAAAAACTGTGATTTTGTTTTTTACTGTAAATATCAAGCTGGATACGAATGGATTTATTCGTACATTACCAGTGATCCTGACCCCTTCTGCTCTCCGGACCTGTCTGATCCATGCTGATGCCCTACTGCTTTTTGGAGTTCTCATCAGCTGAAAATCACTGGCCGCTGCTGAGGATGGCCTCCACACGGACAGCCTGAAGATCAGCATGAGATTACTGGGGATGGCACTTAAGCAACCATGAAGATCTCTGTGGATGTTCTTCCTTGGAAAGACTTAGGACTGCAGTTGCTAAGAACAGTTTACACTCAAGTCTCCTTCATCAACAGTTGATAAAGTCTCTTATATCGAACTAAAGTTAAGTTAAAACTATAATGAAATCAGAAATGAGAGATGCTCATACTCAAGTTCCTGTTTACACAAATATCACTTTTTGACTTTATAGTACACAGTTATAGAAGGGAAAATAATTATAACGGCAGAGTCCGGTGTCACCCAGATGAGGATGGGTTCCCTTTTGAGTCTGGTCTCAGGGAGTTTTCCTTTCCGCCGTCGCCTCTGGCTGCTCATGAGGGATACATTTATAAATGTAAAATTTATATCTGGAATCTATACATTTACGGCATTTGGCAGACGCCTTTATCCAGGGCGACTTACATTTATCTCATTTATACAGCCGAGCAGTTGAGGGCCTTGCTCAGGGGCCCAACAGTGGCAGCTTGGCGTTTGAACTCATGACCTTCCGATCAGTAGCCCAACGTCTTAACCACTGAGCTACCACTGTGTGCGTGCGTGCGTGCGTGTGTGTGTGTGTGTGTGTGTGTAAAGCTGCTTTCTGACACTGTCCATTATTAAAAGCGCTCTACAAATACAACTGAATTTAATCATACTACAAGTTACATAAGACATTAAAGAAAATTCTATAGTTTTGAAAATTCTCTTGCTCCTGTGTGTGTGTGTGTGTGTGTTTGTGTAAATTTACGCATAAGAAGAATAACTAATGTTACCTCAATTGATCAGCGTCAAATCATTTACATTGCGATGAGTTACTGCACTTTTATATACGAGCATTTCTTACTAAAGGCGTTTACTAAAGAACTATTAAATATGACAAAATATAAAGAAAGAAAGCAAACATAAAGCCATACATTAAGACACACAAGACCATTCATGCAGTTAAGAATGGCGCTGTATAAAAGGAGGACTCGCAGTAATGGCTCAGCCGGTGTGTAACACTTTATTAGAGCCGGTGCTAAAGGAACGATAAGTGACCGATCTGGTACATCTCAAGCTGCAGTGTGTCATATCCAGTGTGCTGAGGATCGGTCGCTTCCTGTGGACACACAGGCCTTTTCTAACATGCCATCAGGGTTAGGGTGCGAGGGATTTCTAGCTGAGAGTCACCAAGACACTTCACTTTAAATAAAAAAAACTATCCAACAAAGCCGTTTCTCTGTATGACCCGACATAAAATAAATTTCACTTCTACCTCTGAGAAAATCTGTGTTTGCTGTTTGCTTGTTATTTCAGTTCTGTGAGTTTTCCCTTTTATGGAGTTTTGTGGGTGTCACCAAATGCAAATCAGCTGTGCTGAGCACACACCCAGTAATGTACAGGCGATTGACATTCATCATGTTGTTAATACAAAGAAAATCAGCCTTTCTGAATCCGGCAGAAATTTTTAGTTCGGTTTACACACATTTACACACAAGTTTACTAAAGATTTATAAATGATGCCCATCGTTTCTTTTCCTTTTGTTTATTAAATATTAATTATGGATTAATGAGCCTTTGTAAGGTTTTTAGGACGTTAAGGATGTTTTCATACTTGGTGTGAAGACTCAAGTTGGCACTGAGAATGAATTTCTTTAAAACCTTTTGATTCTATATCATTCAATTCTTTACAACTTGTTAGAAATGAGTAATAACACACAACCTGTTATTGGTCTTTTGAATGATTGTTTAATTGACGTAATTAGTCATTCTTTTATCTTCACTTGACTCAGCAGTTCAGTTGAAAAACTGCAAAGGGAAAACACAGTACAAATACTATATATATATATATATATATATATATATATATATATATATATATATATATATATATATATAAACCTGTGAAAAACACAAAGAAGTGTAAACAGTGTCTTGTAGCAGTGACTGTATAAATAAATTAATGCACTTTTCTGTACTAATGTAGTAATCCATGTACTAATACAAAAAGTAGGCACATGAACAAAAAGTTCAGAAATGAACCAGGAGAATAAAATGTAAAATATAATTTGGTTATATCAAGAAACTAATTGAGAACAAACATTATATCGTGACTGCGTTCATACTGAAACATGATCATATGATGAAAACAATGACAGTAAAAAACACTTCACTAGCTTTGTGAGTGTTCTTATTTTTATGTATAATAAGTAATTATAAGTATAATTATGTATAATCACACTTCCTGTGACGTGGGAATAATTTTTTTTTTCTTGTAACTTGTTCAATATAGTAAACTCTTGTATTAATGTGTGCTGCAGGTGCAAGTGAGCAGCCATGTCTCGGGTGGTGAAAAAGCGGCAGGCCGACCCCAAAGTGGTGCAGTACGTGTGGTCGGCCATCAAAGTGATCCGCAGCCAGAAACAGATCGCTAACATGGATCGAATCTCAAAGTAATTCCTCTTCCTCTTCTTCCTTCACCTCAGTTTAGTATTTTTCACACTGCAGGAGAAAAGGAAGCCTGTTGGACATAAAGGCTGAGGAACTGACAGGTGTGTTGTGCTGCAGGTATTTGAGCCGTGTGTACGGGATGCACCCCAAAGAGACATCCAGGCAGCTGGTGTTGGCGGTGAAGGACGGCCTCGTGGTGGAGACGCTCACTGTGGGCTGTAAGGGCTCTAAAGCTGGAGTGGAGCAGGAGGGCTACTGGCTGCCTGGAGACGAGATGGTGAGAAACACTGACAACTCACCAGTACTATACTGTACAACATCTATACTGTACTATAGCACTTCTATACTATAATATACTGTAGAACAGCTACACTGTACTGTGGTGCATCTATACTATAGCACATAGCCCATCTATACTGTACTGTACTGTAGAACAGCCAGAATATATAGTACTATAGCACATCTATACTGTTGAACACTGTACTACAGCACAGGTTTAGACACATGATCACTTGTCGGTGTTTGTGTGTTTACAGTGCTGAAGTTCAACAGTAGTTTTGGTAGGTTTTTTTGTCTGTTTTCTGTATTTTCCTGTGATGTAAAGACGTTTTAGATTATTTTATATTTACATGCTGTACTTTATCCTCATCTCCAGCCTCTCGGTGTTGAGAGACAGTAAAGTTGAGTGTCAGTAACGGGTGAGATTCCACTCCTGAGTGAGAGACAGAATTTACAGCAGTCTGTGTTTCTTCTTCAGCCTGACTGCTAAAGCTGAATATTTTAAAACACCATAATATTAATCTAAAAATAGCGGCATCTATTTATCTTCAATTTTTAATACTTTTACTGTGGGTTCAGTATAATTTACACCCTCTGTCATCATCAGGCTTTCCGTTCATGTATGTGTGTGTGTGTGTGTGTGTGTGCTTTTAACACTTGAGACCCAGAAGTTATAGTCATCCAGTCATTTAGGATTTTAAACAATGTTTTCTGGATCACTTGCAATCGCAGGAGCAGATGTCTGAGGGAAATAAGGTAGGCCGTTATTAATTACTGTGATTTCTACTTTACTAACTTTATCTTTCCTGTAGTTGGTAGTTTGTGTAGCCCGACCACGGGACTGCCTTCCAGCTCAATATAGTTGTTTAAATCAAATCAGCATTAATAATAATAATAATAATAATAATAATAATAATAATAATTCAAACAGTAATATATTTAAATGTATATTATTTTAGTAACTGATCTGCAGCACTGAATGCTGAATTCAGCTTCAGTGAGGAGTTGAAAATAAAATCCTCCATCTGATTATTTTACAGTTTTATTGAGTATGAAAGCTGTCCCGAGTCGGTCATCAGCGTGAGTGTGTTTGTCAGTGAATGCTCAGTACTTGTCCTCTCTCTACTCTCTCTCTTAAAACACACACTCCCTCCACTTGATGAAGTGTGTTGAGATGAACAAACAAATCCTCGAGCACTAACAGGTTTGGAGTTCAGCCACCTCTCAGCGGAGTTCTCTTCATCATAAACATCCAGTTAAATGCATATATAGTTTTTTCCCTGCAGACGACGGGAAGATCAGCAAGTCCTTCACATTTCCTTTCAATCTGAAAGTGCTGAGTACACACACAATGCACATTAACAAAAGAAGCAGACAGCTTTGTGTGTGTGTGTGTGTGTGTGTGTGTGTGTGTGTGTGTGTTGGGGGTTGAAGATAGAGTTGTACATTGGATTGGATTTAATTTAAATGGTCATTCTTCTGAACACATGCAGGATTTATTAGTTTGTTTTGAGGAATATCATACACACCACTACACTCTTGTAAAAGAGTTTACTTTTAGAAAATGAGAGTGTGTAAAATCACATGTAAACGAGATAAAAGTATACAAGCTGATTTTATAAATGAGCAAAAAAACAAAAACAAAAAAAAAAAACATTATTCATGCTGGTATTCCTGTAACACACACTTTTTTTTTTTTTTTTTAATCTCTCAGATTAGGGCTCATTATTTGTGATCTCCAGTAAATCAGTTCCTTTTTGGTTTAAACAGTTAAACCTACATGCAGGTGTTGAATTTAAACTAATGGCCATTTAAATTGAATCTTTACTGAAGAAATGTAAATATTGTGTATGCAATAAGTTTCCGGTTTATTACCTACACACTCATTCAGTAGCACTGTTGTGTGAAGTCTCCTGAAACTGGATATGTGCTGTACTGAAATGATTAATGATTGCAAGGTTAATTTTCTGTAGAGTTGAACAGATTAGGGGAATGGTGTGTGTGTGGGTGTGTGTGTAGGTGTGGGTGTGGGTGTGGGTGGACTGTGGTTAATAAATAGGCAGCTCAGTGTGTATGAAATGTGATGGAGCTCCACTTCCTCCAGCTCTCAGATCAGTGTGCTGTAACTTCCCCAACTTCTGTCCAGAGGCCATGCTCATGAGACCAAGGGGGTGTGGCCAGGGCGGAGGGTGCACGCCCATCACTGTGCTTTGTTTGTGTGTGTGTGTGTGTGTCTGTGTGTGTGTTGCAGGACTGGGAGGCAGAGAGTCACGACTGGTACTGTTTCGAGTGTCACCTCCCTGGAGATGTGCTGGAGTGCGACAGCTGCTTTCGTGTCTATCATCTCCGCTGTCTCACTGACGAGCTCCGGCCTAGAGACACCACATCTCACTGGCAGTGCGCTGTCTGCCGGGTATACACATACACACACACACACACACACACACACACACACACACACACACACGAACAGAGCAAAGTAAGAGAGTCAGAAAGCATCCACAGAAGAGGGATTTCAGAATCTGTGAGCATCCTGATGTAACTCTTAACACAAGATGCAATGTTTTTTGTGTTGATGTTTCTCACAGGGCAGTAAAAGGAGAACCTTAACTAAACAGGAAATGGTCATATATCTGAGGTTCATTCTTGCACGAATGAAAGAAAGGGTATGTTTATAATTCAGTTCAATTCAGTTTTAAGTCTCTAATGTATGAATTAGTTTTGCTCACATTACTCCAGTGTCCAGCTCATACTTACTGTATTTGTGTTGTTCAGGCCATCGACCTACACAAGAGAGGCAAAGAGACAAAGCAGGCCGTGTACCGGAGGCTGATCCATACGTCACTGGATGTGGATAACATTCAGGAGGTGGGTCATGATGCAGTGCTAAGATTTAAGTACATGTTGATGGGTGTTATTAAGAGTGTAATGATTTTAATAATGTATTATGAATAGGGGGAAATAATTCTCAAAACATTGTATTGAAAATGAATACAGGATTGTCAGTAGTCCACTTAATCTCTTCAGCATGGTCTATCCATAAATACTGTTTTTTTAAAGGAGGCCTGGAACAGTGCACATATAAAATCCAAATAAAATGTAATAAATATAATTCATCAAACACTGTAGTTATTGTCATCCTGCTGTGAGCTCATTTTTTTGGTCTGTGTAGAATATAATTACAGCTCACCTGAAACAATAGAAATCTGAGAAGATATTCAGAGCTGCTGTTCCTTATGTTCTCCCTCTGCTTTCACCTGCAGAACATTTCTGAGGGCAAGTACAAGAACTTTGAGGAGTTTAAAGCAGACGCTCAGCTGATTGTCCACAACACAGCGATTCTGCACGGAGGTCAGACTGATGAAGTGGTGGTGGCTGGAAGACTTTAAGTAATGATGTATGTGCTGATTTCTGACTTGTAGTGTTTTTCCCCTTCAGCACGTAGTGATCAGACTGAAATCGCCAGACTTCTCTACAACGACACATGCCATGAGGTGAGAGCTTACACTGACTCCTAGTGCTTAATTTTCTTTCTTTTTTTTTTTTTTTTATAATTTTTTTCCTAATGTCTCAGTGTAATGTTACCATTACAGTAAAGTCTTTGGGTGGGAACGTTGACCTTCAGATCTGTTTTTTTTTTCCCTTCAGTTGAATGAGTTGCTGTTGTGCAGAAACTGCTTCCATCTGTCCAACGCTCGGCCTGATAACTGGTTCTGTTATCCCTGTGTAAGTACTACTCAGAGTTACCGTTCATACTTTGTCACATGGTCCTGACGCGTGCGTGTGTGTGTGTGTGTGTTCAGGTTCCTGGTCATGAGCTGGTGTGGGCCAGAATGAAGGGTTTTGGTTACTGGCCTGCCAAAGTGATGCAGCGAGAAGGGAACCAGGTTGATGTTCGCTTCTTTGGTCACCAGCACCAGAGGTGAGAGTTAAACACTGTGTGCACTTAATTTAACTGAAGAATGAAAATGGCAGAACAGATCTACCAAATAACTTCTTTTTGTAGCATGATGTAAAATTTCTTGAAAGATACTGACTCTGGGCAGAGGGGATTTAAACGCTCACTTATGTGACACAGACATTGACATAGTGTAGTTAGTGGATTATTGGTTGATTGTACTGGAACTCAGATTAAACTCAGATTAAGTCTAATGTTTTAACAGCAGTGTTTAGTGTTTAGTCGAGCCTGAGGGATGCTGAGTGTGTGTGTGTGTGTGTGTGTGTGTGTGTGTGTGTGTGTGTGTGTGTGTGTGTGGGTGTGTGGGTTCTCCTCAGAGCCTGGATCCCTTCAGACAACATCCAGGAGATTTCGGTGAACGTGCAGCAGCTTCAGGTGAAGCGCAGTAGTGGCTGGAAGAAGGCGTGTGAGGAACTCGAGCTGCACCAGCGCTTCCTCCGTGAGGGACGTACATGGAAGGGACGCACAGATGAGCGGCAGGACGAGGCGGAGTCCAGCATCTCGTCCACCAGCAACGAGCAGGTGAGTGCGGGACTGCTGTGACTAAAGAACAAAAGGTGATGGAGGTAACTCCACACCCTCAGATGTTGGCAGAAACCTTTGTGAAATTTTTGTGGCTCCACTGCATTAATATAAAATAAAATTCTAAATAAAATAAGAGTAAAAAGCCTGTCTGCTCTCTGGAACAACAAACTTTATTGAACACACGCACGTCATATTTCACCCTCAGGATGCTAATGACTCCGTGTGAGATGCTGCGATGGAGAACACAGCACACAGCAACTTACTTTTTGAAATATTAAATTCTTTTGTCACTGCTGAAGCAGAAGTTTTGTGCAGATCTGATGTTTGTGTGTGTGTGTGTGTGTGTGTGTGTGTGTGTGTGTGTGTGTGTGTGTGTGTATGTGTGTGTGTGTGTGTGTGTGTTCATTCTTAGTGGAAGTGTTGAAAGAGAAGCTGCATGAACAGATTGAATGCAGCAGATTAAACGCAAAGTGTGTTTTCCACTTGTTGAAATGTGAACACACACACACACACACACACACACATACACACACACACGTATGCACAATGTCCAGTGTCCTCTCAGTCACTGATGTTTTCTTCTCTGTTGTGTGCCAGTCAAAGAGTAATCAGGAGCCGAAAGCTAAAAAGAGCCGCCGTTCCCAACCACCAGAACCCAAAGAGGAGGTTCGTTACCATTCAGTGGGACTTTTTTTTTTCCTTTTCCTTTTTCTCTTCTCTCTACTCTGTGTGCGTGCGTGTGCATGTGAACATAACCCCCCCCCAAACAACACCCCCCCCCCCGATCTTGTGTTTCAGCAGGAGCCCGAGCCCGAGGTGGAAGCGGTGAGTTCGAGTCAGGAGATTCCCACCGCGGCTCCTCACCAGCCTGAGCGCATGTCCGTCTCAACACAAACCAAAAAGTCTCCATCATCTTCATCCTCTCCTGCTCCCCGCATGCTGCACCGCGCCACACAGACCCTTAATGAGGGCAGCTGTCAAAACATGTGCCATGACAAGTACACCAAAATCTTCAGCGATGTCAAGGAGATGATGAAGGCTGAAAACAAGCGTGAGACAGAGCGAGTGCTGAAGGAGGCACTGGACAAGGTGAAGTTCAGCACTGGTGGGATTTATTCACCAAATTATTCACAGAATTATTCTGAATTATTTTTATTTTTTGAGTTTGTGTTCTATGTGTCTGTGGAAAAGCTGTAATGCTGTTGGGGGAAATATATACAGTGGTGCTTGAAAGTTTGTGACCTTCAAATTAACTGCTAATCCTAGATGTTCACATACTTTTGCCCTCACAGATATGTGATATTGGATCGTTTTCCTCAATAAATAAATGACCAAGTATAATATTTTTTCTCATTTGTTTAACTGGGTTCTCTTTATCTACTTTTAGGACTTGTGTGAAAAAGTTTTAGGTCATATTTAGAAATATAGAAAGTTCTAAAGGGTTCACAAACTTTCAGGCACGACTGTAAATTTTCCGTACTGCTTTTACTTGATTTGTTTTATACAGTAATTCATATTAGACTGTGAGTGTAATGAATTAGGCCTGAACAGGACAGTGTTACTGATGACATCACTGTGCACTGGATAGTTCTGGGTTCTGGTGGTGGTTCTGCAGGTTGTAGTGATTCTGTGTCTGTGTGCAGCTGAGGGTGGAGATGGAGGAGGAGAAGAGGCAGGCGGTGAGTAAAGCAGTGGCGAACACACAGGCGGAGATGGAGCGCAAATGTAAGCAGGTGAAGGAGAAGTGTAAAGAGGAGCTGATGGAGGAGATGAAGAAGATAGTAAACCAACACAAGCAGCTCATCTCTCAGACCAAGAAGAAGCAGTGGGTTAGTCAAACAGCAAACTTCACCACTTTACACTTCATGTTACACTTTAACATTTTACATGTTACACAATTTCTACCTAAATCTGAGTGAAAGGCAGTCATTGAGAAGATCTGTGTATTAGCATCACCATTCTGTAAATGTGAAATCTTCTAAAGTTTTTGTGTAGAAATAATGGTATCACTGCCAGTGGAACTGGTTCTCGTGTTTATTGATGATGTGACTGCTGAAAAAAGCAGCAGGATGAATTGTGAAGATACGATATTATCTGCTCACATTCTGCCAAATGCTTCAAACTCATTGGACAGAGCTTCACAGTACAGATGGACATTTTTAAGGCAAAGAAGTAGAAACAGCTGCAGTAAAGACCTGTCAGAGCTTCAGCAGGGAAGAAACTCAGCATCCGGTGCTGTCTATGGGTTGCAGACTTCAGGCAGTCATTTACTGCATAGGATTTGCAACTAAGAATTAAAAATGACAATATAATTTACGATTGTTAGTTTTTCCAATTACCTTTGGTCCCTTAAAATGGCGGGGATTTGTACACCATTCACCCGATTTGGATGTAAATATCCTCAAATTAAAGTTTCATCATTTAATCTCAACTCCTTTATACTGTGGTAGACAGATAAAATAACTGTTGGTGTCCAAATATTTATGGACCTGTCTGTACATAACTTTGTCAAAATAACTTTCAGTTGCCTCTAATGGAGTTTTGTGAGCATCACTGTAGTTATGTTATTTTGTGTGTGTGTGTGTGTGTGTGTGTGTGTATATCAGTGTTATAACTGTGAGGAGGAGGCGATGTACCACTGCTGCTGGAACACGTCGTACTGCTCCATCAAGTGTCAGCAGGAACACTGGCACGCCGATCACAAACGCACCTGTCGCAGGAAGAGATGAGCTGCAGCCAATCACAGCGCCCCCTTTTAGCTCCACCCATCTACAGGCCACGCTGTCGGATGATTTCCCGTCACCCCAAGTTTTAAACACTTTCCTCAACATGGACTATTTTCTCAGTGAACCTGAGGCGTAACATGGCGAGGAACCGATTTTACCTTTTATTTTATTTTATTATATTTTATGTAAATCTTTTATTTGCTGTAAAATGAAAAGAGCCTTGCTTGCCTACAAACTAACTGAAATGTGAAGTAATAACCTTTTTAAACACGTGATTCTGAATCACTTGCTGTGTAGATATTTGCCTTTTCTATTCGCGGACGGTGTTTTGCCTCCTGTGTTGATGGACGTCGGTGTTTTACTGAGTACGTTTTTGGGGATTTTGTTGGTTGTGATGCATCATGTTTTGGGAACAGGGTTGAAGATGGCAGGTCATTTCTGTCGGGGAAAAATACAATCTTCCATTTATGAATATGCACATTTTATGTTACACTTTAATATAGAAAAATGACCTTTTAATGAGACCAGATTATTTATGCGCTAATTGTGGGCCCATGCTCTGTAGTTAAAGTGTTTTTGAGTCGAACCTTCATGAGATGTTATTGTGTGAAACACAGCCTGGTCTTCATGTTTCTGTGTTTCATCCTGATGCTAACTGTGTTAGTTACGGATGGAAAGGAAATTATTAGTTCCACATTTCAGCATCAGTTTCATTTCCAAAGGTTCAGAATTGAGAAGTGAGCTGTACAGAAATCAGCGTAAACTGTACACTTAACAGTGAAACATAAAACGTTAACATACACTCCTTTTCCGTTGTGTATTTGGAAAGAGAAAAGAAAAAAGTCAGATTATAGAAATGGTGAGTTTTGATGTAGAATCAGATGAATGATGAAGGAAACTTGAGATCAGTTATTCATCAGCTTTATTTTTAACTCACATGTTTAATGCATTTGAGAATCTTCTGCTCTTCCTCTCTGTTCGTCACTGTTGCACTACGTGTAAATAAACATCTGCCGCTAAACATGACTGTTTTAAGATTTGCACGTCAACAGCATTATGTACATTTCATGAATGCATTAACTGTATTTGATTTTGTCAAAAACTAAACAAAGAATTATTTGTAATTCTGGGAAAAGATCTCATTCCAGTGCGCATGAAAACTTGCTTGTGTTTACTCGCCGCTTCTCGTTTTTCTCCTCACTGCTGGATTTCTGCAGTGAATTCAACATTTTATTTTATTTTATTTTTTTAAAGGAAACTTCACTTCATTTTGTAATTGCAGATTCTTTTGTATTGTGGGCAACGTAATGACTACTGAAAGTGCGACCGAGTCCGAGCCTGGTGTTTCCTTTCAGATGTGCGTTTGGAGTCATGTGGTGTAAAAGTCCTGCCGCTTCCTGGGTGTGTCTGTATAAGATGCCCCGCCCCGCATTACACTCTGTAACAGTAACTCTGTATAATAAACAATAAACATATCAAACACCTTTAATTGTGCACTTGAGATCTTTCTGCAGCTCAGGGGCATTTTTATTTTTGTGATCAAACTGAACAAACACACTCGTACCAATTAAAGCACTTTATTGCACCATAATCTTGTGAAGGTCGGCCAAAGCAGGCGTCTATAAAAGTGTCATTTAATACTTTTAATTATGTGTACAAAACAATTTTAAACACACCTGCACCATACAAAAATGTTTTTTTGTCTTTTTGTTGTTTTGGTAACCAACAATATGTACACACACCATGCAGACTCGCTCACATAAATCTAGATTTCAACAAAGGAGGGACGTTAATGTGCACATTTGCTATTTTCACTTTATGAAATTTTTATGGGATCGACAACATAAATGCTTCCAGGTACAAACCTTAAGACTTCATTCCTTCTTTAGAAAAAAAAAAAAAAAAAAAAGATTCCATTGTCACTCAATGATGAAGTGTAAACTTGTTTCCCACACAGTACAAACTTTAATTTTGCTTATTAAAAAAATAATAAAGGAACAATAATGTGCTGATTAGAGGCAAACAGATATGAATGTGTTTTTATCAGCTGATGTGAAATGACATTTTGCTCATTTAAGCTCAAAGTTTAACACCAACACCGATGTTTATGTTAAAATTGCAGATTTTTCTGCTTTTCCTGTTCATTGCTCATGTTTCAGTTATTAATTCTTCTTCTTCTTCTTCTCCTTGCAGCTCCTCGTCCGAGTAGATTAATGAATCTGACATGACGCTCTGATTGTGTAAAAATAATTCAGAGCAGCCAGAAAGTCCTCAGGCTTTGGTGTGTGTGTGTGTTTAGTGTGTTTAGTGAATTGCTGATGAACCTGGTGATGAACTCGAAACGGCCACAAAACTGAAACACACTTCTGTACAAATCTGTCAATAAATAAATAAATGAAGTTACAAAAATTAAAGATAAAATGGCAACTTAAACACAAACAAGCCATCAAAATACTGAGTCAGAACACAAGAGTTTGTGCAGCGGTGTTTGCTGAACGTGTGTGTGTGTGTGTGTGTGTGTGTGTGTGTGTGTGTGTGTGTGAAAACTTCTGTCTACAACAGATACCATGCAAATGGGAAGTACTGCATCAGAAAGGTTTCATTGGTGATTCCTAGATTGTATTTTAATATATTTTTTTATATTTATTTATAGATATGTATATATATTTGTATATTTATATTTGTACATATTCTTGATGTTACTCAAGATTATACAATGCTTTGTTTTATATTAGCAATGTTATTTAATGAGGAAAACATTTTCAAATGTCTTCTCACACTTCTAAAAAGAACAAAATAAATAAGAACTATTTTCTGTACATAATTACACAGCGGACTTTCTGTTGAAGCTTTTTACACTGATATTAAACACGACTGAAAACTCAGCGGATTTTTTTGCATCCTGCTGTGGGACATTTACAAAGATAAAAAAAACTAAACTGAAACTGTTGGAGGACAAAATGCACATCAAATGTACATAAACTGGTTTTGTACCTCTTCTTAAACGAAACAACACAATGTGTGCATGTGTGTGCGTGTGTGTGTGTGTGTGTGTGTGTGTGTGTGTGTGTGTGTGTGTGTGTGTGTACTCCAAACTCACGGTCAACATAAAATGTTGAAATGTCTCTTTACTCAGTTTGGCCTCACGTGAAGAAAACGAAGTGCAACACTTTAGTGAAAAGCGAATTTCCAGGCAAGCAAAAGCTGCAGAGAAACACAACCCGCGAACTTCATCCACCCTGACCCCATCCTCTGTCCTCCGTCTGTCCTCTGTCTCTATCACTGGTCCCGTGTCTCTGTGATCTTCATTGTCAGTATGATGTCGTTGTTGGTGCTGAGGCTCCGCCCACTCATTAGCAGACACACACCTATACGCACACAAACGGAGCTACATGTTGTAGGCCACATAAATGGGATCGAGCTGATCGGCCAGAAAGCCGTCGCGCAGGTGCATCCGCTGTTTCTCTCCACGGGAGTTGATGGGAATGACACCGATGTCCACCACCACGACCACGCCCACAATCAGGTAATGTTCCTCCAACACGGCGTTCGTCACCAACGGCACCAAATCCAATGCCTCCTGCTCCGAGCCCTCCAACTCCACCACCACCACCAGCAGGTTAGTCCACGGGAACACAGCACTGCAACACACACACACACACACACACACACACACAACATGCACATGACTGACATGTAAAACGATCAGTGTATTTCTGAATGTTTTGTGTTTCACAAACAGCAGCCTATTTATTTCACCTTCGGCCACAACGATCTAGATGTTTTTCTGTGTTTAGAGTTACATCAGGATGCTCACAGATTCTGAAATCCCTCTTCTGTGGATGCTTTCCAACTCTCTTACTTTGCTCTATGAATGTGTGTGTGTATATATATATATATATATATATATATATATATATATATATATATATATATATATATATATATATATATATATATATATATATATATATATGTGTGTGTGTGTGTGTGTATGTGTGTGTGTTTGCTTGTATGTGATACAGCTCAGTGTAAAACCTTGTGATTTACAGTGTTTGTGTGGTTGTACTCAGAAGAGCTAGTGTTTGGTTCATTCCGGAACGTACCACTCCATGATGCTTTTGTGTGCGCGGATGACGGAGGTTTCGATGTCGATGGGGTGATACCTCATCCCTCTGAGCTCCATCGCCTCATCCAGAGCTCCAACCACGTACAGGGCATCGTGTCTTTCTGTAAACACAACACACAACACACCTTCACTAATACACACACTGTTTACAACTATACAAAGTGTACAACTAGACACTCTGTATACGTATATATGTGTGTGTGTGTGTGTGTGTGTGTGTAAGTAAAGTGACCTCCACTGGCGTCAGTGAGCTCAGTGCGTCTCAGGAACCCCAGGTATCCGGTTCTTGCCCACACGGTCTGCGTGTCTCCGAAGCTCAGGCGTGAGTTGAAGTGGTCGGACTGCAGCGTCTCGTCTCCGTACACTGTGAAGTAACCGCTCCCGTTGTGACTGCTGTGCACCCAAATCTGCAGCCAAGAGGAACCATGAGGAACCATGCTAACATTATAGACGTTATGATAAATGTGGATTAAAGAAGCAACACACCTCTCCGAGATGAGAATCTCCTAAAGGACCCTTGGTTTCAGGATTAGCAATTATGATGCGTACTCCAGGTAAAATCTGTAGATTTAAAAGTGCAGTGTGTATTTCAGCAGTGTGTTTGCTGTGAGATTAAACACCACACCAGTGTGTAAGGTGTGTAAAGTGTTTTACCTTTCCAGACTCCATGAGCGGTAGACTGTGTGGAGATCCTCGCTCAACCAGACGCACTCTGATATAAAAACATTATTCCACTGTTACTGTTCTCACACACACACACACACACACACACACACACACACACACACACACACACACACACACACACACACACACACACACAGCATCGACAGCAAGGGAAAAACATCTGCAGCTTTCTACAAACAAACACACATCTGTATGAGTTCACAGCTGATTGTGTCCACACTAACTTCAACTGTAAGTATGGTCTGTGATCACAGTTACAGAGAGCATGTCAGTGAAACTGCTGCTCACTCACTCTCACTCACACTCACACACACACACACACACACACACACACACACACACACACACACACAGGTTGTCCACTAATCATAGGGTTGGAGGTTCGATCCCCAGCCCACATGCCGAAGTGTCCTTGGGCAAGACACTGAACTCCAAGTTGCTCCTGATGGCAGGCTAGCGCCTCGCATTGGAGTGTGTGTGAATGAGAAACAGTGTAAAGCGCTCTGTAGAACCGCTAACGTTAAGGACCATTTACACACACACACACACACACACGTGCACGCACCTGTCGTGTCTGAGCGCTCTCATGTCCACATACACAGTTGTTGGGTCCGGTCCAGAAGTACCCTAAAACACACACACACACACACACACACACACACACACACAGACACAGTGAGTACTCAGTCACACCTCCTTACTGAGCGACTGCAGAAAGTTAGTAAAACAGCACAAAATTTTAAATAAAAATATGGAAATAAAACAAGCACAACTTAAAATTCAAGCAGGAAAACCATCAACAAACAGCACTAAAGCTGGAACATTCCGACAAGTCAGAACTGGAATGATAAAGTCTGTGTGTGTGTGTGTGTGTGTGTGTGTGTGTGTGTGTGTGTGTGTGTGTGTGTGTGTGTAAGAGAATAAGAGTATTGAGAGGATGGGCAGATGTTCCAGAAATGCAATAAAATAGTTCACAGCTACTGATCACACAGAAGAAATGGACAGACCCAATGCTCTGAACACACACACACACACACACACACAATTTATTTATGTCCACTCAGCACAGTAGTAATACAGGACATAAATAATAGAGATGCAGAATTCAGAAACATCGTCCTACAGTAAAACATGGACTGTATCAAGATTATCAAGGATATAAATAGCAGCTCCTTCTCCAAATCTGACGGCAGCCAATGATAGCAGACACTGAACAGTATTTTGCTGGCAGTTTATCTCTCCTTGTAGGCCCCGCTGCCAGCTGTAAGCCCCTGATGACCTGTCTGTGGACATGTCTTAGGCTGCCCTAGATGAAGACCAAAAGTCTACAGTTGTAGCTGAGCTCTGCGATGTTCTTCAGGAGCGGTTTGTGTTTGATAACCTTAGTCATGAAAACGTCCTCAAGGCTATAGTCAACAACAACAACAACAACAACAATGTCTGGTGTATTAGCAGAGAGAGATTTGCAAAAGTTAATAATCATTGCAACAGAGGTTGATGAACATGGCAGGTTTGACACCAGAATGCGTGTACATTCTCACAGAAGAAAGTAAATGGATTTATATTTATTTATATTTATAATGCGGTCTACTATTCTGTTGTGATGTGCTAAGCATACATAACACTGAGCCATTAAGACTGTAGGGAAGGGATTCTGTAACCTGTTCTGTGGTGCAATGAGCAGGCTGAATAGTAGAATAGCAGACTGAGAGATTAAGTAAGGAGGGAAGGACTCTAGATTTTACTACAAACTTCAGAATGTCCTCATTGAGTGGAACATTATTAAAGAATGAGTGAGAGACAGAAGGTATGTGTATGTTTCATGAAGAGTACACACGTATTGATTGTGATATTGTAAATACAGGGAGTGTGTCAATTTTTGAACAATATCATCGATTCCTCCCACTCCTTCTCAGCTAATTTTACACACACACACACACACACACACACACACACACACACACACACACACACACACACACACACAATTTTAATAAAGGCTGAAATTTAAAGACAGAACATATGTTTTAGCCTGTAGCAGACAGTAGGAGAAAGTGAAAATACCTTCAATAGTTTCATTTATCTCATATTTCTCATTATAACGTTATGATAAATCAAATAAGGTTATGAACTTATGTGTAATTGTGAACTCTGAATGAACCCAGTTTCTAGATAATTTTCTACTGGAAAATCATTTTGATTTGATTCTTTCCACAATCAAATGATTGAAATACACTGATTTGCAAAAGTATTCAGTCCCTTTGGAATTTATCAGATTTTTCTTGATAATAAATGATTAATAAACATTTTCTTCCTGTCAGTATTTTCATTACAAAGTCAAAGAAAATCAAAAACTGAAAAATGCTGCTTGCATACTTATGCTTATGCATACAGTGCTGTGAAAAAGTATTTGATTTCTTCTGTTTTTGTGTCTCTCATACTAAATTGTTTCAGAAATTAAAACAAAATCTAAGATAAAACGAAGGCAACCTGAGTAAACACAAAATACTGTTTTTAAATGATCGTTATTTATTGAAGCAAAAAAGTTGTCCAATACCAATTGAGCCTGTGTGAAAATGTATTTGCCCCCGTAGTTACTAATTCCCCAAATCTATGAAACTGCATTCATAATGGGGTTCAGCTGGACTAGACACAACCAGGCCTGATTACTGCAAACCCTGTTCACTCAAATCAACACTTAAGTAGAACTTTTTCAACAGCATGAAGTTGGTTAAAAGGTCTTACCCAGTGACACACTATGCCAAAGTTGAAAGAAATTCCAGAAATGATGAGGAAGAAGGTGATTGAAATACATCAGTCTGGGAAGCGTTACAAAGCTATTTCAAAGGCTCTGGGACTCCAAAGAACCACAGTGAGAGTCATTATCTCCAAATAGAAAATGATATCCAAATGGAAAGTAGTGAACCTTCCCAGAAGTGGTCAACCTTCCAAAATTCCTCCAAGAGCACAGCAACTACTCATCCAGGAAGTCACAAAAGAGCCAAGGACAACATCAAAGGAACTACAGGCCTCTCTTGCATCAATAAAGGTCACCGAAATATTAAAACAGCTCCCATGTTCTGAACAAAAACCATCTCAGTTAAACTGTCGTTTAAGTCCTTCAGTCTGAAGGGAACATGAAGACTAAGGAGCATGCTTAGGAAGTTAGAGATATGGTCATAGAATTTCATAACTTAGGAATGGGGTGTAAAATTATATCTAAGAGGTTGGACATACGAGTAAGCTCTGTTGGAACACATCACCCAAGCACTACCTCAATTAACACAATCCCTACAGTGAAATATGGTGGTGGCAGCATCATGTCCTGAAGACACGTTTCATCCTCAGAACCTGGGCTTCTTGTCAAAATTGAAGAGAGAATGGATGGAGCAAAATACAGGAGGATATTACATGAGAACCTGCTTCAGTCTGCAAAGCAAAAAACCTAAAGCTTGGGAGAAACTTCACCTTTCACCTGGACAATGATCTCCAAACACAAGACCAAAGCCATGCTGAATATGAAAACAAAAAGGTGAATGTTCTGCAGTGGCCAAGTCAAGGATCTGAATCCCACTGCAAATCTGTGGCACTGTTTGAAAATTGTAGTCAGTCAACAAACAACATCCAACCAATCTGAAGAACCTGTTGCAAATCTGGCAGGAAGAATGGGTGAAAATCCCAAACAGTGTACAGAGCTGGAAGGAACTTTACCGACCAACTCTAATCCAGACAAATCTGATGACTTAAGATTGAATACTTCTGCAACACACTGTTTTTCTCTTGTAATGAGAAATACTGGATAAATTTGAATATATACAAACCCAAATTAGCCACACACACACACACACACACACACACACACACACACACACACACACACACACACACTATACAGCACATCCATCAGGTCTGAATTCACTGTTAACCCGTCCAAGTTCATGCTCCTCAACCATAAAGTGATCTGTATATCAGTGTCAGTGAAACCTGTAGCGCCACCAAGTGGCCAAAATATCCTTAATGTACATAAACTCCAAAAGTATTGGCACTCTTCATGAAAATATACAAAATTGAGGAACATGCCATTTTGAGCTTAGGGAGAGTAAAGCTTTGTTTTACTACAATAAACAGTTATCTTTTTAGTCTGAAGTTCACCACCACTTAAGTAATAAGACGAGCTGTAGAGGATCTTGCAGATGATCCAGAGGATCTAGTAGAGGATCTTGAATACTCCTCCATGCACATCATCTCTATAGCTTTGTGATCATGCATGCATACTTCCATCATTAAAACTTTTGAGATGAGATTAGACCAAAATCAAACACCTGACTGTAGCTGCATTGAAACCTGGTGATGTTTAGGAGCTGCATTTTGTTTCTATCAGCTTCTTTACTGCAACTAAAAAGTTTGTGGTTATGGACATACATCTAATCACATCTAATCATCACATCTTTTTGTCTACAAATGACAATTTAACTTAACATTTGTAAAAACTTATTCTTTTGTCAAAGACAACAGTCTTTGGCTTTCTGAACAAAAGCAGAACAAAAGCAACAGAAGTTATGAAGAATAGCTGTGTTATAGAGGTCTGTGATGTCACTGAGTGTGTGTGCAGGACATTGGGATGATCCTCAGTCATTAGTCTATTAGTCCATGAAGCCCAGCAGTCGTGCAGGAGGAACCAGTTAAACACCCAAACCATGAGACCTGCTCACACCTAGGGTTAGCACAAGACACAATGCAGAGGCGAAGAACCCTGGCAGAGTGACTGAACTGAACCCCACACCACTACCAACACCTGGGCACAGAGGGGTGGGGCCCCTGGGGGGTAGGGGGCATGGGAGTACAGGGGGCGTGGCTCCCTACCTGATCAATCTTCCCAAGTCTGTGGGGCTACAATGGGTATGGATAACATCAAGAGAGAGAGAAACAGAGAGACAGACAAGGAGGGAGATGGTTTCAGGTATGACAGTAAAAATGTTTAATTATGTGGAAACTAATCAGTGGAAAAGAAAAGAAAATCAAAACATAAAAAAACAAAAAGAGACATTTTACTGAATGTGTACAGTTTTATTTTGGAGAATACAATATAAACACTGCTGTTAGTGATGACAGGACACCCAGAAACCATGAAGCTCCTGCATGAAGCTCCTGTAATGGGGGTCTGGCCCACAGGTTTGAAGGGTGAACCCAAGTGCAGAGCCAACTAAAAACTGATGTGCACAATGTGCCAACCAGGGGAAAGGGCCTAGAAAAGTGTGGCTAGGGCTTGGGAAGCAAACTTAAGCAAGAACACATCCAAAGAAGGGAAAACAAAGGGTCACTACCCACTGGGCTTGAACCTACATGCAGCCCAGTGAGCTACCAAACCAGCACGAACAATGAACTGGGAGTGGGCCTAGCCAAGGGCTCAAGAATATATTAATATATGAAAAAATAAAATGTCAAGAAGGATGGACTTAAAAAGAAATACATAAACTCAAGGGTTTTATTTTGTTTTTGTTTTTTTTAAAGCAAATGGAGAAAGCCAGAGAAACCCCAAGAGACAAGCTCCAAGAGGTTTGGTCTGATGCAGCGTGAAAGTTCAAGAGAGAGAGAGAGAGAGAGAGAGAGAGAGGGCAAACCTGAGAGATAAATTGACGTATTTTTACCAAATTACCAGCTTAGTCTCAGTGCAGCACTCAACAAGGAGAACTCAAAACTAAGCATCTGAGCACCGCGGGTAAGCAGCCCTTAAACAGGCCAGTCACAGGTAGAGCCGGTTACCACTAATTACTGAGTGGCAGCTCTCTGTCTCCCTCTGGTGGCGGGCTGAGGCCATGGTATCCTGCCCCTTACAACTCCTGTTTCTCTCCTCATCACTGAATACTGATTATAACACAGAAAGACTGAGAAACACACAAAACCTCTCAAAACAGGGTACACTAAACACTGCTGTGGATGATCCCAAATATTGGGATGAACCTGAAATATTTACACGTCCCAAAAACAGTTTATATCAGAGTCTCAGTGTTTCTTTCTGTGTTTAATCTCACCTGGATGCTGTAGACTTGTATCGAAAACCTTCTGCTGTAATCATAAAATCCTCTGAGTGCAACTCTAAATGTACACCTACTCGATAACAGGCATGGCTTTATGTCCGTATATGGCTTCAGTGACATGTCCATGTGTACAATTCAGAGACACAGCCACTGGTCTGCAAACACGGCCTTCTCACAATCCCGAGAGTGAAAAGACCAGGATGAAGATCATGTGGGTAAGAGATGTGACATTCCTTTCTTCTTTTTCTTTCTCTTTCTCTCTCTCTCTCTCTCTCTCTATCTCACACACACACACACACACACACACACACACACACACACACACACACACCCACACACACACACACACACACACACACACACACACACACACGTGACAAACCTGCAGACAGATTGCGAGATTCACTCTGCAGCCGAAGGAGGTGCTGACGGCACGCGGGTGAAGGCCAAGATCTTTAAACAGCTTGGAGAAAGACTGAGTGAGAGCGATGCGGGGTCTTTCCTCTGCCACCACCACACACGTCCTCACACGGGACAGGTCCAACCCACGAGACTGTACACACACACACACACACACACACAGAGTTTATAAGTGTGGCTAATAAGATGTTTTCAGCTATAATTAAGTGCCACTTGCTGATTAAGGCTCAGTAATGTTTAACCCCTCACTAATGCACGCAGGAACACAACGATGACATGAGTGAGAAAATCTTGACATCACCATGACGACCACACAAACTTTACATTATAACCAGAGGTGCAGTAGTTAAAATTTTAAACAAAAAATGTTTAATAGTTATTAGTGTAGATTAATTTAATAGTTATTTGTGTAGAGTACCTTCAGCGACTCGGTCTGCAGGCCCAGGCCTTTAGTGCACAGCTCCATGACGGAGTACGAGCAGAACGTGTCTCTGACGCGGAACTGACTGACGGCCAGCAGCCACAGCGCAGGATTCACTTCCAACTCTGATGGTGGGATCAGAATCGACTGGTGCCCTGAGTACACACTGCGCACACACACACACGCACGCGCACACACACAATCAGTACAACTCTCTCTCTCTCTCTCTCTCTTCATGTCTCTCTCTCTCTCTCTCTCTCTCTCTCTCTCTCTCTCTCTCTCTCTCTCTCTCTCTCTGTCTCTCTGTCTCTGACCTGCAGAGGCACCAGAGGACGAAGCCCAGGCCGCAGTAGGGGTCGAGGCAGATGGCCACTTCACGCGAGGGGTAAAGCTCACACTGGAGCTTGATTGAGCGGCAGAAGGCACTAGTGGCAGAGTGAGACATCTGAAAACAGAAGAAAGATGGAGGGATGGAAGAGAAACAGAGAGTTATCACTGATTCAGTAGAGTGATAAACTGAAGTGCTCAGCATCGAGAAGGTGATCAGCACAGACATTTTTTTAACCATTCGAAGATCTGTGTGCAAGAGAACTTATTGTTATAAAGCGCTGTCTCCTCCTCATCCACTTGAGCACAGAATATCTTCACTGGACGATGAGGAATGAACATTAAAATGACTCAGAACAGCAGCATCAGAGTCGACTTTAGCACTCTTTCAGTAAACGCCCCCTACAGGCCACATATGCTGTCTCTCTAATTTAAATTATATTAAACAGTCAGCTAGGTCTGAAATCACAATTATGATTAAAAAAAAAAAAAAAGTAGTTCACAACATCTGATCACAACAACCGTTAAACTTATGAACAAATTAATATCTGAAATAAAGCCGCAGCCACGGGAAGGGAGAGATCATGTTCCTCCGTGTTTTCCACGTCTGATCTTACAGTTTATTAACACCAACAAACCAGACAGCGCCTGTGTGTGAAGCTTTACAAGCTTTATAAACACTGCTCCACCAGATGACGGCTCTTTCAGCCGTATTCAGAGTCGACAGTCAAATAAAAACAAAGAGAAAGAAAATTAGGACTAATAAAACAGTTTGCTTTTTCTGGTGCCAACTGCAATATGAAAATATGAAAATATATAGCATTAAAACAGGAGATGTTTAAAAAATACGAGTTTAAATGAAGTTTAAATGAAAAAGATAATGTCCAAATAAGGAGAGTGTAAATAGGAGGCTGATTAGCCCTAGTCGTGATAATTAGAGTAATCTGTAATATTAATGAGTTAAAGTGAATAAATCAGAACTATATCACATGTAGTTTACAGCGTGCATATAAAAAATACTGAAAACATGTCAAACAAAGAATTTTTCACATGATGATGGAGAAGAAAAGATTCTGCACTCACTCTATTAAACATGGTAGGTCTAGGGGTGAAAATACAAATTGCAGCAAATGAGCAGATTACTCGTTATTTATTTAATAATGATTATTTTTACATTTAATATTGTCCTCAAATGGCATTCCATAACTATCTGTGTGAAATTATTCTGACCAAAACATAAAACGTGCACCATGTGCACTTGGCTGTGAAACGCCTCGCAGTGAACAAACACAGAGAGGAAAGCAAACTGTAGACGTGTGAGGAGAGAGAAGTACCTTTACTCCTGCGAGCATCCCTGTGGTGGACACACTGAAATCCAGGTAGGCCAGTGTGTCCGGGTTCGAGGGCTTGTACAGCTGAGGGGGCTTTTTCTTTGGCAAATCATCTAGAATTTGAGAAATACTTAGCTTTTCAAAAATGTAGTTTGTGTTAAAAAGAAGCACATTTTAGCCTGACTCTATCATGCTGGTGTAATAACTGGATATCAGTAACATCTATAAACTTTAAAACTTATCCCAAATCAAAGGAAAGGGGCAGGGCCAAGGGCCAGTCATATGGTATATTTGAAACGATATTAAATTATTATATTATTAAAAGGTGTTTAATGCTTAAATGTTATAGTGAAAAGAGGTGATGCATGGATTTATTAGCAACTGAGGATTCAGGTCATATTTTGGTTCAGGTGCAGGCTGATATATAAAGAAGAGCAATATGTTGCACAATAACAGATTATCTGTATTTATCGGGTTAAAATGAAATCTTTGACGTGACCACAGAGCCCTAACTGATGCTTTCACTACACAAAGCAGAGAAAAAACAGGTCAGACCACGACAAAAACCTGAGCTTCTCTCCTGTTCAGTGAGGTGTGCATGTGACTCACCTGTGTCCAGGACCAGAGGCCACGCCCTGATATCCACTGCAGCAGACGCTTCCTTGGACTTCAGCAGTTTACTTATCACCTGTGTAGTCATCACACAAGCCGAGCGGCTCACCTGTACACACACACACACACACACACACACACACACACACACACACACACACACATATCTGTCTGTTGATATTAAAACCCAGCTGTCTGACTGTGCATGAGCAGTAATAAAGCGTCAGAGATAGAGGCGAGGAATATAAACTTGTTATAAACTCTACTCACCTCCACAATCATCTTCACGGTGGGCAGCGTGGTGGCGATGTTCTGAGGGTGCGGCGGGCGCACGGTGATGGGCACACAGCCGGCGTACAGACACCCGTAAAACGCTGCGATCAGGTCGATACCTGTGGGAGAGAAACACATAACATTTCACTCTGATTTATACAGCAGGGGCAAAAAACATCATATCACCATACAGGAAGATTTCCAGATTAATCTTTATAAAGACTGTAATGAAACGACTTCAAAAGCAGTGATACATCAATGTGGTGCCAAAATAATGTTCAGAAACCCCAAGAGTTATTCCGGCTTGACGAAATAAAGTGCCATAATGCTGTGATTAAGAAAATTTATTTGTGCATGTCAAAATTCACCATAATATCAATCATGTAACTATTTTAAATAACATTTAGTAATTAATAATAAACAATAGTAACTGGTGTTAGAAAATACTCTGTTACTCCAACGCTCTCAGAAATGCATATCATTTATAATTATACTTCACCTCATCTCGCCCAAAACTCAGATTTATTTACATAAATGTAATCTTTTTTTTTTTTAATTGAGTTATTTTGCTTTATATTCCAGTTCAAGGTGTTTAATAACTAATTAACTATGAAAACTTTAACAGTCTTTATAGTGGTTTATGTTGACCTTCACCACTACAATGTCTTTTTTGACCTCCTGGATGTTCTTCACGGCTCTGTGTGGAACCCAGTTTGAGACTTACAGTTCTAGATAACAGAGTTTCAGGATCCTGAAGTCTAATGCAGACTGTTGATGACGTACCAGGGGGATAAACCAGAGCCACGTGAGCTCCGTCCTGCAGGTGTCCTCGCTCCATCAGCATTGATGCAATCTTCTCTGCACGCTTATGAAGCTGCACACAGGTCAGTGAGCTCAGGACCGCCCCCTACAGCCCGACACACACACACACACATATATATTTATACTGAAGAAATCTCTGGATCTAACCAGGCCTTTGCACAAAAAAATCTGAAAAAATGCCTCTAATTGGATTCAAAAGCTTAAACTCTACAGATATTCAGATACAGATACTCTACTATTCTACTATCTCTATAGATCAGTACAGCAATCTGAATTATTACTAGAAATATTGGCACCCACATTACAGGACAATTCACAAACTAAAGAACAGATTGTTCACTGAAGATCACGTGACTGTGACGTGTTTTTTATTAATCATTTTTTCATGCAGAAATTGGACTTGATTTGAGTTTTAAAATGACACACCGCGTGGTTGTTTGGAATGTGTGTGTGTGTGTGTGTGTGTGTGTGTGTGTGTGTGTGTGTGTGTGTGTGTGTGTGTGTGTGTGTGTGTGTGTGTGTGTGTTACCCGTGAGCTGAGCAGGGTAAAGAGTACGTGGTCCGGGGTGGTCTGCGCTCGCCACTGCAACACTTCAGACAAGAACAGGAACTACACGAGGAGGAAATAGAACTGAAACAGTGAGAACCTACAGAGAACCGAGAGTGTACATAAACACAGCGAAACACAGAGTGTGTGATCGTCCTCTATTTAATATACAAATTCATTTTATTACATGGAAATCTACAACTGAAACAACTGTTAGTGGTGAAACTGTTCAGAAACTGGAGTACAAAGCTTCATTCAGCAAAACCACAGAACCACAGCAGAGCAGAAACTGGGTTTGGGTTATTAATAAAACTCGGTGTTAGATGAGTGAGGAGTCCTGAGTCCTGATGAGTGAGCATTACCTCAGGGCTGGAGGTGACGACGGTGTTACTGAATTATTTACAGGCCTGTTATTCCAAGCTGACGTTAAAATATGTCTCTCTCTCTCTCCTTCTCTCTCTCTCTCTCTCTCTCTCACACACACATACACACACACATACACACACACATACACACACACATACACACACACATACACACACACACACACACATACACACACCCCTGGGCCTGATTTTCATGGGCATGAATGGAATGGGTGTGTAACAGTTGGGTTGGAAACATGCATAGGGTCTAAGTACAGAAGATATACATGTGAAGGTAAGATTCTGAGGGCCCAGATGACATGCAGGAGTGTATGCCACCTCATACACACTCGGTGGAAGGTGTGTGTGTATGTGTGCGTCGTTCAGTTGGACAGCATGTAGTGAGACACAGCAAGAGACTGATGACTTTCCTGCTCTCACACACTGATTAACTGTGTGACACCAGACATGGAAAAAACGGGATATAAAGAGAGACAAAGACACTTTTGTACTTTTGTGTTTGTGTGTGTGTGTGTGTGTGTGTGTGTGTGTGTGTGTGTGTGTGTGTGTGTGTAAAATTTTTCCACTCAGTAGGCATGATTCTATAATTGATACTGTTTGACCAATCAGAGGTTACTGTTTATAGCTCCGCCCACATGACTATGTTTGTTTGCAAGAAGAAGAACCAAATTCAGCCCCGGTACTCAGTTACAGTACCACTCTGTCATACCTGCACTGTTGGTTGTGTTCTTTGCTTCATGTTCTCTGCAGTTAGAACCATTACTGATTACATAAATAAATCTGTCATTAGATGAAACAAATTTCCATCCACTAAAAGCTGGAGATGAAAAATGGCCGCATCGTAGCCAGAACACAGCAGTTTTAGTTATCCGTTTAATTAATGTGATTATGGAGCTTTGAGGCATCTCACTTATCTTCATGACACTGACAGACACCTCATTCAATCACATCACACACACACAGGAGTGTTAGCAGACGCCAAACCACTCCTACAGCTGGAGATATATGGATGGATGGATGGATGGATGGATGAAAATCGAGGCCCCGTGGTGTCACACACACACCTTTCTTGCCTGATCATTGTCTTCGATCTGTCCCAGGTCTCTCCCACTCGCCTGCGCGATTCTCTTCCCTGACACCAGATTCCCCACCATCACTGATGCAGGACCAATCTCTGTATACACACACACACACACACACACACACACACACACACACACACACACACACACACACACACACACACGTCTGTTACACACTTATACACACTCACACACGCTGATACACACAGCTGCTTCACAGCACTAAACATACACTCACTTTATTAGGAATACCTCCACACCTGTACATTCATGCATTCAGTTGTCCAATCAGCCAATCACGCTGCAGATGCAGGTGAAGAGCTTCAGTTAATGTTCACATCAAATATCATGTCGGGGAAAAATCTCAGTGTCTCTGACTGTGACATTGCTGTTGGTGCCAGATGGGCTTGTTTGAGTATTTCAGAAACTGCAGATCTGCTGGGATTTTCACACAAAACAATCTTAGAATTTACACTGAATTGTGCAAAAAAACATGAAAACCATGGTGGTCTTGTTCTCCTGGTGTTCTGATGTTTGATGTGAACATTAACTGAAGCTATCTGTATCTGTATGTTTTTACACACTGCGTATGACGCTATGACACATGATCGGTTGATTGGATAGTTGCATCAATGCACAGGTGTACTGGTGTTCCTAATAAAGTGGGCAGTGAGTGTGGGCCTCTTCCTCTTTCTAGCAAAAAGCCACATGCAAATTCTCCAACGTTCCTCTGCCATAAACAAATAAGCACAAATAGACAAGATACACACACACATACACACACACACACACACTGTCTGTGTCTGTGTGTGTGACACACCTGGTTGTTTCTGTCGGGGT